>CM077519.1:22347515-23547515 GCA_039654895.1 Mongoloraphidia duomilia
CTCAGTTTTGAGGAAGTTGCTGTACCTATAACAGAAACTTTGGAACATGAAATTTGGAGGATACATACCTGTTATAACGTTGACACCCACTAAGAAAGAGTTTTTTAAAATTCGACACCTAGGGGGGGTGAAAAGGGGTAAATGTGTTTTTCACAGATTTAAACATTCTGGTCATATTGTTTGTCTTTGAAATATGAAATTTGGAGGATACATTCCTTTTATAACGTATCAAACTCTGTGACCTCTAGAACCTATAGGCTATAATCTATATCAGACGCCATAATGCGGTACTCATATTTTGCAGACAGAAGTAGATACCGTTGGCGCCTGGTCAATAGCCAATTGTATTAGTTGTTCATTTATGTGAATTAATAATAGGAATTACATGTGTAGTACATAACAATAATAACTAGATTATATCAAATTTTATCTGATTTAATATACATATAATTGTTATAGTTTGAACTCCCAAAATGTAGTAAACGACCATAAAAGTAAAAAGTTTCAATCCTACTGTATATAGAAAACGTTCATTCAAAAACATCTCTAGAGTTTAGAGTCTAGACTATAGCTAGATAGTAATGGCAATTCGATAGGTATGTTAACCTCTAGATTAACCGCTGATTTATATCCTTAACTTGGCCTTGACATTATCTGAAACAACTTAGCAAATTAAGTGCATCGCAAATGCTGCGTTAGAAGGAAAACCACCGTACCGACTACATATAGGTTTCACTACGGTCGCAGTGTTGGCTACATTGAAACATAATATATTAATATAGGATTGAAAAACATGCCTTCTTGACTTCATAGACGTATGAACCCAGATTAAGAGAAAATTAATTTCGTAACTGAAGAAAGCTATTTTGATTAGTCAAAATACACACGTGAGAAAGCTTCAAATACGGCATCTAATTAGTGTATTTGCCATATGGCACATACACTATTGGCGTCGGTCGGATGGCGGGACCTAGGGGTCGGACCAAAATTTCTCGACGTTTCATACCCCCCTGAACAGTTTGCCACCATTTTTGAAAATGTTTATGTATATATGTATGTATATATATATATATATATATATATATATTTATATATATATATGTGTGTACACGATAACTCTCGACAGACTTAATCGATTTAAACGAAATTTGGTACACACATTGGAACCCATCACCGCACGAAGCCTATTTAAAATGGGCCCGATCGGACCATTTTCAGGGTTGTATTTAGGGGTTCCAAAAAGTTTTTGGGCCCAAAAATACCGAAAAATTTGTCAGAATCGTTTCAAAATTGAAATTTAACTCTTTAGTAAAGATTAAAATGTGCTGCTAAAATTTTAATAAAATCGGCCCGACAGGACCGGACTTTCAAATTTTATGAAAACACTAGTTTGTCGATACGGATTTACTTATGGAAGGGTGTATTTAATTTGGTGCAGATGCTGTACTGATAAAATCCATGTCTAATATTGAAATTTAGAAAAATTTAATTATTTTAAGGGATGTATTAAGGGGTTAAATTTTTTATTTTGTCAAAAAACAAACTTAAGTTCACATAATACTGCCACAATGCCTGTATTAGCAAATACACTATATTGTCGGCAGGGTTTGGCACTGCGACCCGAGTTTTTAATAATTAACAATGAAAGATAAACAATCAATATGATTAATTTCCCTAGATCGTAACTAAATACACAAGAATATCAGACGACGTTATCGCCATATGATATTATATAGAAGGCTATACAGGAAAAATGTAAATGCACCGCCGTATTTGAAGCTTTCTCACGTGTGTATTTTGACTATAAGTTAGGCAGTCCCAGCCATTTGAGAAATGCAGCATTCATTGTAATTTTGTTATAAAATTAATAGCTCTCGCAGTTACTGGATTTGCGGTACATCGTCGCTATATATAAGAAAGATTAAATGTTCACTGTCGGGCACTGTGTAGTAAGTGGAAACTTTCCTGACGCGAAATCGGGAGTTCTGGGTTCGAATCGCGGCGGTGCATTTACATTTTTCCTGTATAGCCTTCTATATAATATCATGGCGATAATGTCGTCTGATATTCTTATGTATTTAGTTACGGTCTAGGAAAATTAATCATATTGATTGTTTATCTTTCATTGTTAATTATTATTTTGATTAATACAACAATTGCGTTTTACTGATCCCATAGTGTTCATTCTATTCTTGGTTCCAGGTTGATTTAAGACCTTATTACAAAAGTTTGAACAAAAATTTGTGGTTATCAGATAATGCAACTATATCAAATTTTTTATAAAATGATTTTTTATGGCAAATAATAATATGTTTGTCAGCTCTATGCTTTAGTGTTGTATAAAAATTCTAAGTGAGGTTAGAACAGCAAAATGACTACCCATAACAATTAAAAAAGAACTACGGGTCATATGAAATATTTGTAGGTACTATAAATTAAAAAATAGTAAAGGCTGATACAATTCACATGGGAAATTGTTGATGGGAAAAGCGGCAGTATTTAAATATTTAATCACAATATTAATGACTATTCAGGTGAAACGTCCAATGATTATTTATATAAATTTATCTAGATTAAATCTATTTCTCATTAATCACTTTTGTAACATTTTTTAATCTTTAAATGAATGCAGTGCCCTTTATTAAATTACTTGTATATGACCCTATCAGTATCGATCTACTTTTCATGTTTTAGCCCGATTTATTCAGTTATTATGTACAGTCGCGGATTTAAAAAAGTTTACACCTGTATCATCTAGTTACCGGTTATTTTAATTTTTGCATATTGTAATTTAGCTTTTGATAGTAATATATCAATTACTAAGGTTACATCCTAAAAATTCAATAAAAAATTATTTTCAAAACACCTCATTTGTTTATCCAAATTACTCAATATTATTCAATTAAAACATAAAAAGATTTAATAATATTTGATATTAGCAAATTCCTTCCTCCAACCTTGCAATGATTATTCTTTTTTGTTCATCGTTTTAATAATTTCGAGGCATTTAAACGACAATTATTTCTTTTGATTTTTGACACTTACATTTACCTATTAAAAACTCAATTTGTTGCTAAGCTACTGACTTTTTGTGAACTCACACTGAAAAACTCAAGTGTAAACTTTATTAAGTCCGCGACTGTACATTGCATTTTGTGTTATATCTATATTAATTATTATTTACTATTTTTAACATTACAGAATAATCAAAAATCAACACATTACAGAATAATATGGTTTTCTGTTTATTTTTGGGCTTTTTGATCACGATTAGATATTTTGTTTACAGTTAAAATGTTTGATATGCGTTTTCATATCTAAGTACACTAGATATTCATATTATACAACATACTCGAAAATCCCACCCCAAAAAACCAAATTATATTCAAAATCAAATTTTACTTATTTTACATAACTTTAGCTATAATTTTTATAATCTGTTAAATCAATACATCTGCCATTTTTAAATACGTAGAATGTATTTTTCAACTTAGTTGATATTTCACTGTAGCATAATGCAACTTGAGCTAAGAGAGAGCTTAGAGTGACAGAGAATTATAGGGAACAGTTCCCTTAGGTGTAGCTTAACTAAGATAAAATCTGTTGGTAGAAAGAATGAAAATGCTCCCCAGATCTCTTGCTAGATTTATTTTGTTGTGTGGCTTCGCATGATTTTTTTCGTGTCTATATTTATTTATTAAATCAAGCATTTGCTGACACGCTATCTATTTAATTAAACTTGCTTTTGAATTTTGTGCCTACTTCAAATTTAATTTCAGTATTTCGAGAATATAATCAAAAATTCATTTGTGAAGCGAATTTAATATAAGCGTCGATTGTTAAATTTATTAAAATTAAATTTAATATTTTTTAAATATTTTTCATTTCTTACCTTACAGACATGTAAGTTTCTATAATTTATAAAAAAGCTATTATAATTCGCTGTTAGCTCAATTTTTGAATACACCTTCGTTATGGTGTTTTAAAAGACGTGTAAAAATTCCACATCGAAATCGTACCGGCGTTGCTAGATATTCGAGGTTCAAGTTCATGAAAAACTGTTGTTTTGCGAATTTTTCGGTTCCTTTCAATATTTTGTAATAAATGGTTATAATCAATCTTGTAGAGAATAAAATTCTCTACAACTTTTGTATAAACATTTTTTGCCTGCGATTCATAGTTTTACTTATTTAATTATCCGCCGCTTCCTCCCCCTCGATTTTGCATTACGGAATTATGCTGCTTGACGATGGCTTAATATAACGATTTGTACCTTTAAAAAGTTGAACTTTAAGCTAGCAATTAATTAAAATTTTATCGAAATTAATGCAGTAGTTATCTAGTTATAACTTAAGCAACCAAATTTACAAAGCGTTGCAGTCAAACAGACAGACAATTTTTTTTCGAAAATTTTTTTACAGGATTGAAAGAGCGCGGATTAAGGATTACTATGCATTCGCATATCGTACCGTATACCGCACTCTACCATTAGTAGCAATATTTCAAATTTTTTTACAAAACTATTGCTACTAATAGCAGAGTGCGTTATACGGTATGCGAATGCATACTCATATTTTTCCGCGCTCTCTCAACCCTTGTAAATTTTTTTTGTAAAATTCTTTTACGAATAGTCTTTACAATTGCTGTCAAGTAGAAATATCATATTTTCGAAAAAAAAATGTCAGTCTGTCTGTCTGTCTGTCAGTTTAACTGTCGGTTTGTATGTTTGGTTGCTTATAACTAGAGAAATACTGCATTAATTTCGATAAAGTTATAATTAATCGTTAGCTTAAAGTTCAACTTAAAACTAAAGGAACAAATCATTTTGTTAGGCCATCGGGAAGTAGCATAACCCGATATATGTACAAATCGACGGGGAGGAAGCCGCGTGTACTGAAATAAGTAAAACTATGGATTGTAGGCAAAAAATGTTTAGACAAAAGTTGTAGAGAATTTTGTTCTCTACAATATTTATAATAACCATTTTTTACTTAAAATGGAACGGAACCGAGAAAATTCGCAAAGAAACGTTTTTCCTGATCCTGAACCTCGAATATCTGGCAACGCCAGCACGATATGAATGGGGACATTTTTCACGTTTTTTAAAACACTAAAACGAATTACGAAGGTGTATACAAAAACTGAGCTAACAGGGAATTATTTGGCAGTGAAAATCTAAAATTACTGGGCTAATTAGGTAGATACGTACAGTAAAACTGTACTTGGTTTTTTAATTATCGTTGGTTTTTCGACAAAAAATGTTTCCATCCTTGTAGCAAAAATTATTATTTCTTGCCAGAAAAATTATTTACAAGCAAATTGGAAGGGATATTAAAAAATTGTAATATGATGTGACGATTTCATAAAAGTCTTCTAATAGTAAATAGACGCTGATGAGCTCAGATGTCGAGCGTCTATAATCTACAATCTAAAGATTAATGAGCACTGTGGTTGAAACAAAATAAAAAACAACAATTAAGTTACTTCTTACCACAACAATTTTAATTATGGATGTACCTTTAGACAGCTATGTTCTCATCTTCAGCACCCAAGTGTTTGATTTATTGGATCAAAAGTTTAGTTTGTGCTGAAGATGAGATCATAGTTTTCGAAATGTACACCCAAAATTGTTGTGGTAAGAAATGACTATATTCTTATTTTTTATACAACCTATCTATAAAAGTCTTTTGATTCTTTTGTGGTATAAATATTGTGTACCTATATTTATTTTCTTGTAATGTTTTAATATTGATTTTTATTTTAATTAAAATAACAAATTAATATTATAACATACCGAACTTTGTTTTTTCAAGAAATCACTTTCTAACTTTGAATCGCTAGGATGATTGTTGGGAAATTTATGCTTCAAATTTGCATTGTTAATTTAATTTATTACGAAGTCAGGTAAAGATTCCCTATAAACTTATTTTCGAATTATTTTAAATAAATATTTAACAAATTTGCATTTCAAAGAAGCTTTCAAACTTTGACGCTGAACTAGGTTAGTACATTGTACGCAGCATTATTATATAAGAAGATTTTAAATATTTGATCTATATAATTGACATTTGAATAAGAAAATATTTTTAGAATGTTTCAATCACTATAAAAAATCAGGTTACAGGTTAAGAACGCAAATGGTAAATCACTTACTTAGTCTGGTCAAGGGAGTCTAGACGGAAATGTTTGGATTAGTTTTTCTGACTTCAGGACTGTGTTTGGAGTAGTTAGTCTACGAGATGAGCGGGGTGCAGGGAGGGCACAAAGAAGGTCCCGTCATTTGGTTTTTCACTTATATTTCGGAAACGGTGGCCCTTACCAAAAAAATGGCTAAATATTTTTAACATCAAAGCTGACAAAATTTCCTAAAAAAAGTTCGTACTTATGCTTTTCATATTATATATCCAGTAGTTTTCGGGATATCCGCCAGTCAAAGTCTTAATTAAAAAAAAGTAAGTTTTGCAAATTTCTTACATGGAACAAATCATTTATGGTGATTATACCACTAAGTATAATAATAAGTAATTGGTAGTCATAACCGTAGAACTTTGTTATATAACCAAAACCAACAATTTATTGACATTAAATTTATGTTAAATGCTTAGATCTCTCCATAGCGAAATATGCTACCTACGAGACTATGATAAATCGATATGAGTAATGAATATGTCAGTGGATAATAATTATTGTACTAAAGTAGCGTAGAAGTATATCTGTGGATTTACTTTATTGATCAATGCATTAATTTGGCATTTACAATTCCAAATATATTCCTAAAATGTTACTAATTGAGATACAACAAATTTTGTAGAATTTATTCATATATTACTGAATTTAATAGCTTGGGTTTTATCAATGTTCATTTTAAGGCCATTAACCTTAAAGCAATGTTGAATTATTTATTTTGCATGTATTAGGTCTGTTGTCTGTGCTGAAAATATCAGCGCAGTGTCATCGCCGAGTAGGAAAATATTTCCACCTTGATAGCAACAACATGACAGATCGTTTATGTAGATTAAGATAGGAAAGTTCCAAGGACCGATCTCTGAGGTACTCCTTTCTTTATGTGTTCAGTTTCAGATGTAACATTTACTTTCTTATTATTTTTATCGTATAACAAAGTCTTATCGACACAATCAACTTTTAAGTGGTGTCTTAAGAGATTAATCTTTTTATTTGCTCTAAAACAAACGTAAGAATTCACACGATGATATCTAACAAGTGTTAAAAAGCCTTTAAGTTCCAGGTGACTATGAATTATGAAACGCATGTCTATACTTTCTTCAATTTTACAGAAAACCCAATCTTGAACAAACAGTCGCGCAGCATACCCTGTACAGGTGCGCAAGATACGTTGCGCAGAAAAATGTAACGCTTTTTAGTTAACGCTTGTATAAATTTTACTCCTCATAAAAGTTCCATACCGGGGGCTTTATATGAAAATCGATTCTTAAGGAGTAAACTCCAAAAATAATGATATTTCGAACATACGCTGAATAAAGCTTAGTGTATGTCAACATTCATCGGAGAATGTCGACAATTACTTGATTTCGGTCATTCACAGTAACATATATACTATTTGCAAATACACTATTTTGTCGCCAAAGTTTGACACTGAGACCAACGTTTTTGTAATTATTCACTATCCGGACTTAATAAAGCGCCCTGTACATAATAATACAGGAACAAGGTTTGTGAACTGGGATCGTGTACTTTGATTTACATCAAGTTCATTTAATTTTCACTACACACACTTATTCCCGACAGCAAACCAGAAGGACAGTGGACATTCGGAAAGATGTAGGTACTCGTGAGAGGCCGCACCGCAAGGCGTGACTTTGACGAGTAAAATGAACTTCCGCATCTTTTACTACACGCATACACAGACGCACTTGGTTCATTGCCGGGTGTTCATGAACCAATATTTTCAACTCAACGAAAAGCACTGTTCGCCGTGAACATGGCTCATTTTAACACACGTGTTGCTAAATTGGTTCATGAACATTAAGTTCGCCAACTACGTTCCTGTGTGTGTAGGGTGTTGCGAACATATTAAGTAAGATGTTTATAAGTTAAAGCAAGTAAGTATTTTTATTTTTTTCCATAAAATATTAACTTATACGTATTACGTGCATCGTAAAATGTACACAAGGTTCTGTGCTCGTTAAATGAATTGATAGCTGTTATTTATTCTTCTGCGCAATCTTTATAAATTAATATTCTTCACGTTTTTAAAGTTCGTAAGCAGATGTAATACTTATTTCACCAAAAACATACATGTAAAAAACAGACCAAGTTCTCGTCGGGACTATGAAAAAAAAACTGAAATTTAGAAATTATGCCAAGTTCCTTGCCTACACGTTATTGGCAGTGTTTTGATAAGCACAGAAAAATATTGTGTGAATTGATAAATTTCCAAACCAAACTTGACAAGCTTTCAAAGGTCCCAATATTGCTCAGTTCTTTAAAGAAATGATTTTTAGTTACAGCATCCGCAGAATCCGCTATTTTGAGTTTTTAATCCGCCATGTTGGATTTTCATTTTTTTTTCGTTTTTTCTCGTAATTATCACCTTAAACACTATCTATGTTACAAATTTCAAAGGTCTAGCTCGATTGGAAGTACCCTAGATTTTATTTCGTGTCAAAATCCGCCATGTTGGATTTTCATTGATTTTCGATTTGTCTCGTAATTATCATCTTAAACACTATCCATGTTCTAAATTTCAAAGCTTTAGCTCGATTGGAAGTACCTTAGATTTTTGATGATCAATCAGTCAGTCAGTCAGTGTGTCAGTGAATGCCAAATGTGATTTTTGGATATTCGTATCTTTGAAACCATTCCACCTAAACTATGAAATTTGGAATAATGGTCCTTTTTAGTAACATTACCCTCCCTGAAAAAAATCAGTCCTGTAACGCAACTAACCTCGGAGATAGAAGGGGTCGAAAAGGGTTCGTGTAAATATTGCACAGTCGCTCTCGGTTTTGCTTGTTGCGAGAACTTGGCCGGCGCACTCCATGCGCTTAGATAAATACATAACGTCGACAGTTGAAGAATAAAAATAAGTAGTTTTTATATTTTTAAACGGCTTTATTACATCCACCAACAGGCAGCAGGGTCAGGGAATACAGTCTTAATAAAATGTCTGGCCGTTGACAGGCCATTACGGAAATACTTTCTGAAACAACCGGTTTGTGTTTCTGTACAGTTTGTTGTGCAACATTTTGCATTGTTGTATTATGCAATGGAATACATTGTACAATACAGCTAGGAATTGGTTTTTAACAAGGTGTCTGGCTCTTGACAATTTGCTGAATACTAGATGCATACTTACGTAGGTATATTGAAATGTAGTCATGTTGCTAACGATCATTATTTTAGCAAGTGGGCAGTTGCGAATTGATAAATTTAAAATTACATTTCATCTGGAATAAGCCTCTGATGTTTACTTACTACATTAAAATTACCCGTTCTTACATTTTGGAAACGTAAGAACGAATAATTTTAACATACATATTATACACTTGCGTGCATAGAAATCGGCCCACTGTTAACTTTTGACTTTAACTATATTTTTTTAGGAACTATTCTTCCCAGATCAAAAAAGACTATATGCTGTTTGAAAGACAATTTAATATGCTTCGATATTAGTCTAAATTTATTAAATTTATTTCGGCTTCTTAGGCTTAAAATTGTAAAATTAATGCATGAAACAAATTAACTTTTTTTATTACTAAAAGAAGTATGGTTTATTGACAATTATCTAAATTAACTCTTGATTTTTAATAATTAGGATGACTCCCTCTTGCCCTAATAACATCTCTCATACGATTAGGCATAGATCTAATCAAGTTCAATATTGATTCTTGTGGGATGTTAAGCCTATCTTCTTTTACTGCAACAATAAGCTGTGGGATCGAGATTGGGGCACGAATTTTTCGTTTCAGCTCATCCCATAAATGTTCGATTGGGTTAAGGTCGGGACTGCATTCTGGCCACTCCATAACCCGAAAACCGACTTCTGTAATGTAATCTTGCACGAATCTTGCGGTGTGCGGCCTCGCATTGTCATGCATCAAACTAAATTTACTTCGATGTAGTCGACGTAAGGTACCACATTAACTGCTAAAATCTCCTCGATGTACCTAGCACCCGTTAAACCTCCTTTCCCGTGACCACGGTCGTCCCAACGGATGAAAGCAGAGTCGGTTCGTGCTCCCATAGAAATTGCACCCCAGATCATGCCGGAAACATCTCCACAAGTTATCCGCTCTTCAATGCAGCATTCTGCAAATTGCTCTCTTGGTCTCTGGTACACTTCTCTTCTTCGGTCGCTACCATAGAGGCATATCCTGGTCTCATCGAGAACAGAACAGACTCCCACTGTTCCAATGTCCAATTCAGATGATTTTGTGCAAAACGTAGGCGTGCTTGACGATAAGCTGGGGTAATTTTCGGACAAATCGCAGGTGTTTTAGAGGTCAGGTTACTTTCCTGCAATCTTCCTCTGACTGTCCACTGACTAATAGCCACCCTTCGTCGACTACATTGGAGACGAATTTAATTTTATGACTGATAATGTAAGGCCGCACAACGCAAGATTCGTGCAAGATTACATTACAGAAGTCGGTTTTCGGGTTATGGAGTGGCCAGCATGCAATCCCGACCTAAACCCAATTGAACATTTATGGGATGAGCTGAAACGAAAAATTCGTGCCCCAACCTCGATCCCACAGCTTATTGTTGCAGTAAAAGAAGATAGGCTTAACATCCCACAAGAAACAATATTGAACTTGATTAGATCTATGCCTAATCGTATGAGAGATATTTATTTATCACTATTTGCTGAAACACTCATCAATGGTATAGAAGCAGAATGACTTCAATAATCGTTTCAATTATACATATATAGCCTTCTAAAGTCAAAGGTGCCGTTTTCTTCAATATTGCCAGGTCAGAATATTCCACTGGCTCAAGGCTGCGCGATCAAATATTCTAGAAAGTTGGTCGACTTCAAACGGCGCGCTTCGATCTGTAAATATTCATTGATTATAATGTTAGTCTATTTAATTGATGTATTAATTTATAGTTTGTAAGAATATCAGAAAAAAATCCTAAAGCGCTCATGAATTATTTTAACTTTTGGAATTGTATTTTCTTTATTATTAAAAAAATTATCATCACAATAATATTTAGAATTATACCTAAATGTTGTCAGAACAACACAGCGTTAGGAAAAATCATCCGATGGTGAAAAATCCTTGTGATTGTAAATTACGGTTTCTTTGACGTAGACTGAACTGTTTGTTTATAAAGAAAATATACACTATTATTATGTAGAACAAAGTAGCAAAGACACATTTGAAAAATTACTTTTTAAAAGTGTTGTCTTTATGCAGCTATAGTAAATGACAGTGTCACTGTGGAAACTTTTAGATGTCACGTACTCACAATTTATTGTAAGTTCTATTTTCAACATATTATTTATTTATTCCACATAACATAACAGGGTTTCAAAAGAAAAATTGGATTCAGAAATATAAAAATTGATGTACAATCCGGACTTGTAATAAGCTGTGCGGTTAGCTTATTAAATTATTTGACGTTGCAATGTTGTTTACATAGATTCGTCTTTTATCATTTCAACTCTACAAGTGGGGAATGATACTAACTTCGGTCAAAATTTATTTTTCATAATAATTATGAAAAATAAATTTTGACCGACAAATTGGAATAATAATTTTTCAAGATTATATAATACAAGGAGATTATAAAAAAAGTTGCATTTGTACCAGAAAACCCGTAGTTTCGAGGTTATTGTATTCCACGAACTTCAAGTAGAGAAAGCATTGTATAATTATTATCGAAACTACGGGTTTTCTGGTACAAATGCAACTTTTTTTATAATCTCCTTGTATTATATAATCTTGAAAAATTATTATTCCAATTTGTGTTTGGTCAAAAAACAACAGATAAAAGTATTATAATTTGTCTGTAAAAATGAGACAGATATACTGCTTTACAATATTGAAACACTTTTGTAAAAGCTTCAAAAAAGTTTTTTTTGTTCAAACATACATACTTTGTTGAACAAGCACAAAACACAATGCTCAGCAGGAAATGGGGATGTTAAAAATACAGGGTAGAAATAATTTATGGACATTTTTTGCAGTCACACTGAACAACTCCAAAGTACAATTGTAATGTATACTAGGTGTAACAAAATGTTATTGAATTTTAATTAAAATATGGATACAACGTTTGTAGATTTACAAACTGCATGTAAATTTATTAGAATTAGTTTTAATTTAACAGACTTTTGTCTGCATTAGCAGAGTCCGTTCTGTGGACATTTTCAGGCTAAAGCTAAATCTTGTAATTTCGCAATTTGCAAATCGGGAAAAATGCACTGTAGCATTGATTAACATATTATATGGGAAGATAGAGATCAATGTACTGAAAAATATACTATAGCTGCCCGCTTACGTTTCATTCCCCTGGCCCACAAACTTAATATTGACTTGTGCTTCCAGCTATATTATTGTTGAACTAACAGCTCAGATATTGTCAATGCTACCTCTATACTGATCCTAAATAATGATATAAGATATTTACATCACTGCCAGCTGACATTATTTTAATGTTTTGGAATTTGTTGAGACTGTATAAAACTTATATAAAGTGAACTTAGTTTAGTTACATAATTTATCTGTAAACGCTATCTGATTTTATATTTCTTTGTCTCTGAATAAAAATTGTTCAAACACTCGTAAAATATATTTTGATGTATTCATAGACTAAGAGCTGATAACATTTTTTTCATGTGTTTTTATAAGACTTGGAACTTTTTTAAAAGATGAATTTTATATATCTCTACAAGGGGTATATAGTCTGTCATTCCAAACGCGGGGCAAAACCACCCCATATTTTTTTGTTCACTCTTGCGAAAAAAATAGACTTATGTGTGTTTATCATTAGTAAAGTCTGGAAAAGTTTTGCCCCGCGTTTGGAATGACAGACTATTTAGTATTTACCCCTTGTAGAGATATTTAAAAGTCATCTTTTAAAATAAGTTCCAAGTCTTCTAAAAACACATAAAAAAGTGTTATCAGCTCTTAGTCTATCATAGCAACTTATACTAATTATGTTAACAAAAGCAAGCAGTTTAAGAGAATTAGATAATCAAATTCATTAAGATTGTAAAATTTGTTATATAAAAGAATTTTAAAAAAATCTTTCACAATTTTTACAATCGTTAGGGGCCTACACACGATCAGTTTAACTTCGCAGTTTATCTGTGCAGTCAAACTGCACAGATAAACTGCGAAGTTAAACTGATCAGTTTTCTCGTCAGTTGTTCTCAGTTCTCTCAGTTTGAAGAGCTGACGTGCGTGGCTAGACACGACTAGAAAGGGTAAGTTCGGTTTTGCGCTCAGATCGATCTGAGCGCAAAACCGAACTTACCCAAAGACTACACAAGACTGTGCCAACTGTTCAATTAACTGAGCTGACTGCGCAATTTATCGGTGCAAAGTAGTCAAATGCGCAGGCCGCCTGGGTTAAAATTTGCTGAAACTGTGCGGTTATCTCAGTTTATCGTTCAAACATGACGTCACAAGGGTTAAACTGCGCAGTTAAACTGATCGTGTGTAGGCCCCTTTAATGAATTTGATTATCTAATTTTCTTATGTATGAATATTTTTAGTTTGACATAATAATGAATAACATTATTAAGTTTAGAATTAAATAAAATATCAGAATGGTCCAAAAGTCATGCCCTAATGTTAAATCCAATTAAATTCAATATAATGTCTATAGGAAGCCGGAATCAGTTGGCTAAAGTGGCTTCTCTAACTGTAACGCTGTCTGGTCATCAAATTGATTCTGTAGACTATTGCAAAAATTTAGGATTATACACAGACAACTACTTAGTGGAATCGCTCATTTTATCATCTTTTAATTATTGTGATATTGTGTACGGACCATGTATAAACCAGTCAACATCGCAGCTTATCCAAAAATTTTAAAATACATGCCTCAGATTTATTGTATACAACATAAATTTACATATCGCATACTTCGTAGACAACTTGATTACAACCAGCCAGCCAGATTATCTAAATTGCAATTTAAAATATTTATCAGATTATCATAATAAAAATACGAGGTCACAAGATACAACATTGTCAATAAACTTCCATGAAACAAATTTTTATAAAAAATCTTTTACTTATGGTTCTGCCTCTATATACTTATAATAATATTCCTCGTGAATATAAACATCTCAAAAAAGAGGCGTTTCGAAAGAACGTTAGGGGTTGTCTATTAATATAACCGCGAAATATTATGCAATATGAACCAATGACGCAAGATTGTCTTAAATAAAATTACGATGCTAGTCACCAGATGGCCGATTGTCAACACAACTCACTTCTTAAAACTCTACAATTATTCTGTACTCAAAGATTAAATAATAAAACTTAGGATGCTAGTCAACAGATGGCCAATAGTGCGACGTCTAGCTGCCTCTATTAAAAGTGGCCTCATTTACGCTCATAAGGATCAAAATCTTCTAGTAATATGTTAACCAATGACTGTAGGTTAAGTCATAAATTTGTATATTCTTTCACGATTTTACCTTAAATATATTATATATAAAAAATAGGAGTTTGTGTCCACATAACACCTAAAGTAAATTTCTAAGAATGTTATTTAAACGCTAAATAAAGAAAAAAAGTTAAAAAAATCGGAAATAAATTGTTAAGAAAAACGATTAATTATTCAAGCAAACATCGTTCAAGCTCTTAATTTTTGAAGTACATTAATTATCTTCGTTTAATTGCATTTGTGCGAATTTGTCAAACACCTTTTACTGATTTTGGATTTCAAAAATCTTATTCATAAAACTGTGCATGGTTTTAGGTTGTTTTATTTCAGCTAGTCTGACTTTGTTTATTAGCATGTGAAGATATAAGATGTAATAATTTATTTGTACTATCTAGGTAGCGGTTTTATGAAACCATGGTGCAAATGAAACTTTATTGCCATAACCCATTATCGCCTGTGGATATTTTAATTACCTAATAAAAAGGTTACCGTTTGACTTTGTGAAATTATTACAGATTACGCCATTGTCGATACAGAAACCCAAGTCTTACAAATTACAGCTCGCTGTAATCATATCCAGTGTTAAGTTAAAAATGTTAAGTATTTACACTTCTAGGTTACCGCATTGTTTCTCTATTGTCATGTTCTACACCTTTATTCAATAAGCACACGTAATAGTAAGACTATGGAAACTTGCCGTACGCGGTTTTAAGACCAGATGAAGTTCGGCCATTTTGAAAAAAATGTACATTTATGAGTTACCTTTTCAAATTTATACAGTTGTTAATGGCCCCTCTGTATAAACCAAATACCGATTGTAAGACCATTTCTGTTGCCGGTTTAGATTTTAAGAGACCTCTGTTGTCGAGCGTCTATAATCCACAATTCATTCATAGATTTTAAGACTCATCTGGTTGGTGACGAAAAATTGCAAAAAAATGGTATACAGATATTAGTTCCGAAATAAATATGGAAGTTTTGAAACTTTGGAAGTATGTAGATTTCAATGTCCTGAACGAAATTAAAAAAAAATGCAAAATTTGATCACAGCTGCCGGGGCTACAATATTGAAAAAATGGCGCAAAAACAATTTCATATAAATATCTCGCTTCGGGTGTCTCATACGGCAAAAATGTTTGTATGAAAATAAAATTACATTAAATTTTCTACAAAATATGTCATTTACATTTTTAGTTTCGATGCAGCAGCTGAGCGAAAAAAGTGAAAAAATTGGGAAAATACAATAAATCATAATTTTGTCACTAAAACTAGACTTCGCTCAGTTGCTGCATCGAAACTATTCAATTAGTATATAATTTGTTTTCCTGATATATTATCGGAAAAGTTTTCATGCCATTTTTTGTTACTTTCTGTATTATAGTAGATATTGCCATTAAAAACATATGTTAAAAAATGTCCATGCTGTTCTTTTACGTTGCACGCCTTTTAGGTTCAATGAATTATTTTTATTCAGAACAGTTTCACGTGTGTGAAAACCCAGAAACCTACCAGAGACCAGAGTTTCCGTTGGCTATACAGTTTAGAGTAAACGGTTAAAAAAAATGTTGTTTAGTTCTTTTATATTATGGTTTATTTTGCTCACTAGGTATAATTGTTTACTAATAGTTTTTTTTATTCTTTGTTTGAAGATATTTGCAGATTTATTTCCTTTATTTCTGATGGTAGAAAGTTGTAAAAATGGGCGGAAGCATAATGTAAAGGACTTAAATCTTAGATACATACATTGTCGCATAATTTATTATTATGCGAGTTAAATTTTGTTTTCGGACAAAATTATAAATTTAACCCCTCAATACATTCCTTAAAATAATTACATTTTTCTCAACTTTAATATTCAGCATGCGTTTTACCAACATCGGCACAAAATTTTACATACCCTTTAGTAGGTAAGCAATATTTCACTATTATCAGTTTTCTTAAATTTTGTAAGAACTGATCCTCGAACTGATCCCACCAAAAACATAAATGTGAAAAAGGGGCCAAGTTCGGTACAAAGAACAGCTTTGCTGAAAAAAGAATTTGGAAAACATAGTTTATAAAAAAAAATTTAACGAACTTGACATCGAGTCAAGTCCACTAGCACGGCAAAGTATTTTAACGCAAAAAAAGTTAAGTCCTGATTGAAATTACATAATATATTTTAGTTTTTTCACAAAAATAACAAGACATTTGATTTGATTCTTTGGTATTACTCAATAACATTCTTTATTGACAAAATACAGAAAATATAATTATTATTCTCAAAAATATTAAGGTAGATAGCCTGAAACTTGAAATGTTCAAAGGCAGACAATGTTACGTGGACTTTAACATTATTACGCACTAGTCTATTCACGGACTTAACATACTTTATAGCAAGCTACTTTAAAAATGCTTATAGATAGAAGGTTTCTGACAAAAGTAATTAAAAATGTGATTTTCGTTTAGTGACTTAACATAAAAAACCAATTTTGGACAACATAGTTTGCCTCTCGGGTACAGATATGAAATGAACATTTCGTTTCTATGGTCAGATGCACGCGTACAACAATACATAATATGTCGTATCACATAAAATATATATATTTTGTGACAAGAGAAGATCAGCGATAGTGACACGGACGACACTCCAGGTCCCAGGACCATCAAAGAGAGCTAGACAAAAGACTTGATTAAAAAAATATAATATAGTACATCAATTTTACATCTGTGTTTTATACTTCTCAGTTTTTCAAAATCGATGATCTGGAGGGGGGGGGGAATTTGAGGGCCCTTTCGGATCACTTTTGAGGTTCAAGCTCGGGTTTATTGAATTTTCTGAACCCTTGGTAAATATCTCACAGCTTTCAAAGTTAAAAATCGCTAAAAATGACAAACTATGAAAAATTTGCGAAATTTAGAACAGCTGTATCTCGGACACGATTAAGTCTACAAAGACCGTTCTGGTCCCAAATTGCAGTAAATTTAGTCTACTTTAAAAAAGGTCAGGGTAGCCTTTGCCGAAAAATTAGTTCTTCAGGGTTGAAATTGGCAACTGAAAAAAGTTAAAAAATTTCGTTGTTTTTTTGGATTTTTGACAATGATCCGGAGGTCTGCCGAGGTCGAAAACTGAAATTTTTCATTAGGGCTTCGTCATATATAACATACCAATAAATCATAGCTACCCCATTTGATGCAAAATAACCCCCCTTTTAGATGACGATCTTACTGGACTATTTGTAGTTTTCAGATTTTTTACTTGATGGCAAATTTGAAGTTTCTAAGTCACCTAGAGTTGTCTAGGTTTTTGATGAGTGAGTATAAAACTGACACTTTTCAGACCTTAATAACTCAAGAACCTGGGATTCTAGGTGTTCAAGGGGGCCTTGTTAGACATGCAGTGTGTAGGTCTTATATTTTTTGAATAATAGGGGTCGAAAGTGGCTCGAAATGGTTCGTGTAATTATACACACAGTCAGTGTTTGCCGAACTTGGCTGGCATACTGCCGTGTGTCTAGATTTTGTTTAAATTTTAGGGGATATTCTATAAGCCTTTCAAAAGTTATACACCTACTTAAATTATACATAAATAGAAATTTCCAAAAATTGTGTTAAATTGTTCAGGGTGACGTAAACGTCGAGATATATTTTGGTACCGCCCCTAAGCCCCGCCTTTATGTGTATGTGCCACATGCTAAATACGCTAATATAACTTAATTCTGGAAAATTAGAAATGATTGCAGAAAAAGCAGTTTCAGAATATTTTTATCAACTGATAAATTTTGTAAACATTTTGAATGAGGTTATAAAACAAATCTAAGAATAGGTATTACCTACTGTATAGAAGAGTCGGAATAAAAAGAAAAAAAAAATGAGAACAAATGAGAAATCAAAGTTATATCTTATTCTGGTATAATTTATTCTGTCTGAGAAATGCAAAGAATTTAAATGAAGCTGAGCTTAGAGTAGCATTAATGGAATAAATTGCATTTGGTATTTTCCGTTACTAAACAGATCCGTTACGAAAACTGAATTTTCTTTTCATTGTGTTTTTATCAGCGCTGTACTTTATAATCAAAATTTAAAATTGATATACACTATATAATTAGTTTTGAATAAATTGGTAGAGAATAAAAAAAAACCGTCACAGATTCACAGACGTACAGACAAAGCGAGTGTATATATCCGCTTCTAGCTTCGCTTGGGTCGCGCCTAAAAAAAAAAAAAATGATCAAGATAGACGGTAGTAGTTCGCTAAGTTCGTGCTAATATATTACAGTAATCCATTTTTATTCACGGGGTTTCCCTTTTTTAACCGACTATGGCACATAATGAGGGTTATGAGTTTGGCAGTTTATGTATGTATGTATGTGTGTATGGATGTTCATCTGTTCCTTCGTAGCTCCTAAACTACTTATCAGATTTGGACAAATGAGGTGTTGTTTGTTTTGTATGAATGGTCATGCAGCGTAACGTAGGCTATATAACGTCACGTTAAATCTAATATGACGGCTAAGAAAAAAAAACCCCAACGCAAAAAAAAGAAAAATATTTACAAATGTATCGAGTTTGGTATCAAATTAAAGGTATGAATGCTTCGCGTAACATAGGCTACATGACGTCACGTTAAATCTAAAATGGCGGCTAAGAAAAAAAAACCCAACGCAAAAAAAGAACAATATTTAAAAATGTATCGAGTTTGGTATCAAATTAAAGATAAGTTATGAATGCTTCGCGTAACATAAGCTATTTATGACGTCACGTTAAATCTAAAATGGCGGCTAAGAAAAAAAATCCCAACGCAAAATAAAATATTTACAAATGTATCGAGTTTGGCATCAAATTATTATTATTATTACGATACGTATTCAAAATAAATTAGAGAAATCCGCAAAATGTTTTATAAAAGTAAAGTAAATAAAATAAAAGTAAAAAAACTAAAACCCGACTACGTAAAAAGAAGAAAACAAGCAAATTAAAACGTAAGACAGTATTTTTTTGTTATCAATAGTTGGGGAGTCGGGGACTCGAATACCGAAATTTTTTCTTCAACCCCCGAACAGGTCTCCGACTATTGATAACAATAAAATACTGTCTTATGTTTTGATTTGCTTGTTTTCTTCTTTTTACGTAGTCGGGTTTTAGTTTTCTTACTTTTATTTTGTTGTAGATGTAACACAAATATGTGCGATTTTTTCCGATTGCACGGTTTGAGAAAACGTTTTTGAAAACTTTATTTCACCAATGCACCTGGTTACCTTGAAATGACTTTGTTTCGCTAACCAGCAGACTTTAACAAGAATAATATAATATATCTCTCACGATTTAACACTGCTGTCGATTTGTGTGTTTGGTTGCTTATAACTAGAGAACTACTGTTCTAATTTCGAATAAATTATTATTAATCGTTAACCAAAAGTTCAACTTAAAATTAAAGTAAAAATCATTAAGTTAAGCCATCGGGAAGCAGCATAATCTCATTATGTAAAATCGAGGGGGAGGAAGCCGCGGATACTTAAATAAGTAAAACTCTGGATCGTAGACAAAAAATGTTTATACAAAACTTGTAGAGAATTGTGTCCTCTGCAAGGTTGATAATAACCATTTTTTACTAAAAATGAAACGGAACTGAGAAATTCGTAAAAAACCGTCTATCGTGAACTTGAACCTCGATTCTTAAATATCTGGCAACGCCAGCACGATATCGATGGGAACTTTTTACACGTTTTTTAAAACACCATAACGAAGGTGTATACAAAAATTCAGCTAACTGGGAATTATTCCGCAGATGGTTGATTTTTATGTCTAAAATTACTGGAGTGTATTGTCAAGAGTAGATTATATTATATCATTATGTATATTCAAAAATTGTTATTGAAATACGCTTAGCCGTTTAATCGTAACAGGAATAGACTTTTCACTTGTATTATATTTAGTAGGGATCGTATTTTGTAAAAGTACTCTTATCTTTTATAAAATATTTGACTATTTTATGTTTTCTTTTATAATGCAATACTGTCCATAATCTTAAACCTCTAAAATTTTATCATTTCATTCTAGTAGACGGTACTGATTGTAATACTAATAGACAGGGTTTACAGGTCTTTTAGAACATTAATTATGAAAATTAAGGTCAAATAATATGTATGTAAGCTTCAAAAAGTAGGAATAGAAGATTTTAGTTTTAAATTCAAAGTTGTTATATAAAACTTTTCTGCTCGTAAATATGATTTAATCCAGCTTTACACAACTCGCAGGTGAAAGCACTTTGTAGAAGTTTAAAGGAAAAAGGAAATGACAATTTTTAACTACGACAATTTTTTATTTGTACATAATTTTGTTAATAATTTCATAACATTTTTATTGAGTTTCTTTAATATAAGTACTTCATTGGAATAAAATTTTATTTCTTGACGAGTTCACATTTCCTTGAATATTTTTTATACCTCAGAGTTCTGAGTATTGACACATTTAGCCAATTCTATCTACACTCTACAGTATGTACGATAAATTTTTCTTTTTAAACTCAACTATTACCTGAGTCTAGACTTCTTAACAATTAATTTTGAATTTGTTACAAGTTTTCAAATAAGAACATCTGAATCTGAAAGTTCCTTAAAAGCAAGATTATATGAACAGCAAGTGAGAGCCAAACAATCTAACTTGGAATCAATCCGATTTGCACTTGGGTGAAGTCGGGGCGGGCAGTCCAGTGGGATTTATTTGTATTGTAAGAACAAATTTATGTTCTTACTTTAATAAAATAAAAAAACTCGGGTCGCAGAGCCAAAACCCTGCCGACAATATAGTGTATTTGCTAATACAGGCCTTGTGGCTTTAATACGCGAACTTAAGTTTGTTTTTGGACAAAATAAAAAATTCAACCCCTTAATACATCCCTTAAAATAATATTTTTTTCTTAATTTCAATATTATTATCATTGCAACCTTGTACCAAATTAAATACACCCTTCAGTAAGTAAATCACTATCCGCAAAACTAGTGTATTCATAAAATTTGTAAGTCCGGTCCTATCGGGTCGATTTTATTAAAATTTTAGCAGCACATTTTGATCTTTACTAAAAGGTTAAATTTCAATTTTGAAACAATTCTGAAATTTTTTTCGGTATTTTCGGTATTTTCGGGCCAAAAAACTTTTTTCAACCCCTAAAAACTACCCTTAAAATAGTCCGATTGGGCCCATTTTAAATAGGTTCCGTGCGGTGATGGATTCCAACGTGTGTACCAAATTTCGTTCAAATCAATTAAGTCTTTCGAGAGTTATGCCGCGAACCACACACACACACACACACACACACACACACACACACACAATATATATATATATATATATATAAATAAACATTTCCTCCAAAAATGGTGCCAAAGTGTTCAAAGTGTTCAGGAGAGAAATTTTGGTCCGACCCGTAGGTCCCTCCATCCGACCGACGCCAATAGTGTATGTGCCATATGGAAAATACACTAAAAAAATACAATAAATTCAGTTGAACAAAATCTCAATGAAATAAGTGTTCTCAATATTAAATGTTGATTAATTCTAAATCAATTTTTTTGTTGTTATCAAAACAAACTTCAATTCTTTAGCGTAACTAAGAAAATATAATTTTGACAAATTCATATAGAGAACGCGTGTTATTATAACAAACGAGCTTACTATAGTATTAACTATTAATACAGTGTTTAGGTATTGACATGATTTTAACTTATGTTTTCTTTTTCCAGACTACATCTACCTACTCAAATGAATTATCTTAGCAAAATATGGTAAGTCAAATATAGAAAGACTTTTATCGTATATTTATTGTTCCATTAGAAAATATTTAAATAGCTAGTACAAACCTGGTATTAAAGGGTTGTATTAAAAATTAGTGAACATAAAATAATTATTAATAGCCTTCTGTAAATAGGTTTACTTTCTCTTTTCATTTCACTACTTGCGAATAATTTCATCTCACTTTCCTTAGAAACTGCATTGCGGTATGTGTATTTCCATAAATGATCATTTTATATAATATCTTCCCATCCGTTTTGTAAAATTAATATGAAAATTCAGGAACTTACTTCGTGTTTTCTTTCACTCTAATGACTTTCTTCATTTTTCTTATGCTTTTCTTTTGCTAATTGCTATCTGCAAATCTAATAGCCGGTTCAATAATACAATCACAGTTTACACAGAATTAGCTTATAGTAAACTAAATTAATTATTTGTATAAAATTTTCTAATACCTTGTAATTTGACTTTTTGTCTTTTGAAATAAATTTTTTGAATGTGATTTATTTTGATATTTATGTGATATTTCGAATATTTCCTATTCTTATATTTTATTTTTTGATGTATATTTTCACTTTAAAAACACAAATTAATGCGGATATGAGATTATATTATGCGATATTTGACAGATAAATAACAATGAACGTAAGGAGAATCAAAAATTAATGAAGTAGGTTTATAAATAAAATGAACTTTGTAATTTAATTTATTGATCTCATAAATGTGTCTGCATATAATAATTATGTTTCAAAAATTAAAGAGAAATTTATCTTCAAATTTATGTATTATAAATAAATATATAAATTAATAATGTGTCTTTGCCTATAACTATGTTTAAAAAATTAAGAAATTTATATTTCAAATTTGTGTATTATCGTTTATTGCATTTCTTTCATTATCTATCTATAAGAACAAAAAAGTTGTCATGTTAACGTATTTTTATGTGTCCTTTTTCAATTCACTCTCTGTCTCACTCTTATTTCACGTTTCAGTAACAATTCCGATGGCGAATAAATTTACGTGAAATAGTTCACATTTCACTAGTGTGAAAAATACACAATCGCATTCGCATTAACCAATTCACTTTAGTGATATCACTAGAAACACAATAGATATACAATAGGTATCCAGGTATCCAGTGAGTATAATATCATGCTACACCATGGTTACTATGAATTTTATTTCCAAAAGTTAGCAGCACCCGTCTGACCTTCTCTATTAAAGTAAGCAAGCATTGTGGGATTCCGAGTGACGTTATCCCCCCCCTACTATCCAACGGAACGAGGCAACCTATATTCTACTAGCCTTGGAAGGCTTCAAGGCACTGTTTTTTATTTTAAACATTGCGTCATAACGCGACACAACACAGAACGTCAAAAAATGTGTTTACGGCGCATCATAACATAACACAGCACACTACAACACAACACATCACAGAAATGTGTTCACAGCTTAATAATAATATTTCGTGACTTAAAAACAAATTAGGAAGTTTCCCTTTTTTATTTTTTTGGTCTAAATCATAGTTCTAAAAATTATAAAATTAATGGCGGAAGAATTTTTGAAATATCTTTAAAACAACAAAGCTATGCTACTTCAAAGTTTGAATTGACAATTCTCCAAGAAATTCCGTTTTCAGTCCGGGTGACGTCACGCGGCACAATATTTTTAAAAGTTATGTGTGGTAATTTAACAATTTTCCAATAAATCTCTTTCTATAAACTCGTAAATTGTTATGGAAACACTAAAAACAAACCAGTTGATGACGGAAAATATTAACATATTTAAATTTTTGACAGTTAATTTTTTTTTTTTTTTTTTTTATTTGGAAGCGAAAAAAAAAATACTATGCGACTTGGCTTCTGTGGCCATTATCGCTATACATAGATTGGTATTACATAATTAGTGTAGGTATATGTTACATGCGATTATAATATGGTTTGTGAATTAATTATCTTGTGGTAAGTATTGGTATTTACATTGGATATGACTATGGTGTATGTTATAATATATTGTAAGTATAAATTTATATTTTGTTGATTAAGTTTGTTATTTTTACATAGTTAATTAATTTTGTAATTTTTTCAGGTTTATTTTCTAATATTTCTTTTATGTTGCAGGACATCTTCAACTGTTTTCTATCTACGGCGTATTCGGTACATTCGGTAAGTAGATGGTTGACTGTGCAGGGAATGTTGCAAGTTGTGCATGTTGGAGGGTTCTCTTTCTTCATTAGGTAAACGTGTGTTATATTCGTGTGTCCTATTCGCAGCCTATTTAATATTATTTGTTCTTTTTTTTTTAGTATGATAGGGGTTTCCCATTTTGTTATATCGTCTTTAATTAGTCTTAATTTATTGTTTTGTAACTGACTCCATTTTGTTTCCCAGACTTTTTTGATTAACTGTTTGAAATGTATTTTTAGGTCGGTATCGGTCACTGTTTCAATGAGCGGTGAATCTCCTGTGAAAGATGCTTCTTTGGCTAGTTCGTCGACTGTGTCGTTGCCTGTGATTCCGGAATGGGATGGGATCCATGCAAAGGTGACTGTAACTTTGAATTCTTGATGTATTTTGTTTATTAATTCTTTAATATCTTGTATGTGTGGGTTTTTCGGTGAAAATTGTTGTATTGATTGAAGAGCGCTGATTGAGTCTGTGTATATTATTATCTTGTTTGGTATTTTCCTATTTATGTATTCTTGAAGATAGTACTTTATTGCATATATTTCGGCCGTGTAGATGGAATTTAGATTAGATAATTTTATTTTTTTTGAGTCATTATTTGTATAGTACGCACATCCTGTATTATCGCTTGTTTTGGAGCCGTCGGTGTATATTTTTTGGTAGCTTGTATATTTACTGTTTAGTTCGTTCAGATATAAATTAAAAATTGAACTTGGTGTTTCTGCTTTTTTGTGTAGTGTTAACGAGTAGTTTATTGAAGGGGAGTGTAGTAGCCAGGGTGGATTATTGTTTGGCGATTCTTGCTTGATTTCTGGAAGCGTGGTGTTTAGGCTTTTCAGTTGGTTTGCTATTGTTATAGCTAGTGGTATAGATTCATTCTTTGTATGGTAAATTTCTTGGAGTTGCGGATATTTTAACATGTCGTAGTTCATATGTTTGTTGTTTGCAAGAATTGCGGAATAATAATTTAGACCTAGCTTTTGTCGTCTGTATTCTGGGGGTAGTTGGCCTGACAGGTTGTATAAGCTGATTAGGGGTGAAGATCTAAATGCACCTAGGGCTGTTCGTAGACCGCTGTTGTATATTGTGTCGAATTTACGTAGTATGTTTGGTTTAGCTGAAGCATAGATGAATGATGCATAGTCAAGTTTTGAACCTACTAGTGCTTGAAATATTCTTAGTATCGTTTTCTCTTCTCCTCCCCATTCTTGGTGGCTTAAGACTTTGATTAGGTCCAGATCTTTTTTACATTTTTCTTTCGTTTTGTTTAAATGGTGGTTCCAGGTTAGTTTCTGGTCTAGGGTAATGCCTAGATACGTGATTACCTTTGTATGTTGTAATTTTTGGTTATGTATGTAAAACTCTGGAGGGGAGTTGTTTTTATTCCTTTTGTTGAATACTATGTATTTTGTTTTTTGAGCTGAGAAGCTATATCCACTTGTGTTTTCCCATTTTTCTAAGTTGTTTATTGTTGTTTGTAGGATTTTTTTCGTGTATTCTGGACTTTTGTGTGCTGTGAATATTACAAGATCATCGGCGTACATGCATGATTTTATTGGGTATTTGATTTTATCGAAAATGTCGTTTATAGCGATGAGGAATAGTGTTGTACTTAGGACTGAACCCTGTGGTATACCTGTTTCTTGGCTGTATTCGTTTGATAAGTTGTCTCCTGTTCTTACTCTGAATTTTCTGTTTTGTAGTAGGTTTTTTATAAAGTGTGTCATATTGCCTTTGATATCCCATTGCGTCATAGTGTGTATTATTTTATTTCGCCAGGTTCGGTCGAAAGCTTTATTAATGTCGAGAAATATTGCAGTTAGTTTTTCTTTTCTGGCGAAAGCTTGTTGTATTTCTGTGACTAGGTTTGTAATTGGGTCCATTGTAGAGTGCTTTTTCCTAAAACCTGCTTGGTGTGAGTTGATTAAGGACTTTTTTTCTAAGTACCAAATTAATCTTGTGTTTGTCATTTTCTCAAGAAGTTTACTTAAGCAATTGATTAGAGAAATGGGTCTGTAATTTTCTGGGCTCATGTAGTCTTTGTTGGTTTTTAGTATTGGAATGATGTGTGCTTCACGCCATGATGTGGGGAATTCTTGTTTTGTCCAAATAAGATTGTATATTTTTAGTAAGTGTTCTTTGGCTTCTGTTGGTAAGTGCTTAAGCATGATGTTCGGAATGTTGTCGGGTCCTGCAGCTGATTCTTTTAAGGAAACTATGGCTGTATTTAATTCTGTGCTTGAAAACGGCACGTTGTAACATTCTGTATTGTTAGAGTTTATATCTATTTGTTCTTTTTCTTGATTACGTCTTCTTTTTTTGAATTTATTGTTGTATTTTGCGTTGCTGAAGGCTTCGTGGTAGTGTTGGCCTAATGCATTAGCGATTTTTTCTTGCGATGTAATTAAGTTGTTATTTATTTTTAAAGCTGGTATCTTGTATGTTGAATATTTTCCTTTTATTTTGTTTATTTTATCCCATATTTCCTGTGTTGTTATTGTAGAGTTTATGGTATTTACGTAATTTGCCCAGGAGGTTCGTTTGCTTTCTTTTATTGTTCTTTTTGCTTGAGCAATGACTTTTTTCATTTGTATTAGGTTGTGTATGGTTTTATATTTTTTGTATTTATTTATTGCTTTGTTTCTTTCTTCTAGGATATTTTTACAGTTTTCATTCCACCATGGTACCTTGGGAACTGAAAGTTTGGCTGCATCCAATATTTTTGTAGTAAAATCTTGTACTGTTTGGTTTATGTTTTCGTTTGCGTTAAGTTCAAACTTTACTTTTTGGAGGTGTTGAGTAAAGTTTTCCCAGTTTGCTTTCTTTGTATTCCATTTGGAGTATTTGAGTGTATAAATGTCGTTGTTATTCTTTGTGGTATTCTTAATTAGAATTGGGAAATGGTCGCTGCTATGAAGGTCTGTTAGAACTTGCCATGAATATTCTAGGTATAATTTGGGGTGAATTATCGATAGGTCTATTGCTGATAGTTTTCCTGTAGCTATACTGATGTGTGTAGGATGTCCATCGTTTAGTAACGTGACGTTGTTATTGTCTAGTACATTTTCGATTATGTTTCCTTTCTTGTTTGTTATTTCGCAACCCCATATTGTGTTGTGTGCGTTGAAGTCTCCGAGTAGCATGTATGATGTATGAAGCTGGTTTATTAGATCTTCAATATCTTCTGTTGTAAAGTTGAAGTTGGGTGGGATGTAGATATTGCATATCGTGATTTTATGTGGTATGTAAATATTTACTGCAACCGCTTCGAAAATTGTGTTCAGTGGAACATTTTCCGAATGTGTGTCTTTCCGTACTAATGTAGCAACCCCTCCACTGGCATGTTGCAGGTCTGGTCTATCTTTTCTATGGATGTCGTAATTTTTAATGTTGAGCTGTTGGTCTGTTTTAAGGTGTGATTCTTGTATGGCACAAATTATGGGTTGATGTTCGGTCACTAATAATTGTAATTCTTCGTAATGTATCTTTAATCCATTAATATTCCACTGCAACATAGCCATTTTTACTCTGAGGTTTGAGAATCTTCCATTGTTTGTGAAGAATCTGTGGCTATTAGATCAAAAAGTTGTTTTTCCATTTTCTTTACTAGTCTTGTGATTTGTCCTTTGTGTGTTGGAGTGTCGGTCATTTTGTATAAGTCTTTTAGGATGGAGATTATTGTGTCCGGGTTATCTGTGTAGTTTCGGGAAAGTTTCACTAAGTCTTCTGTTGTTTTAGCTTCTTCAATGAATGCTTGCAATGTCGTGTATGTTATTTTGTATATTGGGGGTTTTCTTTCCATGTGGTTTTTTATAGGTTTTAGCATTTCTTCAGTATTTATTTTAAGACTCGGATATCTTTCTTTTTTCTTCTTCTTTTTGGGTGGTTTCATTATTAATATGTCATTTTTTATGTTACTTGTGAATAATTCATTTTCTTCTGTTTCAGGTGGAGCGCGGTGGACATCAGCGACTACTTGTATTTGGCGTGGTTGAGTGTCTTCAGGAGTTAAGATTTCTTCGTCATCTTTGGTGTCTTGGTTCTCGAAAGTACTCGACGTTTCTGTTGGGCTTGATGGCGGTGGTCGTTTACGGGTTTGTTCGACTTCCTGATGTGAGACTTCTAGTTGGGGTTGGGTGCAATTATTGGCGTAATGCCCTTCTTGGTTACAGTTTAGACATTTCATGGCGTCTATTGCGAGGAAAATCCGTAGCTCTTCATTTTCAAATTTGATTAATATAGATTCCGGAATTTCGTTTTTGTCGTTTAGTACTGCGAATAGATACCTTCGAAAGCATATTACGTGTGTGTACATTGCGTCTTTGATTCCCATGTTCATTGAGTAAATTGGTGACACTTGTTTTATATTATAATTTTTCAGTGCTTCTTCAACTGTGTGGTTTGGAACGCCGGGTGAGATGTTCGATATGATTATTTTTTTAGCTGGAGTAATTAGTCTACGTATTGAGATGCAGTGTTCGTCGATTATCACAGATTTATGTTGTTCGAGCAGTGTGTCAACCAGTTCTTTGCTTGATAGGTATATACATACTCTATTGTTTGAGATCCTTGAGGCTGCGATTACATTTTTTGGTTTTACTATGTCTCCAATTGCGAACACATATTCTTTTACTTTAATGTTTTGTATTGAGTTGAGTATTATTGCTTGATCTTTTTTGGGGTATTGAGTTATTATAGGATTTTTCAGTACACTTGAGTATGACGTATTTTGTTGCGTGGACATATTTGAGTTTGTTTGATTTATTTCGGTAGATTTATTTAATACAGTGATTTGAACATTTTGGTTAGAGGAATTTATATTGTCATTTTTAATCATTATTTTAAGTGCAGCATTTTATGCCTAGGCATATGCCCGGGCTTTAATATGCTTAGGTGTTATTTTATTTATTTGATTTATATTTATAAATAAACGATAGAACAAAAATTATTTTATACGATTTTATTATATCAAATATTTTATTGGATTTAATCAGTTATGTAACGGTTCACTTCACTATCACAAGCACGTCCGCTTTGTTCAACGGTTGAATTCAGACTCGACAGTTAATTTTAATTTAATATAAATCGTGGTGTGAGTATAGCATGGTGTGCTCTTGCGCAGCGAGTAAGTGAGATACGTTCGTCTCGCTCTTGCCGTGTGACGTCACGCAGGGAACAGTACCTATAGTGATTAGTTATTATTTTTGGCGTTTTTTGTGAAAAAATAATGGGAATTTCGACAAAATTTGTTTACTAATTGTTTTTTAAGGCTTATGAGAAGTTGGTATAGAAGTATTGTATATCCATTTTCAATATTCATGTTTTCTAATAGGCCTGCAACTTACCCCTTAAAAGTCTTCTAGAAATCGAGTAACTGGTAACTTCGAGATCTTGTTCTTTCGCAAAATTATCAAAAGTGTATCAGGTCGGAATACTCTGGACCAAAATTATTCAAAATTACTGCGGTGGAACCTCCCCAAATAGTTAAAGTTCAAATCTGCTCCCTACATGACGTCACTGCGCAAAGCGATCAAAAACTGGTACCCTAGGTAGCACACCATGTTATATTCACACCACGATATAAATAGAAAAGTCTGTATGACAACAAAATAGTTACTAAGTAACTTAGGTTCTAATTACTCACAAAGCTAAAAAACAGCAAACTTATACCGCGTGACGTCATATTCAAAAATCAGTTTCGTTTGCCACCCCACGTACAAGAAATTGAATATCTCCGTTGAAATTAAAGATATCAAAATAATTCTTTCAGAATTTTTAAAGCTATCTTTATTATAATGATGTGACAGTATCATAATTAGTATTTTCGTCCAATGGAAACTTCCTAATTGTCATGATGTGATACATGTATATTGGTTACGAATTAACTACTCTGAAAGGACATAATAATTTCTTGTTTGCGTTTCAATTTTCAAATATTTGAATGTTGACGATATTTAATCGGCCCAAAAATTACGTTGCGATGTACATTGTTTCTTAAAAATTAAAATAAACTGTGTGTTCAAATAATTTACGTGAGATCATCACATATTCCGATTCTTTGACCATAATGCAGCATTCTTTTGAAACATGCCATGCACTGACCTACATACACATTTTCCTGTTATAAATTGGTCTGAAAAACATATTTTATAGCACTCTACATACATAAAAATACAATGTTGAATAAATATGCTTATTGTCAGCTAGTGTAAAATTTCTGTCATCTTGTTACGCAATCATAATATGAAACTCTTGGAAGGATTTCAAAGCAACCAGAGTGCATTCAATAAAATATAAGGTGTAAAAAAAAGAAAAGCTGTAGAGGTTGTAACTTTTTCCCTCATGATAATTATATAGCAAAAATCATGCTTACCTTGATTTATGTAAAATTTTTTTTTGTAAAATATTTTTTTTCTCGAAAACTATACCTATTTTTGCGAAAAAAAATTCGACTGATGACCAGTCCTATACTTCCCACCTAGTAAATATTTGCAAAAAATAAACACTCTTTTCTTATTCTTTGAAAAAAAGCACGGCTCTCTTTTTTGTTTAGTGATCTAGTGATATGGCTAGCTTAATATAGCAAAAATCATGGTTACCTTGATTTACGTATAATTTTTATTTTTTTTAGTAAAATATTTTTTTTCTCGAAAACTGTACATTTTAGGAAAAAAAATATTTACATTTTTTTCATATTATAACATCTAGAATTCATTTATATTTTTTTTTACCTATGTTAATACGTGACATTGAGAACGTTTTCTTTAATATCTCAGGATCCACTGAACCGATTTGACTCAAAATCTAATCAGATCTAAGTTAAAGGCTGATAAACACAATAGAACAATCGGCATGGCTGTATGTTTTTCCGTTTTTAAGATATCGAAGGCGAAAAATTGATCACATACACACACACACACAAACATACACACACATACATACACACACACACACACAGACATCAGTCAGAAAATGATCTTAAACGATTGCTAGGGTCTCAAAACGTGAAGATCTGTTAAAATCTCGAAATATTTTTTTCGGACTAAATCCATTACTTCCCTACCATAGTAGAGGTTGGAAGTAAAAATTTTATAAACCATATAAAAAACGTTTCTTGGGGAATTTTCTGATTTATTGTAAGGAATAGCATACATTTATAAATTCTTTATCACTTTTAACACCCTGTATAATAATCTCTCTGCAGGAAGCCCTCATTGATCTACTTTGTGGAGTTTGCAGAAATCAATAGACTGAAAGTAATAAGGCCAATCATTTTGTTATAGTTATGATAGAAATTAATTTTATCAATTGTGTGACCTACTGAACTACATAACCAGGAGCAAAGTGCATCGTTGCACTACTGAATGAACGCTTATTGTCAATCTATTGTGTTTAGGTCAGCGGGCGATTTCTGATTCATATTGACCTAAGCCATTATAAACTAAGGATGTACAAAGCTGCAGAGTCAACACGCCGCATTTTAATTATACAATATACAGTGCTTAAGTTGTGTGGAAAAATTCATATAAAAAAAATAGGTAAAAAAACTTTTAAGTAAAACGGTTTTATTTTAAATCATCAGCTCTACCAAAAACTAGAAAATAATTAGGACAGAAACCAAAGGGCACTTTGTGCCGCTGCGTCAGCGGAATAAGTAATAAAACCGTGGGGCACATTTGAAATATTTCTGTTTAGGCTTGGAAACACATTTTTCTAGACAAGCTGTTCTTATTTAATAATTATACAGTCGTTATACAGATTTTTATGCGCCTCACGTTTTTATTACTTATTTCGCTGACGCAGCGACACAAAGTGCCCCTTGGTTTGTGTCCTAATTATTTTCTAGTTTTTGGTACAGCTGATGATTTAAAGTAAAATTGTTTAGCTAAAAAGTTTTTTTACCTATTTTTATTTTCTAGTTTAATTTTTGGCCCGTATCATTCTGCGAACTCCTCATCCTTTCAACTGTACACTTTCTGATTCCATCATCAGATCCTCGTTACCAAGTTGAAATTATCATAATATTGTATTGTCATGGGAACTCAATGTGTGTGCAAAGTTTCATAAGATTCGGTTAAGTAGAAGTAGTTTAACAAGCTGTCGCAAGATTTGAAACAAAGATAGTAACAAACAAATATACGGGGTCAAGCTAAATAAAATACTGCTTAAAAATCCCAGATCATCTGCGGATGAAATCCTCCGACAGGTGAACCTTATTTTTTTAACGCGAATCATTTTTGATAGTCGTTTTTTTACCCCCACTTATTTTCGGAATGACGTCATCGCATCTTTTGGTAGTACGAAACACACTTTTTTTACAGAGATGTAATCGCTCTTTTTCAAATATTTCTATGCTTGTTTCTCAAAACTTCCTAAATCCTAATAAACATTTGAATATTTTTTCATTTGCAGTAACATTGTTGTATATATTTATTTGTTCATTATGATCACAGTCAATTTGAAAAGGATTGCATTGATTAAATATTATACGAATAGATCTTGAATGCATTTTTCATTTTTATTTATTCACCATTCACTATGAAATTTCGAGTTTGTGTCATGAGTTGCGTCTTGTCCTATTCGAAGATACTTTAATAAATTGTCGTGAATTGAATTTTTAAATTGATATAAAAGCATCCATTTTTGTAAAGCAACTACATTTTTGTTATTTTTTAACCCGCCAGTCACAGCAGAAGAACAAATTTGTGATTGTTTCAAGTTCTAACGCTGTCTCACGACCAACAGAGTTAAAATTCCCTTCAACTCTTTTCACAAACAAGCCGTGAGGTGGGTCGTTTATTAGGACTAAAGTGCGACCCTTGAGGTCCACACGACGAACTTCCCTGTTTGATAAATATTTAATAATAATAATTAAATTAGATATTACACAGAAAAGTAATCATTTTAATCATTAAAACATAATAATTTATTATTTATTTTTAACAATAATTAAAAAAACAAAAAAAACGGCTGAACCGATTTTTATAAAATTTATGTCGGATCAAAATGACGTTAACACGCCTCGATTGACACCCTTACGAAGTCGATATAATTTTTTATTCGCGAGATATTGTGTAAAATCTACTTTTTTGGAGTCTATTTGGTTAAGAAAAAAGAACGGCTAAACCGATTTTGAGAAAATTTCTTTCAGATCATATTTACGTTAATACGCGTCGATTGGCATCCTCACGTAGTCGATATAATTTTTCATTCTCGAGATTTCGTCTTAGAAAGAAATGGACACATACGTACGCACGTACGTACGACATACGTACACACACACAGAGAGAGACAGACATCTTTCTAAAAATAGTGTAAAAATAGCGTAGTGACCTAGAAACATAAAATTTGTTATACATTTTGATTTCGATTTTCGGACCCATTACAATAACTTCCAATGGGAAGTTAATAACACTCCCTTTTTGAGTTTGTTAACAGCAACTTCTGGTAAGAGTAACATGTCTTGTAAAAATATGTGACCCAACGTAAGTAATTAGTATGATTCATAGAAAAAAATTGCAATATTTCTCTGGTAGTTTGTAAATGCAAATCGTAATTTGCTTCTCTGTCAGCCTTGTTTGAATTGAGAAGAAATTCAACCATATAACCGTAGTCTGAGTAAAATTTAGGTGAAGGGGTGTATAAATGAGACGAAATTCACATCTTTTAATTTTTCTGTACTTTATTTAGTGAATTTTTGCTAGTCATTATGACTACTAGATTAATTTTTTACTGCACAATCCATTAATTATGAACGCTAATTTACAATATAATTAACGATAACAAATACAATGGTAACCTTTTATGTCTCATTTTTACCTTGCGTTTTGGGTAAAAAAGAGACAGTCTCTGCTAAAAATGAGACACCTTTAGAAATCATACTTTTCATTGTTCTTTTCGTCTGTAAGTAATTATGAGACACTGTGGGTGAAAGGTGAAACAAAATTATATGAAAACTTGCGAATTTTTATTTTATTTTCTTGTCAAATAATAACAGAACGGCAACCTTCAATCGCGTTGAGTAATATTGAACGTAAAATACAAATTCTTGAACGATTTATAGGACGTTTTCGTGACAATGAGCCCCATTTCGCTAGAATCTTAATTTTTTCACAGATCTTCATAAACCTCTTTAGACAATGCACATTTCCTTCCTTGCTTTTGTTTTTCTATCTCTCGACTCCTTCTACTTAATAATGTCTTATCAATTCCATAACGCTTTGCCGCACTTCTCACAGTTAAGACCCTTTCTTTAATTCCACCTAAAACCTTTCTAAATCAGCATCGGGACATATATTTTACTCATGCTGATGTAAGCTGAAATAACAATATTGTATGAGTTAATGCGTCTCTTTTTTGTCCACGTGAAATACCATTTTTTAACAAAGTCCGTCTCATACTTACCCCCAAATTTTAAGTTGTATGAACATTTAATTTAAACCGTTGCAGTTGTGACGCGGACAAGTAGGTATCGAATATTGGTTTTCTATCTTTCTGCTACCTTTTAACTCAATTTTGACTTTAATATTCATATTTTTAATCAAATTCAAAACTAAAGTTGAATAGGCACTTTGAAATATTTATAGGTTAGAAAATACGTCACAGATAATTTTTACACCTACAACTGTTACTGCCCTTTGTAAAAATTTGACTATTATCATACGTTAAATTTTAGGTTTCGAGCTGAACTATGGTAATCACATCTATTAACTCACAGATGGCAAAACATACTGTCTCGTTTTTTCCTCAAAGTTTAGGGTGTCTCATTTTCACCCCCCTTCACCTAAATGTGTTATTTAACCGACTTCAAAAAAAGAAGGGGGTCCTCAATTTGATGCGTATTTTTTTCTTTTCTATTTATACATCGATTACTCAGGAATAGCTGGAACCGATTTTGATGATTATTCTTTTATTTAATAGGGAATACCGGCGGGGTGACCCCATATAAATTTTATTTAAATCGGTTCAGTAGTTCTACTGATTTTTTTATGGGAGTGTCTGCTGAATCGACCGCTCGTTAACTTGGGTCTATATAGTCTGCGGTACCGACCACGACCAACAAAACATAACCTAAAAATGTAAACAGAATGACAGTTTATGTGCAGTAGCTATTGCCTCACTTTGTTTATTTTACTGATATATTGTATAATATACAGGGGGCAGACCACCTATAAGTTTTTTTTCAAAAACGATTAGTCGTAGAAAGTTGGATCAAAAATGTATATTATAAAAGCAGTAAATCGAATGGTGATATTATTAATTGAAGGAAGGTTTGGTTGAGGGTCAAAAATAATGAAGCTTGACCAAAATATCGCTTGTGACCAACGATATTTTGGTAAAGCTTCATTATTTTTGACCCTCAACCAAACCTTCCTTCAATTATTAACATTCATTGGGTCAACACTACTATATACTGAAGGTGATATTATTACTTCCCGTCATCCTGAATATTTTGCTCCAGAATGTCCAGAACTCGATAGGTTGAAAATGGTATCGTTGAAGAGATCTTTAAAAAATAAGAAATAATCCAGTCAAATAGTACTTTTATTGCGTTAATTAGAAGTTTGATGAAATTTGAATGGTAGATAGGGGGTGCCACTAGAACACTCCAGCCAAGTTTCCCCCCTCGGATTCCGCAAGGGTTGGCTGCCATCTTGAATTTAAGGAGATGAAATCATATATCTTGGTAAATACTGCTTGTACGTGAAAAATTACTATTACAAAAATTGTTAAGGAGGATGTATCCAACAACTTTTGTTGAAATTTTTTTTTAAATTTCTTATTATTCAAAAGTTATAAATTCTCAGAAATGACACTGTTGGGGGTGGAAACGGTTTTTTCGATTTTATAACAAAACGGTCAGTCGGAGGCGAAAAATGGTTATGACAAAAGTTGTATCTTTTGAGTTTCTCTACAATATACATGTGTTCAACATTTTTTTTGCTTGCTTGGTACGAATATAGAGGGCGCCAGAAGTCGACCGGCGCCAATATTTCTGAAAATGTTTGAATTTTGCACATAACAAATTAATTCAAGTCATCGCATTTTTGAGAATTTATAGCTTTTGAATGATAAGAAATTTCAAAAAATTTTCCAAACAAAAGTTGTTGGATACATCCTCCTTAATAACTTTTGTAATAGTAATTTTTCACGTACAAGCAGTATTTACCAAGATATATGATTTCATCCCTTAAATTCAAGATGGCGGCCACCCCTTGCGGAATCCGAGGGGGGAAACTTGACTGTAGTGTTCTAGTGGCATCCCCTATCTACCATCCAAATTCCACCAAACTTCTAATTAACGCAATTTCAGACCAATTTTTTCGAGTATTTGATTGGACTAAAAGTTTTGTAGAAAAAATTATTTCATAACAACGAACGAAGTCGGAATTTAAAATCTAGCTACCTTAGACAATGTCACAAGTATTCAAATTTTTTTCACTGTTTGATAGGTCGGTGATACTTTGCTTTAGGTTTTAGGACATGGCGATCCGTCAGATAGGTGGAGCTTCAAAAACATGGCGCAGACGGAGGGAAATTTCATATACGGGGTATACTTTTTCGTGTAATTTTATGATTTTCAAAGGTCGATAAAAAATGATAAATATAAGTGCAATTTGTGATTGGGCCGGTACGAATCCTAAACAAAGGAATTTCGTTGAAGGAGAACGGATTCTCAAAGCCGGGCAGTATTATCAAATGTCGGAAATATAACGAGAAAAATCTATGCAAAATGAACTGTCAAAAGTAGTAATCTTTACGAGCGATATTGCGTTAAAAACATCAAAATTAAAAGAAAATCTCCACGAAATTAATCGATGCGCGTTCGAATGCGCTTTTAAGGCTGGGTTAGGTGAATAATGTAAACGAGCATAACTGCGAAGCATAATAAGTTATATTGTAATAAGTAGCTAAGTTACTAACCTCAAAATATTTGCTATACGAAGTCCTAGCTAAATTTGTTAATCATCAGGGATTCAATTATTTTATTGCAGTATGATAACAAGTACATCTTATTATTACTATAAAATATTTTTTTAATTCATAAATACAGTTTTTCCACATTTCATTAGAAAATAATTCTCTGTAAAGTAAGTTTTACAAGGCAATAACTGACAGTGTTTATTGCCATGATATTAGAAAACGTCGCGAATTCCATTTTCGATAAACTTTTTGTTTATTTTACTTGTTTTATTTTTGTAATAAACAATTTCATGATTAATTTGCACTGTTAGCATGTAAAATTTTCCCTCGTTTGAGTACAATTTTCTGCCACCAGATGTCAGATGCTCATTTGACGGACCCCAATAGGCTATAATAATAATTGGCCGGCTCGGCTTCGTTCGAGTAAAAAAGTGATCTTAGAAACTACTGAATTTCAAAATTTTTTTCACTGGTCGATAGATGATACTTTGCTTTAGGACATGGGCTATAATAATAATTGGCTGGCCCGGCTTCGCCCGAGTAATGTATTAATAAAATTCGAATCTGATAACACATCTTTTATTCTTATAAATAAAATGACAGGAATTAGTTTTTATTGTAGTTATAATTTTGCAACATCTTGTACACATTACTGGTGCTTTCTGTAGGTGTGTTTGTTAAGTTGAAACTTCACCATAAACATTGATTACTGTTTTCTTATAATTTGTCTTTGTAAAGTTGAACAATCCACTCTTGAATACATTTCCCGGGTAAAGAAAGCTGGAACTAATTTAAAAATATGTAAAGAGCTTTTCCTTCTGATGAAATCTATTTTTCCTTGTGTATTGTTTACAGGACTATCGTTTGCAAAAGGCATTAATATTAATATTTTTCACAGTCAGAACTCAGAAGAAACATTTGTTGTTGAATCTTCTGTTGAGTACTTTTATCCTATTGTAATCACGACGAATGCCTCCACCTTTTCACTTTGAAATAAACTTCATTTGGCTTTCGAAGCTTGCAGCATATTGTATCGCAGGCGCCTTTCAAAAACAATATATACGTCATCATTGTATCCAAATGTTATGCAATATGCACAAAATATATATCTAAGAAGATATAGCAAGAATGCTCCGGTATATTTAATGAGTCCTAGGTATTCTGTAACTTTGTATAGTAAATTTTTAGGTATAAGACTAAAGTATAGCCAGATTCGAGTGCAGGACAACTCAGATTACATAGAACAGAATGGAATAATAATTTATTGCTGATCCAATAACATTACATGATTGGTTTCAAACGTCAATAACAATAACGATTTGTATTACAGATCATTTTTATATGGCGCAGCCTCCAGCAGGAGCTTTTTAAGGCCATTTTTGAGAGAATTTATTTTCGTAAATGTCTTTAAATTATGAGGCAGTTTATCATAAAGTTGATTTCCTTTATATATAGGGCATTTTTCATAGAAAGATGTTGTGTGTTTTATTGATAAATTGTTGTGTCTTGTAATATAGTTTTTTTCTTTTTTATTGTTCGTTACCAATGAATTATAGACCAAGGAGCTAGTGACTATTTTTTGGTGTTATTTATTCAAGGCCTTATTTTTGTGAAGATGTTGAGGGAGACATATTAAAGTGCCCTGCGTAAGGGATTTTGCTAGATAGCGGTATTGGAGGGATGCAAACCGCCCCCAACATGTAATAAAAAAATGGTCATAATTATTATTGCTTCAAGGCTGAAATTGTTTGTATAGCTTGTCGGTGATCCAATAATGCCATTATAATATTTGCAGATCGATTGGTCAGTATTAAAGGCGTGGTAGATCACCCTAAACGTGTCATGTAGCCGACGAAATTTATATTATTAGTTCGAGGTTCAAATTTTAATATGTTGTTACGGCGACTGTCTTAAGCATATATTATTTCAATTTGCAGAACACAATGTCGGTATTAACCCCCTCTCTTAGAGGGAAACTTGCTCGCCTAGGTGTTTATATCGTTCTGAAAATAGGTTAATACCGACATTTTGTTTTGCAAATTGAAATATATTATGCTTAAAACAGTCGCCGTAACAACATATTAAAATTTGAACCTTGAACTAATAATATAAATTTCGTCGGGTACATGACACGTTTAGGGTGATCTACCACCCGTTTAATACTGACCAGTAATAATAATAATAATAATAATGATAATAGTTTTTATTGCATAATGCCACATAGCGTAGAACAAGTCAAAATTTACATAAAGGTAAAATTTACATTGAGGTAAAATCTTTTAATGAGTAATGACAACTTTCAATCAGTAATAATTTTAATTTAACTTTAAATTTAATAGTGGGCAACTCTCTTAAAGAAGTGGGAAGTTTGTTATATAGATCTGCAAATATTATAATCGCATTATTGGGTCACCGACAAGCTATACAGACAATTTTAGCCTTGAAGCAATGATAATTATTGTGACCATTTTTTTTTGTTACATGTTGGGGGCGGTCTGCATCCCTCCCATACCGCTATTTAGCAAAATCCCTTACGCAGGGCACTTTAATATGCCTCCCTCGACATCTTCACAAAAATAAGGCCTTGAATAAATAACACAAAAAAATTATCACTAGCTCTCGGTCTATTAGAATTGAAGTGAAATATTGTAAGTTCATAAATATAAATCCCCAGAAAGTTAAATTTTTTTCTTTTAAAAAATTGCTTTACAGCTTTCTCTAGGCCTTATTAGCACGGTCAATAATGGTTTTATTTAATTCCCATAGAGCTGAATTTTTCACAGATAGGAAGTATGATCATATCTCTAAGTATCGTGAGCAGTGCAACATGTTAAGTGTTAGGAATTACATGGAGATTCATTATCTGTGTCTTTTGCATAAAATTATATTAACTGGGAAACCAAGTTACTTGTTTAATAAAATTGTTAGACGGTGCGATACAATAACAGCTGATGTCAATTTGCGCTCTGTGAACTATTTGGTCATTCCTGAGCATAAAACGTCCAAATTTGAATGTAGTTTTTCTTATTTAGCACCATCCTTATATAACAATTTACCTGATGTAATAAAAAACTCAAGTATACCCTTATTTAATGAAAAAGTTAAACATCTTTATAAACAGTAGAACCGGTATATTGAATTTATATGTTGAATCTTTTTGTTTTGGTTTTTTCTCTAAATTGTTTCTGTACTTATAATTTATTTAGAAGTATTATTGTATATTTGTATCATTCTTTTTCTCTCACATATATGATTGTATCTTTCTTTGTTGATGGTTTGGAATGAAAACCAGCTTTAAGCTGATTTCCACACCATTTGATAAAATGTTTATTTTATCAATAAAGGCATTATTATTATTATTATTATTATAACACCTTTAGACACGTATTTTTACAAAAGTCCCCGGTTATCCCCCTTGTGCTTCCTCCGCCACCCACTATTGAATATTTGCATCTCACTTTTTGCTGAGCCTGTTTCGAAATATCTCAGGAACGGTCGACTTAAGCGATTCTTTCATTAGGTATGTAATGTTTTAAATAGGATTACATTTCCTACAATTTTCATTTTATTTCCAACATATCTTGTCTAAAAAGTTTTTGCGTAGGACCAGTAAAAAGCAGAAAAATGACTTCAAATTTTTTCAGGATTTGGACACCTTGTGCTGGGGGTGGGAATACGCCATTTTGGTTTTTGACTTGTCTTATGTCTCTCAACCGTTTTGTAAAAAGAAATCTCATCCATAAATTTTTTTGAGGTAAAACTCTAATTTTACTGTAATATACGGACTTTCTTGAATGGCAACCATCATTTGATTGTAGAGGGACTACAATCCAATGACCCAACTTAGAAGACTACATTTTGCCCATCACAATATAGTAGAGTGTGTGAGTCGGACGAACATGCAAATATTTTTCATTGGAACGAGACTACCCCCCCCCCCCGTTTTCGAGGTTTCTGAGAACGATGGTGGTGGTAGAATTTCTCTCTGGAGTTGCACATTCCCCCAATCGGCTAAAAGCCAATCCCAAAAGGGGTCAAACGCTTTTATTACTATTTCCACAAGCCAGACCTACCTTTTCTCTCGTTTTCTAGGATGCTGAGGACAGTGGTGGTGGTCGGAATCCCCCTCGCACCCCGCTAACCTCCAAAACCGCCAAAAAACACCGTCGAAAGGAGAGAAATATGTTATTTCTTCTATCAACGATTAAATCTGTCTACCGCCCGTTTCCAGGATCCTGCAGAGCACGATGGTGGTAGTTAAAACTCTCCTCGCGCCTCGCCAATCCCCCAAACAGACAAAAAACACCCTCGAAGGAATAGAAATATGTTTTTCTTCTACCAACGATTAAATCTGTCTACCGCCCGTTTCCAGAATGCTGCAGAGCACGATGGTGGTAGTTAAAACTCTCCTCGCGCCTCGCCAACCCCCCAAACAGACAAAAAACACCCTCGAAGGAATGGAAATATGTTTTTTTCTTCTACCAACAATTAAATCTGTCTACCGCCCGTTTCCAGGATCCTGCAGAGCACGATGGTGGTAGTTAAAACTCTCCTCGCGCCTCGCCAATCCCCCAAACAGACAAAAAACACCCTCGAAGGAATAGAAATATGTTTTTCTTCTACCAACGATTAAATCTGTCTACCGCCCGTTTCCAGGATCCTGCAGAGCACGATGGTGGTAGTTAAAACTCTCCTCGTGACTCGCCAACCCCCCCAAACAGACAAAAAACACCCTCGAAGGAATGGAAAAGTTTTTTCTTCTACCAACGATTAAATCTGTCTACCGCCCGTTTTCGAGGATGCCGAGTACGCAAAAAATAATTATGATTCGCCTCGAGCCCCGAAAAACCACCGAATGGCCAACAACTATCTCCTCTCTCTTTTCTTTCTTCTTTCTTAATTTTGTTCTTTTCTAACTGTGTATAGTACATTCAAAATGTCATGTAAAAGAGGAAAACAAAATCGTTTTTGTGCAGCATTATAGATAACTCTCAGATCTAGAAAAGGTTTACAGAACCAGTTACAGAATAGACCCATTAGTTTCAGTAATCGATCTGTTCGATTCGTATTCTTACACTACATTTATCTTTGCGTGACAACGTTTGTCATACATGCTTATTTACATTGAAACGATAAAAATCGAGAACGTAGAATGTATGGGAAAGACGCCTACATATTATGTGATGCAGTTCATGTACAGCGATGTAAAAACGATTTGGAAAAAATCAAATTAAGCAAAATCTCAGGATAGTGGACAAAATAATTTGATTTATTAAATTAAATGTACGACGTTTCGTCTATAGATTTAGACTTTTTTTTTATCCTGCGATTTTGATTAATTTTATTATAATCACGATGGACACGATTTCTAATATAAATTTGGAAAAAATCTCTGTAAGCTCATTTTATAGAAATATTCCTTTTTTGTACGAAAATAAGAAAATGTTGCACAGAGTGTTTAGGCGATCTATGTATTATTTTCTCTTTTAATTTTTTGTGGCAGAAAAGAGAAAAAATAAAGAAAAAACTAAATTTAAAGAAAAAGAAATTATAAACCGGGCAAGCATGAACGTACTTCATGCGGCGAGGGATCCGTTCATAATTTACAAGAGAAAAGTTGACGCCTAAAATAAATAAATAATAAAATATAATCCACGGAAAAACACGTTTAGAAATAAAAGAAAGCGTTCGTTCACGGCATACTAAAGAAAACCGTTCGTGTGAAGGAGTGATTTATGGACGATACACATACAACATTTCAACCGCTTATTTTACATTATCTCAAAAACTAATGAAAATCTGATCTTCGCTACAATTTTGTTTTAATACTACTTATCAAGATTTTTATGGACCTGATTTTTTTCAAAATTTTGGATTTACCTGGATTTACCTAATACTTCCAGAGATAAGATTTTTTTTGTATATTCTGTAAAAACTCAAAAATTATGTATGTTCAAAGTGAACTCTGTCCAGCGATATGCCACATGCTAAATAAATAAAAAAAAACTAAGTGGCGACACGGTATGCTAGTAGAAAATATCATTAAAAAAAGGTGTGATTTAAAATAAAAATACCAATTTAAGGTATGCTGGGAAGGGGGTATGGATTCTCCCTGGCCCAAGACCGTAGCTAGAATCAAGTTTTATGTAGGATACCAGAAATTTGAAGTAGCCACAAATTAACGAATGGCGAGATAATAGATATTATTGTAGTATAATATGCTGACTATTTTTAAGGTAGAGCATTGACAATTTGAGTCTGTCCCCCTGACCTTTTTTTTGGCGCACAGGACACAACTGCAGGCAGTATAAAAATCTTGAGTGTTATTTCTTGCCAGTGTTGTATTTACACACATATTATGTATATTTACTTCTGTGTTCGCGAATATTGAAATGAAATCTCGGTATAAATGCACAGATTCCGTTGGCGCGCCATCGTTGAATATCAATTCATTCGTACAGTACGTTTGCGGTAAACCGATCTTAACCCTTGTCAGCATTTTAATGTAAATTGGAAATATCTGATCTCTGCCTTTCGCTGCTCAGTTCAATATTCTACTTTCTGTCTGGCATGATAAGGGCAAACGTCGAATATCGGGATCGGTATTGGTTTCAATCTCTTTTTCTATAGAAGTACTTCAAAAAAATAGTACTTTCTTAATAAAACTGACAAACGGGTTTTAGATTAAGGAAGTTAAGGACCTGTTGTAACAGAGGACTGTTGTATCACGTATTTTTCAGAATGAATTTGAAACCTTTGACGCTTTATTTTCGACAATTTGTGTTCCGACTTCAGCTGGACATCACACGGTGAGGTGGTCAACGCATGCTCTGTTTTGGCGAAGTTTTAGTGAAAAAATATTTAGGTAAACTTTGATTTTTGACATGTTATTTGCTACTTTTCTTATTCTGTTTGTGCACTAAAAGTGAGAAATTATTTAGCTACGAACTTTTATTATTAATTCTTGTCCCAATCCATTATTTTTTATAAATGTCAATTATTTTCAAAATAAATGGGACAAGTAGTAACACAATTTTCAGGGAAAACCCCCTGTTGCTTTTTAGAGTTTCCAAATGATAAATATGTTGAAAAAATTACGATTGAAAATTTATTTTCTTATTAAAGGTGGAAAGAATATTTTTCAATGTTTGTTGTTGCTATTTATAAACAGACTGTACCTGCATCATGCGTGACATTTCCGTGTGATGAATGAAGGGAGAAGTTTAAAAAGATTTATTTCAAATCCCTTTTAACAATGGCACAATAAAGCTTACATAGATTAAGAAAACTTTTTGTTGTCAGCAAATACCTGTTTAAATTCAATTTTGAAAAGTATCTTCTACGGGTTTCATTTTTTTCTGGAATATTAAAAATGAAAATAGTGTGTTAAATTGATACAGTTGTTATATGTGTTTGTTTTTTTTATGCTAGGGTTTTCGAATAACAACGAAAATATGCCATTGAATATGAAAGAACAAAATATGAATACAATGCAATTTTTCGTGAAAAGTATCGACAGGAAAATTAAAATATGGCATTAGAAAGTAACAGTTAAATAAAATATAATTACACACACGCAAAGGGGAGATTCTGTTCTATAAAATGGAACCATTTTGGATTGACTTGAGTTCATAAATCATAATAAGTTACAAAATTTTATTTGAAAATCGCGCACAACAGTTGTACGTCCGAACTCTACAGGTCGAAATTTTTGACAAATCGACTTGTTTTATTGTTATTCGCTTTGTTATAAACAAAAGTCAGTTGTCAAAAAGTTTATTTTATCATACAGTGGAAAACTTAGCGAGATGTGCACTTTTGGTTTTGCAAACGATTTTAAACAATAAAGACTCAAAATCGAGTTCGATGTTATATGTTATTCAAATATATGTTATTCAAATTGGACATCTGTCGTTGCAAATAATTCTCCAACGTTTATGCACGTTTTTTATTCTTTTATGTTGCTAGTGAGTAATGTGCCATATTGTGTTTGAATAAATCAGTTGCAATTGTTTTGTGTAAACAAGGATAAGCCATGAACTTATACCGGGTGTCCGGTCTCAAAGTCGAACATAGGGAATTAACGTTGTGTTAAGTATTTTGGCTTTTACTTCTACTCGTATAGACTATAATAAGAAAACACACTGCAGGTACCTATCTAAGTAATGAAGAATTTAATTGGTTTTTTATTATTAAACAACGAAAAGTAATACTTAATAAAGAAAATAAAATTATAATAAATATTCAAATAACCCCCCATTTTCAACTAAACAATATCCCAGTCTGTTGTAAAAATTGTAAAAATGCTTACGTGCACCAATTACGCGAGTACAAAAGTTTTTTGACAATTTTATTACTACAGCACACTTCTTTCGGTGTTTTGTTTTTCGCCTACTTAATTTGAAATCATTACTGCAAAATCGGTAAACTTCAAATTGGTATTTTAAAGTAAAAATTTCATTTTTTGTCTTATTTTTAGAATCATTTGATGCGCAATAATTTTATCTGTCGATAGGTGCCATTACCTTTCTTGTACGTTGAATTGGCGAACACGAATCAGCAAAAATGAACAATACCATGTTAAATCCCTATGTTCACCTTTGAGACCGGACACGGGGTATATAATTTAATATTCTTACACTAGGTAATAGTAATTTATGAGACGTGTCCGCAAAGTGACGATTTACCGACAGTCGCGATGTTGCACCACAACAAACAATTATCAGCAGAAATCAGAGCGTTGCCAGTTGCCCAATTAAAAATTAAACATTGAAAGATTTTTAGAAGATAAATCCTTTTATTATTATAATGAGTTTTTAAATATATCTAGTAGTTCCTATAATAGTATATAGGTATGTATATTTAGGAAAGTAGGAGAATTCTCCTTATTATAGACTAGTCTTGTATTATAAAGTATAAGAAAATAGAGAGGGTTTATTTTTGTCTTTCTTGTGCCTGTAATATCGAACCCTTACGGCTATTAACTAATTACACCAGTTACTTCCAAAACACCCCATAGTTATTAGATAGTTTAAGACCGTGGATAATTGGCACTTTACTATATTATTAGAAATAATTGTTCAAAGCGACATGAAGTTGTCAACATAGATACTTTAATTCTTGTCAACGGTAAGTTTTAAAAAAACTCGGGTCGCAGTGCCAAACCCTGCCGACAATATAGTGTATTTGCTAATACAGGCATTGTGGCATTATTATGTGAACTTAAGTTTGTTTTTTGACAAAATAAAAAATTTAACCCCTTAATACATCCCTTAAAATAATTAAATTTTTCTAAATTTCAATATTAAACATGGATTTTATCAGTACACCCAATTAAATACACCCTTCCATAAGTAAATCCGATCAACAAACTTGTGTTTTCATAAAATTTGAAAGTCCGGTCCTGTCGGGCCGATTTTATTAAAATTTTAACAGCACATTTTAATCTTTACTAAAGAGTTAAATTTCAATTTTGAAACGATTCTGACAAATTTTTCGGTATTTTTGGGCCCAAAAACTTTTTGGAACCCCTAAATACAACCCTGAAAATGGTCCGATCGGGCCCATTTTAAATAGGCTTCTTGCGGTGATGGGTTCCAATGTGTGTACCAAATTTCGTTTCAATCAATTAAGTCTGTCGAGAGTTATCGTGTACACACACACACACACACACACACACATATATATATAAATATATATATATACATACATATATATATAAACATTTTCAAAAATGGTGCCAAAGTGTTCAGGAGGCTATGAAACGTCGAGAAATTTTGGTCCGACCCCTAGGTCCCGCCATCCGACCGACGCCAATAGTGTATGTGCCATATTATGGCAAATACACTAATAAGGACGGCAACATGACAGCCTGACAAAGCAATCCGCAAAGTTGTAAACATTGTCTTGTCTAGAAAAACCCTATAGCTTTAATTGCATTGCTTCAAAAACACGTAGTGGAAAATTTACTTTATTAGTAAAGTAAAATTTTTTGTGTCACTTATTATATTTCTAGTAGACGGTTTCGTACAATCGTTAAATATACAAGCGTTATTTTATTTAAAAAATATATAGGGACCGAGCAGTAACTATAGAGGCAGCACTTTTGCCGAAAGTGCTACGCCCTGATGTTTCATCAAAGCAAGAAACGGGCAAAAATATAACAACAACTTGACAGCTATGTGTATTTTTACTTCCCACCTCTACTATGGTAGGGAAGTAATGGATTCAGTCCGAAAACAATATTTCGAGATTTTAACAGATTTTCACGTTTTGAGACCCTAGCAATCGTTTAAGATCATTTTCTGACTGATGTCTGTATGTGTGTGTGTATGTGTGTATGTGTGTATGTGTGTATGTGTGTGTGTATGTGGTCAATTTTTCGCCTTCGATATCTTAAGAACGGAACAACATACGGGCATGCCGATTGTTCTATTGTGTTTATCAGCCTTTAACTTAGATCTGATTAGATTTTGAGTCAAATCGGTTCAGTGGATCCTGAGATATTCAAAAAAACGTCCTCAATGTCACGTATTAACATAGGTAAAAAAAAATATAAATGAATTCTAGATGTTATAATATGAAAAAAATGTAAATATTTTTTTTCTCTAAAATGTATAGTTTTCGAGAAAAAAAATATTTTACTAAAAAAAATAAAAATTGTACGTAAATCAAGGTAACCATGATTTTTGCTATATTAAGCTAGCCATCAGTAGATCACCAAACCAAAAAGAGGGCCATGCTTTTTTCAAAGAATAAAAATTAAATTGTGTTTTAAAGACCACCAACAGCTAAGGTTATTTGGGCCTAGTCAAAGAATAAAAAAAAAAGAGTGTTTATTTTTTGCAAATATTTACTAGGTGGGAAGTATAGGACTGGTCATCAGTCGAATTTTTTAATAAATAATTAATGGAAAAAATAATAAAATATGGTTTTCAACCAATAACTAATACGCGTATTCAAGGTCAAAACGACGTAAAAGGTAGAAAATTATATGAATCTGGGCATATTTTTGATGTGGTCGAAAAAAAATCATTAAATGGTCTTATAACCATTAGCGCTAATGTTGTTGCTCAGACAAGTGTGTCTAAAACATATAATGTGGAAATTAAAGTATGTATCAATATTTCTTAACTTTTTTTTGAACTTTATAGCATAATTAAAAAAAATAGAAAAAAATGTTAAGTAGTAAATTTTTGTTAGTAGCTAGATACTGATCGCAAGACAAATAATGCTGTGTGTACGTGCAAAGCCGGATTAGCTGGAAAAGCACATAATATGTGCTGTCGTTTACTACGTCAACTCACCTGATTCGGCTGATTCAAAAACTAATCATGGTCAAGAATGGGGAAAGCCCTCTCGTCGTCAGCTCTTAGAATATGAAAAAGGGGTAAAAATTAGTAAATTATTTACTCCACCTCCTTACCTCGATAAGGATCCAAAAGTGGTTCCATTAAAGTTGGAGTCGCTTGTCTTTCCAGATGATTTGTCCGAGTCTCCTCTTAGTAAAATGATAAATATAGAGAAAAGAAATAAAAGTGAAATTATTGCAGCAGAAACGCTTGTTGCTTTAGTAAAAATGACTGATCAGCGTCATTTAGAAAGTAAAGTTAATAAACTTATCAAAGAAATACTTCAGCTGCAGTCAGTAAACGAGATATATTCTCAAGAAAATTCTATAGCAAGTGATATTTTTGAGTTTTATTTGAATGAAGTGTGTTGTGATAATACTAAAGCTATAAATATTTGTACTCAAACTGTTCTCCAGTCAAAATCAAACGAATGGTACAAACAACGTATTTTCCGAATAACAGCAAGTAATGGTCACAAGTTAAAAGGGGATCGTTTTGACATTGAAAAAGCAATTACTGGACTATTAACATCAAGTAAAGTAGAGACACAAGCCATGGCGTATGGTAAAAAAATGGAAATTATAGCTTTAAACGAATATAAAAAACTTGTTAACCAAAACTTTGAAATTGTTCAAGTTGGTCTGGTCGTTAACATTCATCAACCTTGGTTATGCTGCTCGCCAGATGCTATTTTGATGTACGGTCCTGAAAGTTGGCAAAAAAGATTAGTCGAAATAAAGTGCCCTAATACGTGTAACAAGATACCCATATATGATGCTACGACTAAAAAATGTAATGTGCAATATTTGAAATTGGATGAAAACGGATTACACCTGAGTGAAACTCATTCTATTTATACGCACATACAACTGCAAATATATGTGACAAATATTGCTTTTTGCGATTTATTTGTTTACTCACCTCTGAGCTGTGTTTTGACAACATGTACTTAACATGTACTTAAGTAAGCTGGTTCCAAAACTAGAAAAATTTTATTTTGTGCATTATATTCAAAGAGTATTTAGTAAGTATAATGTAACTAAATAATTAAAAATACTACAAAACAGTTACATGCAAATTATATTTTTAAACTCTTACAAAATTTTATATTTATGTTCCTAATATTCAAATTAAAGCTAATTATTAAAAATAATTTATAATAATACAGCCAAATAAAATAACCAAATATTTGTGTAAGTTTTTTGTGATTTAAAAATAAATAATTTTATTACAGTTTTGTAAAAGCTTTGTATTTAAATTATTATATCATAGTTTATACATCAGAGTTTAATAAAAATTATATTTCATTATAATTATGGATTTTATTTCATTCTAAAAATTTATAATTAATTATTTTTACAATTTTATTATTTTTTTTTTGTCATTCGGTCGGTTATTTATCATCTTTAAACAGAGGCTTTTGAATATTTATTATAGCGCATATGACAAACACAATTTCATCAACATGAGGCAAAAGTGACACTGGCACTTTGGAGAGAATATTAAAGTCTTTGATTCTTTGATTCACTCGTTCAATGTGTATTCTCACTGAAGCAATATTGTAAGTCTCATCAACTTCCTCTGGTGTAAATTGATTCTTGTTGCAAAACGGAGGCATAACAAAAATCGCATTTTTTCTTGCACTTCTGTTTGTATTTGTGGGAAACCTCACAACATCACCAGGCTCGATCAAATCTACTATACCACTATCATTTGTAATGAAACAATCACCAGCATGACCACCATAACACTTAGACAGAAAACTTATAAATCCATTTGGAGCACATCCCATTAAAAATTTCATAGTCTGATGAAGTTTATAACCTGAATACATTAGAACTCGATGTTTAACTGCTGGTGGAACTTCTGTGTTTACCTCGGTGCAGTCAATGACAACGCGAGTGTCTGGATAATGTAGCTTAAATGCTTCCGGTAAGTTTGCTTGAACAGCGGCTTTAGATGGCCAGAATATAAATTTTTTCAATAAAATATTTAACTGTTGCAAATTCTTTATGAATATTCGATTAACAGTAGTCCGATGAATATTGAATAAGACTGAAATCGCAGTAAATGTCAAACCGGTTTTTAGCTTCACTAATGTTATTAATAATTTTGTTTTTTTGTCAATTTTAGAACTTTTGCATTCTGGAAGTATATTTAAAAGAAATGAAAAGATAGATAATGTAACACCTGTTAAGCTACTCATAGCGTTTCATTAGTTGTAATAGATGATAATCCATGAAAACCTTCGCAGTGCGATTTTACAGATTCAAAATCTATTGGATTGCAACTGGAATTTTGAACGTTTCTTTTCATAGACGGCATCGAAGCTTCACACATTTTATCTGCAGTTATTTTTACAGATATACTGACTTGGACTTCAGCAGTACTAATACCATCTAGATTATTTAAATTACAAAAGAAATAAGTGCAATTATCAGTTGACGTATCAGGAATAAATTCCTCAGTTTGACAAGTAATACTTCGATAGACTGGCGGAGAGGTATTCACAACATTCACATCCCTATCACAGGCTCCCTGAATTTCAGTTATTATTCCTCTTGCGTCAATGTCACTTGAATAATTAAAATTTTTATCTTTCATAGAATTATCACTGTTTACACTACTGTTTACATTATCAATTAGCACTGACTTATTGGAGTTGATTTCCTTATTTAATTGACGTATTCTTGACCGTTCAAATCGTTGCAGACGTTGAATGGATTTTTTAGTACTTTCGTTCCCAGGAAAAATCGAAGGTACATAAGATGGGTGATATGAGTTCTCTGATTTACTATTGTTTACAAAATGAGCACTACAAATCCTTGTATGTTGATTTGGCTCCAAGTGTTTGGGATTTTTACTGAAATAAACGAAATTTACAGGTTAGATTTATACTATTAAATTAATATTTATTCAATTATATATAACTTTTTATTCGACTAAAATACCACTCTGTTTGCTTATGAAATATTATAATTACAACGTCACTATGGTTAATATTTACAATTTTTTACTTACACGTAATTTTTTACTGCATTTATCCACTTTAAACGTTTATCATCCTTCCATGAAGTACCAAGTTTACTCGAGGGAAAACAATAAAATTTTACTGGGAAATCGACTTGCCGCTTACAACGAGATTTTTCTGTGCACCCTTTGATACAGCAAGATTTTACGGATGGAGACATTACGAATGATTTTTTCAATATTTATTTAAATTTAAATAAAATTAACTATTAACTAAAAATCACCTGTCGTTGTCATACTTTTTACCCGATTATTATATATTTCTGTTACCAGTTGGCGTGACAGTCTAGAGGCTCGGTCCCTATACATATAAACTGGCATTTACTTATATTATAAATGAGATGTTTTTCGTTTCCATGGTTACCGTTTCTGAGATATTTCGAAACAGGCTCAACAAAAAGTTAAATGCACAAAACACAAAAACACCTACAATGAAAATAATAAATTGCAACGCATATATTGATTTTATCGCAAAATTGAAGAGGAGAGATTTTTTTAGAGATTTCAGAGATTGATTAAGGAGATATTAGCGTTTTCCGAAAGGCTTGCAAAATTATATTCAAGAGGGGGTGGCGGGGGAAGCACAAGAAGGAAAACCGGGGACTTTTGTAAAAACACATGTCTAAAGGTGTTCTACCATCTGTGAAAAATCCAGCTCTATGGGAATTATTTGAGACATTGGGTGATTTTTTCATTCATTTACTGGACTATACTTAGATATCTCCATTTTCATTTCAAATATTTCTATTTTCTACTTATAGATGAAGATTATTGTTATGTACAAATGCATTGTTCAAAGCGTATTTTCATCCCATTCTGCTGTCTTCAGGTATTCGTGCTAAATAAATAATGCCTGTTGGGATTTTTCAAATATTTAAGTCGTACAAAATATAATGGGGAAATAGTGATGCTTATCTGTGCATACAGCCTAATCAAAAAAACTAGAAACAGTGTCAGAAACATTAATAATAAAAATGAGTAAAACAACGGTAATTATAGAAAAAAATAGATAGGGGCGCGTCGATCGAGTTCCCCCTCAATGCACTACCCGCCATCCAATCCCGATCGGTTCCTCGCTAGCAGCTCATTTCCTCAACTTCTGACGGTGTCGTTTTTTTCCGTTAAAACCGCTTCACACGACGCTAGTTTTGCCACTGGATTGCCTGCTGGGACTTGTGCTGGCAGCCGTGCTGGCTGCAGCGATGGAAAATAACGTCACCGTGGGCTCCATTACGTGGGTACATGCTGGATTTCAGAATTATAACCGGGGGATTCTCTGCTGGCTTTGAACAAAAACCATTCAAAAATCAGTATCTTGTCACGTAGACTAAACGGATATACTTTTGTGACAGTTTATGAGTTTTTACAGTGTAAAATCAAGAGAAATTAAACTCAACATTCGAAAAGTTGAGGCATTGATTGACGCATTTAAAGAACTCCATCTGCAAATCTAGCTTTAAATCGCGCATCGTATGAAGCCAAAAATTGTTTATATTCCGTTTAATAATGCTGAATGTGTGCATGTGATGTGGAAGTTTCTACTGTACTTATTTCTAAAGTACTTATTAGAATCATTTCTAGCATTATTTGCCGAGAATACTTTAAATCAAGTGGCCGTATTTGATTCCTATTCGTGTTGACGTGGAATTTAAACTTTTTTGTTGGAAAGCGGAAAAATGTTTGTTCTGAAAGTAAAGAGGGGATTACGAATATAAAGGAATTCTCGCGAGAGCTTTCTGTGACGTAATACACGCTACTGTAATATTGAAAAGTGCATGAAAGTTCAACTGGTTTTGTATAACTCCGTTTTACATTATTCCTTCTAGTCGCATATATTGTAATGTAGGTACTTATACTTAGGTATGTGAGATCGAAAAAAACATCTAGCAAAGTAAAATGTTGAGTCTTGAATATATTAATTTAAGTCTGTAGACACAACAAAGTTCAATAACTTCTCTCTAACTAGATAAACTTATCCCAATGCATTCTTTTTATTACATTATTACACACGTGTAAGGTTAACCCTCTCCAAATGTTAATTTTTAGAAATTATCTATTAATAATTATTAATTAATTCAACAATGAATTTTTAATCCACAAGGCATCCACTAGGTAGTGAATAGTATTTCTTAACATATCAGTCAGCATATTATGCCATCATGCTTGTTAAACGTCAAACGATTGTTATAAGATATATAAGGAAAAAATCAGAAGCCACTGTCAGGACTTGAACCTGAAATTCCCAGTTTCCGGCTAGTTGAGTTGCCATTTACTCACACAGTGCCCCGAAAGTGAAATCTGTTCCTTCCCATATATACCTATTTTAAGGAACAGATTTCACTTTCGGGGCACTGTGTGAGTAAATGGCAACTCAACCAGCCGGAAACTGGGAATTTCAGGTTCAAGTCCTGACAGTGGCTTCTGATTTTTTCCTTATATATCTTATAACAATCGTTTGACGTTTAACAATCAGGATGGCATAATATGCTGACTGATATGTTAAGAAATACTATTCACTACCTAGTGGATGCCTTGTGGATTAAAAATTCATTGTTGAATTAATTAATAATTATTATATTGTTGTCCACAAATACTTAACTCATATATTGTTATTTAATTATCTATTAGACCATGGGCCAGCGTATACAAACCCTCCTCCCCCCGTGGGATTTTATAAGTCACACATTTTTTTGTACTTAGGTATTGTCATCTAGTTTAAGGTTTTGGTTGTTTGCTCCTTGTCAATTACAGCATATCCCGAAAAAACCCCAAAAACCACAGAAATACGGAGTAAATGACTTTTTACAAACAAATCTTTATTATTTGCTCCTAATATTACAATTTAAATTTTATTTTTAGGTAAATAATTTAAAAGTAAATAAAACCCATATTCGAGCTTTTTTTAAAATTCAACACCTAATGGGGTAAAACGGGGGTTTAGGATTTTTTGACTAATCAACGCCCAGACCAAATCGTTGAAGCTATAAATTTGCAATTCAACATAGTAACTCTTCTTTAAAAATGAGCGAACCAATATTCAAGAATTTTTTTAAATTCAACTCCTAAGGGGTAAAACGCGGGTGTAGGATTTTTTTACTAATCAACGGCCAGACCAAACCGCTGAAGCTACGAACTTGAAATTAGGACAGTAGGTTCCTTTGGTGACGTAAGCACCCACTAAGAAGAAATTTTTAGAAATTTAACCCCGATTAGGAAGTCAAAAGGAGGTGTATTGCATTTGCACAGCTTAAACTGAAGATAGAAACATGAAATTTGTAAGTTATGTTCCTTAGAAGCTAATTTCCGAAAAATTCTTTCTTAGTGCACCTGTATACACCCTGTAAGGAACATAACTTCCAAATTTCATGTTTCTATCTTCAGTGGTTTAGGTTTTGCAACTCATCCTCTTTTGACCCCCTAGGGATCGAATTTCAAAAAATCCCTTATTATGGGGTGCTTACGTCACCAAAGGAACCTACTGTCAAAATTTTAAGTTTATAGCTTCAGCGGTTTGGTCTGGGCGTTGATTAGTTCCTGTGGTTTTCCGGGTTTTTCCGGGATATGCTGTAATTGACAAGAGGCAAGCAACTAAAACCTCGAACTACATGGCAATACCAACAAAAAAAATTCGACTGATGACCAGTCCTATACTTCCCACCTAGTAAATATTTGCAAAAAATAAACACTCTTTTTTTTTATTCTTTGACTAGGCCCAAATAACCTTAGCTGTTGGTGGTCTTTAAAACACAATTTAATTTTTATTATTTGAAAAAAGCATGGCCCTCTTTTTTGTTTGGTGATCTACTGATGGCTAACTTAATATAGCAAAAATCATGGTTACCTTGATTTACGTACAATTTTTATTTTTTTTAGTAAAATATTTTTTTTCTCGAAAACTATACATTTTAGAGAAAAAAATATTTACATTTTTTTCATATTATAACATCTAGAATTCATTTATATTTTTTTTTACCTATGATAATACGTGACATTGAGGACGTTTTTTTGAATATCTCAGGATCCACTGAACCGATTTGACTCAAAATCTAATCAGATCTAAGTTAAAGGCTGATAAACACAATAGAACAATCGGCATGCCCGTATGTTGTTCCGTTCTTAAGATATCGAAGGCGAAAAATTGACCACATACACACACACACACACACATACACACACACACACACATACACACACACACACACATACACACACACACACACACAGACACACACAGACACACACATACATACAGACATCAGTCAGAAAATGATCTTAAACGATTGCTAGGGTCTTAAAACGTGAAAATCTGTTAAAGTCTCGAAATATTTTTTTCGGACTAAATCTCGGACTAAATCCATTACTTCCCTACCATAGTAGAGATGGGAAGTAAAAATATATGACTCAGAAATTCTCACGGGGGGGAGGGTTTATATACGCTGGCCTTCGCTCTATATTGCATCCGTTTGATAGTCGTTTACAACAATTAACGTTTGACAGACTTTATTTTAGTAATTTGTTTTTCAGGGATACCTTAGTTATTATTTTATGGATTTCCAATTGATTTCTCACAAAAATTCTATATGGGAATGACACGTTTCTGAGTTCGGTCGGTAAAGATTTCCTTTGAGTGAGATAGAACAGCCGGTAATTTTTTTATAAAATCATGAACACGGTTTTCATCTTCGATGCTTATTTTATGGGGAGAGTCGTGTTGGCCTCTTTGGTCAGTTTTAGCAAATATTCCATCACGAGAATTATCCTTTGTATACGTCAAAGACATTTGCGAGATGCACAGCCTTTTCAAAATAAGCTGTTGACAAACTTCCTTTTTTAATTTGTAAAAAAAACTTTTTAGAGACATGCTTTTATTTTTTATAAGCACTAAAAAGGATTAAAATATTTATGTCAAAAAATACTCTGACAGATATCTTTAATAGTATATCACTCAGGGATAAAAAGAAGACTAAAAAGTAAAAAATAAATATTAGTAAAAAAAACTTTTTAGAGACAAGCTTTTATCTAAATGCACTAATAAAAGGAAAAAATAATTTTTAATAATTTAGGTTCATAATTATAAAATCGTGGGTCGTGAACTCTATAATAGTTTATTAATCACGACCCATGCTTTTATAATTATGAACCTAAATTATTAAAAATTATTTTTTCCTTTTATTAGTGCATTTAGATAAAAGCTCTCTAAATAGTTTTTTTACTACTTAATATCTATTTTTACTTACCACCTCTACTATGGTAGGGAAGTAATGGATTTAGTCCGAAAAAAATATTTCGAGATTTTAACAGATTTCACGTTTTGAGACCCTAGCAATCGTTTAAGATCATTTTCTGACTGATGTCTGTATGTGTGTGTGTGTGTGTGTGTGTGTATGTGGTCAATTTTTCGCCTTCGATATCTTAAGAACGGAACAACATACGGGCATGCCGATTGTTCTATTGTGTTTATCAGCCTGATTAGATTTTGAGTCAAATCGGTTCAGTGGATCCTGAGATATTCAAAAAAACGTTCTCAATGTCACGTATTAACATAGGTAAAAAAAAATATAAATGAATTCTAGATGTTATAATATGAAAAAAATGTAAATATTTTTTTTCTCTAAAATGTATAGTTTTCGAGAAAAAAAATATTTTACTAAAAAAAATAAAAATTGTACGTAAATCAAGGTAACCATGATTTTTGCTATATTAAGCTAGCCATCAGTAGATCACCAAACAAAAAAGAGGGCCATGCTTTTTTCAAAGAATAAAAATTAAATTGTGTTTTAAAGATCACCAACAGCTAAGGTTATTTGGGCCTAGTCAAAGAATAAAAAACAAAACAAAAAAAGAGTGTTTATTTTTTACAAATATTTACTAGGTGGGAAGTATAGGACTGGTCATCAGTCGAATTTTTTTCTGTTGCGTTTTTGATAACGTATTACCCTTTTTATTTGCAGGTTATGTGTAAAGATAATAGATAGTTTTGTTATTTGATAAAAAGAAAACGTCAAATCAAACATAATTTATTCATTTCAGTCACATCTTTTTAGATAATTGTATGTTCAATTATAGCTATAAACAAAACTGGATATTCTGAAAAAAAGGTTAGTAAGGCTTTATATTCTGCTTGTCTACTTTCAAACATGAAATCAAATTTTAAATCTTAATTATTTATAAGTAACATTTTTCCTAACTAAATTGTGGAAGGCGCACAATTGTCGTATAGCGTTTCTGTCTCGTTACAACACCAATTACGCAATAAATTTAATACAGATTTTCTTTTACGTCATCGACAGTGAAGAAAATAAAATCATAAACTTCCAACAGAAACACAGTAAGTCGATAATTTAACGACTAGCGTTGACCTTGAAATTGACATTAAAGCTTGCACAATAAAATAAAGCCCATTAAACTGTTATAGGCGTTAGCTGAAACGATTCTGTTATTTGAGCTGAGAGCGCTTTTAGGCTTTTAGGTATTGTAAACGTTAAATCGATTCACTAATTAAATTGGCTTTCGATTGACTGGCAAGGTACAGATGGTATCTGTTGATTTGATTTTTTATAGCGCATTCAGTGTATTGTGTTTATGAGTCTTTTATTTTTATAATTTTACTTCTTCCTTAGGTATACCTATTTATTTAGCATATCAGTTGATAGGTATAATTATATTTTATAATATTAATTGGTATAACTGCTCAACCTCTTGTTCTGGTGCTAAATTATTACATTAAAATTTCTTATCTTGTCAATGGAAGATGTTTATTATGTTATTTTAACTACATATATTTTATAGCACGGGAGATAGCGTTGCATTAGTGATTTCATGCCGACCAAATCCTATTTCTAGTAATTACTTAGGTATCAACAGTAACCAAAGAGCGTTTTGAGTATATTATGAATGTGTGTTTATTTTTATGTATTTTATCAAATTTGTAGGTTTTGGAGAAAGTCAAAATGGCAATTTTTAGACCTGTTGTTACCAGGTCTATCTTAACAACGCCATTACCTAAAAAGCTGTACCTAATTCACGTCAAGTATTACTCATATCCTCTAGAGTCTAGTTGATCAACAAATACTAAAAACAGAAAAAATGAAAGCCCCCATACATGCAAACGGGGGGCCAACCAATTTTTTTGTACCTATTCTTATGGGGTATCGTTGAAAAGGGCCTTTTGAGTAGATTACGAATGTGTTTTTATTTTATGTAAGTATTTTATCAAAATTGTAGCTTTAGCATAACTTACATAGTGCGGAACCCTACTCTTTGCGTGGCTCTAAATGCACTTGGCCGTAGTATACTAACTAACTAACCTAATATGTACCTATTTTTACATTGTAACGAGCAATCCATGCACAATACGTATACGTATTATTACACCGGTGCTGTGATCCAATACACATAATACGTGACCGGGCTACAAACTCACATCATGTCACTTGTATTACTCGACCCCCGACGATGCAGGAGGATTTGTTCTTCAGTATGCAAACGTGCAGACAGTACAGACGCCGGTGGATCGTTTCTGTGTAAACTGGCCATAGGGAAGTAACGTCACTTGCATAATATTCACGTTTTGTTATATTTAAAACACGTTATGAAATGCAATGGAGTTTCGTGACTGTCTGAGGTGGTGAAATGCATAATAAAACGTACAAAATGTAAAATTGGAAGAGGATAGGGCATGGCTTCTGCAGCTTTGCGGCTGACCGTTCAGACATGTATATTATATTAACAACTAAAATGTTATCTATAGTCCAGCGGTTCCTAATCTTTTTCAGCCGCGGACCCCCAAGGAAATCAAGCATAATGCCAAGGACCCCTGAGTGAAAAAAAGGTGCAATTTTCGGACAATATTATATTTTAGTATTCCTTCATTAAATTAAAAAACAAAAAACAAACTTTTTCGTAGAAAAACATTAATGAGAAGGTTGGTGCTGCTTTTTTGCAACTAATAATTACGAGATGTTTGGCGTAGGTAATTTATTTATTTTTGTTAATGCTCTAAGTAAGATAGATGCGCATGGAACCGCGGACCACCAAACATATGCTCGCGGACCCCTGGGGGTCCGCGAGCATATGTTTGGTGGTCCGCGGTCCCATACGCATCTATCTTACAGATTAGGAAACAATTATCTATACGACTATACTCTCTACTCTCTATAGTATATTGCATTACAAGGGATGAAATTTGGCGTTTGCAACCAGTGTGAAGTTTGCTGCCCTCGTACTTCGGGCAATCACATGTATTGCAAACGTTAATTGCATATTATTTTTCACAACAACTCTATTAACAATTCGATTTGAGGTACCTGCAATTTGGGCGTTCAAAAAAGCCGCAAAAATATTAGATCTGTCAGAATTATGTGGGGTTATGTCTGTCATTTTGACGTTTTCGAATATTATATGCGAATTAAGTTGGCGCGATTCAATCGCTCTATCTCCCTCTTAACAATGTTAACCGACAACTGAAAATTTTAATCCCTAGGTTGAAACTCTCAGTTTCAACCCGCTAAACAGGTACCGAAAGTCGAATTTTCAATAGCGGCGTTGTGAAAAAGTATTATTTCTATAATATGCGACCCTATGTACCTTTACAATATTCATCAATATAGGCTAGGGAATGTAAGACTTCTTAGTCCCGCTGAATCCAGGTATTTGCGGGATCCCGCAAGAATACTCTATCGTATTCGTATCGTCATTCAAGTTTGCGAAGGGCCTAAACTTAAACTGATCAATTTCTTTATTGAAATCACAGAATATTAAAATTATGCTTATAAAATCATATTACAAAATAATTAAATATTATTTGTTAGTTTCACCCGCTAAACAGTTTTTGACCTTGCATACTAGGCAGCCAACAGCGGAAAAGGCACGCTCTGCTTCCACGCTGATATAAGAACAACAGTCATTAATGCGTTATAGGCGAATTGGAGGTATACGCCTTTTATTCCACCCGACTCAAAATAATCCATCTCTTCCCGTAACAAAACTTCCAGAGTACTTGCTCTAGGACCCCTAGGTTGAGGTGTGCCAGCAGTTTTTAAACGTGACTATAGGTACGTGCAGTATGGAGCTGGGATTCTAGATGGTAGCGTAGATCATAGCAAGGCTTGCTTAAATTAATGAATTGTTATATATGCGAGCGGACACAACGAAGCAGTGAGTGTAGCAGGTATAAGCGCTGTTACAAGAGCTGGTAGATTCAAGAATGTATCTCACCATTCTTTCAGCGCGATGACTACTACAATCAACGTGTGACAACTGTCAAATGGCCGTTACAAGTTTCGCAATGGATGTGACTAGTTTAACAAGTGAAATTTTGCCAGTTTTTATTTAATTTGTTTTGAGTTTCTTCTAAGACGTATTTAAAAGTGTTCCATACGTAAATATTCAAAAAACCGGTTTGGGTAAAATTTTAATTCTTGGTATAAATGATGAAATTCGCCATGTTTAGATCGTTTTCTATTAATAGGGTGGACATGATAGTTCCTACCCAAATTTGTATTTAAAATATACCACTTTGTAGCAGAAGAACACAAATATTCGTCTTCGCTTTCTGACATTTCAAACGCGATTTAAGCTTGTATCAATGCTAGTATCAAAGCTTCGTTGTGCAAACCTATAAGCGCTTATAATTTCAGCCACCATCTACCATACATGCTACCATCTAGAATCCCAGCTGCGTACTGCACGTACCTTAAGTCAGTTCAAGTTCATCCTCAATCTCTAAACATCGTGACACTGGTCGCTCTCGGTCGTTAGTTCGCGCGTGCCCACGCGCATATAGTAACACATGTGCGATACGTTTCTGCGCATTCCCTCTTAATTTACGTGCAGAATTAGTCCCGCAAAAGTCGTGCGGGATCCCGGTATTTCAAGATCCTGGTATCCCGATATTGCATTCCAGCTAATAGTGCTGGCGACGAATTTACTTTAGGTATTTAAGCATAAGAATGAGTAGGTTTACAAATTTGAGTGGGGGGATTTTTCCTTTTTATTTATGTTAAATCTTTTTAAATTTAGAATATTAAAAAGTCAAACCTGTTGCAATATATAATTTTTTTTTTATAATTATGAGGATTTATTATTATTAATATTAATTATTAATATTTTGTGAACGCATGCAATTGCGTGAGTATTTTGAAAAAACATCCATTTTGGTTGCAGTGTCGGCTGTGATGGGAAAAGTACCCTGCACATCATGTGTGGGTCCCAATTTTCATCAAAACTGACTCGTCCGTTTTGAGTGGTGTTGATACAAACAAACAGACAGACAGACAATCCGGAATTGGTGAATTCCAAACGATAGGCGCCTTATCATTCTTAGCATAATGTTTGCTTTTTTTAGGTGATCTATGTCACGCCTTAACCTCTTACAATTTTAATAGTACTGTACTTGCGGTATTTTAATCGCGCCTGATTCAACATACTTTCAAAGTAGGGTGAATTATTACGCTGTAATAAAAAGAAAACCTCCTTCAAAAAAACCACTATAAAAAGAGGAAAATATTAAAATTTTGAGATCGGTAAAATATAACGTAGGTTAAAAAGTAGATATTAATTACTATAGATACTGTACTTTTTAACCGACTTCATATTTGTCACAGACCTCAAAATTTTAGTATTTTCCTCTTTTTAGTGACTTTTTTGAAGCCGGTTTTTTTGTGTTAAAAGTTTTTTTATTTTTTACTTTTTAGTGGCTTTACAATACGTAGTTTGTACTTTATTAACCGACTTCTGTCTTGATATTTGACATTTGCCTTAAAGGTGTTACACTCCGTTACTCACTTTTTATTAAAATCAATCGAACTACCGAACCGATTTAAGTAAAATTTATATGAGACCACCCTGAAGGTATACCCTATTAAATAAAACAATAATCATCAAAATCGGTTCACAAATACGGGAGAAATCGGTGAACATACGTAAAAAACATAGATCCCGAATATAGAACCTCCTCCTTTTTTGAAGTGGGTAATTAAACAGATCACAAATCGTGATCCTGACGCTTGTTTCTCGACGACAGAGGCTGTACCACCAGCGGTAATATGTGCCAAGTGGTAATTATTTTGCAATAATTAATATATTATGTATCTGCAGGTTAATTTTTTTTATTTTAAATTTAAAAAAAAAACTGAATACCTAACAGATGAGGCATTTTTCAAAGTTTAATTGAATGCCATTAAAGATATATAGTTCCTATGAAATAGTGTAAGTAGAATATTAAATGTAATCATGTACCTATGAATGTTAAAGACAAAAGTTAAATTCGGTATAAGAACAGCTTGTGTACGTTGCAACAGAATAATAAGAGGCTATCACATTATGTAAATAGCATGTCAAGGGCAGGCCAGAGTTGTATTAAGATAGTCTACGATAATAGAAACGTTTTATTCTCTATTGTCCAATTCGCAATTTTTTTTCTTTTAATTAAATGTTAAATGGTGTTTCGACTCTTGTCATTAACATCCATATAAGTAGGTAGGTATATACAATAATTAAATGAAACAATACACGGAAAAATAATACAGTAAGATATTAATATTTTAAGTGAAGCATTTTCATGGGTCACCAAAAGTCCTATTTCTTTGGGAATGCGAAACAGCAGAATTTTATTTTATTCGGTGGTGGATTTCCTATATCGTCGATTTTGCGTATCTTTGTGCGCGAGAGAACAGTGTAGGGCGTAGCGGATGCCTTTCAGATGCGTAACGTCCAGAAGGGTTGCTTTATAAATGTGAAGCGGATAGCTGTCTATGTTTAATTTACGAACAAATTTGTGACATTTAAAGGCTTGTATAAAAGGGTAATCGATTGTTCATAGAAGTGAATTGTAACCAAAAAAAAAAAACAAATTTCAACAATATTGATGTTTTATGCATATTTGCAAGAGTATTCTTACATTGGGTCACTAGTTTGTTTGAAAAGCTACATGAAAAAGTTTCGTTTCATATAAATAATATAAAAAAAACAAAATAAAAAACATTACTGAAGTCCTGGAATCGTTTTATACCTATTGAAATTTATATAGAGAGCAATTTTATATCGGTGTTAGCAACCAAATTACATAATTGATGACAATGGTTGGATAAAATGATTTTTTCCGATAATCCAAAGTCTATTAGGTAATTTGGCTGCTAATCTTCTTTATATATATATTTCTTCTGTCCTCCTAAACGGCTTGACCGATTTGAATAATTTTTTTTGTTTTGTTCGCTCTAATACAGGAGTGGTTTAAGAAAAAAAATTAAAATCGGTCAAGCCGTTTTTGAGTTTCAGCGAGACTAAGTAGTACCCGTGAGCGAACGAGCGAAGCGAGTGAGTAATGTAATAATTATAAAATTCAAGCGAACGAGCGAAGCGAGTGAGTAGTGAATAAATAAAATTCGAGCGAACGAGCGAAGGAAGTGAGTAATGCAATTATAATATTCAAGCGAACGAGCGAAGAAGTGAGTAGTGTATTGCACTCGGGAAATTCCTAGACACTGGGGTTTTCTTAGCACCCGGGCGAAGCCAGACCGGGCCGCTAGTACCAATATAAAATTGCTTTCTAGGTATATAAAAACTGTACAGCCGTACTAACTGCAAGTTTAAATTTATATAGAGATTAGAGATGTCAACAGTCAACAAGAACAATTTCAGAAATCAAATGGTTGACTTTAGTAATACGCGATACAGATAGACCTTTTAGTGTATCGATATTTATTTTTTAATGCGATATATAATGAATATCGATAAATTTTGGTGCGTATCGATACATTGTCTAGTCTAGTTCTTAGAATGGTTATTAGCCGGGTTACAGTTTTTTTTTGCTCGTATGCATTTCATTATTTTCTGGGATACTGGATCGCTAATGTATCGATATATTGAGTATCGATCTTTTATAATACGATTTTTTATTGTATCGATACTTTATAATACGATCCAGATGGATACCTAGTATCTATACTTTTTGGTGGATCGTAACATCCTTTTTAATAGATTGTAATTATTTGTTTTCGGTTTTGGCAATTTTGTTAGATTTATTAAAAGAAAAAGTTAATTATTACTGTAAATTTCGTAAGTCAGTGTCTGTTTATAAATAGATGTTCGTGGTTCAAACTTACGAGATATAAAATGCAATAAGAGCTGTGTGAACGTGCAAAAAGGAATTCAAATTCAAGCGTAGGTATCGCAGAAAATAATCGGATCGTTTACAAGTCCCCTGAGAAGATTGCCAATTTATTTGCCTCTTACTTTTTTAAATAAATCTAGATTTTTAAAGTATAAAGACTTTGTATTTTCGGGGAGCCAAACTGTAAATAATTAGCTCTGATGAAATATTTAGACCTAGTGCTGAATTATAAATCAAAAATATTTTTGATTTTTGGAATCTTTTCCAATATTCACCAAATTTATTAATTGTGATTTTTAAAAATGCATAAAAAATCTCGAGTTCAAATAAATCTAAATATTTTTATTTTTGGTAATCTTATACATGTAATGCAATTGTGTTTTAAAGACCACCAACAGCTAAAGTTATTTGGGCCTAGCAGCAATTCGTATTTTCAATTCATTATTTTTTTTTTAATAATAAATTGAAAATCCAATTGACTCTTTTACCAGCTCTCGGACTAGAACCCGGGAACTGGGGACTTATAATAGAGGAACCATAGCAACGCCATGTAAACAACAGCATTGCCACTCGGCTATTCTCAAGCCCTACATGTAATGCAAATCAGTTTAAAAATTCATAAGAATTATAAAAAAAATACTTCTCTGTTCTTACTTAATATAAACGAAGTAATTATTAAACTGTTCAATAATTTTGTTTGTCACTTGTGTTATAATTGAAAATATTGTTCGATTGAAATAAAGTGACAGTTTACAAGTCTATAACATGCCAATCAAAATTTAATTCTATAGCTTTTATATGTTCGTATGTCATGAATTTATATTTAATTATTATAAAATTAGACTTGCGTTGTCGGCCGACATATTGATTTTGGGTGAAGATAGAAAAAAAGTTTAAATACAAAAGTTGTATAAATTTTAATGGTGTACTTATAACCTAAAATATTTGCAATTATACAGCCTGTCCCATTTAAGCGTGGCAGATCAAAGTTATGTTTTTTTTAACCTAGCACCCTGTTTTTATTTATTTTTTTAATTCTGCACCTAAATGTGAATAGAAATTGTAAGAGAAGCCATGCTTGAAAATTCAGTAATTTTTGAGTTATTCAAGTTTTTTAGAAATGTTTGACATGTGCAGACCTTTACCTAAAATTCGACATAACCAAAACAGAAACCTTTATCAAACTGACATTTTGTGGATCACTAGATAATAGACGGACAAATCAATGTCTGTCCTAAAAAAATGAATTTATTATACAGGATGTTCAAAATAATGTACTTCTTTTACCTAACTTCAATCACGTGTAACTTTTGATTGTTAAATACAACGAGGTTATTTTTTTGCTGGAATTGTATTCTTATACGAACGCGTCAGTAAAACACATAACCTAGCTTTTAACGATATGTTTTTAATATAATTTTTGATAAATATTTTTGATTCAAACATAACTTTAAAGTGTAGGTACGTAAAATAGTAGTTTTTTAGAAGCTATAGTACGTATCTATCAGTGTAATACTTACGTACGAATGATCTTCAGAAAAAATCGATGAGTTTGTCGGTATTTGAGAAACTAAGTACTATATTTAAACGAGAAAAAAAATTTGCACGTACATATACATCTTTATTGTTTAATTTTAAATACTTTTGGAAATTTTGTCAATATAACCCTATTAAAATCTGGGCTCTAAAAATTAAAATGTACAACTGTCAAGATGTTTCATTGTTTATTGTTTGCATAGTCTATCCACGACATGCGTTACATATTTGCATTTCTCTCACACTCATGTATCGTGAACGCTGATGGATTTTCTCTGTTTACGTTTCTCTTCACCCCACTGCCCCCCTCGTCATTTTTACTATTATCGCTTGAAATCACCCCTTTTAAAGAAATTTCACCAAAAAAAAATAGCGATAAATAATCTGTGGACTAAAGGCCTCAGTTTAAAAAAAAAATTATGTCAATCGGTTGAGCAGGGGTTGCTGGCGGATTGTCTAGAGAAATAGGGCTTGTGTTTTAAATATATAGATTACTTATACTCAATAATAATAAGTCTTGGACAGTTAATTCGAGCGAACAAGCGAAGCAAGAGAGTAACTTAATAATCAATTAGGTAGGTATTTACAAATATGAGCGAACGAGCGAAGTGAGTGAGTAACATATTAACAATTATAGATCTGAGCAAATCAGCGAACCGAGTGTGTAACGTATTAAATTAGGTATATAAATCCGAGCGAACGAGTGAATCGAGTGCACCAGTCTGGACATCTAGTTATAGATAAAATGAATAACACGTACATATAGTGATATCGTGTAAATGCCGCTGTCAGTGTACATTATAACCTAACGTACAGACATGAAGCGCACTGGGGATGTGAGATGTTGACTGTTAGAATCACAGGGGCTAAATTTTCGCCCACATGCGAAAGCTGCTATATAATATACCTAAGTCTAGCGACTTCATATTACATGCTAATATCGTCTACCAGTGACGTACACACGTCATGGACTGATCAAGTGCAAGCGAAGGGAGTGAGGGTCCTGTTTTAACTCGACCGTTCAGAATTTCATTCTGTTCAGCGATTATGCTACGTTAATATTAGTCTAGAGTCTAGATGGGCTTGAGAATGGCCGAGCGTTTAGCAATGTTGTTGTTTACATTGCGTTGCTATGGTTCCTCATTACAAGTCCCCAGTTCCCGGGTTCTAGCCCGAGAGCTGGTAAAAGTGTCAATTGGATTTTCAATTTATTTAAAAAAAATAAATAATGAATTGAAAATATGAATTGGTGCTACGCCCAAATAACCTTAGCTGTTGGTTGTCTTTAAAAACACAATTTATTTTTTTTAGAGTCTAGACTCTAGTGAATAGATCTAGTCACTAGAATTCTATAAGTGACTATAAAAAACTTTTTAACAAAAAAAAACCTCCTTCAAGAAAGCCACTAAAAGAGGAAAATAATAAAATTTTGAGGTCGGCGCCAATTTAATAAAATATGAAGTCGGTTAAAAAGTAGATATTAATTAAATTGGCACTTTTTAAACGATTTCATTTTTATTAAATTGGCGCCGACCTTAAAATTTTATTATTTTCCTCTTTTTAGTGGATTTTTTGAAGTTTTCTTTTTGTTAAACAGTTTTCTATTTTTTACTTTTTTGTGGCTTTACAATACGTATAGTTTGAATGTAGTTGTTCTCGCAATTGCATTCCAATGTTTTTTAGGAATTGACGTTCCCAGGAACCCGAGCTCGTACCAGTCGGTTTGTGTATGCCGGCTGGCAGATTCTAATACACAAATGGATTATTAATTGTTGTGTTGAAGACGATAATGACCTGAGTTGTCGACGCGTCTATAATCTACAATAATAATGATAATATCTATCTATCTATCTAATAATACGTAGTTTGCACGTTATTAACCGACTTCTGTCTTGATATTTGATTACTAAATAGCTAATAAAAAAAGAAAAACACTTATTTACTTTAACTAACTGTGTCACCAGCTATCAATAATATACGTCACTAAACTTTTTACGCTGTGTCAAAAGTGACAATTTACATTAACGGTTCAGACGCTAATGACCTCTGCTGTCGGGCGTCTATAATTTACAATATCTATCTACCTTTTATAAAAATCAGGCGGGTACTACTGAACCGATTTAAGTAAAATACTTTTGAAAAAGAAAAACAATAACCTCAATTAATAGGCTCGTATCAACACATCGATTTTGAAAGAAGTATAACTTCTAACGTGCATACATAAGTACACGCACCCACTTTTTTTTGCTATAGTTGATTATTCTAAATGTGGAAATTGTTATTTTTTTATTTAAAACAATATTAATATAGGTAGTTATAAGATATTTAAACATAATTCAATAGTAATTTATTGTTTTATAATTTATTATTTTTAATCGATTTTTAATAATAAAAAAAGAAAAATTAAATAAATTTAAAATTTCATATTACTTCAAGCCAGGCGCAAACCAGCAATGTTACACCCGGTAGCCTATTGTATACTTGCGCACGGCCATCTAGCTTGTTGTGTCAGATCGTTTAGCAAACTGCAGATCAGGGTTGGCTAATTTTGCCCGACCCAAAAAAACCCGGGTGGGTTTTTTTTGGAGAAAACCCACTTGATAAAACCCGCTAAAAGTGGGTAAAAATGGGTTTTATTAAAAATATTTCTAAATAATTTTCTTTTTGTTATTTTTTAACACTTTTATTTATACTTTTATAATATCTAACTAACACAAAATAATGTACCTAACAATAAAATAATATACATCTTTAGGAAATCACTAAATCATTTTCTTTTATGACAAACAATGTTTACATTGGGCTTTGATACACCCGTTTATTTCAATTTTATTGAATTCGTCCCAATTATAAATCTGCTTTTCTACCTTGCCCCTTAGTAGCCATATCAATTAGACCTTTAATTTAAACGCTTTTAGATATAAATTTATACAGAAATTATTATAAACTACTCTTTGGTTTTTATAACGAATACAAAATAAATAAAAAAACAACAGTTTTGTCACTTCTTACCGCCACAACTTTATATACTAAACTAAAAGTATGTAAACATGTTTTCAACATCAATATTTTAAGCCTAATGCAGGAACAAAGATTTTTCAAAATTTTAAACTAGGGGGTAAACAATGATACATAACCAGTACATATAACTTATAAAACTTTCTCTGGTTCTATATCATTAATTACCTCCTAGTTTTGAAAAATCTTTGTAGGTTACCTGCTTTCATCTTAAGGTTGATATCTTATTAAATTCTACTATCTACTAAATATTCTTAGGGATGTTTTTGAAAAAACCCAATATAACCCAATAAAACCCATTTAAACCCATAAAAACCCAATAAAACCCATCGGGTCGGGTTTTAAAAAAAAAACCCGGGTTTTTTCCAACCCTGAAACTGATACATATTATGTTTTGCGTCGCCCCATTTCACGACACTTCCGGCTTTGATTACAATTGATTTATTTATAATATAGCGTTGCTATTCGTTACGCGCTTAATCGTAATTCCGTTGCATTTCCTGCATTTTAGTCGTCAAATCGGCGAGTCAGTACCTCTTACAAGGTTTTACTTCAAAACATAAAAGAAGTAACGTATACTGTTCACAGTTAGTAATCTATCAGTCCACAACCACGGCACTGTTCTTGTTTGGCATTTCATCTCGGTATAGTGAGACGTTTACACTTTCATATCTGCGTTAACATGCATGCTAAATTAACTGTCATATCTATATATAAATAACTTATCTTAGGGTTAGATCTGCTCATTTAGCTTTAGAGTTTAGGCTTAAGTCACAGTTTGTGATTGTGTTATTATTTCATGCGAAACTATTTATATTATGATTGCCCATCATAGACCCTAATATATTTTCGTTAATGTTCAATGTTCATGTTAGTCCAGCCGCATTAGGATTTAATAATAATTATGAAATTAATAGTAATTCATTTTTAATTATTACTGGTAAGGAAATTATCATTGATGTCTGCAGGCCTCCAGTTCCCAGGTTTTCTCAGTGATTTTTTATCTTTGGGGGTAATTAAAATCACGATACTGCACTTACATCGGTATGCCAGGTAGCTGTTCGGAAAACGGTCCGTTAGATAGTTTATGAAGGCATTTAATGCATTTTAAATGTTCTTATAGGCATTTTCATGAAAATTGGGCGTGAAAATAAAATAAATAGACAATATAAGTTTATGAATCAATTATTTTAATGTTATGCTTAGTTTCTAGTACGGCTTTTAGACTTAAAACTTATATAGATTTAAAACGGAAAATGTTGTATCAGAAACCTAGCATTATAATATTTTCTGTTATATTTTATTACAATTTTTTGTTACTAAATTTTCTCATTTTTTGGTTTAACTGTCTTTTGCAATTTGAATAACTATTTTTTCTGTTTAGATGTCTTAATCTACGTGTTCTGTTTAAACGCGTTCACCCACTGATTTGCCAGATCCACTTGTTTCGGGAATCGAAAATATTTAATGTCCGTTCTTTTAGTTATTTTATTATGGGTCCTACAACCAAATACGGCATAACTGGGCATTTTAACAAAATTTTATATTGATTGGTCAACACCGTAGTAGCATAATTTAAACATTTTATTATATTATTAACTTACAATCACTTTATATAATAAATGATTAAATAACAAATATAAATACACTTGAAAACTAGTCCATTTTCGGGAGCATAGACTTATAAAATCTATAAAAGTAAGAAAAGTATTTTGCATTTTCAAATAGAAAATTTTTTTTGTATTAGGGTATTTAAATACAAAATAAAAATAGATATTTTTTGCATTTTGTATTTTCATTTTAAATACATGTATTTCAAGTAAGTCACATATCACATCTTTGTTCAGTTAATGGAACGGAAAAATCATTAAAACTTCTAAACCCATCATAACAGCTCCGACGTTGATGAAATTTAAAAAAAAAATGTTTGCTACATTACACAATTTGAAATCAGAAACATTCCAGCCCCCTAACTCAAAATTTTCATTTTGCAACAAATGTCGGGGGAAAACTGCTCTAGAATTGAAAATATTGAACTTGGAAGGCTAAAAGTTTCAGAATCGTTAGATCAATACGTCTCAAATAATCATACAAAATTTAGTCAAAATTGAATAAGTAATAATTTGTAAAACGGCAAATATAATGCGACACGAGCGGATAAGAAAATTTGTTGTTAAATGAAAATTTTGAGTCTGCGGGACTAGAATGTTTTTGATTTTAAATAATGTAATGTAACAAACATTCAGAAAAAAATTGCATCAAAATCGGACTTGTTATGGGTTTAGAAGTAAAAAGTTTGATTGACTGGACTACAATGAAAATCCTAAGCTGCGTCGCACGTGACCATATTCTATATATTATGCGGAATAATGATCAAAATATCTAGAAATAGATGTTGTTTTTCCCAGAAACTTGTTAATTACAGTTATCTAATGCTTACTTACAATTTTGATTCGTTAAACACTGAATTGTTTAATTAAAAATGCATTTATGAAAATCAATGTAAAGTGATTCAACCAATGTTCTTGTCTTTCAACTAAATTCCTTTGAACCTGTCAACCTTTTTGAAGTGTCGTTGGTTTTAGGTAGTAATTAAAAGTGCCTTTTGTCGTAAAACGCAAAGTGAAGGTAGATTCGTCGAACTGATAATTAAACCCAAAAAGGTTTTTACATGTCTTGTGTGTTGACTGTGCGCTTGCTATTTCAACAAACTTGATAATATAGTTTTAAAAGATCATTGATTTTTGTAACGAATAGGGTATAATATTTTGTATAGGCACTACGCACAAATACATACAGCACAGCATGTCAGCGATTAGCTGCAAATGGTGTAGGGGTGTCCTGTTGAAAATATCTCTGATTGCTTAAGAAATCAATTCTAGTATAAAAATTCCAGCCAATTAGGCGACGGGACCATTCCAACTCTACGACTTTAGTGTTGTTTATTTCTTAAATTAAAACTAATTTTTCTTTGAAAATTTTTAAAAACAATTGTTACTAGTCTAGTCCTTGACCTTCGGATGAGCGCAAAAGGTGGGGAGCACTTCAAAGTTCCATTTTTTTGGTTTTTCGCATATAACTAGAAAACAGTTGGTTCTACGAAAAAATGCCATGCATGGAAACAGTAGCTGACAAAATTTCCTACATTTTCTATATTCGAGGTTTTTTCTATCTCCAACCGTTAACGAGTTACACGCTTCTGAAAATTTTGGGTCAGGTTAACCGTTAAGATATGCCATTTTGAAGTAAATTTATTTCAGAAACTATTTCAGAGCACAAACTTTCAGTATAACAAAGTTTTATATTTTATTTTGATCACTGGCAAATACCCTATTGTTTTCAATGGCCTTGGTTACAACCCCGTGGTTTACATGTAAAAATAATCAAAGCATTCTTGTCAGCTTTAACTTTCTTTCTGACTAATCAATCCCATAAAAAATATTCTTGTAAAGAAAAAAAAATGCCAAGTCTCGCAACACTTTCGCCGTAAAAAGTTTTGAGATCCCGAAAAGTACCAAATCAGCCATTCTATTACCTTTGACTATGAAGTTAGCAAATCACTCGATAGTTGTCTTAAAACTACACAGGTAAAATAAAGAAAAATTTATAAATAATATTTTATGACTGTAAACTTGTATAGTACCTTTTGAACTTGGCAATCACGTGGCATCAGGATAAATGATACCGTGCGATAAAGTTTTAATAAAATCAATATTTCATCACAGTGCACCTCTGCCACGTGATTGCCAAGTTCAAAAGGTACTACAAGTTTACAGTCATATCAAAATCGGCACTAACGCAAGTGAGTACTCTGAAAGTTCGCGTTTGGATTGCGTTATTAAAAACAGGTTAAGTTTAACCAAAAGCTGCTTTTTCAATTTTAGAAAAAAATATGGAAAGTTGGAACACAAAAAATCTGTATTATGCTAAATATAAAAAACATTTAAAAACTCTTGCAAAGTGAAATCCAGCCTAAAAGTTGAATTTTCTGATTTATTATCTTTTCTGCATATTATTGTCTATTTCAAAAATGATATATCGACATGTACATAACATTATACATTGTGCAGCCTTGACCATTTCTCCCAGTTTTCACAATCTCTGCGAGTTGCGACATTTGGAAGCTATATTGGAATCTAATATCGGCTTTGGTTTCGTTTTATTTGCTGTGTGGCGTTGCGTTTTATAATATTATATATGTGTCTTTTCTCATGGCATTATTGTAATATCTATACAGATAAACAAATCGATACTTTTATTGACAATACGATTTTATCAGTAAAGTTTATTTTAATAGATATTCCTTCTATGAAATAATAATTTTTAATGTGGCTGTAATAAATTAAAAAAAATAATATACAAACTGTTAAAGGTTAAAATTTTAAATTTTTTGAAAAGATCCCTGCACGAGCTTGTTTGAGGCACTCCATCTATAGTATAGGTGGAGTGCCTCAAACAAGCTCATGCGGGGATCTTTTCAAAAAATTTAAAATTTTAACCTTATTCTTAACATCCATTTTCATATATGAGCTGTCTTTAGCATCTATAATGTGTTTTTGTTTCGCAGAAGAGGATTTGTCAGATGTATAAGTCCTATACATCTGACAATCCTCTTCTGCGAAACAAAAACATTAGATGCTAAAGTTGAAGAGCCCCAAAAATAGACGCCATATTTCAGTGTCGAGTACATTTGCGCATAAATAGACGTTTTTTTTTATTAAATTTCAAATACACTCACTTGACCACCTTTTATACAGGTGATTTTGAGAAATTGAAAATTATTTTTGATATTATTTGAGAGACGTAATGGGTGATTCAAATAAGTGCTTTAGGATTTTAAAATGAAGTAAAACACAAAAATTGTTTCGCGACCAAAATGATTTGTTTTTTCGGAAAGAGCATCTAATTACAATTATGTTTTGAAAATAATATCGTTCAAATGTGCACCACAACTTTGTTGACGATTAAGCATTACGTTTTCAAACATTTCGGCCGGTATCTCACGAATAACATATTTTCTGATGTTAGAATATTTAAATTCTCAACAGTTTTTGGATTGTTAGCGTATAGACCTTCGACCTCACATAGCCCCACAGGAAGAAGTCACAAGGCGTAAAATCACAAAATCTTGCTGGATAATTCACAGGACCACTTCTTGAAATAACGTTATCTTCAAACTTCTCATGCAATAACGCGATGGTTTCATTGGCGGTATGGCAGGTAACGCCGTCCTGTTGGAATCAGAATTCCTCCAGTTGCAGGTTTTCATTTTTCAACAACAATTGGGAAGAAATAATCGATGATGTGTACCATGACGTGCACGGAATCCACGCCAAGTTTCCTTTATAGAGCATTGCCTTTGATAATAAATTTTAATAATTTCGCAGCGTTCTTGTGGCATTAAATGATGTTCCAATTTCCATATTGTTTTGTAATAACCTAACCTACAAAACTGTCAAATAAGAATGATTTTCACAAGTACTGCAGTGTTTCCAATCTTACACTTAAAATTCTAAAGCACTAATTGAATCACCCATTATAATAAGCACCGAATCCGGCCGGATTGAAATCCCTATACTGTTAGAGTTATGATAACGATGCAAACATCGACACCTTCACCGGCTACCTTATTGTTCGCAGTGCCGGCCGTAGGGATTTTTCAAGGCGGTGTGAAGCCCCCTCGTGTACCGTACTATACGAAAACTAATAAAATTTATTTTATTATAGTGGAAGAAGGGGTTGTTACATTTTTTAAAAAAGTCCAATTTTGCTATGAATGAAAGAGTTATGTGCATATGTAACTTGCCCCATCACCAATTTGGCTTATTATATTTACTGAGATACAGAGTAGTAGAAGGAGTCATGTCACCCTCATTAACAAGACTGCTATGGTAGAAGGAGCTATGTGCCCATATAACCCCTTCATCCGCTCCAAAACATGGCTTTTTATTATCATATTGGCATGACAGGGCACTCTTTTTTCGGAAAAACAGTTAAATTTATGGAGTTCTGTAAAGTTTTAGGAGTTCCTAAATAAAATTAAAAATAGTTCTATCGATTTAAGCGCAAAAATTAAAAAAAAAACGTTTTGGGGGTTCTAACTTCACGCAGCACTCTTTTTTCACCAAAAAAGAGTTTTGAGCAGTTTTTTAGATAGAGAAACGATAGTTCTAGAGTTCTCTGACAAAAATTTGAATAGTTCCGGGTAAACTTCCGAGTAAAAAATAATTTTTAGGTATATATGGTGATATCTCACACTTTCCCCAAAATACTGGAGAACAAGTGAGTTCTGGGCAATTTTAGATTGAGATCACGTTAGAACTAAGAGAATTTTAAAGGGTGCTGTGGTTTTTCAAAAGGATTTAAATGGCAAACTCAAAGAAATCGAAAAAAACGTGCCTACACCGTGATTTTTTCCATTTTCCCCAAAAATAACGGAGTTCTAGTGAGTTCTGGGCAGTTCTCGAAAGAGATCGCGTTAGAACTAAGAGAGTTCTAAAGAGTGCCGTAGTTGTTCAAAAGCATTTAAAAGGTAAACTCAAAGAAATCGAAAAAAACGCGCCTACACCGTGATTTTTTTCCATTTTACCCAAAAATAACGGAGTTCTAGTGAGTTCCGGGCAGTTCTCGATAAAGATCGCGTTATAACTAAAAGAGTTCTAAAGGGTGCTGTAGTTTTTCAAAAGGATTTAAATGGCAAACTCAGAGAAATCGAAAAAAACGCGCCAAAACCGTGATTTTTTCCATTTTCCCAAAAAATAACGGAGTTCTAGTGAGTTCTGGACAGTTCTCGATATAGATCGCGTTAGAACTCAGAGAGTTCTAAAGGGTGCTGTGGTTTTTCAAAAGGATTTAAATGAAATATAAAGTATTTAACCCTTATTTCGTTTTTATTTTACCTTTTATCAGCATGGAAAAAGGGGTTAAGTACAATTAGATCAAAAAAAATGTCAAAAAAATAAATTAAATCTAAAATCCCCTAACTCCCAAAAACAATTCATAAACTATTCCTACTAATTGAACAAGCCAAGTTTTACTATAAGCATTTGTTAAAAAATGCCAACTAATTTCACTAAAACTTAATTATCTCTATAAAGTGTTTTTGTAACATAACCCCTTCATCCACTTGCCCCTTCAAATCTTTAATCAGTTTAATTATACAAATAATGTTTTTGTAAAACGTAAGAAAACTGCGTGGGTAATGGGTATAAATCTCACGCGTCTCAAGTGGAACTTCATGTGTAAACATTTGTAACCAAGTAAACACTAAACAGAAAAGGGCGTGTCGATCGAGTTTTCTCTTCAAGGCATTCGTGTCTAAACTATCCGTCAGCCAATCGTTCCGGTTACCCATTAGCAGTTCATTTCCCCCACTTCTGACTGTGCCGTTTTTCATTTTCGACTGTTAAACAAAATTACACCCATCGCGGCTAATGAAGTTTCATTGAAACTGACGCGTTTCATACTTGTTTTCGAAGACGAAAGATGACAATTGCATACCAGCAATGAAAAATGAAAGTCGTGAATGCGCAGTCAAAAAAAAGTGTTCTTTGAACAATATTTTCGGGTCGAAAGTAAGCGAAAGTGGCGCCAACCTACGTGATGATTGTAAATTATAACTGACAGTTCAATAAATTGTACTTTCAATGCACTTATTACAAAAAATACTGTGTGTAGCTCAGGCGAAATTGGTGAATTCGACTCGTGTGATCGCCACCCTCTCTTTGTTCGTACGGTAAACTTCACATTCGTCGCAAATGCCAACTTTACTGTCTTGTAACACAATATACTAATTAATTTTGGAATTTCGATTTCTTAAATAAATTTTAGGCGCCGTCCCCACGATAACGCCAAAGAGCCGGTCCTGGTTGTTCAACCTTTTAGTTTTTAATTATTGCTGCTGTAAATTATTGATAGGTAATAAAATTATAGATCTGATATTAAAATAGCGACACAAAATAAGACATTTTAGTATGATAAAAAAGTAGCCTTTTCAATATAATTTGTCTTGTTCGTTGACAGGTGTCAGAGAATAAAAGTTTACTTGCGGCCACGATTACGTCACTGAGGCTTGTTAGCAGTAGCACCTATATACACTGTAGGGCTAACCTTGTACAATAACAATAAATTTAACCCACCCTGGAATGTGGGATCTACATAATATTATATACTAGCCTAATGGAAACTCGTAATGTTTACAATTGTATAGTCAGGCATGAAATATTAAATTGAAACATAAAATGTCTAATTGCAAGCAGTTTGAGAATTTAATATTCAGTTGTCATACAATGTAGTAGTTCTCCTGTGGCAAACATTGCTTTATCTCTGTGTAAAGATTGTTCCAAAAATCATATGTATTGTAACAAAACTGGTTGGTAACTTTGGTAAATATTTTATTTATTTATTCTTTTACAACTGTGACAACAGTTTACATTCTCTGGACAATTATTGTTCCTCACTTTATTCACTGTTCGTTGTACCTCGCTTTGTTGCCAGCGTTCTTTTTGTCTATTTTCCGTTGGTCAGTTTTGCTTGACCGTTGGTCAGTTTTTATTGACCAACACTTCGTCACTACTTGACCACTGCTTGACCACTATGTGTCCACTATATGTCTGTGGTACGTATATTGTTCACTGAGTCCACTGTGGTGGTATTTATTTGCCACCTGCAGATATCTTCCACACTGTCTGTCGCTTTGCACCAGAAGATTATCTGCACTTAATCACTCGAAGATCTCGTCTGTCACTCGCAAATATCTTCCACACTGTTTGTCACTTGGTACTGGTATGGAAGATTATTTGCACTAGGTCACTCGAAGAACTTTTAACTCGCTGGTGGTATATTTATTTCTTGTTGCACTTTTCACGTCTGCTCTCGTTGAGAATGTATACGTGACTCTGGTGTTTACTTCTTGCTCTTGCTTATATAAACTTTCCTGATCATTTTACATCCATGGTGGCGGTTTTTCTATTGTTGCCACCCAGAATATTTCTTCGCGCTCAAGGCTGCGTGATCCATTTTAAGCCAACGAATCAAGGCTGCAGTCAGCCTGCCTAGATTCGTTACATTATGTTCTTTTAAGGACTACCATATTTTTATTCGTCAGATAACGCTAGTGGCAAGTAAGGTATACCTCAAACGTTTATATTTTTTATTCGTCAGATGGCGCTAGTAACAAATGAGGTATGTCACACGTTTAGAATTTGACGGTTTCTGTTTAGTGATTCTTCATTTATCCATTATAAAGAAATAAATAATTAAATAAAAACAAGACTGCAATTTAGTCATTAAATCATTGAATGCAGATACTTTACTTACTGGTGGCGCCATCAGGTGGACTGAAAATATAAACGGTTCGGACATTTAAATGACCTCAAAGTGACGTATACCTTACTTGCCAGTGGCGCTATCAGGAAGTAGAAAAAAAACTTTTTAACAAAAAAAAACCTTCAAAAAGCCACTAAAAAGAGGAAAATAATGAAATTTTGAGGTCTGCGCCAATTTAATAAAATATGAAGTCGATTAAAAAGTATAGTATAGTAATTAATCTTCTTTTTAAGCAACTTCATATTTTATTAAATTGGCGCAGACCTCAAAATTTCATTATTTCCCTCTTTTTAGTGGCTTTTTGAAGGAGGTTTTTTTTTTTTTGTTAAAAAGTTTTTTATTTTTTACTTTTTAGTGTCAAAAAGTGACATTTACCTTAAAGGAATCACACGCCGTTACTCACTTTTATTAAACCGACTTTCTTACGCTGTCTGATGTGTAAAAAAGTGACATTTACCTTAAGGAATCACACGCCGTTACTAACTTTTATTAAAATCAGCCGAACTACTGAACCGATTTTGATGAAATTTCTAAAATTTCTATGGGACTAATCTGAAAGTATGTCCTTTCAAATAACAAAAAAAATTCCAAATCGGTTCATAAATAACGGAGTTCTGAGGTAACAAACATATAAAAAAAAAAATACAACCAAATTGAGAACCACCTCCTTTTTTTGAAGTCGGTTAAAAAAGCCTGGTAGCCCTCATTGTCCAAACAATATATCAATTACCTATTGTCTAAACAATTGTTATTCTATTGTCGGTTTCTCTTAAAGTAATAACTTCAAACAAGTTATTTTGGGAACAACTTGAGTGCAAATTATAAATGAACTCAGTGGTCTGAGCATGTGAATCCGTAAAGATTTCGTAGAAATTAAAGCTGGTAGCGTAAGATTGCGTTAAAATTTATATCATTAATTATAAGTTAGAGCTGCTCGTGACAGCCGTTGAAATGAAAACCACGACACATTGTGCTCTCGAACTGACCTCGGCCATATCTCTTCTCTTTTTCTTTCTGTTGTCATGCCCAAATACATTCTTTGTTCTCTTTATTTGTTGTCAGATAACCTCAACTAACTAGCATTTGGATGTTTCTTAATGTACGTTAAAACTGCTGTTTTTCTCTTTTATGTCTTAACTGCCAAATGAACCTATATTCCACAAGGCAAAATTGCTTGTGTCAATTTTTTGTATAACTTATATTCTTCAGCTCTTTTTGTATGACATTGTATAAAATTATAGCGGTATTTCAATAGTATATTGCATTACAAGGTAAGAAACTTGGCGTTTGCAACCAGTGTCAAGTTTGCTGCTCGAAGTACGAGGGCATGCAACCGCACGTGTTGCAAACGCCAAGTTTCATACCGAGTAATTGCATATTATTTTTCACAACAACTCTATTGACATTATTCGATTTGAGGTACCTACAGTTTGGTCGTTTAAAAAGTCGCAAAAATATTAGATCTGTCAGATTTATGTGGGGTTATGTCTGTCATTTAGACGTTTATGAATATTATATGCGGATTCAATATTGATCTATCTCCTTCTTAATTTTACGTTTTCGAAAATTATATGCGGATCCAATGCTCTGTCTTCCTCTTAACAAAGTTAAAAAACAGAGAGAACCGACCTGAAAATTTTCATCCCCAGGGATAAAAACGCTGTTTCAACTCGCTAAACAGGTACCGAAAATCGAATTTTCAATAGCGGCGTTGAGAAAATGTAGGTATTATTAACCTTCCAGTGGGTATATGGGTCACCTATACAGTCCCTTTTTCGATGCAGTGTAAGGAGACAATTTACAAATTGGAGAACTGGATTTTCAAATTAATTAAATGATTAAATCCTCATTAATTTTATTTTATACATACGCTATTTTGCTTTGTGAGGACAAATTATTGTATTATTATTATTTATTATTTGATGATATTTTAAAGGTTATTTTATAAAAAATATAACTTTATAGATCTCAAATTTTGAAAAAAAGCATTAATTTATAAAGAGGCTGGCAAAGATTAGGTATAGGAAAAGTAGCGAGTGATATGTGAAACCCTCAGAGCATGAAGTATGTTCATGATTACTGACCGTTTTAATATTTTTTAATACGCAACTTTTCAATAATTCAAATCAAATATTTTAAAATAACGTACCTATTGTGATGTGTCGCTTTGTTCATCTTCTGTACCCTTCATAATCCGTGAGATGCATTTCATTCGGGTTTTATGTGAGAAAACGAATATAAATTAACGACCATAACTTCAAGAGAATTGGTTAGGCCTGCTCAAACGAATTTTATTTTAACACGATATACCAGCGAAAATCTCACACATAACATTTCATAAACCAGTGACTTTAAAACTGTCATGACTTTTAGAGAATTGCAATAATAATATCTGAATAATATATGAACTTATAAATATTGAAGAAATATTTTGGAATGTACAAACATTTTAATAATTATTAAAATAGACAATATTAGCCAAACCACAAATAAATACTTTTCTTATCTTAACGTAATCAGTCGGCGAACATGCCATCGTGATGTTAATCGTCAAACAATTAAGATATACAAGGAAAAAATCAAAGACCACTGTCAGGACTTGAACCCGAAATTCCCAGTTTCCGGCTGGTTGAGTTACCTTACTCACACAGTGCCCCGAGAGAGGGATCTGTTCTCTTCCTATATATACCTATTTCAACACTAAATCACACTTCATGCGAGAGCGGATTTAATTTTTAAGTTATAAATATAACTAATTAACTCATCAGTCGATACACGACCGTTTTTTAAATACAACAATGAGAGTTGAGTTTTTTGTGGTTATAATATAATAATTATTAAAATAGACAATATTAGCCAAACCACAAATAAATACTTTTCTTATCTTAACGTAATCAGTCGGCGAACATGCCATCGTGATGTTAATCGTCAAACAATTAAGATATACAAGGAAAAAATCAAAGACCACTGTCAGGACTTGAACCCGAAATTCCCAGTTTCCGGCTGGTTGAGTTACCTTACTCACACAGTGCCCCGAGAGTGGGATCTGTTCTCTTCCTATATATACCTATTTCAACACTAAATCACACTTCATGCGAGAGCGGATTTAATTTTTAAGTTATAAATATAACTAATTAACTCATCAGTCGATACACGACCGTTTTTTAAATACAACAATGAGAGTTGAGTTTTTTGTGGTTATAATATAATAATTATTAAAATAGACAATATTAGCCAAACCACAAATAAATACTTTTCTTATCTTAACGTAATCAGTCGGCGAACATGCCATCGTGATGTTAATCGTCAAACAATTAAGATATACAAGGAAAAAATCAAAGACCACTGTCAGGACTTGAACCCGAAATTCCCAGTTTCCGGCTGGTTGAGTTACCTTACTCACACAGTGCCCCGAGAGTGGGATCTGTTCTCTTCCTATATATACCTATTTCAACACTAAATCACACTTCATGCGAGAGCGGATTTAATTTTTAAGTTATAAATATAACTAATTAACTCATCAGTCGATACACGACCGTTTTTTAAATACAACAATGAGAGTTGAGTTTTTTGTGGTTATAATATAATAATTATTAAAATAGACAATATTAGCCAAACCACAAATAAATACTTTTCTTATCTTAACGTAATCAGTCGGCGAACATGCCATCGTGATGTTAATCGTCAAACAATTAAGATATACAAGGAAAAAATCAAAGACCACTGTCAGGACTTGAACCCGAAATTCCCAGTTTCCGGCTGGTTGAGTTACCTTACTCACACAGTGCCCCGAGAGTGGGATCTGTTCTCTTCCTATATATACCTATTTCAACACTAAATCACACTTCATGCGAGAGCGGATTTAATTTTTAAGTTATAAATATAATAAATATAAACTGGGAATTTCGGGTTCAAGTCCTGACAGTGGTCTTTGATTTTTTCCTTGTATATCTTAATTGTTTGACGATTAACATCACGATGGCATGTTCGCCGACTGATTACGTTAAGATAAGAAAAGTATTTATTTGTGGTTTGGCTAATATTGTCTATTTTAATAATTATTATATTATAACCACAAAAAACTCAACTCTCATTGTTGTATTTAAAAAACGGTCGTGTATCGACTGATGAGTTAATTAGTTATATTTATAACTTAAAAATTAAATCCGCTCTCGCATGAAGTGTGATTTAGTGTTGAAATAGGTATATATAGGAAGAGAACAGATCCCACTCTCGGGGCACTGTGTGAGTAAGGTAACTCAACCAGCCGGAAACTGGGAATTTCGGGTTCAAGTCCTGACAGTGGTCTTTGATTTTTTCCTTGTATATCTTAATTGTTTGACGATTAACATCACGATGGCATGTTCGCCGACTGATTACGTTAAGATAAGAAAAGTATTTATTTGTGGTTTGGCTAATATTGTCTATTTTAATAATTATTATATTATAACCACAAAAAACTCAACTCTCATTGTTGTATTTAAAAAACGGTCGTGTATCGACTGATGAGTTAATTAGTTATATTTATAACTTAAAAATTAAATCCGCTCTCGCATGAAGTGTGATTTAGTGTTGAAATAGGTATATATAGGAAGAGAACAGATCCCACTCTCGGGGCACTGTGTGAGTAAGGTAACTCAACCAGCCGGAAACTGGGAATTTCGGGTTCAAGTCCTGACAGTGGTCTTTGATTTTTTCCTTGTATATCTTAATTGTTTGACGATTAACATCACGATGGCATGTTCGCCGACTGATTACGTTAAGATAAGAAAAGTATTTATTTGTGGTTTGGCTAATATTGTCTATTTTAATAATTATTATATTATAACCACAAAAAACTCAACTCTCATTGTTGTATTTAAAAAACGGTCGTGTATCGACTGATGAGTTAATTAGTTATATTTATAACTTAAAAATTAAATCCGCTCTCGCATGAAGTGTGATTTAGTGTTGAAATAGGTATATATAGGAAGAGAACAGATCCCACTCTCGGGGCACTGTGTGAGTAAGGTAACTCAACCAGCCGGAAACTGGGAATTTCGGGTTCAAGTCCTGACAGTGGTCTTTGATTTTTTCCTTGTATATCTTAATTGTTTGACGATTAACATCACGATGGCATGTTCGCCGACTGATTACGTTAAGATAAGAAAAGTATTTATTTGTGGTTTGGCTAATATTGTCTATTTTAATAATTATTATATTATAACCACAAAAAACTCAACTCTCATTGTTGTATTTAAAAAACGGTCGTGTATCGACTGATGAGTTAATTAGTTATATTTATAACTTAAAAATTAAATCCGCTCTCGCATGAAGTGTGATTTAGTGTTGAAATAGGTATATATAGGAAGAGAACAGATCCCACTCTCGGGGCACTGTGTGAGTAAGGTAACTCAACCAGCCGGAAACTGGGAATTTCGGGTTCAAGTCCTGACAGTGGTCTTTGATTTTTTCCTTGTATATCTTAATTGTTTGACGATTAACATCACGATGGCATGTTCGCCGACTGATTACGTTAAGATAAGAAAAGTATTTATTTGTGGTTTGGCTAATATTGTCTATTTTAATAATTATTATATTATAACCACAAAAAACTCAACTCTCATTGTTGTATTTAAAAAACGGTCGTGTATCGACTGATGAGTTAATTAGTTATATTTATAACTTAAAAATTAAATCCGCTCTCGCATGAAGTGTGATTTAGTGTTGAAATAGGTATATATAGGAAGAGAACAGATCCCACTCTCGGGGCACTGTGTGAGTAAGGTAACTCAACCAGCCGGAAACTGGGAATTTCGGGTTCAAGTCCTGACAGTGGTCTTTGATTTTTTCCTTGTATATCTTAATTGTTTGACGATTAACATCACGATGGCATGTTCGCCGACTGATTACGTTAAGATAAGAAAAGTATTTATTTGTGGTTTGGCTAATATTGTCTATTTTAATAATTATTATATTATAACCACAAAAAACTCAACTCTCATTGTTGTATTTAAAAAACGGTCGTGTATCGACTGATGAGTTAATTAGTTATATTTATAACTTAAAAATTAAATCCGCTCTCGCATGAAGTGTGATTTAGTGTTGAAATAGGTATATATAGGAAGAGAACAGATCCCACTCTCGGGGCACTGTGTGAGTAAGGTAACTCAACCAGCCGGAAACTGGGAATTTCGGGTTCAAGTCCTGACAGTGGTCTTTGATTTTTTCCTTGTATATCTTAATTGTTTGACGATTAACATCACGATGGCATGTTCGCCGACTGATTACGTTAAGATAAGAAAAGTATTTATTTGTGGTTTGGCTAATATTGTCTATTTTAATAATTATTATATTATAACCACAAAAAACTCAACTCTCATTGTTGTACAAACATTTTACTTTTCAACTGAAAGGTTTAAATGCTCAGATATTTTAGATCATAAATTACTTAGGTCTGTAGTATTTTACCTTACACTTTTTCCATTATTCGTTTGATGATTACACTAAAGCCAAACATATACAATTGACATTTTAAAAGATTATACAGGAGTGCGAATTTTAAGATTTAACTGTTAGGGACCCGAAGGAAGCCACCGCGACTTTAAAGATTTATTGTGTTCCCCTAATTTCTTATCAGTTTTTTAGAATTCCTAGACTATAATATATAAAGTCAAGAATCCTCATCAAACTGACGTCTTTAAAGTCCAATTTGGCAGTAACAGGGGTGATCCAAAGTGTTTGTATCTTGTCTGTACGATGACTTCGCACTTACAGAGAATATGTACAGCAGTTTCTTCTGCTTCGTTGCATCTACTTTTGATTTTTTATTTCCATGTTGCAGAAACAAGCTTGTAAATTATTAATCAATTTTTACACAAAACATGAAAAAAACGCAAATAAATGCTTATGTTAGCATTCCTGTTAGGAACCTGGAACACCCATCAAATAACGTAACGGTACAGTACAATACTAGAGAAATTCATTTCAAACCTAGGTATGTCACTGTCGGGATTCAAACCCGAAACTTCCATTTTCGCGGCGGCTGTGTTTATTATTTTTAATGATAATGAAAAGGCATTAAAACATTTTCTGTTTATCGCGATGTATTATGAAATTTCAATTGCATTTATGTCGTTTTTATATGCAACTTAATAATTTTTTAAGCTCCATGTATGCAAAAAAATGCGTTTCTTGAAATCGTTAAAAAGTAGCTGTAAAAAAGCATAATTATATTGCCAGATTAGAGGTACGCCACTGTATTACTAGCTATTTCAAAAAACGACAAATAAAAAGTAAAAATTGATCAGTCCGAGATTTTGGCAAAAATTCATTTTTTGCGAGATATTCCATGTGTTCTAGATTTTTTTTCACGCTGTAAGTGTAGTTTCAGATCTCATGTATCACGTCGAGTTACAACATTTTGAGAACTGTTAAATTTACATATAACACAAATGTTGTGCGATATGTGTTTTATTGGCTGCGTTGCGTCACCGACAGGCAAATAGATTCAAGTCGCGAAAAAGGAAGTTTGTAAGGAAATTCTGAGATTTTTTATATATACGATTTCTCTTGTTGCCGTCGCGGTTTTATAGACTTTTTATAGGTCATCCTAATACCGACTTCCTGTGACTTGTGAAAGAAGTATCTCTGTTCTGTTTGAGGAAAGTTGTGAGGGCGTAAAGCTCATCTAGCTCAGTGAAGTATGTGAAAGCTCTCCGGGTTTAATGCTCAAAACTGCAGAAAAATGCTAACTAAATTTATGCACACGCATATATACATATACCTGTTCCGTTTTAAATTGTCACACGGGGTTTTGATTCAGTACAACACTGTTTAAATGTATTTTTTATGTGTCATTCTTCCGACAAGAAGTAAAAAAAAACAATTTAAATATTTAACTTTTTTCTCAATCTTTTTTAAGAGCAATGCCGTTGATCAGTGTTTCTCAATCGCACATTTAATAATGTTCTTGCGGCTTCACTGTGAATTTTAATGCTATAAACGATTATTTCGACTTTAATAAAATTTGCATAGTTATGTAGTAAAAACTGTATAATAGTTACATCACAATTATTGGGCTATTTTATGATCTGTCTAAGGCTTTTGACACTATATTAATCGTAGTTTGCTATTTTGGCATTAATGGAATTGCAAACAATGATACAATCTCGTCGCTTCATATCTGCATGATATAGAGTTCACAGTTTGTGTCGAGGATATATTCTGGTGTGTTATCTAAATTTCAGACCAATTATTATGAAGGTCTACACTCTACATGGATCAGTTTTGGGTGCTCGTATGTTTTTTTATCGACTTCAAAAAAGGAGAAGGTTATCAAGTCGTTTGAATTTATTTTTGAAATTATACTCTATAGAAATCTGCACCTCCCACTTTGAGGGATAAATCACAGATTTTTTTATTTCCTCGTTGCGTGTTGGCGAAACAGCCTGAATATCAAATTTCAGCTTTCTAGGACTACGGGACGTACCCTAGATTTTTGATGATCATCAGTGAGTGAGTGGGTGAGTGACAAAATCAAGTAACTTTGCTGTTACGGTATTTTATTTTGGGGTGGTTCGTCTGTCGGTTTGAATTCTATATTTTTGTTATTACAAAAAATATTGTAAGAATAATAACTTTATCTAATTATCTGGCAGAGAAGTTCGGTCAAGGCTCTATTAGGAATGGGGCTTTCGAAAGCAGTAAGTGCAGGAAGGGAACCACTGACTTATCGTGAATCATCTTGAGGGAGGATATTGTACCTACTATAATAGTCTATTATGAAAAGTTGTGTCGTATTGCTGTTATTGAGCACAAATATAGATAACGGATCGTAAATTATAAAAAAATACCCTATTTTTCTCTATTGACATATTTTCTTCTAGTATCGTCTTTCAGTTAAAGCCTGCGCAGTATAAACTGAAAAATGGAGCTTTGTTCAGTCGACAGTCCGAATTCTGCTTGCTAGAATAAAGGTCATATGCAGGTTTGCATTTAGACGTCTGATTTACGGCCCGGCACACATTTTAACAGAATAGAGTTTCACAGTTTAGAGAGCATGCAGCTGACTCACGTGATATTAATCGCATTATAATGCCGGATTTTTCGATGAACAGCTGTTGATTGTTATTTAGGTTAGGTTTTATGTCATAAACGAGTTTGCATGTAGTCCTACATTGTACAATGTACATAGATACTTTAAATTAAGTTTTGATGGTTATTTTAGTCATTAGAGTTTTTTGTATTATGCTTCATTAAAATATTGTAACTTGGAGATGCCTAAAATTTAGTAAAAACATAAAAATGAATGAAAAAACAAAATTTATTAAGCAGAAATTGTCATCTTAATCATAATACTAACATTTCAATATTTTTATCATAATAGTTAGGTACTTTCATCATGAATGATATTTAAAAAAAAACTTTTTACTGATGAAAATGGTTACACCATATTAGCTGTAGTGCTATTTTCTAGATCTAGGTTAAATATATAGCATAATCAAGGTTACAATATGAATATTATATAATATCAAAAGTAGCTAACAGCACGCGCTTTGTGAATAGCTGCTATTCTTCTTGATAGAACGGTTGGCTATAGAGAAGCTACAGATACAAATTGCTTCTTTGGAAACAGAGAATGAGCATTGTTGTAAGCTATAAGAACGCTCGACATGCTCAGAACTATATTTCTTTCCTTATCAAAAGTGCAATATGTGCAAAATGTGAAGAACAATAGATCACGGTTTCACATTGAATTTAAAACCATAACAACAAATAAATAAAATAAAACCATGACTCAATATTTTACCTTTTTTACATATTATGTTCCTTTTTGGTATGGTGGGCGACAAGAAAAGATCTGAGTTGTAAAGAAAATTACACATATTAATTACTAAATGTACCTACACATTGTAGGGTAGACAAATTGATTGTGGAATAAGGACGCACGAATTCATAAACCGGCACTGCTACCAATAATTTATCAGTATCTTACAAATTGAACTGCAAATAAAATAAACGGTCCTACATAACTCGGGCTAGCTTTCTTATATCAGTAGATCACATCGTCACCTCCACAGCCACCTTTTCTGATTTTTTAACTTCCCACTAAGAAAATCGTAAATTTTCAAAAATTTGGGAAGTTATTGGTTTCAGTCCGATTTTCGAAAATCTAGTTTTCAACAGATCTCGACGTTTTGAGGTCCTTGAAAGTGTGTGGACGTATGTAAGTATGTAAACCTTGAATAACTTTTGAACGGATCGACTGATTGAGATCAGGTTTGCGGCATTCGAAAGAGTTTTTACTCAATTTAGATTTCCTAAAATTATGAACTTAATCGATCAAGTGAATTTTGAGAAATCTGAAAAATAAAATTTTTGAAAAAATGTTTTTTTTTTGAATAACTTTTTAAACATACTTTACCGATCGATTCCAAAATCTAATCAGCTCTATTCCCCAAAAAACTGCGTGAAATGCCGCAAACCCGATTTCAATCGGTTGATTCCTTCGAGAGATATATCATTGAAACATTTTCAAAAAAGTGTTTTTTCAAAAAAAAAATAGATGATGTAGTATAAGAAGACTGTGGAAAACAGTTGTCCATTTTCATAATGTCAATTGACAATTATCAAATATCAATTATCCAAAATATTAGTAAATTACGTTAACGGTTGAAGATAGAAAAAAACCTCAAATATAGAAAATGTAGAAAATTTTGTCAGCTCAATTTTCATGCATAGATTTTTTTCGTAGGACAAACTGTTTTTGAGATATACGCGAAAAACCAAAAAAAGGGAACTTAGAAGTGCTTCCCCCCTCTTGCGCCCACCCGAGGGTCAAGGACTTTTAATATGTTTTATTATTATTAATGTTTTTGCGCTTATTGACTTTCCGGCTAGACTCCTCTTTAGAGCACTCATTGACTGAGCGAATAATTGATGTCAAATATAAATATCGTATTTTCGAAAAAAAAACTGTCTAGGTATCTGTCTGTTTAACGGCTGACGGTTTGTATGTTTGGTTGCATATAACTAGAGAACTACTGTATTAATTTCGATAAAATTATTATTAATCGTTAGCTTAAAGTCAAAGCTTAAGGTGTAAATCATTATGTTAAACGATCGAGAAGCAGCATAATCGTAGACAAAAAATGTTTATACAAAAGTTGTAGACAATTTTGTTCTCTACAAGATTGATAATAACCATTTATTACTAAAAATGAAACGGACGCGAGAAATTCGCAAAAAACCGTTTTTCGTGACCTTGAATCTCGAATGTCTGGCAACGCCGGCACGATATCGATGGGAACTTTTTACACGTTTTTTAAAACACCACAACGAAGCTGTATACAAAAATTAAGCATAACTGCGAATTTTTTCCCAGTTGAAATTTAAAATGACTGGGCTATATTATATGTAAAAGTAGAAAGTATTCAAGCTTAAGTACCTTTTCATGTGCTTATTTTACAGACACCGTCTAAACTTAAGTGTATGGTGCAATCTTTACTATAATGTGTACAACGTAATGTATAACGCTGTTCTTAAACTGCAATTTCTTATCTAAACTGCACTACATGCACTTAAACTGAAATGCAGTGGGAATGCAAACGTGGTTTAAAATGTTTGTATTGTCTTCCGGTAGCTTTGAAATGCCCCTGTTTAATTAACGAATTGTCTACAACAATAAATACATTTTCTGTATTTTGTTTACTTCACTGTACAGTGTCCGTGTACACATAGCTAACTTTTTTCGTATTCGAAAATGGACAGAGACAAGTTTATGTTTGATTAATTTACGGATTTTCCAAATTATTTTTCGACTTCAATTCTTTAAGGATATTGGAAAATGTTATTGTATTTCTGCATTATAATGTTTGAATGTAGAATGTTATGACTAGAGCCGAAACGAGTTCGAACTTTATACTCATACGAGAGAGAGAGAGAGAGAGAGAGAAACTACTGAGGTCATTAGCTTATAGCCAATTAACAGGATCGTTAATAATTTTACAAGGCGGTAATTTTGAACGATTATTCTGATCACAAAAGTATAATAATTACATAATTACTAAAAAGTACTTATTACTATTTTGACTGAGAGATGAAATGAAGGAATAAGGCTGGAAAACTTCACAAAATTAAAAACCAGATAGTTTTTCTTAATATTTCAGTAACATTTTTGTCGTTATCGTTATTGTAAAATTGCAATGTACTACGTATCGCAAATTTAATTTTATAATGCAAAAAATAATATTTATAATACCTATGCTAAAAAAATCACCCAATTTAAAATATTATTAAATAAATACATTTGGTAATTATTAAAAATAGACATTCATCAATGACCGAGTTCTAATATTAAATGGGCGCAATTTTGATTTTAACATTGTAAAAACATTGGATGTACTAGAAATAATAAATTATTGGAAGAAGAGAAACTATAGTTAAATGGTTTTCATTAAATCTAATAACACCATAAATAAAAGTTCATGAATAATTTTTACTTCCCACCTCTACTATGGTAGGGAAGTAATGGATTTAGTCCGAAAAAAATATTTCGAGATTTTAACAGATCTTCACGTTTTGAGACCCTAGCTATCGTTTAAGATCATTTTCTGACTGATGTCTGTTGTGTGTGTGTGTGTATATGTGGTCAATTTTTCACCTTCGATATCGTAAAAACGGAACAATATACGGCCATGCCGATTGTTCTATTGTGTTTATCAGGCTTTAATTTAGATCTGATTAGATTTTGAGTCAAATCGGTTCAGTGGATCCTGAGATATTAAAAAAAACGTTCTCATTGTCACGTATTAACATAGGTAAAAAAAAATATAAATGAATTCTAGATGTTATAATATGAAAAAAATGTAAATATTTTTTTTCTCTAAAATGTATAGTTTTCGAGAAAAAAAAATATTTTACTGAAAAAAAAAAATTGTACGTAAATCAAGGTAACCATGATTTTTGCTATATTACTAGCCATCAGTAGATCACCAAACAAAAAAGAGGGCCATGCTTTTTTCAAAGAATAAAAAAGAGTGTTTATTTTTTGCAAATATTTACTAGGTGGGAAGTATAGGACTGGTCATCAGTCGAATTTTTATTAATACAAAGGAATGCAGACAGTACGCATAAGTGTAAGAAACACCAATTGAAAGTGACGTAACATAATGCTGAAACACAAGAAAAATTCATTTTTCAAACTTATGTCACCGTCGGGACTCTAACCCAAAACTTCCACTATCGCCACGGCTGAGTTAACAATTACTCACACAGTGCCACACCTTTCAACAACCAATTATTTCCTTATGAAGCATTCTGTCACTAAAATATCAGTACATACGAGAGCTATTTATTAAATAGGATACTATAAAGATGTACCTTCTCACATGTGAGAGCTAATCTCATGGGTGAATCTAAGATGAAATATTCATTATTAAAATAACGCCTGATACATAGAACATCTCTATATTATTCATCAAGGTAAATTAAACCGGAAAACTCATTAATCTTATGGTTGATTAACACCTCATAAGTACACAAGTAAATTGTTTTAATACGATTTAAAGACATATCGCGACTTTTAATGGTACAAATGAATGCATTCCGTATGCATAAGTGTAAGAAACACCAATTGACAGTAACGTAACATAATGCTGAAACAGAAAAAATTAAATTAAATATTCTATTTTCTTTATTTTTTTTCTTTCTGTTTTTTTAATTTCTTTTTATTGTTTTATTTCACTCTTGACATGATTTTTTTCAAATTCCAAAACACCACGTGAACGAAGTCGCGGGTACCGCTAGTTTACTTATACAATCAAAATTAAAAGCGAGTTTACCTTAAACTAAACTTTTGTTTATAATTATTGTTTATGCCTTTACGGACCCGTTATATGCAATAGTATATTGTGTGACAAGTGTGCTAAATACATATTTATGCGATAGGCGCGATGTTTTCAGCACGAGTAGTAGGAGAGCGCTCACGAGCCTTGACTAAAAACATCGCGCCTGACGCATAAATATTTAGCACACGTGTTGCACACTATACTTTATATAACACATGCATGGTTTTAGACTTTAATTGAATAATTTAATGTCACTGACAGAAGTACATCTCATAATAAAAACATTGGGCTCGATACAATATTTATTCACTTTGTTACCATAGTAACCATATTTCATTTATAACACCGAAAAGAGGTACATAGTTCGTTAGATAACAGGTTTTTCAAATGTTTTTCCATTATTTCATAATGGATCATGACGTCACTCGTCAATAAACGATCATTTAAGGTCCGCAAAACTGATACGAAAAAACACTAAAAGCGTGCATGTGTTATAAAAAAAAACTAACAGCTCTAGTTAAGGCAAATACTGATATTAGTTAATGTATATTATATTATATTGTACATTATTTCACTTTGCGTGTAGTTAGTAGACCGAAAACAAAACTTCAGCAATTTTTCTAACAACTGTAGACGTTATTTTAATAGCACCATTTTTTTCTCTCCTTTGTGCCAATATTCTTCTAACAATTTCTGTATTTCAAGCATCTATTTTCTAACCTGTAACTATATTGTTTTATTTTTTCCCATTATGTCAGAAAGAATTATTATAATTAGGTATTGCAAACTGATAGTTAAGGGCCAGCGCACACATGCTACTTTTTGTATCGTGATTGTGTTATTCAGTCCCTTGTTGATCGTCAGTTGCAGCGTGAGTCCGCACACTATTCGTTGAAATACACGATTGATGTGTCACAAACGCGCGATTGTTAAAAGAACATAGGACTTCAAGTCGCACGTTTGCTCGACACCACGCCATGGATTCCTATGAGGTTGCACTCTTCACACGCAGGCTCGTATGCGAAACAAATGCATCGATCGCTAAATCGCACGAAAGTGCGACAGTGTCTCCACTCTGTTGCTAAATTGCGCAATCCAACGATAAATTCGTGTAGCCGAGTAATCATCAAATCGTGATACAGTTGTTAAATCGCGCGTTTTCGCTACGTACAAAAAATAGCATGTGTGCACTGGCCCTAATTAGTAGTTATTAGCGTCAGTGCACCTATGCTATCGAAAACACGCGTTTTTAGCAACTGCATCGCGGTTTGACGATTACTAGCTACACGAAATTTTTCCTTCGATCACGCGATTTGGCACAACCGATTATGCCCTGCAGTCAGAGTCCGATCTGATTGGTCGAATACCCCATCTTGATATCGTTTGAGACACATACACACACCTAAACGAACATAACAACTAACTAGTGAACGCTGTATACTAATATGGATAGTTGATAGCGATTAAAAAATGGGTTTTGTAAGTGGAGAATATTCAAACACATATTCTTCAAGACAGGCCTTAATGTTCACAAAATTAGAATGAAAACTTCAGGTAAGGCTTGTAATCTAATTTTTTTTATAAAAGTCGATCAATTTTTTGACATTTCAAAATAAAATCTAATTTAATATTACCTACTATTTGAGATATTAGGATGTCCAAAATGTATACAGTAACAGTGTTCTTGAGAATTTGGAATGAAAAAATAAATTTTAATGAAGTTTTATTTTGAAATGTCAGAAAATTGATCGACTTTTATAGAAAGAATTAGATTACATGCCTTATCTTAAGTTTCCATTCTAATTTTGTGAACATTAAGGCTTGTCTTGAAGAATATGTGTTTGAACATTCTCCACATACAAAACCTATTTTTTAATAGCTATCAATTATTATCCATAATAGTGTAGAGTTGACTAGTTATAGTTCGTTTAGGTATGTGTTTGTGTGTCAAACGACATCAAGATGAGGTATTCGACCAATCAGAATGGACCCTGACTGCAAGGCCTAGTCGCTTGTCGATTTGGCAACGGCATGCGCTCGATCTAGCGATTGATGCGTTTTTTCCCCATTCGAAGTGTGTTCAACAATCGCGCGCTCGCGACACATCAGTAGTATATTTTAGCGATTAGTGTGCGGCCTTACGCTATTGGTAGCTGCATCTGACTCATCTAATTCAGTCGCACAGTCGTGATACAAGAAGTCTGCGCTGGCCCTTAAAGTGTGCAGAACTGTTAACATTAATTCTTACATTGTGACAATTAAATTCTGTGAACTTAAATTTATTTTTGGACAAAATAAAAATAGTAATCCCTTAATACATCCCTTGAAATGCTTAAAAATGTTACAATTTCAATGTTAGGCATGGGTTTATTAATCTACTAACTACTGTTAACGTCTAACTGAAATACTTTTAAATTAACATATCGGTAATAAATGTATTTCGACAACAGGGAATATTAATTTAGAAATAATTGTATTTAGCGAAACATTCCTCACCCATATTAATAATAACTTGTTCAAAAATAAGCAGTCTTAACTCTCGAAAAATATAGGAGAGTTGGATAAAACAGGATGGTCTCGTAAAACGGGATACCACGTTTTATTTCAAAACAAGTAGTACGATTTATCGGGTAGGGGCAGAACTAATAACCCTCGATGCCTACCTATGCCCGGCAAGTGATGTATCTACTTTAGATTCACTGTAGATGACGTAACAGGTGAAAAGTGTCAAACAGTTAGGTTAAAGTAAGTTTGGCGTGTTTTCAAAAGTCGATTTTTCAGTTTAAAGCCAAAACTAACCAAAAATGAGTAGATTTAGAGAATACTATGTTTGTTTACTATAGTTCTGCACAACAGTTTTTAGGAATTTGTTTTGTTTATTTACTAAAATATGGTCACGTGTTTCGCAATCAACAGTTGGGTAAAATCGGACACTGTGATTGCTTAAAACGGGATATCTCCCGTTGTAATATAATATCGGGTAATATAATACCGGGAGGTATCCCGTTTAATCCAACTACATGGTTTTTTTATGAGAAGTGGGTTTTGTTACATTTTTTTTGTATTTTTCACAATATATTTTAAATTTACCATGTTGAGTCTTTTTTCCTGAAGGATAAACGTTATGGAACTTGTAAAAGTATAGGTATCCCGTTTTATCCGACTAGGTGGCTAAAACGGGATACATCCTACTTTTTCAAAAAAAAAAAAATTTCTCTTATGTGACTTCTATTTTATCATAAAGGATGGTGGCAATCAAAAGTCCATTTATAAGGGAAACAGGAGCCAAAAAATAGTCCTTTGCATTACTTCATTCAAAAAGTTGTGATACTTAGAACACTAAGTATCCCGTTTTATCCAACTCTCCCCTAATCATGTCTTTAAATTATCTGTACATTAAGGTTACTATATAAGTAATAGTACTTTCCCTTAACCAATTTTTGCAGGATAATCCTGAAATCGAGAAAATTACGCTGAAAGAAAAGTTTCTATCGATGTCAAAATATATTTTGTATGTATTCATCTGTTCTGAACCAACTTCGAACGTTGTGATTAAGTTCAGTAATTTGTGAAGAAAAGTTTTTTAATTTCGCAGCACAACGTTTATCTAATCCCTTCATCTGTTATGAAATTACAACATTTAAAATCAAATGTACTGGAATGGTTTTGAAATATTGTTGAATTCATGATAAATGTACATATTTTGTTTGTTTGTTTTTTTTTACTTTTAATATGTAAAACTAAGTGAGGGGACACTTTTCACTTTTCCATTTTATACGAAAGTACAGGGTGTCATAAATGTCGAGGTAGATACCATTTTCAATTTAAATTAAAATTAAAAGAAGCTAGATTTATGTAATTTTTTTACATACCTAAGTATTTCGTTTTTTTAATTCTTAACAATATTTATTATTTATATATTTATTATTTATTTATTTATCATGCTATTGGCCATTTTCATCATATTTTGATGCCGTCGATTGGCCTAAACGGTACAGAGGTCGGTGGGGGATCAGTTGAGAATTTTCAGTTCCCTAATATCGGTTTTTTTCAAAATTTTTCATTTTATGCAGTATGGTGACTTGTTTGGCACATGAATACCAAAAAAACTAATGTAATAGGGGTGTATACACTTTTGAAAATGCTTAAACTGTCCTGGACCACCCCTTGGCCCACCCTGGCATAATCTCCAATCTAATAATAGAAACATAATATACAGGTTGCTGAATTATTTTGCGGGTAATAGGGATTTAACCCGTAAAATCAAACTTTTGCGATTTCCTGCTTCCCTAATTATTTTAGGAAAAATATCTTCGAATAAAAGTTTTAGAAAATAAAATTCTGTATCTAAATCATTAATTAAAATTAATTTTGCATGCTTTGTAACGGCAGAAATTTGATATGAAAATGTCAAAATTACCTCAAAAACAGATAGCGATGGAACTTGAACGAAATGATCAGAAATTGTTCTGACAGCTAAAACGTCATCATTTTGTTCAAGTTCTATGGCTATCGCTATCTGTTTTGAGATAATTTTGACATTTTCATATCAAATTTCTGCCGTTACAAAGCATGCAAAATTAATTTTGTTTAATGATTTAGATGCAGAATTTTATGTTCTAAAACTTTTATTCGAAGATATTTTTCCTAAAATAATTAGGGAAGCAGGAAATCGCAAAAGTTTGATTTTACGGGTTAAATCCCTATTACCCGCAAAGCAATTCAGCACCCTGTATAAATCATCATTCATCCCTAATTTCAGGAATAAGTTTCTAAATTTTAAAAATATTGTTGCCTTTGCCAAACACTATCCAATATTATACCTAATTTTTTAAATACGTTTTTAACCCCCGAAATTTCAACATTTTTTCTTGTAAAACCTGCAAGTAACTTGTGTTAAAATTTTACCGAGTACTGAATTTTGGGGATAAATGTTATTGGCCCATCTTCAGATCACCATGTCCAACACTGGCCCACCGGGCTTGAGAATAGCCGAGAGTGTAGCGGCGCTGTTGTTTACGTGGCGTTGCTATGGTTCCTCTGTTACAAGTCCGCAGTTCCCGAGTTCTAGCCCGAGAGCTGGTAAAAGTGTCAATTGGATTTTCAATTTATTATTAAAAAAAAAAAAAAATAATGAATTGAAAATATAAATTGGTGCTAGGCCCAAATAACCTTAGGTGTTGGTGGTCTTTAAAATACAATACAAACACTGGCCCACCCTAACAAAAAATCCTAGCGCTGCCACTGATTGCACTGTAACGTTACGTCATTCGAGTTTTCCTAACAGTGATGCCAACTAAGCATTTATTTATATTAATTTTTATGTTTTCTAAAAATGTCAATATATTATGTGGACTGTGGAGTTATAATATAGGTACCTAATTGTTTAATGGAATTCAGTCTCTTTTCCTAAATTTAGCACTACTGTAAAGTTTTAAAATTATTATAAGTTTGCCTGCCGAATACCACACCAAAGTGGTTTGTTATTTGATAAACTGTTACTAATTTTCACATAAAGGAGTTCAGTAATATTAATACATTTATGTATTATTATGTTTTCAACATTACAGTTGAATAATGTTTTTGACATTTAATATGTCTAGCATTACTGACGTTCGTAATAATATTTAATACCCATTTAACCCTCAACATTCTAGCTTTTGACCTTTGATGTTTTGGTACTCGAGACGTAAATTAAAGGGCTCTGATGTATGCATATCGTATCTATGTGAATCTGTGGAAATACAGTAGAGAGAACGGTATGTCGAGTGTAGAAGTCCAAAAATAAAATTATAAAACTAGTTTTTACGATTGATTATGGCTCTTCTAGTTTAACTGAGTGTAAATTTTGATATATGCGTATTGTCCAAGAGGTTGCAATCAAAGATTCTAAGAATTTTAGTTACTATTTATATTTTATAGTTAGTATTTAGGGTGTAAATAAGATAATATATAGGTACTAGTCAGAAAATCAGCGGTCGGGATACATGGCGTCGGGGCGCTTTTAAAGATCTAAAAAAACTTGTGTTTTGTAAAAGCTAAAATTTGGTGCAATGTTAAATTATTAATATAATTTATGAAAAAGATGGTCAGACCTCATTTTGACAGAACCGACCTTGTAGTCCTGTCGCCCACGGACAGTTTAATTACTAACAAGGTTACCGTTTGCCTTTGTGAAATTGTTAAAGATTAGGCCATTGTCGATACAAAAACCCAAGTCTTACAAATCCCAGCCCGCCGTTACCATATCCTGTGTTAAGTTAAAAATCTGTAAAAATGTTAAGAATTCGCACTTCCACCCCTTAGGGGTAGAATTTCAAAAAATCTCTTTTTAGAGGGTATTTTTTGTCACAAAAATAAAAAAAATTTCAAGTTTATATCTTCAGCGGTTTGACCTGGGCGTTGATGAATCAATCAATAAGAAAGTATTTGGTTTGTACAATGCTGGACTTCGCTCAGTTGCTGCATCGAAACTATTCAGTTTAGAGAAAAAATATAAAAGACATATTTTGTAGAAAATGTAATGCTATTTTATTTTCATAAGAACATTTTTTGCCGCATGATGCACCCGAAGCGAAATATTACGAAGAAACTGTTTTTGCGCCATTTTTTCCATATAGCGGCTCCGTCGGCTGCGATCAAATTTAGCATTTTTTCTCATTTTATTCAGGACATTGAAAATGAAATCTACAAACTTCCAAAGTTTTAAAACTTCCGCACTTATTTTTAGGGTTCCGTACCAGAAAGGAACCCTATTATTGTGCCAACGATGTCTGTCTGTATGTCTGTCACAGGCCTCTAACTTCTAAACGAAATGAAATAGGGACTTGAAATGCACACATAATATGTATTGCCGCGGCATTAAGACGGAGACAGTAACAAAAGATTAACAAGCCGTGAGGTGGGTCGTTTATTAGGACTAATGTGCGACCCTTGATGTCCACACGACGAACTTCCCAGTTAGATAAATATTTAATAATAATAATTAAATTAGATATTACACAGAAAAGTAATCATTTTAATCATTAAAACATAATTATTATTTATTTTTAACAATAATAAAAAAAAAAACGGCTGAACCGATTTTTATAAAATTTATGTCGGAATAAAATGACGTTAACACGCCTCGATTGACACCTTTACGAAGTCGATATAATTTTTTATTCGCGAGATATTGTATAAAATCTACTTTTTTGGAGGTTATTTAGTTAAGAAAAAAGAACGGCTGAACCGATTTTGAAAAAATTTCTTTCAGATCATATTTACGTTAATACGCGTCGATTGGCACCCCAACGTAGTCGATATCATTTTTCATTCTCGAGATTTCGTCTTAGAAAGAAATGGACACATACATACGTACGTACGTACACACACACACACACACACATACACACACACAGACATCTTTCTAAAAGTAGTGTAAAAATAGTGTAGTGACCTTGAAACATAAAATTTTTTTTTCCATTTTGATTTCGATTTTCGGACCCATTACAATAACTTCCAATGGGAAGTTAAAAAGGTTCATTTAATGGGGGCGCCCATATATTCAAACGGGGGTCCAAAAATATTGTTTTGTACCTATTCTTGTGGTGCATCGTTGGAAAGAGCCTTTTGAGAAGATTATGAATGTGTTTTTATTTTATTAGTGTATTTGCCATATGGCACATACACTATTGGCGTCGGTCGGATGGTGGGACCTAGGGGTCGGACCAAAATTTCTCGACGTTTCATAGCCTCCTGAACAGTTTGCCACCATTTTTGAAAATGTTTAGGTATATATGTATATTAATATATATATATTTATATATATATTTATATATATATTTATATATATATTTATATATATATGTGTGTACACGATAACTCTCCACAGACTTAATCGATTTAAACGAAATTTGGTACACACATTGGAACCCATTACCGCACGAAGCCTATTTAAAATGGGCCCGATCGGACCATTTTAAGGGTAGTATTTAGGGGTTGAAAAAAGTTTTTGGGCCCAAAAATACCGAAAAAATTCTCAGAATCGTTTCAAAATTAAAATTTAACCCTTTAGTAAAGATTAAAATGTGCTGTTAAAATTTTAATAAAATCGGCCCGACAGGACCGGACTTACAAACATTTTATGAAAACACTGGTTTGCGGATAGTGATTTACTTACTGAAGGGTGTATTTAATTTGGTACAAAGGTTGCATTGATAATATTATTGAAATTAAGAAAAAAAATATTATTTTAAGGGATGTATTAAGGGGTTAAATTTTTTATTTTGTCAAAAAACAAACTTAAGTTTACATAATAAAGGCACAAGGCCTGCATTAGCAAATACACTATATTGTCGGCAGGGTTTTGGCACTGCGACCCGAGTTTTTTATTTTATTTTATCACTCTTTGCGTTGCTTAACACGCTCTTGGCCGTTTATTTTTATAAGTATTGTCACGGAATAAAAAATCGTGTACTTATTTAGTAAGTTCAAAAAAAGTAATAATAATAATAATAAAATAACAAGCCGTGAGGTGGGTCGTTTATTAGGACTAAAGTGCGACCCTTGAGGTCCACACGACGAACTTCCCAGTTTGATAAATATTTAATAAGAATGATTAAATTAGATATTACACAGAAAAATAATCATTTCAATCATTAAAACATCAATAATTAAAAAAAAAAAAAAAAAAACCGCTGAACCGATTTTTATAAAATTTATGTCGGATCAAAATGACGTTAACACGCCTCGATTGACACCCTTACGAAGTCGATATAATTTTTTATTCGCGAGATATTGTGTAAAATCTACTTTTTTGGAGGTTATTTGGTTAAGAAAAAAGAACGGCTGAACCGATTTTGAAAAAATTTCTTTCAGATCATATTTACGTTAATACGCGTCGATTGGCACCCTAACGTAGTCGATATCATTTTTCGTTCTCGAGATTTCGTCTTTGAAAGAAATGTACACATACGTACGTACGTACGTACGTACGTACACACACACACACACACACACACACACACACACACACACACACACACAGACATCTTTCTAAAAGTAGTGTAAAAATAGTGTAGTAACCTTGAAACATAAAAATTTTTTTTCCTTTTTTATTTCGAATTTCGGACCCATTACTGCAATAACTTCCAGTGGGAAGTTAACAAGCCGTGAGGCGGGTCGTCTATTAGGACTAAAGTGCGGCCCTTGAGGTCCACACGACGAACTTCTCAGTTTGATAAATATTTAATATTATTAATTAAATTAGATATTACACAGAAAAGTAATCATTTTAATCATTAAAACATAATTATTATTTATTTTTAACAATAAATTTTAAAAAAGGCTGGACCGATTTTTATAAAATTTATGTCGGATCATAGCGACGTTAACATGCTTTGATAGATACCTCAACGAAGTTGATAACATTTTTTTGGGCGAGATTTCGTGCAAAATCCACTTTTGGCCGTCTTTTTCTTTAAACAAAAAAACGGTTAAGCCGATTTAGATAAAATTTCTTTCGGGTCAAAATGACATTAATACGCCTCGGTTGACACCCTTACAAAGTCGATATAATTTTTTATTCGCGATATATTGTGTAAAATCTACTTTTTTGGAGTTTATTTGGTTAAAAAAAAAGAACGGCTGAACCGATTTTGAAAAAAATTTCTTTCAGATCATATTTACATTAATACGCGTCGATTGGCACCCTAACGTAGTCGATATCATTTTTCATTCTCGAGATTTCGTTTTAGAAAGAAATGATAACATACGTACGTACGTACACACACACAGACATCTTTTCAAAAATAGTTTAAAAATAGTGTAGTGAGCTTGAAACATAAAAATTTGTTAAAAATTTTGACTCCATTCGCATTACTATTTTCCATTTTACCACTTCCCGTTGTTTTCAAGATTTTTCAAACTTCCACTTTTTTTAATCTTTCTCAAAACCTCATTTCTATATCAACAAGTAGGGCAATCACTTAATTTTCTTTATCATCCTCATAGATTTTTTGTTGTTAGCGCAAAATCTCAGTACCTCACTTCTATATATCAACAAAAAAAAGTAGTAATCAATACGATCTGAATGTCAGTGTATTTTTATTTATTAACTTCCCATTGGAAGTTATTGTAATGGGTCCGAAAATCGAAATCAAAAAGGAAAAAAAATTTTTATATTTCAAGGTCACTACACTATTTTTACACTACTTTTAGAAAGATGTCTGTGTGTGTGTATGTGTGTGTGTGTGTGTGTACGTACGTACGTACGTACGTATGTGTCCATTTCTTTCTAAGACGAAATCTCGAGAATGAAAAATGATATCGACTACGTTGAGGTGCCAATCGACGCGTATTAACGTAAATATGATCTGAAAGAAATTTTTTCAAAATCGGTTCAGCCGTTCTTTTTTCTTAACCAAATAACCTCCAAAAAAGTAGATTTTATACAATATCTCGCGAATAAAAAATTATATCGACTTCGTAAGGGTGTCAATCGAGGCGTGTTAACGTAATTTTAATCCGACATAAATTTTAAAAAAATCGGTTCAGCCGTTTTTTTTTTTTTTTTTTTTTTTTTAAATTATTGTTAAAAATAAATAATAATTATGTTTTAATGATTAAAATGATTACTTTTCTGTGTAATATCTAATTTAATTATTATTATTAAATATTTATCAAACTGGGAAGTTCGTCGTGTGGACCTCAAGGGTCGCACTTTAGTCCTAATAAACGACCCACCTCACGGCTTGTTAACTTAATGCATTTCTTTAATCATGTTATTGCTTATTCTATTTAAATTGTTCCAATATATGTACCAGGTACCTACATATTATTTTTCTTCGATCGCAATGCTCGTTTTTAGGTTACTTTTTGCTACATTTATTCACCAGAGGGTACAAAATAGGCGGTATTCTGCAACAACAGGTTAACTCATAGTTTATTTAATGTTGAGTTTTGTATTTAAACGTTTGTCTGAATAAAATCTATACATTAACCTTTAAGTAGTTGCGTGCATGCTGCGATGTTAGTTGTCACGTGCCGCCATAATAATATGTTGTCAATAGGTAACAGTTTTTATTATTAACTTCCCACTGGAAGTTATTGTAATGGGTCCGAAAATCAAAATCAAAAAGGAAAAAAAAATTTTATGTTTCAAGGTCACTACACTATTTTTACACTACTTTTAGAAAGATGTCTGTGTGTGTGTGTGTGTGTGTGTGTGTGTGTGTGTACGTACGTACGTACGTACGTATGTGTACATTTCTTTCAAAGACGAAATCTCGAGAACGAAAAATGATATCGACTACGTTAGGGTGCCAATCGACGCGTATTAACGTAAGTATGATCTGAAAGAAATTTTTTCAAAATCGGTTCAGCCGTTCTTTTTTCTTAACCAAATAACCTCCAAAAAAGTAGATTTTACACAATATCTCGCGAATAAAAAATTATATCGACTTCGTAAGGGTGTCAATCGAGGCGTGTTAACGTCATTTTGATCCGACATAAATTTTATAAAAATCGGTTCAGCCGTTTTTTTTTTTTTTTTAAATTATTGATGTTTTAATGATTGAAATGATTACTTTTCTGTGTAATATCTAATTTAATTATTATTATTAAATATTTATCAAACTGGGAAGTTCGTCGTGTGGACCTCAAGGGTCGCACTTTAGTCCTAATAAACGACCCACCTCACGGCTTGTTATTTTTTTTATTATACGGGGTTTTTGGCTTCCACGCTTATTTGCGTAATTAGCCACCTCCTTTTTATATATTATTATTCATTAATTAAACTGATTCTATTTATTCTACCAAAAAAAATTTTTTTTTCTAAACACTCAAACATTCTTCTTTCATCCTTTTTCATTCACGTCCCATTCATTCTTCCATTCATCCATGTCTATTGTTTATTTTTATTTTATAATTTTATTATGTAGGTGCTATGCACCTTTAGTAATTTCTATCGCGAGAACAGACACATATATATATAGATGGGGATACAATTCCGGGATGGAGCAAATGGACAGTGAGAAGTGTAAACAGGAAAGCGCCGAGCCGAGCAAGCAGGAGTATACACACTGATGGCTAGGACCATGGACATTGTTAAACAGTTTATTATTATCTAATTTAATTTAATTTTTATAATTAAAAAAACAAATACAAAATATCGGAACACATATTTCGTTGGTGTTCATGGCAGATATGTTTGCGGCAAATAATGCAAATGATCCTATTTGATTCATTTCTTGATCTTGGGCACATATGACACATTTTTGGGCTTTGGTCTCTGGAACGGGAGATGTGTTCACTGTTTTATGGTATTTTAACGTGAATTCTCGCGTGGCGGATTATGGTGCCGGGCGGCACATTGTCTTATTATAATTGCTGTAAAATTTAAACAATTCAGAAAAACAAAATAATAGTATATTGTGCGACTAGTGGGAGAAAGAGGAGATTCCTCGAGTGTGGATTTTGCCGCACGAGCGTAACGAGTGCGGTAAAACACACGAGTGGAATCTCCTCTTTCGTCCAATAGTCGCACACAATATTTTGTTCAACTACCGCAAGAAATATGTTATTTCGTGGCTCTTCTGAGCGTGGGCGAAATAATGGGTGACCTGATTGATTCCGAAACGTTCCCCGTAATGAGCGTGGGCGAAATGCTATTTCGCCCACTCTGCACGTCAACAATCAGGGAACTCATTATTTCGCCCACGCTCAGCAGGGCCACGAAATGATTTATTTCTTGCGGGTGTTGAACAAAAATTATTTTATGTATACTTCAAAACCCTACTTGAGGAATAGTAAAGATACAAAAACCAGATAAAAAATTCGCAAAAGTCACATCCCTTAAAATAATTATTTTTTTTAATTTCAATGTATTTTTTGTGCATTTTATCGATAATATTATAATTTATACACCATGCACTCTACAGTAAGTATAAACTAGTCTTTTTTCTACAACCATATTATTATATTAAGTTGCGATAGGAATTCACCTTATATAAAATTGTGAATTTATAAGCAGTGCTTCTTTAAACGACTCCATTTTCTAACCCTATCCTGTATTATTTTATTATGTGTTTTATTGATATTATTATGGATATTGTATATCTGCAAACCAGTATTCTTTCGTAGAAAATATAGGGTCACAGTTAAACTGAAATATTTCCTGGTTATCTGCCAAGCACATGATGCTTTTAAATAGATTTTCGTGCCATTGAATTTTACGTTTGGGTTTTCGTCATAAAACAGTAATATTATGAAAGCTTGGGGATATTTGTATAAATACAAAGAAACGAAAGAATATTTGCCCATAAACAATGAGATTTGTTTTCTATTTGTAAATACATTAACATGGTTCGTTTGTTTGTAAATATTATATGAATAAGTACACACAATATTTTTTGTAGTTAAATCAAGGTCATTTAAAAAAGAATCTCGTGGTATAAATGTTAATATTGGTTGTTCAAATCCGGAGTTATCAGTAATATCATGATATGTTTACATTTTTTTATATTAGAATATAAATTACTAAATAATATTTATTGCAAGAACTAATACCTAGTTATAAAATAAGAACCTACCTAATGCTTTTTAAATTAAATAAAAAATTGTATTTTAATTTTCTAATAAAATTATATTTAAAATATGTACGGAACTAAAACTTGACTGTTGACAGAAATGTATTTTTATTAAAAATACATTTCTGCCAAGAGTCAAGTTTTGGTTCCGTAGGTAGGTACATATTTTTAATTTAATTTTATTAGAAAATTAAATTTCATGAGAATTGTCCACGTAATTTCAAAACTGCGTTTTGATGTTTTTTTATGAAAATATGACTTTAAAAATGACAATTTCAAAAACAGCTTCTGTTCAGCAATTCGTATTTTTCACAGCGAATAAATATTTAGTAAATTGTATGTAAATTAAAAGAATTTTTAATATCCATACAAAGGTTCTAACTTTGTTCTGAACTTAGACCTCTACAGGATGTTTCAAAATTGTACGGCACCATTGTAGAGATGTGTTCTCCACCTCAAAATAAGCTAAAAAGCTCATATAAATATATGTCTCAAAGTAATGCTGCATTCAACAAAATGAAGGCCATTTTGAACAATTATTATGAAATTGTTGTATTGTTAAGAAATATCTTTATTCAACACATGCACGCTTTTAGTGTTTTTTTCGTGCCTGTAAAGCGGATCTTAATTGGCCGTTTATCGACTGGTGACGTCATGATTATGAAACGCTTTCGATGCTATAATAAAAGACATTTGAAAACCCCGTTACATAATAATATTATGTAATGGGGTTTTCAAATGTCTTTTTTTAAGTCCGCGACTGTACATAATATTATTATGTACAGTCGCGGACTTAAAAAAGTTTACACCTGTATCATCTAGTCACCGGTTTTTCTAATTTTTGCATATTGTAATTTGGCTTTTGATAGTAATGTATCAATTACTAAGGTTACATCCTAAAAATTCAATAAAAAAATTATTATCAGAACACCTCAGTTGTTTATTATACAATCTAAATTACTCAATATTATTCAATTAAAACATAAAAAGATTTGATAATATTTGATACTAGCAAATTCCTTCCTCCAATCTTGCAATAATTCTTCATTTTTGTTCATCGTTTTAACAATTTAGAGGCATTTAAACGACAATTATTTCTTTTAATTTTCGACATTTACATTTACCTATTAAAAACTAAATTTGTTACTAAGCTACTGACTTTTTGTGAACTTACACTGAAAAACTCAAGTGTAAACTTTATTAAATCCGCGACTGTACCTATACAACTTTTCGATGTTATAATGAAATATGGCTACTATGGTAACGAAGTTAATAAATAAAACGCGCCAAGACTCGTGCACGCTCGCCTACTTACCCATGCTGAAAAGACGCATAAAGATGTATTTAGCACAATAGCTGCACAATATACTATTATGCTTCAATATCTCGGCAATACTCGTAAATCAATTTGAATACATTATTATGAGATTTTTTTTGCACATTTAAGTGGTGCAGAACACATTCCAGCAATGGTTCTATGCAGTTTTGAAATTTAAGCTTAATAATGATATCAAATACCAAAGTTTGTGTCAAGCGTCGCAAAGAGTAGGGTTCCGTATTATGTAAGTTATGCTAAACCTACAATTTTGAAAAATAAATAAAATAAAAACACATTCATAATCTACTCAAAAAGCACTTTTCAACGATACTCCACAAGAATAGGTACAAAAAAAATGTTTTGCCCTCCGTTAGTTGTATGTAACCAAATAGGTCTAAAAATTGCAAATTTGACGGTCTCTTAAACCTACCATTATTTTGATAAACTAAATAAAAATAAGTACAAATTTATAATCTACTCAAAAGGCCCTTTGCAACGATACCCCACAAGAATAGGTACGAAACAATTTTTGACCCCCGTTTGCATGTATGGGCGCCCCCCTTAAATAAACCTTTTTAATCTTTTGTTACTCTCTCCGTCTTTGGGCCGTGGCAAAACATATTATGTGTGAATTTTAAGTCCCTATCTCATTTCGTTTAGAAATTAGAAGTTAGAGGCCTGTGACAGATAGACATCGTTAGCACAACAATAGGGCTCCTTTCTGGTACGGAACCCTAAAAACATTGACAAACTTTGTTAACTTGAACATTTGTTCTTTGATTCTCATTTCTATAATTTTCATTTCCACAAAAGTATCAGTTGGATTGTTTTTATCATCTTATTCAATTCATCTTTGGGTTTAACTAAATGGAATTACAATATGAAAACCAATATCAATCTCGCCAATTGCAATGAATTTAAACAGCTGTCATCACTTACAACCGGAAGTAGATTCGTAGAGCCAATTATGTTATATTAGTGACATCAAAACGTTAGGAAATTTGATAAATTTGAGTGTTTGTTTTTTGACTCTCATTTCTCCACTTTTCATCTCTATACCTAATATGTACAAGCACAGTTACATTTTAAATAGTTTAATAAGCGAATTGTTTGTTTAACCTTTTACAAAGCCTGACATTAAAATGAGTTGGTGATTTACAAGTGTTAGGTGTGCAATTACGTTTTAAATAGCTTAATCAACGAATAGTTTGTTTTTAACCTTTTACAAAACCTATAACATTAAGATCCTTTAGTGGTTTACAAGTGTTACATAGGCTTCTGTGAAAGAGATATGGAATGAGAGGGTGAAAGGGATCGTAGCGAATAACACGATAACCGCAAAGTGAAGCGAGTAAATATCTCCGACTTCGTACAAGCTAAGCTCTATATGTGAAAACGGAAGCTCACAATAACCAACTTTTGTTCGGCTTCCGTTAAGCGAGAATTGCTCCAGTGACTGCATACGCGGATATTTTTGAAGTGAAACTTCTTTACGCACGGTAGAGTGAATTGAATTCATCATGCGGCTGTAACGGAACGACGTGTAATGAAACGCTGTATCCCCACTTCTCTGCTCCGTTGAGGTAGAGGGTGACGTTGGGAAGGCACTGCTGCACAGCGTTGCCAGTAGAGTACGAATAACGCTTTGCGTACTATCCGGCCTCTTTGCGTACTCGCGTACTCTCTTTGCGTTTTGCGTACTATTTTAAGTTTTAATACTTGAAATTGCGTTCGAACCCACTCTCCGAAAATTAACATTTATACATCTTTTACATTTCGGTAAATTCTATAAATTTAATAAATACGACTGCTCAGTGGTCACTACATTTTATTATATTCGCTTCAAGTTTAAACGAATTGATGGTAACCCCAAAATATATTTCTCTCTTCGTTTATCATACAAATAAGTGTACCTATCTTTTTCTTTTGTACATAATATGTGATTTTTTTAGTTTTAGCTATCATTTTATATATGTTAACAAATTTGTTAACCGATTTTGATAATTCTTGCTTTATTTAATAGGGCATTCCTTCAGGGTGGTCTCATATAAATGTTTACTGAAATCGGTTCAGTAGTTTATTTTTTTAGTTTAGTAATCAAATATCAAGAAACTAGAAAGAAGTCGGTTATTAACGTACAAACTATGTATTGCAAAGCCACCAAAAAGTAAAAAATTTAAAAAAAATTATAACAAAATAGAACTTTCTTCAAAAAAGCTACTAAAAAGAGAAAAAAAATAAAATTTTGAGGTCGGCGCCAAAATGTTATTTTTTTTCTCCTTTTTAGCGGCATTTTTTAAGGAGGTTCTATTTTTTTATAAAAAAAAATTTCATATTATGTGCGTACTGCGTACTCTAGGAAGGATTGGCGTACTATTTTAGGTTACTGCGCGTACCCAAGAAAGAAAAGTGTCTGGCAACGCTGCTGCTGCAATTTATAAACGTGGATGGCTGAGTATTTGTACAGTCTACGCGAGTAGAAGTTTCACTTCTGTAGTGTGTAGTGTAAAAATATACGATAAATATAGGAGCGATTCCGACTGACAATGTAAAGAAAATGCGTGACAGAAGTAGTTGTGAGGGAGAAAGGAATACAACTGCGGTATCACTATAAATTAATTAGTTTACTTGCTATTAAATGGCAGTAAAAAATAAATTAATAGACCTTTTAAATAAATTGTCCTAGACGACGCTTATACTTAAAAATTTGCACTGTTTTTAGTGTATGTGAACGACAGATGGCGCGAAGGGTGATAGAGAGAGAGAGAGAGAGAGAGTGATTCACTTCTACAGTGTGGTTGTAAGCACACACTCTCTTTTTTTCTTGTAGTTTGACTTCAGAACAACTTATATAAGAATAAAATCGTGGAGTATTAGAGCAGTAGTTTTCTATGGATATGTCGCAATCCACTGTTGGGAATAAAATTGGTTCTAAAAGCACACAGAAAGTAAGAAAACTGAGAAAATATCTATGTGTAGGGTAGCTACCAAAACTTAATAATAATATATTACTCATAAAAAAATGACCACATCTTCTGATTATTGAATAATGCAATATCTTTTTTGCGGAATGTATTTCCAAAAAAAACTATTACTATAGGTATAGTTGATCAATAACAAATTTTAATTTCATAAAAGCTTTCTTTGACATCTAAGTTAAAAAATATAACAAATAAAACGAGTGCAGTTGCAAAACAGAGAGGCAACAGATATTGCCTTATAGGGGAATTTAAGCTAGAACAAAAACAACGGTTGCACCGTTGCTCCGAAGTGTAGTGGTATTCTGTGAAATGTGACACAAAATAAATCCTATGCCAGTCCGTCAAGTTGTGGTTTGCAGTCAACGTTGAAGTCTGAGTCAGCTTGCTTTACAATAGCGCTTTCTCTGAAAAATGTACGTCAGAAATAACATATTATTGTTGTTGGAGTAGGTACCTAACTTGTGGATAATAATAAATGTTTTTAATAAAAAATGTTTATGTAAAACCCCTTTCCTGTAACACTATAATATTATGCTGTATATAGAAATGAAAAAATGAATGTCTATAGTTAAGAACTAACTGACAACTCAGCCAACGCGAATCTATGAGTTTCGGGTTCAAGTCCCGGTAGTGACATTACATATTTTTTCTTATATACTTGCAACGTTAATGATACTTCTCTGAAAACTATGGGTAATTCGCTAATGAAAGTGAATTCGTGTTGTGGAAAGAAGTTTTGGTAACACCATGTTTTTGAAAGGATATAAAATAATACTTTTATAGATGCTTTTCACGCCGGTCCTTCTTGGTTCCAGTTATGTGATATTTTTTTACAGATAAAATTTTGTAAAAATACTTTTATAAAATTGAAATTTGTTAGGTATTTCATTCATTTAAACTTATTATAGGAATTGCTCAAAACGTCTTGCAAAATGTTTTGGTCACTAATTGACAAGCTATACTCCAGTTTATCGAGGGAAAAAATAAAACGAAATTTATATAAACATGACTGAACGGCCAAGAATGCAACACTAAGGAATCCCTGCATACGACAAACATCAAATGATACATATTTCAGATTTTCAAAGCTAATGTAACCAATTTAGGCTCATCTGAATATAAGAAGTGATTAGTGTTTACTCACTTTGGCCTACCGAGTCTACATTAGACGTGTACAGAGATATATATTAAAGCCCTGTAACACATGGAAATAATTTCAACAAATGCCATTTTTGAAACATTAAATTGAAACTGTATAGATTCTATACAGTTTCAATTTAATGTTTCAAAAATGGCATTTGTTAATTATTTTGTCGGAGCAGTTTTGTAATAAAAAATTAAAAAACTCCTCCGACAAAAAGTCATAATCTGTTTAATTTTATTTTTTATTTCAGAGTTTTATTTATTAACATTCAACTAAATGCTGTTTTAATTTGCTTGAGTATTTCAGTCATTTATTTCTATTGCTAATACATTAATACAATATTCTGTTTCATTTTCAGTTTGAAAGTTGACAAAAGCTAGGTTATAAAAAATGGTGTGTGCTTAAGACCGCACAGCCGAAGTGAAAACTTAATAATAATAAGAAGTATTAGAAATACCTTGTGTCCATCTTGTGACTTGATGTGTTGTTAACACGACGCGTTTCAGCAACGAGTTGCCATCTTCAGGTGTAGTTAATTTTTTATATTATAAAACGCACATTGAGTATTCGTAACACATGAAGTCACAAGACTGACACAAGGTATTTCTAATACTTCTTATTATTCATATAGTAACTTGGAGACCTAACACTCTAAAAATGTATGAAAACTTAATGTCGTTACCATCATTGTATAATATTGTATGAAAAGTCTGATACATGCAAAAATCAACATTAAACTGCTTCGAAAGCCATTCTGACTACCATAGTTACAAAACACAGCCGGGCACAGCAGTGACGCACAGTTGACTGTTTCTCCCTTGCTCGGCTAATCTCGGCTCCCCGAGTTTCCCAAATGAGCGTTTCACTGACGGATCAGACTTATTCACTGCCTAGGAAAAAGTGTGCACGCTGTGCCTAAAACGTTTTCATTGCAAAAATAAATATTCGTTATGTATTAAAAAGAAATAAATCTTATATTGATCACGTCACTATGGACATGAGAAATTCGAACGTTGTTTTTTTCGTTTCATGTGAATGTAGGTACGATGTTTACGCGACAACAGTGACGGCGTCATAGAACAGTGACACATCGGTTCATTCATCATTTTCATGCTTTTATTGAGCTCACTTGCTATATTACGTTTGCAGAGTACTGATCCTTCTTAAAATTAATCTAACACCAAAATAAAGTATCTAAAATAGCTTTTTAAGAATATTTCAGTTAGTAGGAGAATTTCTTCATAGCACATCAGGATCAAAATAAAGCAATAGTATTGTGTTAAATTTGCATTTATTTTATTGATGTTTCGACAAACTTTTGTCATCTTCGGAGTATCTGAATAGTGGACAAAAGAGTTGTATTTTAAGATAAACTTTTAAAATTTGGATTGAGTTAGTGAAAAACAATAAAAAATGACTTATCTAATGCTATCGCACAGTGTTTTGTTATGTTATAAATTATGAAAGATGAACATGGTTTCACTTAACTGATGTTTATAATATTGTGGAACTTAAATTTAAGTTCCACAATATTGCATACCTTTACTTCCACCATAAATCAAGTTCAATTGATTCTTAGTTAGTTTAAGACGACAGGAAAAAGAATTAAAATTAATGAGAAAAAGAAGTTTTAGGTAATAAAATAATTGTTGCTGTACCTACCTAATGTGTAGATGTATTAATTTATTTTTATAACAAAATTTTAATATATATGACAAAAATTAGTTCGTTTAGCTATCATTTTAGTTAAACATTTTACTTCAGAGAGCAAAATATAGTTCTTTTTGTAAACATTAAACTTAAATTGAGGAAATCGTTTGTTGAAAAAAAAAACACTTCCACCATATAATATACCTGTACTTCCACCATAAAACTTGTAGTGTTGAACTGAATTTAAAAGTTTTTTTTAAATTGTTTTTTATAACGGAAAAAACAAGATTTAAAATTATATAAATTATGAAAATAAAATTCACTTAATGGAAGTTACTTGGCATTATTAAGAACTTATCCTGAGGTAGGTACCGAGCTACAGACAAGTTGTTTATTTTTTTTATGGAGAATCTGAATCTGTTAAAAAATATGATTTGATTTTGAAAAACCAAACTTGACCTTAAGGTTATCTTAAAAATGCCCCCCCCCCAATTAAAAAAAAACGGTCAAGTGCGAGTCAGACTCGCGCACCGAGAGTTCCGTACAATAAAATAAAGAGTTAGGTAGGGGTAAAAAATTAACAGATTTATTTATTTAAGCTTGGTTTTAAAAAGTTTTTTTTACATATATTTTATTTTGTTCTTTTTAGTGTTTCAAAATTATTCCGTATCAAATTCAATTCGAATTCAATTAAATTATTTTTTAAAGTAAAAAATTCCAAAATGTTTATATTATTATAAAAAAAAAACAAAAAAAATCACGTATCGTTAATCGGATTTATATACAGTTATATACAGTATAGCCTTCAATTATAGAGAAAACAACAGATTCCTCAACAGATATACAAAATTTCGATGCTTACCATTATGCTTAAATTATCTTGTTATCCTTAGGGAAATAAAATGTTTGCGGTATTTAAGGACTTTCAAATTTCAATATTGTATTGACAATACAATCTGTCATTTTTTTGTCATTGTTTAAAATGTTTTTCAAAGCAGTCATGATTTCATAAAAATAATTCACAACAAAATACCAAAAAAAATACCACCCTGTATATCTACGTATGTATAAATATAAAACATTAATTTATTAAAATTATTTGATTATATAATTCTAATTATTTTTTTTAACCTTCACCTATGGCTTCAGGGTTTACTCCATGTACCAGCATCTTATTCCTATTACTATAACATATATAACTGGGACACAAAGATGGATGGATTAACAGGTTTTGGGATAAGAGACAAGGAAAGCAATAAACTCTTAAATGCAGAACCAACACTAACATTCTAATTATTAATTGCCAGGCTTCATGCTACAACTACACAATATAATCTGTGAAAATTTCAACTAGCTACCTCATACCGTTTGTGAGATAGTCTTGTGACGGACGGACGTACAGACATCGTAGGCTCAGTAATAGGGATAAAACAATAGTTTAGACACTTCTTACCACAATAATTTTATTCGTGAATGTACATTTCAAGAGCTAAGGTCTCATTTTCAGCACATACTAAACTAAAAGTATATAACAATAATCCTATAATCCTTGAAATGTACATTCACGAATAAAATTATTGTGGTAAGAAGTGTCTAAACTATTGTTTTATTTTGTTTAAAACCACAGTGCTCTTAATATTTCTATCAGTAATAGGGTTCCATTCGGAGGTACAGAACCCTAAAAACGAAATACATATTCCACATTCTTTTACCCTCAAAATTATACAACTTTTCCCCGAAACATTTTTTCAGTTTCCGAGATATTCTTGATTGTTCACCATTACGAGACTTCTTGTACTTCTATGGTCTTACGAAAGTAAAAAATAAAAATACGAAAAATTACACATAGTAACTGGTTTAGAATTCTAGCCACAAATAGTATCTATTATCATTATAAATATTTCTATCAATGAATGGTGTAAAACCGAAATAAATTTAGCTACTGAAAAAATCTATTAAAGTGATTTCCGTACTTAACAATATTTTCTATCGGTCTGTTACTAAGTTCAATGGTGTTACTATAATAATATATGTTCCAATATGTTTTTATATTATGAAGCTTTTTCGAGTCAAGATGTAGTGTAATATGTGTACGTGAGTGTTTATATAGCACATTTGTTATTATAAAGGGAAACAAAATCATTTACAGCTTGCCTTACACAAACATAATACGTTTCTATCAGCGGTAGAGTACAGAACTACAAGTCTTCAATGCTAATACTGATGGAAAAAATTCGACTGATGACCAGTCCTATACTTCCCACCTAGTAAATATTTGCAAAAAATAAACACTTTTTTTTTATTCTTTGACTAGGCCCAAATAACCTTAGCTGTTGGTGGTCTTTAAAACACAATTTAATTTTTATTCTTTGAAAAAAGCATGGCCCTCTTTTTTGTTTGGTGATCTACTGATGGCTAACTTAATATAGCAAAAATCATGGTTACCTTGATTTACGTACAATTTTTATTTTTTTTAGTAAAATATTTTTTTTCTCGAAAACTATACATTTTAGAGAAAAAAAATATTTACATTTTTTCATATTATAACATCTAGAATTCATTTATATTTTTTTTTTCCTATGTTAATACGTGACATTGAGGACGTTTTTTTGAATATCTCAGGATCCACTGAACCGATTTGACTCAAAATCTAATCAGATCTAAGTTAAAGGCTGATAAACACAATAGAACAATCGGCATGCTCGTATGTTGTTCCGTTCTTAAGATATCGAAGGCGAAAAATTGACCACACACATACACACACACACACACATACAGACATCAGTCAGAAAATGATCTTAAACGATTGCTAGGGTCTCAAAACGTGAAAATCTGTTAAAATCTCGAAATATTTTTTTCGGACTAAATCCATTACTTCCCTACCATAGTAGAGGTGGGAAGTAAAAATCCTTCATAGTGATTCTGACCTTCGCTATAGTTTTCCTGTAATATTTACTACCCTCTTTATGGTGCCTGATTTTTGATGTGGAACATCTTAGCTCTCGGTATGCGGCATTTGGTGGGACTAATTTCGTGAATGAGACGGAGATGTGTAACAGGAAGTAAGGCGAAACGTGCGCTATTCAATTTAATATATGATTCTGCGGTGCGGCCTACAGTTGGCACTTGTGCTGCAGCGTGTCAGCGAGCGCACACATTTTCATAGGGTTTGAAGAGAGAGAGAGAGAGAGAGAAAAGGAGAAAGAGAAAGAAGACACAGTTGTGAACCGATCGTTCTGCTATTAAAATACTGAGTTAGATGTTACACATCATTGGCGACTACTATAAGTTTCGCTCATTTTTTTATTTTATACCTGACACTTTCGGTCAAGAGGGGAAGCATACTTTTCTTAGTACATCTTTATAAAATGATCTATAAAAATCTTTAAAAATAGTATATTGTGCAACTAGGGCGGAAAGTTGGCGATTGCGAAATAGTGTGTCGTTTGCAATCACACGAGTCGCGATTGGCAATTCCACCCGAGTTACACACAACACTTTTTGTAATAAGTGCATTGAAAGAACAACATCGACAATATAAAAAACACCGTAAATGGATATAATCGCGTAGAATGGCGCCACTTTCGCTTACTTTCGCCTCGACAAGAATTTCCCAAGAGACGAAAAATGCTTTACATTTGATCTGCGCATGCGCGACATTTATTTTTTATCACTGGTAGTGTTGCCGTCTAGACAAGACAAGACTTTCAAAGTCTTGTATTGTCTTGAAATATCAAGACTTCACTAAATCTAAGTCTAGATTAAAAAACTCTTGTCTTGTCTTGAAAATTTCTAGACAAGACTTTTGCAAGTCTTGTCTTGAAAATCTAGACAAGACAAGACAAGAGTCTAGAAAGTCTAGATCTAGACGGCAACACTAATCACTGGCATGCAAAAGTCAACTTTCATCCCCGAAAACGAGTATAATAATATAATGTTGCACTTTCAATGCACTTATTACAAAAATTTATTTTTAGTTTCTTCACTTCCTTTCAAATGATATGCTACTTTGCTAATAAATAAAAATTGATTCTAAAACTATCCCTGGAATATTTGCGAACTGCTCTGCTTTTTAAGTTCAGCTGTTTAGGCTGTACGGGATAGAGGCAGACAGACAAAGAGACAGACGGACGGATGAACAGACAACGGATATAAGGGTTCCTATTTTTACCTTTTTGGTAAGGCACCCTAAAAATTGGTTCAATTTGAACATGAGATCATTCTGAATCAAATTATCGACCTGCGGTTTGGGTTTGGTTTTTGTATGTCATAAAAGAATGTATTATATATGTGTACGTTAGTAACATCTCACCGACTTTTATAGTGTCTGTTTATTATATTTATATCGATATAAAAGCTAAACTACAACAAACAGCCGATCAGAAAGTTGCACTTTTTTTACACATCTGCAGAAAAGATGCTAACATACTTTTGAGTTTCAAAATAAACATTGAGTAGGTATTATTTTTATGTGAAAATTATTAAAACAACATTTTTCATGGGCTAACTGTGTCGAAAAATTTGGATAATTTGAAAGGCCACTCCTACAGAAGCAATTTTTCCGAGATAAAATTTTTGAGGTTAAAAAGTATAAGACCTTGGAAAAATTTCTTCTATATTTATGTGAATTTAATATTTCTTGAACACTCTTCATTCTAGAGTACTTCGCGTTCATATCCAAAATTTCAAAAATTGTTACGTAATTTTGACAGTGGATATTTTCAACAATAAGAAATTTAATTTCTGGTTTAACGAAAAGTTTTATCAAAAAATGTCTGGAACACAAAAGGGGGCAATTTAACGAAATTTTTTTTTTGTTTGAAACATTTTTCTAATAGCGCCTGGCACTTGTCTCCTCCTCTACCGATTCATCAACCTAGGTTGCCTCCTTTCTTCTCGCTCAGCCCTATACTATTAACGTACATGAATCGTAATGAAAAATTGTAAATTAGGCAGTCATTGCCAAACGTCAGTAGAATAAATTGTTTAAAAAATGTGTTTTTTTTTAGTTTTACGTAATTTTTAAAAAACATTTTTACCTTTGAGGCTCCGTATTTCGGTAACTATGAGGTTTACAAAAAAATGTTATAAGAGTAAATTATAGGAAATGTTATGCTCTACAAAAAATGATAGTAATTTTTTTTAAGGACGTACCTACTGGTAAATAGTTATCGAGCAAAAAGTGAGATAAAAGTGATCGTACTGCCGCGCGCACAATCGCGACAAATTAGAAAACTTGGATTTTTAATAAGGACCTAGGTACAATATACATACAACTTTAAAATTCTAAACTACATGATCTTTTGCAAAGTAAAATGTACTTGGCCACTTGGCTACTTGTTGAGCTTTTCACAAGCTTTAACTACATTGATTGACGTGAATGGGATCTTAAATTGCGTGTTAAGTAAAGAACACTTATGTTTAATTTAATAATTACTTAGTATTTCGATAATAATTGAGGATGAAAATGTAATGAAACAATAACTTCCAATGGAAATTTAAAAATAAATTATAATTTAAAAAAACTAAAAAACACGCTTTAATGAACTAAAAAGTAAAAAATAATTAATTTTATTGTAAAAAAGCGTGGGGTAGTATGAAAATATGATACAAAGCACCCCACGCTTTTTTACAATAAAATTAATTATTTTTTACTTTTTAGTTCAGTAAAGCGTGTTTTTTAGTTTTTTTAAATTATAATTTATTTTTGCTTTTCAGTCCTGGAGATCCTGGTCAGGATAATGGGACAAACTTATGGAATTATTGTATTGTCATCGGTCCTTGATAAGTGTGCAAAGTTTCAGTTCAATCTGAAGTTTTTTGCTTTTTTTTTTAGTCCTGGAGATCCTGGTCAGGATAATGGGACAAACTTATTGAATTATTGTATTGTCGTCGGTCCTTGATAAGTCGACAAAGTTTAAACTAAATCTGACCGTTCAAAGTTGGTCAAAATCAAGTTCAAAGAAGTCGGTTACAAACTGACAAACAAGCAAGCAAGCAAGCACGCAAGCACGCAAACATACAGGTGAAGCTAATATAAGCGTGTTAATTAGAGAACATTTTTCTAGAACAATTCCAAGTTTTTACACAGAAAAAACCATATTTTTTTGAACATGTAATATTGCTAATTCTGTGTACCTATACAAATTAAAATGTTGTCACATTATTTTAATAATCAAATGTCCTGCCAGATGAAATTTAAAACTTTAAAGTGTAATTTATAATCCGTTTTCAGTCAGGATTATTAACTGGCTTTAGAAAAATTTATGTGCCATGAAAATCTTCTGATATTATTATGTGTATGGATTCTGGTGAAATAGAGAAGCTATACAGTGTGTCCACAGACTCATCCTCAACATGGGGATCTCCGTTGTTATGGGAGATAGAGATTTGGTTAAATGAGACAAAATGTGCAGAATCTCCAGTACTACTACCCTGCATAGTCAAACTTTCCATATTTTGCTTGGTTCGCGACCGACAGTTGAAAAACGAGATTTACCCATTTTCGTTTTTTGTTTATAACTCGCTTATTAATTAAGTTAGAAAAAAAATATTTTCACTTTCTTAAGGCCCTTTTTTATGAAGATTTCAAATCTCTTTTCATATTTTTATTTACTTTTATAGTTTTAGAGATACTTGTATTAACTTTGGTTTTTTAAATACACGTCAAAGATGGTCATGACACCATTCGAAAGAGATTTTTTTTCTCTTTAATTTGATATCAGGGTTGATGGATTTATTTTCAAAAATAACTGAGTTATACGTAAAACACTGATTTTTAATAGTAGGCTATGCTAAATTAATTGATAAAACAACAGAAGGCTTACCAAACAGTTGAAATTCGCGTTGGCCTAGTAAACGGCTGTTTTGTTTTAGCTGTCAAAGTGTAGTTTGTTGCTAATTTGTCAGTTTACTAAGTGATTTATTAAATTTACTTTTGTTATCATGGAACCATTTTGTAACAATGAAACATTTGATATGTTATCTTGTTACATTCTAGGTCACAAAAATTCGACCAGAGCTGCAGAAATGTACTTCGATCAGTATCCAGAACGAAGACAACCTCATTCGTCTATTTACAGAAACTTACGAGTAAATTTAATAAACTATGGATCATTTAAAAAGCCGTTTACTAAGTCAACGCGAATAAGAGAAGAAGACAAAACTACCGATTTACGATCAATTGTTGAAAATCGCTTATTTTTCATTGTTACAAAATGGTTCCATGATAACAAAAGTAAATTTAATAAATCACTTAGTAAACTGACAAATTAGCAACAAACTACACTTTGACAGCTAAAACAAAACAGCCGTTTACTAAGCCAACGCGATTTTCAACTGTTTGCTAAGCCTTCTGTTGTTTTATCAATTAATTTAGCATAGCCTACTATTAAAAATCAGTGTTTTACGTATAACTCTGTTATTTTTGAAAATAAATCCATCAACCCTGATATCAAATTAAAGAGAAAAAAAATCTCTTTCGAATGGTGTCATGGCCATCTTTGACGTGTATTTAAAAAACCAAAGTTAATACAAGTATCTCTAAAACTATAAAAGTAAATAAAAATATGAAAAGAGATTTGAAATCTTCATAAAAAAGGGCCTTAAGAAAGCGAAAATATTTTTTTTCTAACTTAATTAATAAGCGAGTTATAAACAAAAAACGAAAATGGGTAAATCTCGTTTTTCAACTGTCGGTCGCGAACCAAGCAAAATATGGAAAGTTTGACTACGCAGGGTAGTAGTACTGGAGATTCTGCACATTTTGTCTCATTTAACCAAATCTCTATCTCCCATAACAACGGAGATCCCCATGTTGAGGATGAGTCTGTGGACACACTGTATATCGGTACTCGGTAGCTATATAGAACTAGCTGACAGACCCACGGGAACAAACCCACGCGCTGATGTATTAAAGGTGCGTTTACACTGAAAGCATTTTTTGCCGTCTAGTATGTGTTTTTTCTTAAACTATATATTATTTTGTATTAAACAATTTTCTGACCGCTGCTAGACAATATTATTAAACTTTATAATGAAAATATATTGTTCAATACGTATTGGGAACTGACGAATTAAGACATGACATCTGGTGGCAAAAAATTAAACTATCATAAAATTGCAACTGTCTAGTTAGTATATGGTGTTAACATTAGCATTTAAATTTAATTAATTAATTATTAAATAAACAAGTTAAAATGGAAGTTGAACGTTTTCCAGAAGGTAAAAAATTGAAAGCTAGAGTTTGTTGTGTAGTAAACGGTTGTCAAAGTAAATCTGCTAAAGATTTAGATGTTATTTTTCATAAGTTTCCGCAGTATCATACTGTTGGTATTAAAACGTTTTTTGGTAATGTTGAAAAAATTGATAAATATATATCTAGCGTAGAAAAATCTATTGAAATTAAAAGAAGTTACTCAGATAATGGAAATACGTTCTTTACATTTTAAAAAATGTGATTATATACTACCAATTAGTAAGTTAATCTAAAAAGTAAATAAAATAATAATGCTTGAGTTAAAACAAATTTATTAATTGTTACAGAGCCTTGATAAAGACTTGATTTAAGTCGAAACGTTGGCAAATAAAATGTATTAAACAAATACACTGCATTACAAAGTCTATTGTTCCCGAGAATCGATTTCCTACATAAAATAATAATGTTTGCAATGTTAAAAAAGTGTATCATAACCATCATCTAATTACATTTTTCTCCCATCTCTGCTTTACAAGAGCAAATTATTAAAAATATTTTTCCACCCTAAGATATTAATAACATTTATTTCATGGGGTTTTTCTTTCATGTTTGACGCTTGTAAACATAGCGCCTTTAATAGCTGTCACATCATTATCACTTTTTTCACAATTTATTCCACATTTAATTAAATGTCCTACAGATAAAATTCGTTCTGCATCATATATATTTTCTTGGTTTGGGTTATCACCAACCTAAGATATTAATTCACTTAAATTTAATAGCATTTTAATCGTCAACACTACTATCACATATGTAATTTTTTTAAAACTGCAATTTTTTGTCAGCCATGTTTTTGAAGCCACACCCATATGTCAGTTCCCAATTGGAGTAATAGATAGATAGATATTATTTTGTCAATAATTGACATATAAATCTATTTGACACGTCAAAAAAAGTTCACATTAAAATATAAGAAATATAAAATTACTGGTAACATAAAAATTCAACTACACTGTAAAATGCTCGCTCTATTAAGAATTTTTTTATATTTTCCTTGAAAACTCAGTAGGTATTATTTTTTAACTTTTCAGGTAGTTTATTGTAAATGTAGGCTGAATAATTTTCTGGGCAATGCTTGTTGCCAATGGTAGTTTTATGGCTTTTTTTCCACTAGTATCATAGCCATGTCCATCCTGCCAAGGCATAGTTTGCCATATTTTTGCTAGCGAAAAGTAATAAGTTGAAGAGGAAAATACATGGGACTGTCATAATTTTTTCTCGGGGAAAAACAAATATTGTCTAGCGTTTGATTAAATCTTTGTTGAAGAAACTTTTACTTTGAAATACTGTCAACTGGTACATTTAACCGGCTACGATCGTGTTAAATTAATGTTTTATTGTGAAAACTGTCATTTACGCGATCGAAGTCGTGAGTAAAGGCTAGTGTTATATTATCGATAGTTTCGGAAATATCAATTAAATAACATCGCTCGTTCATTTTGTAATTATGGCACATTTCAAACGTGTTCGGTTTTTATGTTTCATTAAACGTTGACTGCGTATCATTGAAGTAGAGAAGAGAAAAAAATCGGGTGGGCTGTTCGATAACAAATGTTATTAAGGCATTGTTTTTCAGTGGAAACCTGTACTTGACCACTCATGTCACAATGATTAATGGCTGTTGTTGTTATTTGTTGCGTGCAGCTTCCCACTTATATTTTCTTTCGGCTCTAAGGAGATTTATTTCCGGCGTTATTAATATTATTCAGCCGCTTATTAGTGTTGTTTAGGATCCTTTTTCTCAATATTCCAGGTGTCCCAAGACGATTGATGTGTATGCTATGTTTGGGATTAAAGATGTGCAGCTCATTTCAGAGTATTCTCTACCGGAAGTTACCCACTGCATTCTTCATCTCAAAATCTTTCACCTCGCATAAAAACGCTTACGGCTCTCCCGACGCTATTTCTAAAGCTAAAGGTCTGGGATAAACGTCAAATAATAATAATAATTATAATAATAAATTTATTTAGAGAAAAGCCGCAAAGCATATATCTCTGTCTTAAGGATAAAAGCTTATTCCTACCTAACAAACATATCATAATAAAATATAGATATATAAAATGTATAATAAAAAGTAATAAAATATGTAGATAAAACGTAATAAATTGTAATTTGGACCTTTTTTAATATTTCTTCTTTAATTTTGTGCATCTCCAAATTAAATGTGAATGTATTTTGATCAGGCGAATTTTTCGAAAAAAAGGTTTGGCTACGTATGAAAGATTATATAATTTTTAAGAAGTTGTGATTTTTCCAGGAAAATTGTTTTTCAATTTTTCGCCTGAAGGATGAACTAGTTCATATATAGATAATTAATTTATAGGTATTTATTTATAGGTAGATACCTATTTGTTAATCATATAATTAATATGATTACAAATCACTGAAATAGTTATATTATTTTACAATAATTTATTATTAAGATCTACAATAAGTGCCGGATCAATATAGTTAATTCACCGCCTCACGCTCACTGAAAAATATTCGGTTTATAAATTCTCAATACATTTTTTCAACGATTTTCTTCTGTACTGAGGTAAAGTTTAGAGCACATTTATATTACAACAAATTTTGACAACATAAACTTTATTTGATTTAAAAAAAACATTTAAATTGTCAGCATTTCTGAACTTTATGATTTGTAATTCATATTAATAATATTTTATACTGACGCATTCTTAATCACCGTGGCATATTTAAAAAAAATCATTATACTCCTTATTAATATAATCCCAATCCACAAACTAACTTTCAACGAAAGTTCAGTTTCCAGACCACAATGGTTCCATGAATAATTCAAGGCTATATAAGTGGTATGTTTTCTTGTAATATAGCCTTGTAACCTTCATGGCCACATTGTCTGGAAACTGTAACTTTCATTGAAAGAGTAAGTTCATTTGCGGACTGAGGTTATAATCATTGATCATTATAGACTAACGTTCTTTGTCAAGTCTTTTTAAATGATACTCCTTATTACCTATATGGTCGCACTGAAGGTGGAGTACCTTATAACTTCTATCGCAAAGCAACATATCTTACGTTTTTTATTTGCCTTTTTTTATTAACTTTTAAAATTATTAGATATCCAATTTCAATAGGTAGGTATAAGCTAAATTAATATCATTATACAGAGTGTGTGATCGCGTTCAGCTTGTCCCTTCAGCTGTTGCCTGCCGGAACGCCTTACGGTGATTTGAACAACCGTGTTGGCGTCTTATCAACTTACCCCTTGGGTCCGGCAGTACGCCACTGCAGTGAAATTACGGTCGTGTTCGACCGGACATGGGCTTTCACCACACCTCTAATTGATTGATTTCGGGATGCCAGGACTATTAAGTGTCCACTTATTTCTACTTTTACTCACTTATTCTTACTTTTACTCACTTCGCTAATTGTGGGGCGTATAGTGTCGTTGTGGTGAATGGTGTCGTGTTAGATTGCAAACAGAATCCGTGCCTTCGCTTGGTTGCTCAGAGCCGAGGGCCAAGATCCCATTTACTACCCCTAATTGGTTGTGTATGAGTGTAACCCACCAGACACAAAGCCGAAACTATGATCCAGATGGATTACAATCGAGTGAAGTGTACGAGATGTGTGCCGGATTACTGGACTGCCACACCAAAATGGTTGCTCAGTATTGGCGAACCGCCCAGTAATTCGGATGTGGGAAGGTGTAGTACGTGTGGACGTAGTGTAAGGTGTGTGTTTGTGTGGCTGAAATAAGTAAAGCTACTCATCAAAACAAGTAAGTTCAATTCAAACAACGTTCTAATATAATTTATTCAGTAACAAAACGAATTTTACAGTTAATGCATAATTGTCAATTTATATCTGAATTGAAAAACTTCATGAACTAAATAACTATAGTATAAAAAACTACAAGGTTCGATAAGTTTTAAATTTAAAGTTTCTAATAAACGTTTAACCTATAATCAACATTTTATCTCTAGCTAGTTTAAAACCGCTGATTTGAATTAGATTTTCTAATTGTAAAATCATTTAAATTATCATATTAATATTGTTATTTATTTATTCAATCAATATTTAGCGTACCTTTATTTAATCTGTATTACCATACTTTTAAGCGCCTTGGCTTTTATTTTGATTTATTATTATTATAATGCAATTATTATCGTTGCTAAATCAACATAGATTCATTTACATTTCGTGATGTCTAAATCAATTTCATTGCATCCAATTATTGGAGTTAATTTTATTAACTGGTAAAAAATATTATCTTAATCTAAAAATACCACATACTTTATAAGCTGAATAGCCGTACGGGGATTAGTCCGGTAATTAATACTCTGTATTTAGAAGTGTTTACTATTTCAAGTTCCAGGAGCTAATGAATAATTGTGAACATTTTTGCCCTTTTTATAGGGTCGGTTTTCCCGGCAATTTTGACTAGCCAACTCACGTGACGTCGAGTCAGCTAGTGTACGTCGCGTCGAAGCGTCACTTTTTAACCCTACATCCGACCCGTTAATTGTGACTGTTATTTACCTATGTACAAACATTTAACATTTCAACCCTATTGTGTGCTGATGGCCGTATAATACAACAGACTGAGTCACTTGTCATGATTGTCAATTGACTTGTCTGAAATTATTTACATATCGAAAATTGCCCATTGGTCTTGTGTATCCTCACGGTGTCTGCCTAGAGTTAACGTCGAGTCAAGCGATTTTCGTCCGTCAGGAGCTACCGTTTGTCCCCCCTCAATATCTGTATCACCGCTACTCTTCTGTTGTTATGGCAACCGATTTTATATTGTCCTTGACACCGCTATGTTTGTTACTACACAAACATCTGATTCTATTTCAGCTGATGACCTTGTCATATTTTATTTACAATTTTAAACAATGTTTCACTATTGTCGAAATGCCGGTTCAATGACCTTTATTTAAATTAGGTACCGTATTGTGGTTATTTCATTACAATATTTTTTATTACGATTACTCCGCGAAGGAACGTATATGACTCAAATAATCCGCGAATAGGTCGTCTCTGCACAAGTGGCACATCTTAAACTATGCAGTGATCTCGTAAACGGTACAAACCATAAAAAAATGTTTTATACAAAAGTTATAGAGTGTCAAGGGAGACAGAAGACTGTGATATCAGATTTAACATAGGTGGTGCTATGAAGGTCAGGCGAAGGTCAGCTTCGATTTTTTAATTGTAATAGTGCATTTTCATTCATGTAAACGATTTGTGCAATCTTAACATTGATGGGTCCATAACATCGTTTGCAGATGATACTGCGTTATATTTCACAGGTGTGACATGGACTGAAGCATACAAGAAAGCTGAGAGTGGACTGGCAAAGGTGTCTAAATATTTATATGACAATCTTTTGACATTAAATACAACCAAGACAAAATACATAACATTTAGCCCTACAGTAACCGGACAACCGACTGACCTAACACTTCGACTACATTTATGTAAAGGAAAACCAGCAAACTGCAACTGTACTGTACTGACAAGTGTCGACAACATTAAATACTTAGGACTAATAATTGACAACAGATTAAAATGGGATGCACATATTTATGACCTGACAAAAAAAATACGTAGACTAATTTATATATTTATACCATTACGACACATTTTGACAATGACATTAATTAAAAATGTTTATTATGCACTTTGCCAATCCTTACTCACGTATGGTATTGCGGCATGGGGTGGAGCTTATGGTACGACCCTTGTCCCAATTAAAAATGCTCAAAAACTGATCCTAAGAATTATAACCAGGAAAAAACCACTGTTTCCGACAGAACAATTATTTAAAGAATTTAGAGTACTAGATATCTCCCAACTATACCTAAAATCCATATTAAACATATATTATCGAACTCCATCTTTCCAAAATCCGTTATCCCATCCTCATGATACTAGACCTCAGGTTAAAAATTGTGTAAAACTTCCAAAAATGTCAAAGACCTTTGGCCAGAGACATATGATATACCTTGCTTCAAAAATATACAACCAAATTCCCATTGAAATAAAATCTATCCAAAATATAAAAAAATTCAACAAACAACTAATCAGATGGCTGGTCACCGATGAGGCAAGGAGCGCTTACCATATTCTCATCTGAGAATATGGTGAACGATTCTTGCTTCAGACTAACATTCAATTGCTTGCTTCTTTATTTACTTATTATTATTATTTTAGTTTCTACCTCTATTTATCTCGTCGAAGGATTCATATGTACACACACCCACAAAACGTCAAACACAATAGACACCCACACACATGCATCCACACGCACACACACACGCACACACACAGAGAATAATAGTCTGCACTACACACTACACAATTAAATGTATTATGCTAACTAGTAAACCCTACCATAGCACTGGGTAGGTTAAATTCCGAAGAATTTTGTATAAAAATTGTGTTTTGTGTATATTTTTGGAATAAATACGATACAGTATTTAATAGTGAAGAGTAAATTATTAAGGTACATATCAGTTAAAGTTAATAATTAATATTGAGATATTTAGAAATTAAATAACGGCTAAAATGAACGAAATTAGATAAATTATGGCATAGTAGATAGCCATGATATTACGCACCGGCCTTCTTGGCTTGAATTCAATTCATAAAAGAACCGAATTGACAAATTAAATTTGTGATTTAATTTTTCAATATCTCAATATTTGTTAACTTTCGCTCATATGTACTTTAATAATTTACTGTTCACTATTAAATACTGTATCGTATTCTGGAATAAAAATGCACTGTTACAATTAAAATATCGAAGCTGAACTTCGCCTGACCTTCACAGCACCACCTATGTTAAATCTGATATCACAATCTTCTGTCCCCCTTGACACTCTATAACTTTTGTATAAAACATTTTTTCATGGTTTGTACCGTTTACGAGATATTTCACTGCATTGTTTAAGATGTGGCACCCTGTATAAAGGTAAAAAACCGCTTCTCAACTTTTTTAAAATTGATATTCAACCCTCCTCTATCTTTTGAATATGTCATACACTTTTATTGGAAAATAATAACTAAATAACTAAATAATAAAATATTGAAATATTTTATGTATAATAATATATTATGTTTTGAACCAAGAAAATTTTTTCTCGAAGTTATTGATTTATTTTAAACTTTCGTGAATGCGGCTGAGATTAATATAGTTGCTTGAAAAACAAACAAAAGTTTTATTCATCAGAAACAAAAAAAAAAAACTTTACATAATCAATCAATGTTACCTTGTTACATAATATATCAGTATCTACCTGTAACCAATGTTGTTTATCAAAGATTTGATAGAACTAGATTGACAAAAAAAACTTGGAATATTTTGAATTTTAATCTCATAATAATTTTTGAACTTTTAGTGTGGCTAGCTAATAGGTTAATTTTTTTAAATTAGGATGCCAATGACCTCACTTGTAATCATAATAGTAATCCTTTCATTAATATTATTTTTTTTTATACATTTGCAAAATGTAAGATTTTCATGAATAAATTTCACGACGCTTTTTTCTTTCTTTTCTGCCAACTGCCCCCACAATTTATTTATAAGAAAGTGCTAGAAAATAATTTTTTTAAAGCCACGATGACCAATGTTATCAAAAGCTCTTGTCAGTTAATATTAATAGTAAAAAAAAAACTCGGGTTGCAGTGCCAAAACCTGCCGACAATATAGTGTATTTGCTAATACTGACATTGTGGCTTTATTATGTGAACTTAAGTTTGTTTTTGAACAAAATAAAAAAATTAACCCCCTAATACATCCCTTAAAATAATATTTTTTTTCTTAATTTAAATATTTTTATCAATGCAACCTCGGTACCAAATTAAATACACCCTTCAGTAAGTAAAGCACTATCCGCAAACTAGTGTTTTCATAAAATTTGTAAGTCCGGTCCTGTCGGACTGATTTTATTTAAATTTTAGCAGCACATTTTAGTCGTTACTAAAGGGTTAAATTTCAATTTTGAAACGATTCTGAGAATTTTTTCGGCATTTTTGGGCCCAAAAACATTTTTTAACCCCTAAAAACCACCCTTAAAATAGTCCGATTGGGCCCATTTTAAATAGGCTTCGTGCGGTGATGGATTTCAACGTGCCTACCAAATTTCATCAAATCAATTAACTCTTTCGAAAGTTATTGCCCGCACATATATATATATATATAAATATATATACATATATAAATAGACATTTCCAAAAATGATGCCAAAGTGTTCAGGAGGCTATGAAACGTCGAGAAATTTTGGTCCGACCCCTAGGTCCCGCCATCCGACCGACGCCAATAGTGTATGTGCCATATGGCAAATACACTAATAAAAAAAATATGTTTCAAATTTAGTTATCTTTGAGTTGTTATTGTTGAATTAGGAACTAGTTCTCTAGTAAACAACACGCGACGTAATTTCTGTATTTTACAAGACTTTTATTAACTTAAGTCGTTAGTTAATCTTGTTATCCAATTTTGACCCACTTTCACATATATCCGATAATCCGATCAACTAGAACTACACAATACACATCTAGTTTCGATGACAATAAAATCGGAACCTCTCGATTCCGATTGGTACCCCCTCTCCTAACTCCACCATCAAGTCGGAGATTTGAAAATATTTTATTGTCATCGAAACTACACGCGCAGTTCAACAGTAGGAAAAATTGTTTAAAAAATATATTTTTTTTATTCAAAGACGTTTTAATAAACTTTACCTGTCTTACCTCATTGTGAACGTACCCCAGATATTCCCAGCTTACTTTATGATTTATTTTTATATTCGAATTTTAATTCTAACGACACAGTTTCAGTGAGCTGGTTGACCCATAGCATTTTTCTTTTTGTTGACATGGGTAAAGGTACTTTACGGATTAGCGTTAATGTAATTCTAGCTAAAAAAAAACTTTATATGACTTTTTTAATTAAAACGTTGCAGATATTAAAATTTTCATATTTTTTCAAAGAAAAAAAACACTTAAAACAATAATTAATAATAACATAAAAAACTCTTTCAAAAAGTCACTAAAAAGAGGAAAATAATGAAATTTTGAGGTCTGCGCCAATTTAATAAAATATGAAGTCGGTTAAAAACTATAGTGATTAATATCTTCTTTTTAAACAACTTCACATTTTATTAAATTGGCGCAGACCTCAAAATTTCATTATTTTCCTCTTTTTAGTGGCTTTTTTAAGGAGGCTTTTTTTTTGATAAAAAGTTTTTTATTTTTTACTTTTTAGTGTCAAAAAGTGACATTTACCTTAAAGGAATCACAAGCCGTTACTCACTTTTATTAAACCGACTTTCTTACGCTGTTTGATGTGTCAAAAAGTGACATTTACCTTAACGAATCACATGCCGTTACTAGCTTTTATTAAAATCAGCCGAATTAATGAACCGATTTTGATGAAATTTCTATGGGACCAATCTGAAAGTATATCCTTTCAAATAAAAATATTTTTTTCCAAATCGGTTTATAAAATGACGGAGTTTTGAGGTAACAAACATAAAAAAAATACAACCGAATTGAGAACCACCTCCTTTTTTTGAAGTCGGTTAAAAAGATAGTAATGCGTTGAACGTCTGTTTCTCGCTATTATACGATAACATGCACCACTCGCACCATAACTATGTATTTTCAGTCACCACATTTCCCTAGTTATTTTAATAAATAAATTTTAATAAAAGTTAGTAAAGGAATCATCTTTCCAAATTGAGCATTGGATTTTGGCTATTAAGGAACAATTTCGACAAATTATGATTGGCGTTCAAAGACATCTTTTATTTAGATAAGTTGGCCTTAATTATAAAAACTAGAGTGTAGTTTTATGAAGCTACGATGCAAGAGAAACTTTATTTATTTAATAAATGAGTAATAAAAATCGCCGAAATTATATAATTTTGTTTACGTATTTTTGTTAATATAATTTGAATCCTAATCAATATGGAGACGAACGTAAGAATCCAGATTCTATCTTTGGTGGCAAATGGGTATTTGATGTGCTACTGGACTGAATATTCATTTAATATTAGTTAGGTAGACGTACAATATAGTTATGTTATAGTTATAGTTCGATGAGTACTGGTCTGGTCGATCACGTAACGCGACCTCGACATGCGTAACTGAACGAAGAATCAGTTCAGTTGCTTTTGCGTGATGCCAACATACGTTTTTGTTGTCTCAACTGTAGACCGCATCGCAGATTCATATTATATTAAATTGCCTAAACTGGGATTTGTGCTTTCAATATGTTTAGTATTTGTTTATCTATGAATATAATATTTAGTTTAATTTTGGATTCCACATGCTGCAACTAAAAAACAATATTTTTTTTCGATCAACAAATACCAGGTAATGTGGAGTTGATAAGCGGTTTAAAATTGAAATTTAATTTTTACTAAGAATGCATGTAGAAATAAACACTCTGAGAGAAGTTATTTTTTTAATTTAACTAGCTTTTTTGAAGTGCATATTATGTCATTTGGTTTGTAGGCTGGTATTATTGATTAAATGATTACGTCATACATATCACTGAAGTAGACAGAAATAACATTTTTTTCAACGAATGCTTTTGGGTATTTGCAAACCTGTAGTGCAGTAATGAACGAAATTGGATAAAATGTTCAACAATCAATAACACGCATAAAAGAAAGGATGGAAAAATTAGGTAGCACATTTTTTCAAAATTTGACAAAAAACTCAAACAAAAAAACAAAACAAATAATAAACGTTACAAATTTATTAAAAAGCATGCAAAAAGTAAAAAATGTTTTCGGTTCACAATTTTGAAACAATAAATTATAGTTTGTGGCTTTCCCAATTTAATGAACAAGCGACATCAAATCCACCTCGTTCCTTTTTCCCGCAAGACTTTGCAGTGTTTCCTGGAATTCATTTACCATTTACAAATTCTATAGAAGAATATAGTGCTGGGTTGCACAAAGCATTGTCAAAAAATTTGACAACGACCTTATCATATAATTACAGTTTTTATATACATGTAGGGACAGTCTGATGTCGTTGTGAAACTCCCTGTCATGTAGAACATTAGATTGTACTCACACAAAAACAAATGATTGATCGCTTTTTAAGATAAATTTTGATCAATATGCGTAAAAAATGTTATTTTGAAGTAGAAATTGTAAAAAATCTATGTTAAACACATGTAGGTAAACACAGTTTTGAAAAAAAAATATCGTTTCAATCGAAACGGGTAGAATCGATTTAAAATTCTGCAATGCTTTTCTAAGGGAGAAATAATATGTGTGATCACAATCTAAGGTCATTGTCAAATTAGATTTTCTCATAATGTTTTCTGCAAAGTCAAATGCTTTCTGTCTGAAAATATGATCATTCATACGGCGGCCCCGGCGGCTGCGACCAAATTTTGTATTTTTTCTCATTTCATTCAGGACATCGAAATCAACAAACTTTCAAAGTTTCAAAACTTCTGCACTTCTTTCGGAACTATACTAGATATACCATTTTTTGCAATTTTTCGTCACCGATCAAATCTTAAAATCTAAACCGGCAACAAAAACAGTCTTAAAATCGGTATTTGGTTTGTACAGAGAAGCCATTAACAGTTGTATAAATTTGAAACGTTAACTCGAAAATGTACGGTTAGCGTAGCAGCCTTTGGATCGCACTGTCGTGGGTTCGAATCCCACCCCCGCTCATGGATGTTTTGTGATGTCATTTAGTTTTAAGTGAGTTGTTATTTAATGTAATTAAGACGCTAATGACCTAAGTTGTCGACGCGTCTATAATCTACAATAAATAAATTAAAAACTCGAAAAAGTAAATTATTTTCATAATGGCCGAACTTCATCTTGTCTTAAACTGCGTATGGCAATTTTCCATAGTCTTACTATTAGGTGTGTTATTGAACAAAGGTGTAGAACATAACAATAAAGAAACAATGCGGTAACCTCCTATAAATGCTTAACATTTTTGGAGATTTTTAACTTAACTCTTGTGGGAAAGACACGTTTCCGCACACCGCGAACGGCCTTATAATGGATATGTATAGTATATTGTGCGACTAGTGGGAGAAAGAAGAGATTCCTCGAGTGGAATCTCCCCTTTCGACCAATAGTCGCACACAATATTTTGTTCAACTACCGCAAGAAATATGTCATTTTGTGGCTCTACTGAGTGTGGGCGAAACAATGGGTGACCTGATTGATTGACGGAACTATCAACACTTGCGTAAACTTTCCCCGTAATGAGCGTGGGCGAAATGGCATTTCACCCACTCTCTACGTCTACAGTCAGAGAATTCATTATTTCGCCCACTCTCAGTAGAGCCACGAAATTACATATTTCTTGCGGGTGTTGAACAAAAAGGGTTTTTTTGCTATAAGTGCACATTATGTACCTATAATATACAAATACTTTTACACAAAATTTCGGTGATACTGCTTGCTAACGACACAGCGGTTTTGATTTTTTAACTGATCTACTTTTAACCACTTTTATTATTTTGTCGAAAAGTTAATTTAATTTTTATATCAAAATGAAACTTTTATCCGTCTGTAGTAACTAAACTTTTTATATACAGGCGCTGATTCTTATGCTTTATTTTTTTTCGATTTCCGGTATATGACTGGTATAATCCATCCCTGCAATTTCCGTTAGGTTATTAATAAAAAAAGCCAATAAGTAGCTTAGTCCACGCGCAGACAAGTACCATGTGACATAATATAAGAGCGTTTGGCATTATTATTAGATTTACTTGTGCTAACATTCTCCCCGTAGAATTCATAAAATGTTGTAATGGGTATTTCGCTATAGTTCTGGATTCGACAGACAAACATGTTTTCCGAAACAATATACAGAGTGATTCTAAAATGAATAGCAGAATTTATAGGTGAAAATAATACGATTTAGCTCAAATTATCTATATTCGAAAATATGCACCCTTTCAGATAATTAATGTAGTAAATTCGCAGGTATGTGGACAGTAAATAATAAAACAGACAGTTTTTTTAAAAGTACGACGTTTAATTATAATAAATATGGACCCGAAATCTTCTATATTCCATCAAAGTTCCGATTAAAAATCGAAGTATTAGATTACTCTCAGCATGTTGTACTGTAATTAAATTTTTTCCATACCCACTACAAAATAGCTACTTTCCTTGAGTGATGTAGGCTATATTTTATTTTATTCTTGCGGGGAGGGGGTAGTAACAAAACGTAACTCAGAAATTCTTTTGCATTTTACCGTATAGGCGGAATCCTACTAATATTATAAAGACCACCAGCGGCCGACTTCGCTTCGCAGGGGGAGAATTTTCGCGGAGGGGAGTATTATGATTAAGTAGGTATATGTGTCTAGATAATATTTAAGTAGAATGTAACTTTACGAAAAGTATTGGTATCCCACCAAAAACAAAAATGTGAAAAAGGAGCCACGTTCGGTACAAAGAACAGCTTCGCCGAAAAAAAACTTGAGATCTAAGTGGGTGCCAAGTTTTCACTTGGTAAGTTTTCATACACGATTCATTTATTTTCAATATAAAACGTGAAAACTTGCCAAGTGAAAACTTGGCACCCACTTAGATCTCAAGTCTTTTTTCGGCGAAGCTGTTCTTTGTACCGAACTTGGCTCCTTTTTCACATTTATGTTTTTGGTTTTTGGTTCAGCCGTAATTAGAAAAGTATAGAAATAGACCACTGGTTCTGCACCACTGATAATGACGACATTACGATACTAATCCACCGCACCAAATTATTCATATTTAATGTTCTTAATAGTTTTATTTTCTATTAGAACATTTGTACTAATAATGGTAAACTTTTTTATTCAAATAATCGGGACTGTTCAGGAAATATGAGGTAAATAAACCGATACAAAGCACTTCAAGTTTTAACAACTATTTGATGAATAAAACTTCGTAACGGTATATAATATCTTAATATATTATTATGCATATAGAACAATAATTTTTGGGCAATGACTATTTAATACGAATATTGACCTTAAGGTTCCCTAACACCTTATTTTTTTCATTTTTCAATAGAATGAAAAAGCTACGAAAATGGGGTTTTGACCATTTGAACTTTTTGCGTACCTAATTTTAAAAAAATCCTTTTTAAATTTATAAAATAACGATGAACATTCCAAACTTGTTTCAATTAAAACTAATTTTTGTCCCCATAAAATAGTGTTCGTGTATGTATACCGGTCATAAAATGACACATTTCAGGCAGATGACGACAGCCGGGATTTACCACCCTCCGGGCGGTAAAGTAAATTTCAATAAAAAAATGTTTATTCAATTTAATAGTTTTAATAATAAATAAAGAAAAATTCAATAATTTCAATATTTCATATTACTCCAGCTGTACGCGAATTTGCGATCTTGTGAACAGTACACAATACAGATAACATCATAACACGGATGCCTCTTAGGGCTCCAGTCACACGGCCACGACGCCGTATGCGCGCTAGAACTAACAGAGACTACTTATACATAATGTGAACATGTACAGTTATTGTTACCTATACTATTCAGTATTGTGAAGTTAAGATTCATTTAGTTTTATCTCTATATACTGTTCTTTCTCTTTTTTGTTTTAACGCTACATCACAAATCAAAATTTGTAAATTATTGTATTGTATCTCCTACCCTGGAACTGGCTTTGCCAAGTTGGGTAGGAAAACTTTAAATAAATAAATAATATTGCTAACAAGTGAAATGCCAAAAAAGTTAAAAATACTGAAAATGAAGACAAAAGCCGCTATTTTATAGGCAGCTCGTTTAACATAATGTCATAACTCGTCCGCTGGACTTTAGGGCCAACGCACACACATGCTTCTTTTTGTATCGAAAACACGCGGTTTAGCATTTGCACAGCGCTTTAGCGATTACTTAGCTACTCGAAATTTCTCGTTCGATCGTGCGATTTTGGAGACTCTATTGCATTTTCACTCGATTTAGAGTTCATTTCACATTTTACGCGCAGCGCGCTTGCGCGTAAAAAGTGCAGCCCGCAAGTAAGTGTGCAAAGTATTTTCGACAATCGCGCGTTCCCGATACATCAGTTATGTATTTTAACGAAGAGTCTGCGACCTTATCCTCTGATGATTTCCAAGCGACTTAATTGCAAAATCGTGCTATCAAAAAGTAGCGTGTGTGTGTTGGCTCTTATTATACTAAGGTACCAGGTAATAAAAACTTGGTAGGTATGTAGAGATATACACTATACAGTATTCATATCAGCTCAAAAAAAATTTAACACAAACAATGCAGAACTGATAAAAAAGAACGTTTCTAGATCCTTCAGCTGCTGTGAGATTTAGCAATTCAAGTCGCAGAATACCAAACGAGAAACATGTTGCGTTATTTTAATTTACATTTAGTTTACATTTTAGTAAGATAAATTGTAACAGCTGTGCATTTTTCTTTACCATTTTTACATACTTTATAAATATATTCCACGCAAAAATTATGGTAGGCACCTACAATTTTTTCTGGTAAAATTGTTCAGATTTGGGATGTGAACGGAAATTGTTTGTGAAATAATCGACAATTTGGCATCACTCAAGTTCTACTAAAATCAGTGTTTTTGCTTTTTTTCAATGCTAATGAATACAGAAAATATCTGTTGATGTGGACAAGTACGGATCCTTTTCAGAGACATTTTATAAAAGGAGAAATAATTATTGTGAAGACAAGGTATCTTTTGTGCGGAAAAGTACAGTGAAGTTTATTAGCTTTCTGCTTCTATGGTGTGTAACTTTTTCCATCATTTTTAAAATATTTATTTATGCCTTTAATTCATAAATTATTTCTCTATTCCTGCATATGTTTTAAGCGTAAATGAACCATTATTATTCGATGAGTGAAATTGCAACCGTAAATCGATTATAAGTATATTTTCAACGAATGTTCGATCTATTCGACCACTTTTTCCTATTCGGCGAACACCGAATATATATATATTTTATTATTAAATTCCTTTGGTTCCTTTAGGAACATAGGGCTTCTACAAATGCTCTGAAACGAGGTCTATCGAGAGCGAGTCTCTTAACTTCTTGCTAGGTGACGCTATATTCTCTCATTTCGGCCTCCATAGTGCGTCTCCAAGTATTTTTTAGACGTCCTTGTTGTCTGCTTCCTTGCAGGTTCCACTCTAGTGCGCTACGAGTAATATCAGTTTCTTCTTTTCTAAGAGAATGTCCTATCCACTTCCATTTTCTTGATTTTATTGTTCTTCCTACTGGCATTTGTACAGATCTAGCTAGTAACTCAGCATTTGAAACTCGATGGTACCATTTCAACCCCAGTATCCGTCTCAGACAATTATTTACAAAGACTTGACAAGCGTTCATGTTCTTTTCAGAGGATTTCTATGTTTCGCGTGCGTATAATAATACCAACTTGACATTTGTATCAAAAAGACCGAGTTTATTTTTCACAGACAATTTTGGGCTAATCCATATATTTTTTAACATTCCAAAAGCCTGCCGTGCTTTATTTACACGGGCCTCTACGTCTTCGTCAGTCCCGCCTTTATTGAACACTATACTGCCCAAGTACGAAAAACTTCGTTGATCATTTCACCTTCTAGGAAGAGATTACTTTTATTTTCCGTTCCTATTTTCATTAGTACTGTTTTCTTTCGATTTATTCTCATTCCGACTTTTTTGGCTTCAAGCTGCAACCTGTTCAGCTTATCTTGCATATCTGTGTGCGTGTGCGATAACAAGAATATATCATCAGCGTATAATCGAGATCTAGTCTTTTTTGCAATCCCCATCTGATACCTCTAGGGACACTGTTCACTTCCTTCATTATTTCCTCAATGCGGCTAATACGAATAGAGTCGGTGACAGAATGTAACCTTGCAACACCTAATAGTAGAGCTTTATTCGACCAAATATTGAATAGTTTAGTTAAATTCTTATTTTCATGTATCTAATTGGGTAAGTTTCCCTAAAATAAAACACTCTCTTTTAATGTACCAATTTATTATAATATATATTATGTCATTGCAATAACTATTGTGGACAATACTTGAAATAAAAAAAAGATTTATTTAAAAATAGAAATCTCAGTATCTTGTAGTACTTTCTCAGTAGTTTTTAAATACTTAATACTTATCGAATAAAGTCGGTCACTAGTAGTTGAAATTCTTCATTTTAATCATCACAAGAAATGTGTGCTGTTAGCCTGTTACAAAACTATCATAAAATCATGAATAAATGAAAAGGAGTGACAGGTTGTGATGCAAAAATACTAATTTCTCTGCATTAATTGTGCACAAATTATTGGCGCATAACTGACCGAATATTTTTGCCGAATTTTTGGCTATTCGACTAGAAAATCCGCCGAATATTCGGTATTCGGTCTAAAGTCGAATATACTAATCGCTGCAAGTCTACTTATAAGATTTTGTTCTAAAATTTAAAGCAAAAATAATAGGTACAAGGTTTCTTATTTTTTTATAAAAGCTAAAAATTCATTAATTTTAATATTAATTTTTAAGCACATGTTATAAGGGCTCGAAAAGAGCTGAAATCGTTAGGATGCCGTTGTTTTTGTACCGTGACTATGATTCGTCTATATTACTCAGTAAAAATAATATTTTTGAGGGCCTCAACCTATCACTTTAGATGCTTAGATTGAAATGAAATTTATTTTTTCCAAGCAACATTAATAATGTCATAGCTTCTAATCTATAATATATATATAAAAGTTCCGTTACTCATTCATTCATTCAATCACTGACTGACAAACAACGCCCAGGTCAAACCGCTGAATATATAAACTTGAAATTTGGACAGTGGGTTCCTTTTGTGACGTAGGCACCCACTAAGAAAGGATTTTTCGAAATTCAACTCCTGAGAGGGTAAAACAGGAGATGAAAGTTTGTATAGAAGTTCGTCATTTTTGAAGTTAGAATGCATAATGACTGCAAACAGTATATGAACACCTATTGTAAGAACAATGACGTAACACAATGCTGTAATCAGGAAAAATTCATTAATTCAAACCTATGTCACCGTAGGGATTCTAACCCCATAACTTTCCACTATCGCGGCGGACTGAGTTGACAATTACTCACACAGTGACACATTTTCTCTCCCTTTAAAGCATTCTGTCACTGAAAAAACACTACATGTGAGAGTCGATATTCTAACACCACTGCTAGACTACAGAACATCTCAGATGTAAAATAAACACAACAGGTGTAGTCTAGCAGTGGTGTTAGAATATCGACTCTCGCATGTAGTGGTTTTTCAGTGACAGAATGCTTTAAAGGGAGAGAAAATGTGCCACTGTGTGAGTAATTGTCAACTCAGTCCGCCGCGATAGTGGAAAGTTTAGGGTTAGAATCCCTACGGTTGAATTAATGAATTTTTCCTGATTACAGCATTGTGGGACGTCATTGTTCTTACAATAGGTGTTTCATATACAGTGTGTCCACAGACTCATCCTCAACATGGGGATCTCCGTTGTTATGGGAGATAGAGATTTGGTTAAATGAGACAAAATGTGCAGAATCTCCAGTACTACTACCCTGCGTAGTCAAACTTTCCATATTTTGCTTGGTTCGCGACCGACAGTTGAAAAACGAGATTTACCCATTTTCGTTTTTTGTTTATAACTCGCTTATTAAGTAAGTTAGAAAAAAAATATTTTTACTTTCTTAAGGCCGTTTTTTATGAAGATTTCAAATCTCTTTTCCTATTTTTATTTACTTTTATAGTTTTAGAGATACTTGTATTAACTTTCTTTTTTTTAAATACACGTCAAAGATGACCATGACACCATTCGAAAGAGTATTTTTTTCTCTTTAATTTGATATGAGGGTTGATGGTTTTATTTTCAAAAATAACAGAGTTATACGTAAAACACTGATTTTTAATAGTAGGCTATGCCAAATTAATTGATAAAACAACAGAAGGCTTAGCAAACAGTTGAAATTCGCGTTGGCTTAGTATAAACAGCTATTTTGTTTTAGCTGTCAAAGTGTAGTTTGTTGCTAATTTGTCAGTTTACTAAGTGATTTATTAAATTTACTTTTGTTATCATGGAACTATTTTGTAACAATGAAAAATAAGCGATTTTCAACAAATGATCGTAAAACAGTAGTTTTGTCTTCTTGACTTATTCACGTTGACTTAGTAAACGGCTTTTTAAATGATCCATAGTGTTTTGTTAGGAAAGTCGAGTAGGTGAATAATAATTGAAATGGCAAATTAACAATAATTAACAAAAATTTATTTCTTCTCAAGATAATTCGTAGAGCGACGTTAGTTAATTAATGATTTTTGAAACCAAAAAGTCTTCATAAAAACGGTCATTTACAATATTTTTCATTTGTTTGCAATGTCCTTTATAGTTGAATAACTAAGTAATTATTTTCAATTATTTGCGAGAAAATTACTTACAGTATCTTATTTAGATAACAATTAGATTAACAATCAATATTGTTATTACTTCCTATACTGTACAAATTCACTATTTTAGTGAAATTAACATAAGGACATCAGACGATATTAATCGACATAACATGCCCTTATTAATTATTGTAGAAAGGCTACATAAGAAAAATTTAAATGCACCGCCGGGAATCGAACCCGGAACACCCAATATCGCGTCGGGCAAGTTTTCCAGTTAATGTTAATTTCACTAAAATAGTGAATTTGTACAGTATAGGAAGTAATAACAATATTGATTGTTAATCTAATTGTTATCTAACTAAGTAATTGTATAACACCTAATGCAATGCTAAAGTACAGAGTGTTTAGAAAATAACTGTTTTACAATAATTAACTTAATTACTTTGTTACTCTACGATACACATAGTTTATTAAATTTACTCGTAAGTTTCTGTAAATAGACTAATGAGGTTGTCTTCTTTCTGGATACTGATCGAAGTACATTTCTGCAGCTCTGGTCGAATTTTTGTGACATAGAATGTAACAGTGTAACAATGTAACATGTAACATTGTTACAAAATGGTTCCATGATAACAAAAGTAAATTTAATAAATCACTTAGTAAACTGACAAATTAGCAACAAACTACACTTTGACAGCTAAAACAAAACAGTTGCTTACTAAACCAACGCGAATTTCAACTGTTTGCTAAGCCTTCTGTTGTTTTATCAATTAATTTAGCATAGCCTACTACTAAAAATCAGTGTTTAACGTATAACTCTGTTATTTTTGAAAATAAATCCATCAACCCTCATATCAAATTAAAGACAAAAAAAATCTCTTTCGAATAGTGTCATGGCCATCTTTGACGTGTATTTAAAAAAACAAAGTTAATACAAGTATCTCTGAAAGTATAAAAGTAAATAAAAATATGAATTTGAAATCTTCATAAAAAACGGCCTTAAGAAAGTGAAAATATTTTTTGTCTAACTTACTTAATAAGCGAGTTATAAACAAAAAACGAAAATGGGTAAATCTCGTTTTTCAACTTTCGGTCGCGAACCAAGCAAAATATGGAAAGTTTGACTACGCAGGGTAGTAGTACTGGAGATACTGCACATTTTGTCTCATTTGACCAAATCTCTATCTCCCATAACAACGGAGATCCCCATGTTGAGGATGAGTCTGTGGACACACTGTATACTGTTTGCAGTCATTATGCATTCATTTAATTATTATTAGTATCTACTTTCCTACTGTCTAAAATTCTGAATTTTTATCCACTTATCCTTATATCAAAGATTTTAATAAATTTGAAGAATGGTGAGGTGTTAACAATAAGTTCATTTTCAGGGGCGATGTGAAATTAAATAAAATAGAATCTCTATTATAAAATCTGGTATTTGAGAACGTTTCTGAATTTATTAAGCTGGCACTATAAGTCATTCAGGTGCAACGGACAATTTTTTGTTTCTTTATTTCGTTTTATTTTCTGTTTTGCTCTGTCATTCGAGTTTATGTCACCTAAAGTATATAAATAAGTAAATAACTTTAAGTTACATCCTATATACATAATATGTAAGTATAATGTAGCTTTATATTATGGGCACTCCACTTCACATGATGATATGTAAATCAGCGGTGCGTGAGATCCATTCTGTGCAGATGCTGTTCTTTCCCTTACCTGTTCCACTTGCTGCTGTCTTCATGGTTGGCCAAACGCCACTCTCATAAAATATTTCTGACAAATGCTATACTATTATATTGAAACATACTGTAGTAAAATCAAAGCTATGTATCTACGATATATCCGTGGAGATGAAGTTGTAAAAAGAAGACAAACAGGAAATATTCACGTTTCTCAATTTCACAAAGTCCCTATGCACGCTACTTAGAATTTATCTGTATTCTATTCTCCATTCGCCGCACAAATTTAGTGGACGATGAAGTGAACGTGAATCTGATAATATGGTATGGCTTCGTCTCGAAGTTTACATTCAACCACATATCCCAGTTCACTTTGAACTTCCTGTTAAAGAAAACATTTTTCAACTTCGCTTAAAAATTGCTGCATATCTTAAAATAGTTATCAAGGTTTAAGGTGCTTTGTTAACTTCTCTGACCGTAAACAATTAAAAAGCGGCCAAGTGAGTGTCGGACCACGTACAGTGAAGGGTTCCGTAGTTGACCGAAAATATCCCATATCACAAAAACTACATAACATAGGTATCTTATTCAAACTAATTTTCGTTGAAAGTATTTTATAAGTTTATATTTAATGAGTTATTAGGAACTTGGATAGTAAAATAAGTTCTACTTCCTTAAATTTTTTCAGAATTTTCCTCTCCATAGTTGAAAAGTTAGAGGTGGGGGACACACTTTTTACGACTTTAGAAGCTCACACCAACTATTGACTTAAATAAAAAAGTCATTTTGAAACTTCTTCATCATTTTCGAAGAACTGTCTAACGATAGCCCACACGCTTATGTGCACTGGAAATTTTTTTTTCATCCCCCATTAATTTTTTTTCGTAATTTCACTTTACCATTGTATAGCGGTTCAATAGTCTCCGAGTAAAATGGCTGTGGCATACGGACGGACAGACAGACAGGGCGAAATTATAAGGGTTCCGTTTTTGTTATTTGGCTACGGAACCCTAAACGGTTCAGAATAATGCGGCACAAATTAGTGCGGCGATTAGAGACAGGGTCAACTTATCCACTAGGATTCAGGAAATTGCCGGAGTCTACGTAACATTTTTAATAAATAAATATTCTAAAGATAAACCACATACTATGATAAAACGAACCGGAGAAAATTAAATAAAATTTAAAATTTGCAAGATTCCTTAGTTCCGTTTCTATAAACAACGTCAATTTTTTACACTGCGCTGTAAGCATGTTACTGTAGAAAGTCAAATAAAGGATTATCTGTATACACGACGTTGCTAAAATGAATATGATTGGAGGAGATAAATTTTAACTAGCATTTGTTAGTTTTTGTTATTAGTGTATTTGCCATATGGCACATACACTATTGGCGTCGGTCGGATGGCGGGACCTAGGGGTCGGACCAAAATTTCTCGACGTTTCATAGCCTCCTGAACAATTTGGCACCATTTTTGGAAATGTTTATATATATATATATATATATATATATATGTGTTCGCGGCATAACTCTCGAAAGACTTAATTGATTTGAACGAAATTTGGTACACACGTTGGAATCCATTACCGCACGGAACCTATTTAGAATGGGCCCAATCGGACCATTTTAAGGGTAGTTTTTAGGGGTTAAAAAAAGTTTGTGGGCCAAAAAATACCGAAAAAAATCTCAGAATTGTTTCAAAATTGGAATTTAACCCTTCAGTAGAGATTAAAATGTGTTGCTAAAATTTTAACAAAATCGGCTAGACAGGACCGGACTTACAAATTTTATGAAAACACTAGTTTACGGATAGTGATTTATTTGCTGACGGGTGTATTTAATTTGGTACAGAGGTTGCATTGATAATAATATTGAAATTAGGAAAAAAAAATATTATTTTAAGGGATGTATTAAGGGGTTAAATTTTTCATTTTGTCCAAAAACAAACTTAAGTTCACATATAAAGGCCACAAGATCTGTATTAGCAAATACACTATATTGTCGACAGGGTTCTGGCACTGTGACCCGAGTTTTTTTATAATTTATATTGCTAGACGATCTTAATTTTTGCTGCCTATTTGACCGACTTCAAAAAAAGGAGGTAGTTCTCAATTCGGTTGTATTTTTTTTTTATGTTTGTTACCTCAGAACTCCGTCATTTATAAACCGATTTGGAATTTTTTTTTTATTTGAAAGGATATACTTTTAGATTGGTCCTATAGAAATTTCATCAAAATCGGTTTAGTAGTTCGGCTGATTTAATAAAAGTGAGTAACGGCGTGTGATTCTTTAAGGTAAATGTCACTTTTTGACACATCAGACAGCGTAAGAAAGTCGGTTTAATAAAAGTGAGTAACGGCGTGTGATTCCTTTAAGGTTAATGTCACTTTTTGACACTAAAAAGTAAAAAATAAAAAACTTTTTAACAAAAAAAAAAACCTCCTTCAAAAAGCCACTAAAAAGAGGAAAATAATGAAATTTTGAGGTCTGCGCCAATTTAATGAAATATGAAGTCAGTTAAAAAGAAGATATTAATCACTATACAATACTTTTTAACCGCCTTCATATTTTATTAAATTGGCGCAGACCTCAAAATTTCATTATTTTCCTCTTTTTAGTGGCTTTTTGAAGGAGGTTTTTATTTTGTTAAAAAGTTTTTTTTACAAATATGTTGACGGATTGTACACCAGTGCAGCGCGCTAGGATAATACGGTTTTTTACAGGAAATATTTTTTACCATAAAACTGTTTTTTTTTTTTCAATTTTTGCTACATCCTGTATTTTCGAGTGATAAGCAATGGATACTGTACAAGTTATTTGGCTGGTGTTCAACGATCCATATAAACCGCAAATGTAGTAACTTTTGGCGTATCCCTGTACAATAAATAAACAACTGTGTCTGGACGTTGTCCAGGTTGTTTAGCCGCTGCTTGGTATACCGTGCACTTGTGTTTCAGGTGTTAGTTCCATGCGGTGCTTGTAACTTTACATGACTTTCGGTACTCCGACTACGTGACTTTTAAACTTTGAAATTGCATGTAGGTAATGGACAGAGATCTTTTTGTTGAGAAAGTTTTGTTTCGTATTAAAGAAGCAAAATTCATTTTTCAAAATAGTTATTAGCGTGCAAAAAATGTCGCTAGATATCCTTTTTCTTCAACTTTAAAATTCATACACAGTATATTTCTATAATAGTACAGTGTAAGCATGATGATAACATCCACAATTATTAGAATTAAAATATGGACTAGCCCAGGGGTCGGCAACCTTTTGAGACGGAAGAGCCAAAAGTTACAATTTACAAAATTTCCCAGTTTTTAAAGAACCACAATATAATGGTATTTGATTAGGGTTATAACTGAACAAACAGAATAGTGTTGCCACATTTAAAAAATGTCAGCTGTCCGTATACTCTCTACTCCACCTATTCTCACTGTTCGTTCAGTGTTTTTTATCCTGTTTAAAGTTTTTTTTGCAGTATAATATTTTTTATGAGTTTTGAAAATAAAATAATACAAACCGTGAGGTAGGTCGTTTATTAGGACTAAAGTGCGACCCTTGAGGTCCACACGACGAACTTCCCAGTTTGATAAATATTTAATAATAATAATTAAATTAGGTATTACACAGAAAAGTAATCATTTTAATCATTAAAACATAATTATTATTTATTTTTAACAATAATTAAAAAAAAAAAACGGCTGAACCGATTTTTATAAAATTTATGTCGGATTAAAATGACGTTAACACGCCTCGATTGACACCCTTACGAAGTCGATATAATTTTTTATTCACGAGATATTGTATAAAATCTACTTTTTTGGAGGTTATTTGGTTAAGAAAAAAGAACGGCTGAACCGATTTTGAAAAAATTTCTTTCAGATCATATTTACGTTAATACGCGTCGATTGGCACCCCAACGTAGTCGATATCATTTTTCATTCTCGAGATTTCGTCTTAGAAAGAAATGGACACATACATACGTACACACACACACAGACATCTTTCTAAAAGTAGTGTAAAAATAGTGTTGTGACCTTGAAACATAAAAATTTTTTTTCCTTTTTGATTTCGATTTTCGGACCCATTACAATAACTTCCAATGGAAAGTTAATAATTATTAATATTTGCGCATGGAACTGGGGAGCCGCATCTTGACATCATAAGAGCCGCATGCGGCTCGCGAGCCGCAGGTTGCCGACCCCTGGACTAGCCGGATTATCGAAACCAAAAGTAATGTGTAAAAATACTATTCATTTTATTTATGTATTGTTTTCTTTTTTCTATTTAGTCGAACAAAAAAAAGATGTACCTATACAAATGTAATTTTCATTTTATTAACCTTAATGTAATTTTATTTAATAAATGTTAAATTCAATATTATTTGTTGATTGAAAATGTCTGTCACAATGAACTAAAAATTAACTATAATAATTACAAGACAAGTGCCACGTGGGCTAATTCATTTACTAGTTATTTAACGCCATCTAAATTTAATTAAATCGCCATAAAGATACATAATTTTATCATGGACTTATTTTTAATAAAAACAATATAGGTAAATTTAAAATAGCTCATGGAAAGTTATATCGTCAAAAAAAAGGAAATTAAATTCAAATTTATTTAAACTTTATAAAAACGAGCAATAGGCCAAAGAGCTTATCAAAATACTGTTACATTCAGATAAAATACATAAGTAAATTTATTAAATATATAAAAGATGAAAGGTTAAAATATTAGAAAATCTCAAAATAAAGCACAAGGATGACACAATTCAAGAAGACAGATAGGATTCATCGATCGAATAAAACCCATTAGGTATTTTATACTTAATAAACTTTCAGAGGACATATTTAACAGCCCAAGCATAAAGTAAAACTTTCAGTTACAAATTAAATTTTGTAAAACCGAAACTCTAATTTTATGCTTGGTCTGTTATGTCATCTGGAAGTTCATTATAAAACTTTTTAACGACTAAAATAAATAATGAAGCCGCTGTTTAGAAATTACAAATACCTAAATTATAAATTATTATTTCTAATGTCGCGTATTCTATTGTCTCTTAGCTCAATTAAAGTCACTAGTTCTTATTTTTTAATGAATATTACTATATTATTAATGACATTTTATTTTTTGTTGTGAATTATTGTTATCCAAAAAACAGAGTGAGGCACATAAAGTGTATCTCAGAAAGTATTGGTTGTAGCAAAAAATGTTTTGAATAAAAACTGTTTGGTATAAAAGGAGACGTATTATTGGTGAAATAGATTTTCTTCTCGATTGATATGCTGATTGCTGAGGTCAGGTCGATGTCACCTGCATTTTTTTAATCAGACCATATATGGCTGATGGATCTCGTAGCCGTTATTGAGATGAATCCAACGACCTATGATATGAGGTTCTTCAAGGTCACTTCAAGGTCATATACTATAAAGAAGTTGTGTTTTATGAAAATAACTAATTATTAATTAAAACATTACTATCAAGTAGCCTTGCTTCGCAATTGATTCGTTTGTTTACATTTGACTTTTTTATATTTGTAGTAACTTGATAGCTACTTGATAGTAACATTTTAATTATTAATTAGTTATTTTCATATTACACAACTTCTTCATGTAGATATCTTTAAAAACTGAGAAGTTATAGGCAGTCAAAGTTGGAATCATCATAGAGTTTAACATGTTTTTTGACACGCGTTATGAGTACCTTCTATACTGAATAAAAAAATCCGTCTAGGTAAGAATCTACAGGAAATTTTATAGTCTAAACTCTAAACGATGCTTTTTGTTTAATCTCGCTAACTTAAAAAAATTTAAGTTATAACTTATAAGCATTGTACCTAGCACATTTTTTTTATTTTTAACATAATATTGAAACACTTGACGCGAACTGCTCTACTAAAAAGAGTGTTCAAGACATATAAGCCCATTCATGGGCTATCTAACTGAGTAGAAAAATTTGGAAAATTTGGAAGTGGTCACCCTATAGAAGCAATTTTTTCAAGATCCTACTTTTTCACTTCAAAAATACAATCTCAAAAAAATTGCATATCTAGGATGGTTGCTTCCAGATTTTCCACTTTTTTTGATGCGATGATGGTTAGGTCTATAACCACTATGTGTGAATTTAGAATTTCTCGAACACTCTTCTGACAACAGCATTTCGCGTCAAGTATTCAAATTTTTAGTCAAAAAGTACTATCCTAGAAACATTGCTTCTGTAAGGTGGCCACTTTTAGATTTTCCAAATTTTTTAACGCAGTTAGATTGCCCATGAATAGTGATGAGCAAAGCACGATCAAGACCAAGAACGTGGTAGTCTTGGTCTTGGTCTTGCTTTTTTATTTAATCCAGGTCTTGGTCTTGGTTTTGCATGTTTAAAACTTTATACTTATCTATTTAATAATTTTTTTAAGCCTATATTATGTTATTTTTTGTATATTTAAGTTATGAGTAAATAAACTCTAACTTAATTAAAATTTATTATATTTTTGTTAGTAATGAAATGAGCAAAACAAGACCAAGACCGTGGTAGTCTCGGTTTTGGTCGTGATCTTGCTCCTTTAGTCTTGGTCTTGGTTTTGCGTATTTAATCCTGGTATTGGTCTTGGTCTTGCCTTTCTATAATTTAATCCTATTCTTGGTCGCATATTGATAAATACCTGACGCGTTATCCACTCGGGAAGTTTCGGCTGCCGCTCGGTCGCTCGTATAATGTATATAGTTATATACCCGACGTGTCGTGACGACTCGTCTGTTATTTACAACACGTCAATCAGCATTGTTTGCAAATTGCAACTTCTAATTGTTGTGACTGATTTTTCAGCATTGTTTGCAACTTCTAACTGTTGTGTGATTAATTTTAACCAAAAAGGTGAAAAATGCATGTTTTAAGTGACTTACCAGAAGGGTACGCATATAAGACAAATGGCGAAAATTGTATTTTAACTAAATTTAAGTCAAAAGAAGATGTAGAAGTAAGTAAAATGGTTTTGAAGTTTTTAACGGCTTTTTTACGCGGTAAGCGTATAAAAAACATTATGTTACGCAAAGTTTCGTTAAGATTAGTTGAAACGTGAAAAGGTAATCAGTTTCATGCACTGATTAATTTACAACAAATAAACATTATTTTGTTTATTATATTATTAAATACCTACTTTGAGTTAATTTTATTAGTGAATGTACATTTCAAGAGCTAAGCTCTCATCTTCAGCAAATAATAAACTGTTTAGTATTTGCTGAAGATGAGAACTTAGCTTTCAAAAAGTGACATTTACCTAACGAAATTAAAATTAGTATAGCATTTGTTTCATGGGGTTATTCTTCCTTGTTTGACGTTTGTAAACATAGCGCGTTAATAGCTGTCACATTATTTTTACTTTTTTCACAATTTGGTCATATATTATATAATATTATGATAGTTACATATTCGTAAATATCTATATTGTTTTATTCAAATACACATTTTCATCTGCCTCCTTTGTATTTTCTTTTATTTTCCACTTTTAATTTAGTTCCATCATTGTGTTAACAAGATAACTGACACGTTAGTCGGATACGTCTGCTGTTTAAAAAGAACTTCGAGGCATGTAAATAACTGACGTGTTAGTCTATAATACGTCTGCTATTTACGAAGCAACTTCGGGCATCTAACACGTCAGATATTTTTTTGTAAGAGCAAGATCAAGACTGCAAGACCAAGACCAATTTTGCTCATCACTACCCATGAATAGGTCCATAGTCCTTGCATCGGAATTTTATTTTGCTTGAACACTCTTCTTGGTAGAATACTTCGCGTCAGGTGTTTCAATTTTATGTCAAGAAGTAAAGAAATATACTTATAATTTGAATTTTTTTGAAGTTAGCGAGATTGAACAAAAAGCATCGTTTAGAGCATTTAATTTCCTACAGATTCCTGGACGGATTTTTTTATTTGGTATAGAAGCCAGAAGGTACTTGTAACACATGTCAAAAAAAGCATGTAAAACTCTGATGATTTCAAATTTGCCTGCCTGTTACTTCTCATTTTTTAAAGAAATCGATATGGGACCAAAAGCACGCTTTAGGGCGTTCTTTGCTTTATGAACATATGTATTTTCATTGTAAAATTAGATAAAGTTGTCAAGGTTTTGGACTGCAACCCAAGTTTTTTTTTCACTTTTACCTTGAAACTATTGATTATTTCTGCCTTGTGTTTACAAAAATATATATAGTAATATAAAATAAAAAATTTATTTCATTTATTTCTTGTCTGTCAGTTAAACCGTTAAGAGCTACTATAGGATGACCGTTTGTCCCGCTGCAGCTGTTACTATACTATTAAGAGCTGTCAACATGCAAACTACAAACACATTTCAGTACCTCTATGTACAAAGCACAACAAGTTTGGAGAATGCTTCATCGCGGAAGCTACTATACTAATGAATACGTGCACACTTGAATTGATATAATCCGTTGCTGGATAATATAATAAATGCCTATCCTTTTAACTACAACGAATCCCTCACAACTCCTATACTTATGTCTTCGTCAATTACATCCAATTTAACTCACTTTTAGTTAAGATTTTAATTACATTATCTCATTTACTATTATTCAATATCAGTGCTTCGACATTAATTTTAACGAGTAAAATATGGATACAAGAAATCTGTTAACGATACAACGCTATTTAAAATATAACACTTTTAACGAACAATTATATTTTGTTTCAAGCGCTCTTAATTAATAGATTATGAATATAAACATTAACAATATAAGAATCCTTATATTAAAATCTATGTAGATACTTTTAAAAATAAATGTTATAATTATACATTTGTTTGAAAGTAGATTTAGGATAATTAATGTATTTTAACCGACTTCGTTAACATATATTTTTACTATGGTAATTCAATGATAAAAGTATTTTAGTAGTAGATTTATCATAGAGATATTATAGATAGAGTAGGAGAGTCATAGGCACAACTATTATAAGTGACAGTATCAGGTTGGAAAAGAGAGAACACGGATAGGTTCTCTTTTCCTTGTCTTCTGACGCATTTGTGAATTTAAAAATTTATAGTATAGGGTATTGTTAAATCTGTAACCATGGTTATGTATTTGTTGTCGATAATGACTATATTTTTCACTTTGACAGTTCGCCATTAATTTGTTACCTGAAAAAAAAAAACAAACTGATATGTAGAAATGATGCCAAAATCCTGGCCTAATGCCTACATGTTATTAGCAGTATGAATTGATAAATTTTCAGACCAAACTTGGCAAGTTTTCAATAAAGAATTTATTAAAGAACTGAGCATTATTATAGACCCTTGAAAACTTGCCAAGTCTGGTCTGAAAATTTATCAATTCATACTGCTAATAACATGCAGGCATTAGGCAAGGATTTTGGCATAATTTCTACATATCAGTTTTTTTTCAGGTAACAAAACACACAGTCCTGACGATAACTTGACCTGTTTTTTACATGTATGTTTTTCGTGGGATTTCATAACTTTTTGTTCAGATATTTTGTATGATTAATGACACGTATTAAAAGAGTTTGAAAATGGGAACTGTTTGTTTGACGGACTGGAAATTTTACACGTTTCTTCTAATGCGAAGAATATTAAAAGTCCAATTGGCAAACATACCGAAGATACCTCGATGAGCGCGGTAGAGGTCGAGGTCGCAGTCGATGTTTACATCAATGAGAGGGCGAACATACCGAAGAGGTTTTCATATCAGTGTTGTTTGCGGTTTCTTAAAGGAAACACGTTATTTATTAAAATATTCGAAACTGTAGAATACTGGGTTTACACTTTCTAGGTTTATAAAAATAGTGAGAGATGTACCTATAGAAGTGATAGCAGCGAATGATAGTGACAATATGTCTTCAAATGTAAAATGGTGGATTATTTCTAATTCTTCAAATCGCCAGTTTCATGCGCATTCCATAAATTAGAAAATACAATATTTATAGGTAAATACCATCATCTGTTTAAACAGCTAAAGGGACATTCAGACAGTTTTTATTCATATATGAGAATGACTCCTGAAACATTTTGTTATAGCACCTGATTAATGTGAACTCGGTGTGAACCAATGAGCTTGCATTTACCGCGATGTCTAGAGTTCTGCCTCGATGAAATAACAAATTATTTTTTTGTATCTACATCGATGTAAACAGCGGGATAAGGGGCGAGAGTGAATTGATGAAATATTTCTGATATGTACTGTCTTCAGGGGCGGAGTAACGTTAGCAAGCGCCATAGGCTAACATTTTTTTGCCCCCCCCCCTCACAAATTTTAATAAGCGGAAAAATAAAACACCAGTGTAAGAATATTAACGTATATAATTTCTTGCATTTTGTGGCTGCAGTCTCCCAATATTGTGTCGAAACTCAATAGATTTAGGTAATTGCTATCTACGTTAAAATAGACAAGTCGGACAATTTCTCTAATGAAGTTATGAACTTCTTAAATAGTTTTCCATTCTTCTAAGAGTAGAGAAAACCCTTTCCCCAGACCAGTTTGTAGCGGGAATACTTAGTGCAACTATTGAAACGTTACATTTTCTAGTCTAAATTTGCATTTTGGGTAGGGCAAGGTTTTATTTTTTCGTTGCAAAGGGGGGGTCGGTGTAAGTTAAAATTGACTTTTCTGGGTCGGCCACCTTATTTGGCCGCCAGTGCTAACAGGTTTTGCACTGTACCGTCGTAACGGTACATCTTACAGAAAATTTGTAGAGAGGTTTTATGTTTAAAATCGAATTTTCTACAACTTTTTATAGAGATACTTTTTGTCGTAAATTCAATAATTAAAAAGATATGCTTTATAGAAGATAGAATATTTTTTTTCTTTCAATCCAACTAAAAAACAAAAAAATCTATGTTCTATAGGAATTATTCAATTTACGACAAAAAGTATATCTAGTAAGCAAAAAATCTCTTCACAAATTTTCTGTGAGATATACCGTTGCGGAGATAGTGCAAAACCTGTTAGCAGCCCCTTTTCAAGATGTCGCCCAAATGGGGAGGCCGCCGACCCCGAAAACTCATTTTTAAACTTACACCCCCCCCCCCTATGTAACGAAAAAAAAACCTTGCCCTACTTAAAATGCAAACCTAATGTAATATTTCAATAGACTAACATCCACATTAGGTAGAAAATGTTGAGACAACATTTACATTTTCTTTGCGAATTAATTAAGCAGACTGCTGACTGATGCAATCATACAGTATCAATTTCAGTATAAGTAGATAATAATAATAAATGGTAAAAGAGTTGAAGAAAACATAATATTGTTTTCCTTTTCTTTTTTTGTGAACAAATTAACAAATAAGAAAAATTTGGTAGCAAACTTTTTTTATAAACTTCAGGCTACTTGTTGCTAAGACGTTCGGCGCCCCCCTGGCGCTTGGCGCCCCTAGGCTATAGCCTACAAAGCCTGTGCGTTAATCCGCCTCTGACTGCCTTGTAAGAACATAGAGATTTGTTTTACAAAGAGATGACATCGACGTAGCGACCGCGACCTCGACCTCCACTGTGCTCATCGAGGCATCTTCGGCATGTCCGTACCCTTGATATTATGATGCAACAAAATAAACATTTTTCGTTGTGTTATTTGTATATAAAAGTACGTCGTAGTTTTCTTAAATCTACCTTGAATTGTACCAGACATTGAGCATCAGTCTATTCCTCTGAGATTAAACTGACTTTTGTCATTAACTTGTGATGAATTTTAATGAGTAGGTATCAACTTGAAAAGGTTTAATATAATATATCACTGCTGATCATACCGTATAAATATTAAGCAAACAGGATATGAGTTTATAAATGAAATGTAAATATCTTTATAAGTAGTTTCTGTGATTCTATACATTGTTAACATTGACTCTGTGTAAATGTATGTTATACAGTAAAACCTTTAAAATAATCGCGTAGTAAAGCTCTAATTATCCGAACTAATTGGGAATCAGCTAGATCTGGATATGCGGAATTCCGGATATTTCGGTTTAACTGGATAGATAAGGGCACAAAGTAAAAATGACAAAATGAAAATTATAAGAAATCAATTTTTATTGACAAATTAGTGTAAACATATAAAATTAAAAAAAAAATTACAGATCACACATGAAACAAAGAACACTTAGCTGTTTATGGTATACAGTCTTTCCCTGATCCCTTGCTAGCCCTTTTGTGTCGTCAAATCGAACTAGAAAATTAAAAACTTGCAGGATATTTGGCATTCGGATTAATTTTGTCATACTGTACTTTGATTTTAAATGTGTACCTATTATATTTTTTAGTATTATTTAACAATTAAATTTCTAAATAAATAAAATAGGCAAGAAATAAATGTTATAATTTTCTGAATAATGAAATAAAATTGACGGCTTTATTATATAAAGACCATGACCGACCGGTAAGATTGTAACAGGTTCTGTCTCGTTTTGTTACCATTTTGTTATTTTGATGTTGATGTCAGTTTGGCTAAAGTTGTGATGAGCAAACCTTTAAATTTAGTTATGGATAAGTATACACCAAGATAACGTGCTGACATTGTTATAAAGTTTAGTGAATTTCACGTTTTGGTGATTTCAACTGGCCAGCAAGATTTCCTGATCTGACTACACCGGATTTTTTATAGGGATATTTGAAGGCAAATGTGTATGTGAATAAGCCGAATACAGTTGAACAACTTAAAAACAACATTCGTACCGAAATCGTAGCAATATCGCCAGAAATGGTAAACGAAGCTGAAAAGAGCTGAAAATTGCAAAGCTGCTCGTGAATTGAATTTATCCGACAGTATTTTCAGTACATAAAAAAATTAAATTATGAACTTTAATCAACATAATTAAGGAGAAAGAATAATCTCTTTTATTTTAAAAACATATAATGCAGGGTGTTAATTAAGTATGTGGCCAAACTTTAGGATGTTATTCGTTACTCAATTTTAAGACAAAACGTTTATATAAACATAGGTCCTAAACGGCCTTAAAATTAAACCTCGGGCGTTACCCCTATGCACGGCACTGGTAAAACGAGAAAAACAATTTTTAGCTTAAAAGACTCCTATTTATGTATTAAAAATTGTAGCCAAGTTTCAACGTGATACAGTTTGCGCCTTCTAGTTATTTAGGAACAGCATTTTTTTTAAATATTTCAACACCGTGTATATAAAAACAAAGCCGTTTAGGACCTATGTTTATATAAACTTTTTGTCTTAAAATTGAGTATTGAATAACACCCTCAAGTTTGGCTACATACTTAAGTAACCCTCTGTATATTAAAAGCCAAAATGGTCGGTTGATACTTGCCGCACCTATATATTATAATAAACATGAAACATTAATGACAACCTTACAATTCAGGGTTTGTTTGAGACTAAATCATTGAACCATCATACCTAAACAATTCCAACGATTCCCAAGCGTTCAATCAATAAACCCTAATCAAATTTATCTGTTAAGTGTCGATAAAATTAGGAACTTTTGTTTGCGTATTAAATTATTTTTTTAAATTTATATATACAAATTTCAGGAAAATCTAATTTTTTGTATGGAACTTTTTTTAAATTAAACCGGGGTTTACCCCCTACACTGAAAACTGTTCCTCATTTAACCTAATATATAATTCTTACAATTTTAGAGATTATATTTAAATTAAATCTTGTGAGAAAAGCTGAGCGTTGTTTATGTGGGATTTTCATGGCTTCTTTATTACAAACCCCCACTTTGCAGGTTCTAATCCGAGAACTAGTAAGAATATCTCTTGAATTTTCAATTTATCATTTTTTTTTTGTGCTGGACCTTAAAAAATAAAAATATGATTTACTATTCTATAAGCGTCGGTTGTTGAAATCACCTCCTTTAACCACAGTGACAGGCGCAACGTGTGGTCGTCGTGCGGATGTTTTACTGTAAGTTAAGTCGAGGAGGCCTCGGGTATCGAGGCGAACATCCTAGACTTGGCAGGACACTGTTCAAACATATGGTAGGTCAAGCGATATGTAAACAGTGCGGTCATTGCGCGCTCCTCGCTTGCCTACTGCGCCGTGTAATGTGTAGTCACATGACACACTATCCACTTACTATACGACGTTCGTAAATATGCGGACGTCCGAGAATATATTACTATACATATGCAACCGTAACCGCGAACTTTACTGGCAGAATTTATTCTGCAAGGCGACAATGAATGCGGTTCGTTTTTACCCACGTTAGCTGATTTACCGTAAAGAATTTAGTTTGGAAACTGTAGTCAATGACCAATACTTCTTATAGTTTCATAATGCAATATATTATATAAGCGACATAATTTTTATGCAATGAGAAAATCTAAGAATGGATATGCTTTACATTATTTTATTGTTTTTCCACTTCATTATATAATCACTGGCTATAATATCCAAACTGAACTGTAGGTAATTTTAATCTAGAGATATTAATTTAAATGTATTTTCTACTTTAGTGACATAGTATTGAAACCTGAAAGTTTGAATTGATTGATTGTTATATTTATGATATAACTATAAACGTGATAATAGAATAAACAGAGTTGGGGAGTACCTTGTGCCTAAGATATTTTTTGTAGCATTTTTCCATTTTGGAATTTTGCCCCTGCTTATTTATTTCTTATTGTTTTCTATCAACGGTGTTAGTGTTTGTCGAATTCGGGTTGATGAGAATTGTGCTTGAATTTTGCCGCCCATTTAGCCCTTACGTAAATATACGTCTATCGACTTTATAATAAATTGTATAAAAATATTATTATCAGTTATAAGAATTGTTAAATTATAGACGGTTCCAAAAACACTTAACGAAAGAGTTCGTGAAAGGGAACAACTAATATCAAAATGTTATATTGATTCTCGCAAAACTATTAACTTTTTCAATGGCATTTTTAAGAAGAAAGAAAGTTCTCAACCGTATTTGTTTTATTTATTCTGCAGCCCTTGATTTAAATGATTATATTAAGCATTATCTCATTTTTTTGTACAAGTAATAATAACATACTCAAAAAACTATAGTGGCGTCTACACATCGCAAATTTAAACTACAAAGTATAATGTTGCCAAAAGCAATAAAAGTTACTATTTTTTGTTACAGATATAAAAATAATGTCGAGAAGGAAAGAAGTGGAGAATTCGTCATCACATAACAGCCAGTTAAGAAGTTGTGGTATGAGAAAGTGCTTTTGTTAACAATTTAACCAAGTTAATGGAAGGAAAGTTTGTCAGTCCCCGTTCCCCACGGGTCCACGCACGTCACTGTTCGTGATCTTATGACGTAAGAGAAGATTTATCGGGTGAGTTCAACAAATGTTTGTTTATGTCCTATGTTACACCATCCTCTACAAATACGGATCCTGTATATGATGGTGATAGTGAAAATCCTAAAAAAAGACACAATGACGTTGTTATTTTATAACTTTGAAAGATAAGTGCTCAGTGGCAGAAAGCGTTGTCAAAAAATTTGATTTGACAATGACCTTAGATTGTGATCACACATATTTCTCTATAAGAAAAGCATTGTAGAATTTCAGAGCGATCTTACTCGAAAAATAATTGATCGATGGAAATGATATTTTTTTTAAACTGTATATACATCTATTAAACATAGTTTTTTGTACAATTTCCACTTCGAAACAACATTTTTCTACGCATTTTGATCTTTTTCTATGTAGATCAATCATTTGTTTTTGTTATGCAAATTGTATAACAAAAACAAATGATTGTAATGTAGAATATTATTAGATTGTATAATACAATCTTATAATATTCTACATTACAGGGAGTTACACAACGACAATACACTGCTCCCGAATGTATAAAAACTGTAATTATATTACCACAATATAAGGTCATTGTCAAATCAAATTTTTTGACAACGCTTTGTGCAACCGAGCAAAGGTCTTGTAAAGCATCACTTAAACTAATTTGACTAATTACCTTGAGAAATTTACATACGGTATTTTTATCAACAATCAATATCATGATACTTACCGTAACAGAATTCACCTTAGTGAATTACATAAGAAATATCAGACTACATTATCGTCCTGATATATTTTATTAAAGGAAATGGAAACTTGCCCGACGCAAAATTGGGAGTTTCGGGTTCGAGTCCCGTTGGTGTATTTGACTTTTTCATATATAACCTACTTTAATAAAATATATATTAGGACGATAATGTAGTCTGATATTTCTAATGTAATTCACTAAGATGAAGGTAAGGAATCTATCATATTGATTGTTAATTTGACTAAATTTGACTAAGGTTATTGTCAAAAATTTGATCTAATCGATTTTCTTTGTATTAAATATGAGGGTAAAATTGATTAATATAATTTTAATATAATTTCTGTTCTCAAATGTGGAGTGGTATAGGCTAAGTATAAAAAATTCACCATATTTCTATGAATTTATACAAGGTAAAAACTTTTGTTAAAATATTTTTCCGATTTAGATTGAAGCCATTCATCGTAAAATTGAAATCATAAACATTTGCAACTAAAAGTTTAGGAGAATGTTATTAATGGGGTTAAAAATTTATTCCTGTTTTAAATTAAAATAAATCTAGTAGGCACCACAAGTGTTTAGTACTTGCACTCTGCTTAAAATATTATTTGGAAACCCAGCAAAATGTTCTTTTGATATTGAAAAAGATATCTCTGAGACAAAAAAAAATCATCAAGCACATATTTTTAATTCAACGCCTGTATTTTGAGAACAGTAAAATATACATCACTGGAAGCCAAAAGTTGCAACCTTTTTCTTCCTGTAACGTATCTTTTATTGTTCTCAAAATAGAGGCGTTGAATTAAAAATATATGCTTGGTGATTTTTTTTTGTTCAGAAACTAGTACGTGCCTTTATTAAGATAGATTAAACATAGATACTTAAAAGTGCGATATCTCTATTTGTAATAACTATAGAACAATATAAATTAGAAGATATTGACAGACACATCTTAATGTGAACTTCATTTGAATAACTTTTTAACACGCTTATATTAGCTTCAATCGTAAGTTTGTGTGTAAAAATCTTGCAACTCAATTTTCACCCACTTAACCAAATGTTCCAATGACTTGAAACTTTGCTGTATGGAAAAATCACATGTGGTGGAAGTTCCGGTGTTGGTAGTGGGAGAACGTGTCTCCAGTCGTTTTTAACACGGTTTTTTCATATAATATATATTTTAAAAAGGATTGAAAAACACGTTTTCTTTACGCACTAAAAAGTAGAAAATAAATTTCTATCTCTTTTATAACGTTTAAAAACGTGCGGCACTCACTGCGCCTATATTTTTTATTTATTTCATCAAATGCCCCAAGCTTTTAAACGTTACCTATAAAAGAGACACAACTTTATTTACTATTTTTCTAGTTTTTTTAGTGCGTGGTAATAAAAGTGTGTTTTTATATCTATATATTTTCAAACATATTTTTTTCGAATAATAATAAATCAAATATTGATCTAGATATACGAATAATACAACAGTTATAAAGACTGGATATGCGCTTTTTTAACTTCAAAAAGAAAAATACAGTTATTTAATAGAAGTGAATTGTGTAGAAGCATAGAAGTAATTTGTCGTTTCACAATATAAACTATACCCACTTTATAAAAAGTAGACATTCCGTTATTACAGAAATGCCAGTTTTGACATCAAAGCAGAATATTGAGTTATTTTCCAGTTATTAACAACTCTGAGTAGTTCACTGAACGAATATGTCTTTGTAAGAATTTGATAAAATTGTCAGTAGTTGCCAAGTGGGTCGACACATTATGTCGGAAAGATAGAAAGTATCTTACGTCGATTTTATAGTAATATTTATATTTTTAAATATACTTTTTTTTAATTATTATATTATACAAAGTAATAGTAGATTGTTTAACAAGAGCGTAATGAATTGACGATTTTGATGAGTGACGTTTGGTACCCAAGTCTAACAGTAGCACGAGTAAAAATATCATTCCGCCCTTGATACACACTGTATTTTTTGTCCTAACACACTATAATAGTGGTTTTTGTTTTCATTTCCAGTATATTCAACATTTTCAGGCCAGTAGTAATTTTTTAATTTTTCACGACTATTTGACATTTCACTTGTGTAGCAAACGTAACTTCAATAATGAGTAGTAGGCTACTACAAATATTATATTTATATACGCTCTTTAAGTCGTCACTGCTATATTGGTTCGTAGATTAGCGTGTCGCGAGTTAAGTTTTAAAAAAAAATATTTCTTATTATTATTAGACACAAAAGTTTTACAATAATATTTCTATTTATTAAAATTGAAATAGCAATGTAAAAATGTAATTGGAATGAAGTTATATAAATTGTATAACAAACTCAACCGTGTTCATTGGTTATTGACTATTCTAATGTTTAAAGAATCACGCCTTCATTACGTTCTTCTAAGCTGTAAATAAAACTTATTATCAAGTAGCCAAATGAGATAAGTTATAATCGTAGGTGTAGCAAATCGTCTGCACATCAACTTTGTGCACACGTAACACGCGTCTTTGATCTACGGTTCACAAGATCGCAGACTCTATCTCAGCTTCAGAAATAAGAAATTATTTAAATTTTAATTTTTCACCAGTTATCAGCGGGCGCTAAAATTACTTTTGCGCCCGGATCGTCACCGAGCTGAAATCGGTCATTTTACGACCGGTTTCTAGTTTCTAGATGAATTTTGAAATACATTTCAAAACGGCTTATTAAATAATTATTATCAATTTTATTCTTTGAAAAATCTTGTATCCACTTTGTTTTGTGACCACAGATACTGTTATATTACGTTATGTGTCTGAAAAGCCACAAAAAATGAAATGCGGTTCGCTAGTTTGAAATTGCTTTTTGTTATCTTTAAGAGTACGTTCAAAAATAACGCTCGGATGCAGTACCAAGTTTGTTGAATTTAGGTAGCAGTAAAAATAAGTGGTGACCAGTAACTATATTGAAAGCAGTAATTATCATTAATCGATAGAAATTTCGAGAGAGAAATGATAACTAGAGAGGAGAGAGAGAGCGAGAGAGAGGAGAGCGAGAGCGAGAGAGAGGAGAGAGAGAGCGAGAGAGAGGAGAGAGAGCGCGAGAGAGAGGAGAGAGAGAGCGAGAGAGAGGAGAGAGAGCGAGAGAGAGGAGAGAGAGCGAGAGAGAGGGGAGAGAGAGCGAGAGAGAGGAGAGAGAGAGAGAGAGGAGAGAGAGAGAGAGCGAGAGAGAGCGAGGGAGAGGAGAGAGAGCGCGAGAGAGAGGAGAGAGAGAGCGAGAGAGAGAGGAGAGAGTGAGCGAGAGAGAAAGAGAGCGAGAGAGAGAGGGGAGAGAGAGCGAGAGAGAGATAGAGGAGAGAGAGCGAGAGAGAGCGCGAAAGCGAGAGAGAGTGAGGCCGTCGTTATGAGCACACTGCGTAATATTTCCACTACGGGTACAATACCTACAGTATATTTCAACAATCGCTTTCGTGGTTTTTGGACAATATAATAGCACAAACGTCCTCCATACTTAGATGTTATATTTCGTAACGAGCAAAAATACTTTTTAGCAGACGGGGCTTACATAAGTACCTATTTCAAAATTTATTTTTGAGTTTTCAGAATGTACTGCTCTATGAATAAGTATATAATGTAGTACAGACACACATTATTTGCATCTTCCTCATTAAAACATATGTGCATAATATAAAGTGTCAAAAGTTCGAATTCTGAGACTTTACATGCTTATCAGTTAGGTAGGAATAATAGTTTTGAACAGTTGGTAATTTAACGTGTATTTCTGCCATTGACCTTGCATTTTACCTAATTCTGAACTTACCCCGTGTACTTTGTTGAATCAAGATTATTCAATTCTATTTTTTCAATTTTTCTGTTGTACATTTATAAATAAAGTTTCTTTTGTGACATTTCAGTGTAGTATATTGTACTTACTTTAATACGAGTTGAATGTTAACAAGGGCAGTCTTCTGTATACGATGATAATTTCTATTTTCCCGTTTGCGGTTTTGGTTAGCATACATCTCAGGCATCTAATAATAACAGCTAACCGAACATGTATTTACATCACAATAGTGACTTCATACGAATTGCTAATGTACTTCTAATACGATTCTAATATATCTAGTACACGTGACGTATATAAATCTCTTGGTATTGTCCGTAAACTTGGACTTAGTTCAAAATCATTTACATTGACACTCTGCTTTGTTAACTATAGATAAGGTTGCTTCATTATAAGTTATGACCCGACCGTTTCATTGATGTGCTTAACTAGTTTTGGGCGGAAACAATTTTAACTTCAAAATTATGGTCAAGCATTTTGCGATATAGGATGTATAAAATAGCGAGAACTTGGTCTAAAGAAAATTATTAGACGCTAATTTTTTTAATAATTGCGACGTTTCGCGAACGTTTGTCGCTTCTTCTTCTTGAAGAAGCGAACAAATTTTTTGCCATACTTACTATAAAATAGCTGCTTTTCACTTCATTTTCAATATTTTCAAAAAAATTTGACAGTTCATTTGTGTCGCCAACTTCACTCCTATAGTACGTCGAGGTACGCACGGGAGTATGTAATAGCAGGCGTATCACGCGAATAAACATAAATCACTATGGAAATGTATTGCTTTCCCGCACACTATATAAGTGTGGGAAAGATACGTTCTCGTACACCGGCTTGTCAAAAGTCACTTTACATGCATGTAAAGCAGCTATTTTATAGTGGGTATGGTAAAAACATTTTTGTTAACCATTTTGATATTAAATTTATTAAAAAAAATTTGATAAATCGTTTAAAACTGGCTTTACATTGACACGCTGCGTCGCTTTTGTTAATACAGGTAAGGTCGCTTCATGACAGCCCCATGACCCAACTGCTTCTTTAACCGTTAACGTGTTAGTTGAAGCTTCGTTCACAAGCTTGCTACTTAGTCTATAGTTTTTAACTGACTTCAATGAGGAGGTCCTCAATTCGACCCATAGATATGTAGGGTAAATGCGGGAGAGATGCCGCACATTTCGAAAAAATATCATAATTTTGTAAATATTGTATTTTATGATTTTATATTTAAACACAACCTAATACATTCATTTAGCCTTAATTATACACAAAAACAAAATAAAAATTCTGATAAAAATCATACTAAAATAAAAATAATAAAAAACATTGCAAAGCGGCGTCTCTCCTTCACTCTTGGGTGAGACGCCGCACCAAAAAAGGATAGATGCCGCAGTCCCTTTTATGCTGCTTTCCAAATTATTTTTCGTAATTCGTCCCTGGAACATGCATTGAACTTGTCTTGATACATTGTGCAAGACTCATGAAGCCATTCTAAGCATTTAATTAAGGCATTCCAACCAATCATCTTTTCTTGTGGTTTTGTGATAATCAAAGCATTCAACGCAAAAATATTTTTTTTCTTTTGTGTATTTATTAATTTGGCAGTGCTGCTCCACTCATGTAGACTGCTGGTTTTATTTGAGCATGACATGTCAACTTTACTGCAGGGTATGTCTATCCCAAATCATAGTGCGGCAACTACCCTTTATGTTGGGAGAAACGCCGCATGCAAGAGCGGTGGAGTACAAATGTCAAGTTGGGTTATGTTGATTTTAAACGTGTTCACAAGACCCTAAAAGTGCCTCTGAAACCATGAAATGCTGCGAAAATTTCACCCCAGCATTTTTACAGATGTATATAAAACCACTAACAAAATTTCATCACAAAAATTTAGAGATACCTTCGAAAAACTTTAACTTAAATACGCCCAAAATCATATTCAACACATGCGACGTATGTGTCAAGACAAGATGAACGAACATACGTACTTGTAGCACGATCCATTGGTAAATAGGTAAGTTAATAGCTATGCGGCGTCTCTCCTATCGCGGCATCTCTCCCGTATTTACCCTATGTATTTTGTGAGTATATGTTTACGCATAATTTAGTAATGTGTGGATTGATTATAGATGATTCGTATATGATAATGTTCTTTCATACACGAGCCAACAAATATATTGTCAAAATTAGTTGATTTATTTTTGAAAAATTTCTACAGAGGAATAAAACAACAAATTTATCAAAAAAGACAACATCATGTTTTCCTGCGCCCACTTTTGCCACTAATGCATTCTTTGCTGCACCGGTAGAATATAATTTTAAAACTGGATTTTATTAGCGACAATAAATTTCCTTTTCAGACACTTTCGAAAGATCATCACCCGATTCGACAATATGTTAAGATAACATACAATACACTAATTGTCTGCAGTCATTTTGATGCTGGAAATGAACTGGATTGCTCGTAAATTCATTTGACAGTTATATCACAGGCCGCATTTGTCATTTTAGTCTGACGTAAAGTCGTATCTATTGTATTTTGGCTACGGTGGATCACCGTTCTAACGAATATCTCGAAAACTATCAGATATATGAAAAGATTGAATAGGAACTTTCTTTCGGAAATTTCATCAGCTGTGATTGTGAATATAACCACTTTTTGGATAGGGGTCACCGTTTTCGAAATATAAGCGAGAAACCAAAAAAACGAACCTTCTTTGTGCCTCCAAGCATCCCGCAGGTCCGAGGACTTTTAGTATGTTTGCCTCCCAACTACTCCAAACACAATCATGAAGTCAAAAAACTGTTCCAAACATTGCTGTCTAGACCCCCTTTTTGAGCGTTCGTTGGCAGGGCTATTACCGAATCTAAAAAATTCTTATTACGAATCAAAGAGCCAATACGTGACTCAGGACCCTTGAAATCTAGCCTTAAAAGTCTACCGATTTTCACCCAGTCAGTTTGGCTTAACATTATATTTAGGTAGGCAAAGAAGTCAACTATTTCAGCATTTTTATTTATCAAATACGCGTGTTTTGTCACGCTGATGATAATTAACGTAAAGGAAGTTTCCGATATTTTCAAGAGATGTGTAAACATTCAGATTCGAATACGATGACAGCTACAAAATACAACCTTAAAAAACGTTGATAGCTGACCAAGAAGGTTTGTGTACTGTTCGAACTTTCCACCACCAACGTCACTTCCGCGACACATTCCGTGATATTCCACCTAGTCATAATAATTAACAAAATTACTTACTGTTTCATTATTTATTATTAATGTGCTTTTATTGATTGTGCAAAACGTTAGTCATTATCACGCAGTAATATATATGGAATGAAAACGAAAAAAGAAGAGAAACTTTTTGGTTTCTGCGAAAAAATATATAAAGTCGAATTATTTTCAATTTAGTTTCGTGCGGTCAATATTAGAGCAGAAAAGAAATATAGTGTTGGGAAAGTCGGCGACATTGTCGTCTACGATACAAAATAAAAAGTTTTATCTGACGATATTTTCAACAAAGTTTGTAAAGCTCATTCTATTTATTCAGCGATTTTTAAATGTCTGTATCTTTAACAAGCTACAACTTAAAATTATAGTTACCTAAATGTATGTTTATATAATAATATATGAACTAAAAATAATACATTTTAATTAAGACATCAATCTTTAAAATAGAAAATGTTGATTTTGCAAATGAAAGCATAATATTTTCATTTTAAAGATTTTTTTATATATTTATAGCTGCTTTCCAGTTATATAGTCAACAGGCAGCGACGGATTTTCTTAAGTGTCTACGCAAGGCAAAATAATCTCAAAAATCCCTGTATTATTGGAGACCAATTCATCGGCGTAATCAGAATATGTGGTGGCATGTTTCATTTATATATCCGAATACTGGAAATAACATAAAAAATAATTTTTATATCTTTATAGTAAACAGGTAGCTTTGTTTACTTTACATTTTTTATGCAGTAAATTCTTATTATTATAATCCAGTGGCATCAGACTTTCTTATACTGACCCAAACTTCATTTTTTAATTGAAACTATAGTACATTATTAAATATATCGTTTTCTGAGAAAGTGAAAATACATAAGTTTATTTATTTTTTGTGAGCAATTTTAAAGATTATTATTATACTGAATTTATTGGTGCATTTCGTCTAGTGCACAATGAAAATTTAAAAATTTGTGAAGATGCATCAACCATAACGCATGCTCATTGATACTGACAAAATTGTGTAAATTGGGAGACAGATTTCATATACAAATTACTATTCGCCTTCAAGGTATTTTATCAATTTTATGTAATAATAGTTTAACGTCTTTATGAAATATTTATAACAAAATAAAAATGACTAAATTCACAGACAAAATTGTCTGTGAATTTATGAATATCAATTTAATTTTATTATCAACTTTATGTTGAAATTTAAATATTTATTCAAAAAATTGACCGTATATGTATATTAAAAAGTTAAACATATCGACGCATGTAGCCTATAGTAGCAGTTTGAAAACAACTGAAATACAAATATTTCAAGTTCACTGACTTTGATAATAAATTCTGGAATTATTTTTCCTTGTACCTCCGTGCGTTTGAATCATAAATCAGACATTGTTGGTCAGGTAATACCAATTTAATTCTTAAAACGAAAAAGAACTAATAAAAAATGTAGAGCTCTTGTTCTTTCTGCCACATTTACCTATTGGTTCATGTTATTCTTTTCGAAGCCAGCGGCCCGTCGACCTATGTCCTCCGTGCGGTGTCCAATATGACAAATCGTTCTGAGGCTGCTGTGAAATTGCTTCTCACCTCATTCATCTTAGGAACGGGAACGCGCGCCCGTCACGGTAAGGCGCATCACATCCTCTACTACCAAGATATACCGCAAATTGATTTTAGGCTGGGCTATGTGCATTACTTTATACTGAATACCTACATTTAGTACAGTAAAATTATCGAAAAAAAAACCGTGCTACCTTGAAAAATTTACGAATGAGATTTCTTTTTACCAAAGGGTTGAGGGACATAAGACGAGTCAAAAACCAAAATGGCCTTATAGTCTCCGAATTACAGCGCTTCAAAGTCCGGTGGACATGGGAAATCGACTCTTGGGCTATTATATCACGACTATAGTACAGTAAAATTATCGAAAAAAACCTTCCACCTTGAAAAAATTGACTGCTAAGATTACTTTTGCCCAAAGGGTTGAGGGACATAAGACAAGTCAAAAACTAAAGTGGCGTATCCTCACCCCCCCCCCCCCAGCTGCACAAAATGAATGCAATTACTGTATTTTATAAATTATCGCAGCTCAACAGAAATTTTGGTGCTGGCCATTTTTTCCAGGTAAATTTTGGATGCAGAATACAAAATAGCCTACAGATTTGGTCTATCAAATCTAGTTTTTGAAGTACGCTATATTGGCCTCTTTTAGAATAAAATTATTTTATTTTTTAACTTATGTACCTACATTTCATGTTATTACTACTACCATTTGCTCAAACTGCCAATTAAAAAAACAAAAACTACCAAGTAGAGCGACGCTATATAGACCAGTGCTGAAGTCTTTGAAAATGGTAAAAAGTGAAAAAAAATAATAGTAGGATGAAACCCATTGGAAAAGGAAGAGAATATAACAAAAATGAAAGGAAAAATAATTTACGGGCGATCTGAGGTCGGGAAGTGGTAGGGGGTGAATTTTTAAGGGTAAAAAACGGTTTATCTCGATTTCCGGCAAAACTAAAAGTCCTATGGAAAAAAGTTTAATAGCAAAGTTGTAGGTAATAAAAAGATCTACACTTTTTTCACATAACCTCAAAATTTATGTGAAAAATTCAAATAAGCAAGTTTTTGGTTTTTTATTTTTATCTTTTACAAAAAAAATTTTTTTTTTCACGAAATTTGGTAAAAACTTACCTTTTTATGTCCCACCACACTGTAATTTTTTGATTTAAAATATTTATTTTTTCACCTTATTTTGACTTAATATCGAAAAAACACCCTAATTTTCAATCGAAAATTCTCACGTCAAAATATCTGCTTTTTTAAAAAAGTCGTTGGGCTTTTTGTTCGTTGAAATCTCTACTTTATGATGGTGTAAAAAAAAATATACATTACTACGGAAAATGTTCTCAGAAAATGCAAAGAAACGAAAAAATCGAGTCAAATAATAAAAAAAATAAGGAACTAATTTTTCGTTGGCTGCTTAATCTGCCAGAAGACGAACATGAGCCAAAATGACTGGAACTGTACAAGACCTAAAACAGAGAAAAATTGAAGATATGTTAAAAACCTCCTTCAGTATACAACACGTTCTTCCCGTACTACACGACGCGACTCGAATATCGAGTATTATTAAATAAAGGAAAAAGAAATAAATGTCACTCTTTGTACACTCATAAAAAAATACAACCACTTAACGGGTTAAAACTTTGATTCGCTTTTACTTTCACTACAAAACCTGACATATAATCACTTGTTGTTGCGGTCAGAACTCAGTAGGAGCAAACCTTTGTGTTTGATCAAACAACGTGCCACGCGTTCTATTGTACTGGGGCGAGCGAATCAGGGAGATGTTTTGGTATAATGTGATGTTACATAGGTATGCCACATATGTGTAATGTGTATAGTTATAAACTAGTTTTCAAAATGACTTTGATTGATGGATCGTGAAATTAACGGGCAGGACATCGTATTGTCTGTGTGTATCGAAACAGTGTGTTGTTCAAGACACAAACAAGCTTTACCGTTCATCTGCAGATACATTTGTGTATAGCTATATTTGTATACAGAATGATCCAAAAGCTTAAGGACACGTTTCCATTGATGTAACTTTTCAAGCTGAAAAAATGTGAAAAACGGTTGATCTGTGGATCAACCCTAAAACTTCTCGCATGTGTTGAATACGTTACAATAAATTGATACTATTGTGTTGAGCAGTTAATTGTAAATAAGGAAGAACGCCGAATCCGTAAATCGAAGTGAGAATAAAAAAAATAGATACTGTAGCAATATAAACCCCTCCACTAATCCACCCTCACTATGGGATATCGGGAATGTCTGTGGGTATCTTGATGACCTGATTATTGTGTCCGCGTCATTTGATGAACACTGTGACGATTTGCAACGCGTATTTGATACACTCGGACAATTTAAACTCGAGGTTTAACTGTCAGAAATGTAGTTTCGCGTAACATAATAATTGTAATGCAAAGTAATGAACTAATAAAAATCAGTAATGAAAACATTTACATTCAAATATAATATTAAATATTTATTTGTTATTTTTATAGAGGCATTTTTTACTATAACAGTATAACAGATCATAACCACATTAATAAGCATTTACAACGCGTTGTTCTGGTCGATTATCAAAAGAACCACAACACGAATTTCGCTTTGTGGCTGTTTTACATTACCACAACTCGTTGTGAGCGTTTTTTGTAACAGGCTCGACACGAATTTCGTTTTGTGGCCTTTTCGGCCTTCGCATGTGTCAGAACGCCTTGTGGTCAGTTTTTTCGCTCGTTAAGCGTTTTGGGAATTTGAGCCTAACACAATATGATAATTGAATTAAAGTTTTGCAATTTTTAATAGATGAATTGATCATTACACCAATTGGGTTTTTAAACGAATTTTTTTTTTACTTAAATGGAAGGACCACATCAACTTTTATAGCAAAACTGTTTTTATTTAATTTTTTTGCTTACTAATTAAAAAGTTGTATTTAAATAAAAATTAATTTTTAAACTCAGTTCCGATAACGCGCCGAAAGAATCCGAACGCGTGTGACGTCATTATGTTATCTATGGTCTTTGTATCCATGGTTACCAAGTTAAAAATTTATTATTTTTGATAGTATGTGTAATACATATACACAAATACCAACAAATGCAGACACATTTTAACATAACGACGTCACAAACATTCCTGGCGCGTTTTGAAGTCACGTGATATTTTTTAAATTTTTATACATTTTAATTAATTTTTAGTAATTTATCTATAGCTTTAAAAATTTTTTTCTTTTCGATTTTCAATATTATTTATGTTAAATTATTAGAAAAAATTAAAAAATTAATAATTTTTTTTAAACTTAAATACCTAATTGGCGTAACTAGGGGATGGTCAAGGGGGGCCAGTCCCCCCCTGGAAGGTGACGGGCCCCCTAGAATAATTGCGGCATGTAACTCAGAGTGCTGACGTAAGAATAAAGAAAGTCGACTTAAAATTATTACAAACTATTGAAAGTAACTGTTTGGGGGTACCAAAACTTGAGCCAAGCGCCATATTCTATAATGTTGTATTTTCATCACTATACTTAAAAAATAGCCACTCAAAATAAAAACTTCATACAAGACAAGCAACTTTTACTGTTTTTTTTTAGTATGGCATTTAATGACTATTAAATTACTGACAATAAAAGATCTCATAATAGTGATTTTCAGTTCTCAGATTGAAAGGGCCATGACCCCCCCTGGAAAAAATCCCTAGTTACGCCAATGATTACACCATCAATTAAAAACCTCAATCTAATGATAAAAGTTATTAGTTTCTGCAGGAATTTGTTTACGATCAATCATAGATTCGAGAACCCAATTTTTTTATAATTCTACAAGGCTTCTCTTATGTAGTCATTGTTGATAAATGCTACAAATTTTAATAATGGTAAAAAAATCATAGTGACTATTGATTATTTAGAAAATAGAATATCGATCGCCTATGTACTTTTTTCTATTCTAGTTCTATTGTTCTCTTTTGTATGAAATGGCTAACGTTTTATAAATGAAAAACAGAGACAATCACATGTTCACACAATAGGTATCAGATTGTTCGAAAGAACCTCTTTTGGACGCTCGCACATAATGAAAAAAGTTTGTTAGTCTTTTGTTCGAAACAATTGATTGTTGTTTCATCCCTATCTGTCAACGGAAGCCGTTCCAAATTATTAGTATTGATCAATTAAATTGATTTATATCTCTAGTATAAGTTATCGTTTTCTTCTTTAATGCTATTTTATATCGTCCTATATATATATATTTTTTTTTTTTTTGAAAATATATTATACCTAACATGTAAATTATATATATAATTTACATGTTAGGTATAATATATTATAGGTATAATATATTATGAAGTATTAGAAATACCTTGTATTATGTCCGTCTTGTGACTTCTTGTGAATTTACACTACGCGTTTCAGCAACGAGGTGCCATCTGCAGGTGTGGTTAATTATTTTTTAAAAAACACGCATTGAGTATTCGTAACACTATATAATATTATGATGCTAAGCACTGTGTATTACTTCACAAACCACGACATAATACACAGTGCTTACCATCATAATATTATTATAGTGTTACGAATACTCAATGTGTATTTTTTTTAAAATAATTAACCACACCTGAAGATGGCAACTCGTTACTGAAACGCGTAGTGTAAATTCACAAGAAGTCACAAGACGGACATAATTATACAAGGTATTTCTAATACTTCATAATATTCATATAGTGACTTGGAGACCCAACACTGTAAAAATGTATCATTGTAAATTATGATTTAAGCTTTTTTGTTACCTTGTAATTACACTGTAAGTTTACTTTTTGAAGAAATATATAGCATTTTATATTTAAAATTAACAGTTTCTAGAAACTTTAATATGGAATATTGTCTGCTTTGTGAACTTTGCAATTTTCTTTAGTTAAACTGGAATAGCATAGATACTTGTATAGATATAAGAAAATTGATATAACTTTTAAATAAATACTGTGAATAAAGAATATCAAGAGCACAGTGGAACAAATTAGAAAAAGAAACAATTCAGTCACTTCTTAAGGAAATCATAAAATTGTAACGGGATCTCTGTTTGGAATTTCGTTTTATGTGGGTAATTTTTTAGGTTTTTGGGTAATTTGTAGGACACATTGTTGGGAAAACTTGTTTTTGTCTTTCTGTCTTCAAAGCCGCGGAAAAATTATCCTGTAATATTGTACCGTGTGTTGAACGTGTTGAGTAAATCGTAGATAGTATATCTAGTGGCGTAATGAGGTATATTACTGACAAATAGTGACAGTACGTTAAAACTCGCTATCGCTCACTTTAACAGTCACGCAAATCATAATATCAATACGCACGAGATACCTATATATGGTATTTTCTGCCATACCCACTATAAAATAGCTGCTTTTCACTTCATTTTCAGTATTTCCAAAAAAAATTTGACAGTCCATTTTTTGTTATAGTTATAGGCTGAGAGTTAAGCTGTCAGTAGGTAATGGCGAGAGTATAAGAGCGAATAGACATAAATCACTATGGAAATGGTTTGCTTTTCCACACTAGTGTGGGAAAGATACATTCACGCACACCGGCCTGTCAAGAGTCACTTTACATGCAACCCCACATGCATGTAAAGCAGCTATTTTATAGTGGATATGGTAAAAACATATGGTTTTACATGTTAAACTAATATAGCTCTATCTCTTTTTACGAATGTTTAGAATTCTGATTTCCATGGCAAATAATTTCAAAGTCTGTGTAGCTGTATAAACATATTTTGCTCTATTTTTATTACACATGCGGGATAATATAAGTACTATCTTGGCGCACGTTATTTTGGTCGGCAAATAGATCATTGCCCACTCTACTGTTTCCATGGCTTTAGCGTATTATTTGCGTGCGTAAATCAACTTGGCGCACGCTTTTAAATAAAACACGGAAATCGATTCTAGGGCTAATTTAATCAATAATTAAAAAAGGTAAAAAAAGTGACTTTCAAGTGACAGATAATAAATATTTCTTGAAATTTAAAAACTACATTTAAATGAAAAGTTTAAATAACGAGCGCCAAGATAGTACTTATCCCGCTCTAGTAATAAAAAATAGTATCTGCAACTCGTGCGGTGTTGTCGATTGCCCACGAGAGAGAAGTTGAGCGCACTCACTTCATTCGTGCACTCATTCGCTCGAGTGGACAACTTAACGCACTTGTTGCATATACTATTACATCATGGCGCTTTTTTAAATGCTTTTTTGAGTTTTTTCAATATAAAAAACAACAAAAAAATTAAATTTGAACTGCATTTTTCTTTCTTATTACGCCTGAAACCTATCGGAAACATATTGAAAATGGTAGAAATGTTTAATAAAACCGCGATGTGTTTACTTAAGACGTTCAACACACGGTAGTTCTTCAGCTAGTGGCCGTATTTAACTTTAAATATTCCGAAGAAAATGTTGCGTCTCATATTTCTTTATAAAACTTCTTGTGCGGACTGGAGAACTTGAAGTGGGAAATAATAAGATTCATTCTTATGACAAAGATGGTTGCATTATATATTCGGTTTGCCGAGAATAACAACAGCTCTGCGTAAAAAAAAACTCATTAAAACATTTTGCTTGCTTTGACTAACCAAATTAACGAACCTCTAGAATTACCGGATGTCAGCTCTAATAGCCTTACAATTAAATAAATAAAAATTTTAAATCAAGCATGCTGAAATCGTTGAGCCAGAGCGTGGCTTCGTTTTTACATAAGTCAACAGTTGACTGTTCAAACACATAGAATATCAATTATAAATATTAAGTAACAGAATATTATAATACGAGTTATTAGTACTTAGCTATTGTTGCCGATTCGCTTACTCTAAAATAAAAGAGACGAGTAACTGTGAACTTAACGTTAGTGAATTTTAAGAAACATTTACCTTTATTATCGCAGATTAGCTTTTTGTTTACACGAATCCTTATCCTGTTTTTATTTTCGATTTTTATAGTTGTGTACTCGGTAAGGTGTAAGTATGCAACATCGTAACTAGAAATAGATATATTTAGAGCTTAAAGACCGCTCCATATTCACGCGAGAATTTGGCGAGAACAACACGAGAAACATGAATGTGGAGCCGATTCACATATTCTTCGCAGGTTCTCGCCTTGTTCTCCGATTTTTGTCGGTTTTTGGCCCGAGACAAAGGAGCCGAGAATGCGAGAACAGGCGTGCGTGCGAACTGTATTGGGAACCTTGCCAGTGTTGACCCAGGACAGTTCTTGCCGAGATTCTCGGCGAGCATCTCGCGTGAAGTGTGGAGCGGCCTTAAAATAAGGACAAAATATAAAGAGTGCAATAAATTACTAGGTAGATAGGCACTAATTTAATGAAAAAACGACCAAGTGCGTGCCGAGCCATGGAAAGAGTAGGATTCCGTACTATGTAAGTTATGCTAAACCTACAATTTTGATAAAATAAATCCTAAAATAAAAACACATTCATAATCTACTCAAAAGGCCCTTTTCAACGATACCCCACAAGAATACAATTTTGATAAAATAAATAAAATAAAAACAAATTCACAATCTACTCAAAAGATCCTTTTCAACGATACCCCATAAGAATAGATACAAAAGAAATTTTTTTGACTCCGGTTTGCATGTATGAGTGTTTTCTTCTGTTTTTTTGGTATTTGTTGATTAACTAGACTCTAGAGGATATTATGAGTGATACTTGACGTAAATTACAGCTTTATAGGTAATTGCGTTGTTAAGATAGACCTATGGTAACAAAATAGGTCTAAAAATTGCAACTTTGACGGTCTCTAAAATCTACAATTTTGATAAAATAACTCATTCATAATCTACTTAAAAGACCCTTTTCAACGATACCCCGCAAGAATAGTTACAAAAAAAAACCTTTTTAACCTTTGGTTATTATCTCCGTCTCTGGGCCGGTAATACATATTATATGTGTGAATTTCAAGTTCCTATCTCATTTCGTTAAGAAGTTAGAGGCCTGTGACAGACAGACGGACATCGCTGGCACAACAATAGCTAGGGTTCCTTTCTGGTACGGAACCGTAAAGATTAATAATTAATACCTACAATTCAGATCACAATATCGATACATATTAAAATCATAGTTACGTATGATAAAGATAAATTATACCTACTATATTTTTGAGGATTAATTTTGAAACAAAATAAAAATTCTTATAGAATAATAATCCTAAACAAAAATTAATCATTCATTTTATATGTAACCGCAAAATTATATCTCAATTGTTTGTAGTTATATCCTAATTTCAAATGTAGTTCGTACAAAAATCAGGTAAGTATTGTGATATTAAAATTTGAAAAAAAATCTGTATTCTCTACCGACAATTAGACCAATTACCTTAATCTATTCTATTTAATAAATATACGACGCAAAAAGATTAATTGCCTAAAGCAAAGAGCTGCACAAGCATCGTCAAGAAACCAAAACGTAATTATACCAGTTTCATTTTAAACAATGGATTGTAGTCTCAAGTGTTATCCTGATTTTAATTAATTGCTAATACGTAGACAATTTCAGTATAATTTATTGGATAATTCAGCACTCACTGATATTTTTAATAAGTAAATTCTAATCGAAAAATTTTCATTACACATTATACTTATCTTCAATTATTTTTGGTTGCCTCATTCATAAGAAAAACGTAAAGTGATAACCAATAATAAGTACTTTTTGAAATGAAATTTATCAACCTTAAGCACACATTTCTTTAAGTATTTTTGCATATTAAACACTTAACAAAATAAAAACAAAGAATGAACTGATCTTCATAAGTGTTAGTATACGTCATAAGTACGTCATTTTACGATTAATAATGTATTGGGATCCGTCAGATGGGTGAAGCTTAAAAAACATGGCGGAGTTCGGGCAAAATTTTATATACGGGTTATAGTTTCGCGTGTAGTTTTGTGATCTTCAAAGTGATAAAAATTGATAAATATAAGTGCAATTTGTGATTGGGAAAACATTTCATTCTCCAAGTAGATAATGAAGCCCTAACGTGGATGCTTACCCACCCAAAGCAGTTGAGCAAAGTCGGGCGTTGGGTGTTAAAACTTTCAAGTTATGATTTTACAGTGCAAGTATATAAAAGGTCCTTTGAACAGTATAGCAGATAACTGATGCTCTCAGTCGCTTATATGAAGACTTCAACGCTGGAAAAAAAATGAACATGAAAAGTTGAAAACATTAAATTCATTACATGAAATACCTGACAGTTTTGTTTCGTCTTATTATAAATGTCAAATGTATAGGTACTAATAGTATTTAAAGTAATCTATAATTTATTAATATTCTTAAAAAATATAAGTCTGATATAAGTATATTTTTTTCTATTTAATATTTGAGTGGCAAAAACGCCACATAATCATAATAAGATAATAGTGTTGCACTATTATGTGCTCCATCTGGTAAAGCAGGCTTTTTGATTAACGGTGTTACATTGCATTCTGCTTTTGTAGTACCATGCATTCAGTTTTGTGTGAATATACCACAGCTTGAGAGATTTAGCAAATAACAATTATGTAAGTTAGAACTGTTAATCATTGATAAAATGTCAATGGTGAGCAATACTGGATTAGGTTATAATATGTAGATATAAATACAAAATTACGACAAATAACTGGAATAAATGAGCTCTTTGGTGGTATATCTGTACTAGCAGTTGGTGATTTGAATCAGTTGCCTCCTACGTGGTAAACCTGTTACTCAAGTTTCAGGACACAACGAAATGGGACCATTTATGCATGTAAATACTTTGCGGAACCATTTAGATTTTTACGAGTTAACTGAGATGCCCTAAATAATTTAGACACTTAGAAAAATATTCCAGAAGCAGTATATTATGCTATTAATGCTAATGTAAATTATAATGCAAGAAGAATATCCCAATCCCATCAAAAACAATTCTTGTAAAAATAAGGCCAAGTCTCGCGATCGCGTAGCAGCAAAAAGCTATGAGATCTAATAGAGCCAAGTTCAATTAATTGTAAGAGAAAAGTAGTGAAGTTTAAAACTTGGCTATATATTTTTCTGAACTATATTTATTAGACACCAGTAATTTGGGAAATTAGTTAATTACGTTAAATACAATCTCTAACGTAATTTTCAGGCTTCTGCTTGCATTTATAACAGAGATATAGAAAGTTTAAAAGTGCCTCGAGTTGCTTCTAGAAAAGGGTTCCTGATGGTCGTTTGCTCGACTTGGTAGGGCCACTACTGACTACCATGACCCCAGATGTACAAGTAAATTACTATATATTTCAATAGCTGAAGTAACATTTTCCAAGGATGTAAATGTGCAAAAAAAAACTTATATTACAATCAATAGAAAAAAATTAATCGAAACTCAAGTGAATTACTTGATGTTATTGAATTAATAGTTAACATTAAATATACGGTAATAACTAATATCGATGTTGAAGATCGATTTGTAAATGGTGATTATGGTGTTTTAAAATATAATATATTGAATGTCAAGGAAAAGATGAACCATCTATAATAATTATGGTTAGATTGCCGAGAGTTGATGTAAAAGCCAGAACTCGATAATATGATTATATACCTAACGAAAAATAATATAGATAATACTTTAACACCATTAACAAAAATATCGATTCAAACAACTGATGTTGTTAATGCTGAAAAATATAAAGTTATAAAATATCTTGTTAAAAAATTGTTATGCCTGTAGAAGCATTAACTATTCATAAAAGTCAAGGTCAAACTTACGATAAAATATGTCTGGATTTTACGATAACAGAACGACAAACTTTATCGATGTTATATGTCGCACTAAGTCGAGTAACTAAATTAAGTGGATTATATATTAGAATTCGAATTAGAAAAAATTCTAATGTTTTCAGTCCAAAACTAGCAGAATTACAACGATAAAGATTTAGCAAACAATTAAAATTATCATACATTATTTAGAAAACGTAATTGGAATAAAAATAATGTATCAGAATGTTGGCACATTAAAAAATAAATTGAGTCATAATATAAATAAAGTTAAATGATACCACCCACATGATTTATTAGTTTTCAGTGAAACGTTAGCAGACTGTCAATAGGAATAATTGAACATCCACAATTATAATATTGCTTTAAGATTTAATCATAATAAAGAAAATCGCGGATTGATATGCTACTAGAAAAATAACTTAAAAACATAAACTATATTAATCGAACATAATGCTAGTAATAAAGAGCATATGACATTATTTCTTATAAAAGTACAAGATTATTACATTAGTGGTTATAAATCTCTTCAATCAACAAAGTATGTTTGAAACGATTATTAATACGATAATACAAAAGCTACCAACTGTTCAGTTATATTAATAGGTGATTTCAATTTCAACATAATAAATCATGTTAATGAAAAGAAATTTTTTTTGGGTAAATGCAAATTACCACCGGACAGTATTACGACAAATTTAAATACACAAATTGATGTAATTTTTTCTAATATGAATAACTTCCATTGTGGGATTTATGAAACGTATTTTAGTTATCATAAACCAGTATAATATGCTATTCTTGGAGACTTGCCTGCAATAAGCAATTCTATTAATTGTGGTAGTAATAAAAATAATGACAATGACATCAATATTGACAAATGATAATGATAAAGACAATAACGATCATGATGAAAATAGTATGATAAGAACAACAAAATAGATAATAACGATGATGGTCATGATAGCAGTATCGCTGCTGATGATAATAATGCTATCAAAATGCATGACAATAACAACAACAATAATGATTATGATGATAACAATGGCAATGAATTTTATGATTTCAATTTATCGTTCATAAAATGCAAAGAAATCTTCTATCCTCAGTGTTATTTAACTGATAATCATTTTAATCTATTTAAAAAAATAATAAAGACAAACTAATTGCACGAGGAAAATTTAATTTTGTACAAAATACTTGCTATACGAGGGCCTTTTTGTGTAATTTGCAAGCAATACCTAGATCAGATTATAATATTCAAATTAGAGATACTATAGTATAGGTGGTCTTCATATAGGCTACTGGATTTGTACAAAATATGATGGAAATGGAACATTCATATTTATGATAGTTTAAATAAAAATCATTTGGAGAAAGAGCAGATCGATTTTTTGAGCGCAATATATAAATGTATATAAATATAAATATAATATATATAATATAAATATAAATATATGTACTATATATTTCAGAGTTCAAAATCAAACTAATGGAATTGATCGTGGCGCATTTGCAATCCATTTTCCAACATTATTATGCTATAATAAAGAACCTGAATAATAATTAATGCCATATCGTTATGAGAAACCAAACAGTTCGAATGTTATTAAATAAAACATTCTTGTATCCCAGTGTTATGTGTAATGGACATTTTTAGTTTAATTTTATTCTTTGTATAATTTTGGAGTGCAAGCAAGTCATGGCTAATTACACTAATCGGTATAGAAGCCAATAATCTGTATTCCGTATATATATAAAAAAATAAAATTAAACTTCTCAACCTTTTCCAGTACGTGGATACTAAGTTGAACTGATTAAAAGATTTTATTAATTTTTTATTTTTACTTTAGTTGTATGTATGTATGTCTATCTGATACAAATCTTACAATCAAAATTTCGACTAGTTCTAATTGAGCTAGAGCTTCAAAATTTTGCACACGTGTATAAGTCCGGTGACAATGCAATATAGCATATCTAATATAGTTCTAAATCCAATATGGCGGACGCCCCCAAGATGGCGGATTACCTTTTTCTTCACAATCTCCTTGAGATGGGTATCAAATGAAAGAGCTTTACGAGTAGAATACGATGAGCTATGTTACGTCATTCTTAACCCAATATGGCGGACAGCCGATTCCTCCAAGATGACGATTATCTTTTTCTTAATAACCCTCTTGATATGGGTATCAAATGAAAGGGCTTTACGAGTCGAATACAATGAGCTATGTGACGTCATTCTGAACCCAATATGACGGACGCTCTAAGATGGCGGATTACCTTTTTACCCCCTTGATATGGGTATCAAACAAAAGGCTTTGATGAGTAAAATACGATAAGCTATATGACGTCATTCTAAAAATTAAAAAGTAAAAAAATTAAATTAAAATAATAAAAGCGTCGGGGCCTAATAATGTTATGTCAACTGATTTCGTTTCCATGTTAGTATCTTACATTGCGTAAAGCATATTAGCTGTCAATCTATCACCTTTGCAAAATTTTTAGATAGCAGGTATTTTATGTAATATTCAATAAAACAAAAAGTTGTCCTTTGTCCCCATTATAAAGTCAACACGCAAACGGAAAGATAAGACACTTGAAAATTGATCGATAAAAATATAAAATACATTTTTTGTGAACTGCCTTTTTAGAACGTAAAGATATTACATAATAAGGGTTCAATTCAGAGTTCAAACAGGTTCATCGGCAAGTATGGCGATGACATGAGTACGGTTGATGGATGATTCCATACTCAGCTGTCTTGTTCACACGCCTTCTCTGATCCTACTGCTGCCCCCAATCCCGGGGCGCCGCGGAGACACCGATTAGGTAAACATTTTGTTTATGGAACGATCAAACCGCCTCGGTGCGATACTTTATCTGTCGATATTCAGCTGTCTGTCCGTTTGATTTTGACAAATGAAAGTGAAATCCGGCATTTGTTATACGCAAAAAAAATTTGTATGGAATGCGGTTGCTACTTGATTTTAAAAAGAATGCTTATTTGTTAGTTACGTCATTGTGTTTGATTTTGTCAGATTTCTAAATATTTATAATTGTTTATCAATTTTTTATGGATAGTAATAATAATAAATCCCATAGTAATTACTCTTATTTTGCGACCGCAATTTGTGTTATTATTTAGTAAACAATTTTAGATTAATGGAAAATATAACTTTAGATTGTTTGGCTCTAGAGTACGACAACCAAAAATGATATGTCGAAGGACCAAAAATATACACATTAACATTTTTTATTCAACACATGAACGCTTTTAGTGTTTTTTCGTGTCTGTAATTCGAATCTTAAATGACCGTTTATTGACTTGTGACGTCATGATCAATTATAAAACGCTGTTCGATGCTATAATGAAAAACATTTGAAAATGCACGTTACATAATGAATCAATACTATGTACCTCTTATCGATGCTATAATGAAATATGGTTACAATGGTAATTGAAGTAAGTAAATATTGTATCAAGGCCAATTTTTTTTTATGAGATGTACTGCTGTCAGGGAATCTAATTCAATTAAAGTCGAAAACTATGCATGTGTTGAATAAAGTTTAGTGTGCAACGCGTGTGCTAAATCTTTATGCGTCAGGCGCATAAAGATGTATTTAGCACACTAATTCCACAATATAGGTACTATTGTTCAGTATTTTTTCAATCAGTGAATCGTAAATAATTGCAGTTATACTTCATGGATGTTAATACTTAATAGAAATTCATGTCAGTTAACAAAAACCAAAGTTCAACATAAAAATAGAAAGTTTACCGCATAATTAAAATTCTTTTACGTACTTTTTACGCAATATGTTCGAATCTCTACAAAAATACGTTCTCTATAATATGAGAATAATGAAAAAAAATAAAACTATAAACTTTATCATTCAGTTATAAATTCCCGTTTCCGGAAAAAGAGAATAGTTAGGTAATATTGTTTTTTAATATGTAGGGTAAATGTGAATAAGAGAACACACCCATGATATTTAATATAAACCACCGGCGCCATATATTCATTATTTTGAACAGTTAGTTGAAAATTATAGCATAGGGACAAAAGCGGGAATCTGGATTTCCGTCGCGGTTTTAAAATATTGCCATTACAAGTTTCCATTTCTTAGCACTGTAATAATCTGCGCAGTCTTTTTTTATGTTTTTAAAGTACCTATACTGTACTAATTTAATGATTTAATAAATGTTTTTTTTGACATACCCACTACAAAATAGCTACTTTCCGTGCATGTATACCGGCCTGTGTTGGGTCATTTAACAGGCAGGCGTGTCGAAAACGTCTTCAATAAATAACTAATGCGGTAAGTAAACGTTTGCCATAGCAACTTGAAACTTCTTTTTATTCGCTCTATCCGCCTGCTAATATATATTCATGGCCTACTGTAAATGTAAATATGACGACGCAAATGAACTGTCAAAATTTTTTGAAGCTACTGAAAATAATGATGGCAAAAAATACCATTTTATATTTCTCGTGCGTAATGGTATTATGACTCGTGTGACTGCAGTAAAACCTCGCTATCGCTCGTTTTTACATACTGTCACAACTCGTCAGTAATAAACCCCATTACGACACTAGAAGTACAATCTACTATTTTATGATTCTACAGGGTGTGGCTTAGAAAAGATATAGCATTGAGAACATTTATAATCTTGTAGTCGGCTATGGGTCATAAGACCTAATGTAAATAATTTGTAGCAGATGCTTTGTTAGGATTCCGTACCTCAGAATGAAAAAACGGAAACCTTCTAGAATCACTCTCGTGTCTGTTTGTCCGATCTCCCCCGCCTCTTATCTCCGAAATTACTGAGCCTAAAAGTTTGAAAAAAACAGGGAATATAGGACGTCACGCATAGTTTACAGAAAAACTTAAACGAAAATCCTAAGTCCTTAAATTCCCACGGGAAACGGAAAATTAGGAATAGAATTGTGTATCAAATATACCATTGTTTGTGCCGTGCTACACGTGAAGTAGTAGTAACGACTAACGCGCTAGGCGTTCGCATGCTACCACGAATAGCCGGGTTCAAATCCAACTAACTATACGTGATTGTTTTTTTTTAATGTGAACATTTTGAAATTGTTCACTTTATTTTTTACTCATCAAATAATCTGTTAATATATTTTTTTAACTTCCCGCTAAGAAAATTGAAAATTTTCAAAAATAGGGAAGCTATTGTTTTTACCCCGATTTTCGAAAATCGAATTTTCATCAGATGTCGACGTTTTGTGATCCTAGGAAGCTATTCTCACTATTTTTACGATGATGTCTGTATGTCTCTCTGTCTGTGTGTATGTGTGTGTGTGTGTGGCAGGTACACAAATCAAACACCTTATTACGCTGTGTATAACGTTTCGCCGGTGATTCCAGCTTCCCGATAACATTTGCTATATTATATCAATAATGGACGTGCAACCAGAAAAAAAAAGTGTGTGTGTCAGCTCCGACGCACGACGACTGGAGTTTACTCCTTAAGTACGATTGTATTTGACTATGCAGTAGGCAAACATACATAGGTTCATGCGTCAGCTGTCGCGCAGCACTGTAACGCTTTTTAGTTAACGCCAAAACGTAACGCGTTTTATTTAACGCTTGTATAAATTTTACTCCTCATAAAATTTCCATACCGGAGGCCTTATATGAAAATCGATTCTTTAGGAGTAAATTCCAAAAAAAATCTATAAATCGGTTGACTCCGCAGGCCATCCCTAGAACTTCCCGCTATTTTCAAGCGCTTTGAGTTCGAAGCACTTGATAATATACCCAAAAGTAGATTTTTGAGCTCTTCGAGTTCAAAAATCTGAAAATTGCTGCAAACAACACTATTTTAATTTTTAAAAAGCTATAACTTTTGAACACGTTGTTCGATTTTGATCTTTAAAACGACATTCGACGCAGTATTTTAAGCTCTAAAAATATTGTAAGAGGTACAAAATCGATTGGTTAAGAAATCTCGAAGTTATTTTGAAAAAAACACTTTTTTAGAAATCTATTGACTACGATATCTCTCGAACGGACTAACCGATTTTGATCCGCTTAGCGGCATTCGACGCGGTTTTCTGAGGAGAAGAGCTGATTAGATTATGAAATCATACGGTACAATATTCTAGAAGTTATTTTGAAAAAACATCGTTTTAACAACTTTTTTTTCGGTTTTTTTGGAATTTCTCAAAATCTATTGGGCCTAATCGGTTCAAATTTTCAGGAAATCTAAGTTCAGTGGAACCCTTTCGAATGCTGTAAATCGCGATTCGATCGGTCAAGCCGTTCAAAAGTTATGAGAGGTTTACATATACACACACACACACACACACACACACAGACATACTGACATAATCGTAAAAATAGTCAGAATAGCTTCCTAGGATCACAAAACGTCGAGATCTAATGAAAACTCGATTTTCTAAAATCGGGGTGGAATCAATAACTTCTCTATTTTTGAAAATTTTTAATTTTCTTAGCGGGAAGTTAAAAATATTTACATTGGTTTTTTGGTCCATAGCTGACTACAAAATTGTAAGACGTTCTCAATACTATTTTGCCTATGATATTACCTTTTCTAAGCTACAGCCTGTATGTATAAGATTATGAATAATATTATTATTTCAGATAAAAATTATTGAAAACTTATTTTCTGCTAAAGAAAATTTTGTCATCTCAAAATCCGCGTATAAGTGTACGCAGTAAAGGTACTCAGTGTGTACCTACTCTTACCTTTGTATACGGCCCTTTAGTGTGAAAGTCGAGAAATATATTTTTCTTTTTTCTTTTGTTTCTCAATCTATGATACAAAAGAAAAATTACAAGATATCAAGCGAAAAATCGCGACACGCTTTAGTAAAAAAAAGTAGATACAGCTAAAGAAATATGGGTATGAACAAAGCAACACTGAACAAGCGTTTAAAATGTATGAAATTAAAATGTTCCACAATCGTGGCAATTCAGTAATGATACACCTGCAGATATGGAAGTGCATTGTGTTACAAGGACGGAAAGTAGGAGATTGCGACGAGTGCGGTTTGCCGTCCGCGTGAGGTCAAAGTAAGGCTGCTCTACACCATTGGCCATGATGGGCGAATACAGGCGATCACGAAGGTGTGGAGGGCATATTCGCCTGTAATAGGGTAGATGACTAACATTTTTTTTGTGTTATATTAATAGAGCAGTAAATTATGAACAAAATGACACCTAAATCACTTCAATCTGATTTCAAATAAGCTCAAAAATAATTTTTGAAATATTTATGTTAGCCCCGCCTGCTAAAAATCGTTTTTGCTCAACTCAAATATATGACGTCATAATTTTATGAAAGTTCGTTTAAATTAGCTACAAATATTATTTAAAGACCCAGAAACAGAGTGTTGAAAAATACCGTTTTGTACCTATGTAAACATGATGTAAGCAATCTAAGCTCCGTTGCTATGGATACATTAATATTTTACATGAATTGACGTCACGCGGTGTTTTAAGTCACGTGACAAATAGTTTAAAAATCATGATTTTATTTATTAATTTAAATATGTTTACGAAACTTAATTAATAAAAATAAAAATTCTAATAAATATTTTAGAGCATAAACTTTCATTATAACAAAGTTTTATATATATAAAGTTTATATATATACAGGGTGAGTTCGACCACCCGTATCAGTCGTTTTTTTTCGAAAACGGTTAATCGTAGAGACTTGTGTCAAAAATTTGTATTATAAAAGCCCTAATAAAGAATCGAATGGTGATAATTTTTTTTCCCGGGAAGGTCGGCTTCCCTCTTAGTTTGCTCCAGAATGTCCAGAACTCCGGAATTATAAATGTAACGATAGGTCGAAAGTGGTATTGTTGAAAAGATCTTTAAAAAATAAGCAAGTTTTGTAGAAAAAATTTTTTTATTACTGCCACCCCTGTTAAGTAATATTTGATTGAAATTACTAGATTAAAATGTCATAATAACGAACTTTTTAAAAGTCCGCATTTAAAATCTAGTTACCTATCTATCGATCATTAAACGCTGAAGAAGTACACTCACAGTATAACCAGAAGAGCTCAGTAGTATGTACTAAGAGTAAATGGAAGACAGTTTGAACACTTGTGACAATGTCTAAGGTTGCTAGATTTTCAATGCCGACTTCAATCGTTATTATGAAATTTTGATTTGATAATTTCAAAGGATTATTTCTTAACAGGGGTGGCAGTAATTAAATAATTTTTCCTACAAAACTTGCCTATTTTTTAAAGAACTTTTCAACAGCACCACTTTCAACCTATCGTGCTTTCTAAAATTCCGAAGTTTTGAACATTTAATAATTTATATTTATACTTATAGAAATTTACAGGGGTAGCAGTAATAAAAAAAATGTTCCTACAAAACTTACTTATTTTTTAAAGATCTTTTCAACAATACCACTTTCGACCTATCGTTACATTTATAATTCCGGAGTTCTGGACATTCTGGAGCAAACTAATAGGGAAGCCGACCTTCCCGGAAAAAAACATTATCACCATTTGATTCTTTATTAGGGCTTTTATTACACAAATTTTTGACACAACTCTCTACGACTAACCGTTTTCGAAAAAAACGACTGATACGGGTGGTCGAACTCACCCTGTATATAAAGTTTATATATATATATCACTGTCCACTGGAATGTAGCCTATTGCCCATGATCGGTGACGATCGAGCGTGATCGCCGATGTGTAGGTTTTTCGACAAACATCAAAGGACGTTGAGCCATGATTGCGCGCGTGTCCACACGTTCTTCGATCACTCAATTCATATTTGTTTACGGTGCGGTGAGGACGTGTGCTTTTTCGGTACCTACCCATTCAAAATACTTGAGGTCATAATCGTAAACGAGTACCTACCTACTTAAATTAATCAAATAAATAGCGGCAGTTGCTACTGTCTTGAAATAAAAATGCATTGATTAGTAATTGTTTTTTTAATGTAATATTTAGATCTGATATTTAATATATAAAAAAAAAAAAGTAATTGTTTTACACGCGATCCAACAATCACTGAATTTTAAATCGAAAATAAATATTGCACTATTTTATTTAAAAATCGATTTGAATAATAATTATATTCACCATGCATAATATATATTTTAATGTGCTTTAACAATTTATTTTATTGTATCAATATTGTACAATCGTTAACGCTTGATGCTGGCAGAAGATATGCATTTCGTAAACCACTAATGTACGTGACACATAACCGTTTGTTAAATTTTAGCTGGCAGTTAAATAAATGAAGTATGTGCACTGAGTACGAATGTTTAATTAGTCTGTCTTTCGACCACGGTATTATGTTGTTCGATTCTTAGTTCGTAACTTTACATTTTACAATATTAAAATATGTCGTTGATATGCCTTTCATATTAGAAAAACTGTTTTTTAAATATATTTTTAGAAAGTTGAAAATCGGCATTATGTCGTTATATTTACATTCATAGCTGTATTATTGTTATTTTGAAAACAACAGTTGAAAGGCGCCCAGAAAGAGTATCAAAATATAACTTTGGATGAGTGTACTGCTGAATTTTTTTCAGAATAGTGCATTTAAAATTCAAAAAAGCATTAATTCATCTTTACATTTTGAATGGCACATACCTACTTTAAAATATTATATAGGAATATTGATTCTATGTGATTCTATTGTGAAACAATTGTAACTTTTTTATTATTTTATATGAACGCATCTCGGCTGAGAAAAGTTCTATAGAAATTTTTGTTATTTTTACAATAAATTGTAGATCTAATTAAGATCAAAATGAAACAATACTATTGTGATAAATTTGCATTTATTGTACTGACGTTTCGACAATGTTTTTTGTCATCTTCGAAATATCTAATGTTATGTTATGTTATAATGTTATGTTAAAAATTATGAAAGAATAACATGGTTTCACTTAACTATTTTTATAATTTTGTGGAGTTTAAAATTACGTATGATCTTTAGCACTGAAAGGTTGACTGACAATTATTATTTATCCTACTAATTGAAATACATTCAAGGATCACAAATCTCTCCTCTCTGAGAAATAAAAACTAATATTTTCATTTAGATAATATACTAAGTAGGTATGAAGTTTGGTGATAATAATGGAATCATGCGATTTAAATTATATTTTTATATCGGCGACTGCAAGCAGAGTGGCGAATTATAATAAAATTGTCATTTCGTCCTTCACCTTTGCTCAGTAGATACATAATGTAAATCTCTAGAGGTATATATCTTGTCTTTGACAAGTGATTTGATTCTATTATACTATAAGCTTTGTAGTTACTCCAAGACTAACTTGATTTGTAGCAACTCACTGAATATTCTCCTAAGAGATATTATACCTTTACATTAGTGGGTATAGATTAAAGCATAATACCGCTAGACTTAGCGATTTCGCTGTGAACGTGGTGATAATGTTTGTTTTTCAGAATAGTTAAATATATGGTGGGTTTATCGTATAAATTACATGTATTTTTCTTTAGCAAATAAAAGTGTTGCTCAGCCTCACAGTGTCAGATAATATAATTCTCAATAAGTCTATTTTTACAAGCTTTTATTTAACTTGCAATGTATGTTAGTTAGTTTGTGTATTTGTTTAGGCCAAAACTTTCAAGTCAATTTTGAACGACTTCCACGTATCCGATCAATTTGAAATTTTGTACACATATATTTTCCCAATGACAATACATGAATAAATCGTTTTTAGAAATAAATTCAACCCCTAAGGGGTTCAAACGGGGATATAGGGGTTTTTTGACTAATCAACGCCCAGGCCAAATCGCCGAAGCTAGAAACTTGAAATTTGGACAGTCGGTTCCTTTTCTTACGTAAGCATTATGAAACGCTTTTCGATACTATAATGAAAAACCCATTACATAATGAACTCGATAATAAACCATTATGCAACTCTTTTCAATGCTATAATGAAATATGGTTTCTATGGTAATGAAGTAAATAAATATTGTATAAAGGCCAATGTTTTTAGAATGAGATGTGTTGCTGTCAGTGAATCTAAATGGTGTTGGTCATTAATTCAGTAATGAGTAGAGCTTTAAAACCATATCCATGTGTTGAATAAAGTATAGTGTACAACGCGTATGCTAATGCGTCTGACGCATAAATATGCATTTAGCGCACTAGTTGCACAATATACTATTATACGTATTTTTTCGTTTTTAAAAATACCAATAAATTTGACAGTTAGAGATAATTAAGTAAAAAACTGTTAAACCGAACCACATACCGAGTTCACGCTAATAATTCGTGACGTCACCAAGCTGTTCAGGAAAAGTCGCTTAGCAACAAATAATAAATTGAAATAATAAAATTAAAAAAAATCGCAGGATAGTGGACAAAATATTTGATTTATTAAATGTACAACGTTTCGTCTATAGACTTAGACTTTTTCAAGTACATACATAAAAATAACAATATTTATGAAAATTAATATTAATTACTAACCATAGCAATTAACATAAGATAGGGTACATAAGACAAAAACATGGTAACATGGTAACAAATTATGTTGACTATAAATTTTAACAATCAATAATAATAATAATACAAATGTTAGCATAATTTCATAACATAATTGTACTGACTACTTAAATTTTGAGTGTCTGTTCTATAATTGATTGAATTGTTTTTTTCTAATAAAACACATTTCACTGATATTGCGTTTCTTCCAATTTGATTCTTTATCTAATATTTGAACTTCATTTAATAAATCAAATATTTTGTCCACTATCCTGCGATTTTTCTTAATTTTATTATAATCACGATGGACACGATTTCTAATATAAATTGAAATGTTTTGAAAATAAGTTTTTTTTATTGAATTTTTGCCATACCCACTACAAAATAGCTACTTTCGATGTATGTATAGCGGCCATTAAAGACCCATTTAATAGGCAGGTGTGCGGAAAATGGTTTACTTTCTGCACTAGCGCAGAAAATAACGGTTGCCATGGCAACTTCTGTTAATTCGCTCTATACGCCTGCGTACGCTTGCGTGCGCCTGTCATTACTTACTTGCACGAACTCCGCGGCACACTAGAAGAAAAGATGGCGACGCAAATGAACTGTCAGAATTTTTTGAAAATGACGTAAAAAGTATATATTTTGTAGTGGGTATGGCAAAAAATACCATATTATATGTCTCGTACGTAGTCGTATTGTACGGCTCGTGTGACTGTCATCACTCGCCGTAATATGTCCCATTACGTATCTAGACATACAATCTACTATTTCAGGATGACTGATACATTTACCATCAAAAACAGCTCGTTGACGTCATTTTCGAAAATGGCACGTTTCTAAATCATTAAAATTAGCACAGTTTTAACATGCTTTTACTGCATAAAAAGTTATATTATTGTATTTATTTATTTATTTATTTATTTATATATAGATAGGTATAAAAGTTTTTATATGTTTATCAGCATTTTGTAATCCTTTGAGCGGGTTTAAAAATAGTTTTTTCACATGATGTCACTGTGATTATTATTGACGATATTTTTTTGTTTCATAATTTAATTAACAAATTGTGTCATTTATAATTTCGTTTTCCTACATAATTAATTAAGTATGTTTTTTAATAAGTAAAAAAAAATCGAAAAATCATATGGGCCGGGCGCGTTATACACACAATTGTTTTACGACTAAATAGTTTAGTCGAATTGGAACTTGGGTACGTGTTGCGATTTCAATTCGACTAAACTGTTTTGTTGTAAGAGGTGCGCATATATTCAATTAGTTGTGCTACAATTTCACTATGAAACTAATGGGCAGTCGAACAACTGTTTAGTCGAATATATGCGCTAGACGCTAATGACCTCAGTTGTCGGGCGTCTATAATTTACAATTCATTTATTCGAATATATGCGCACGTCAGACTGCTGTAGATATAAGCTGCCGACGATAGTTGACCGACAGTTTAGTCAAAAGGCGATCGGTTTGGTTTTACGATTTTTTAGTCGGCCAACTATCGTGTTGTATGTATGCGCACTCCCATCTACTCCAATAGCCTTTTGACAAACAACTAAACAGTTGTGCGATTAAAAATTGTATGTATGTGCGGGCCCTAACAGCTTACAAAAAGTTAAAAACGGTTTTTATCTCTCCTGTAAATTTCCAAAGAATAATTAAACATAATATTAGGGCTAGGCTAATTAACAGATGAAATCAATATTTACCCGTAAATTATACAAGAAATGTAAATAAAACGCAGTTTTTTGTGTTGCTTTCAAAATGTTTGTTTATGGACGATTTTTTGTTTGTAATACATTTTTCATCCAGTTAAACATTGTCTTATCTAAAATAATAGACGTTTAACTGGCAAATGGAAAAAATAGTCTTTAGTAGAACAAATTAGTTCCTGCAGGGACTATGTGAACGTAGATGTTCATTTGTTCACATAATGATTATTACTGTAATCAAGTGCCATTTTTCCATCCTTGAAGACTTTTTTACGTTTTAGTATTCGAGAAGATAATTTGTTTTTGTTACAGCAGAGAGTATTAATTTAGACGAAAAAACTTTGTAACAAAAATCGGACAATTTATAAATTGTAACAATTGGTCATAGTGTCATTCATATAATTTAAAAATTTTGGAGCATACAAGTAATTCAAGAATTACAAGGCGCGATATTCATGTAGGTATTGTGTGAAAACGGTTTTACCGAACATAGGGAAAATAACACTAAGAAGATCAATTTTGTAGTAGGCTATGGCCATAAGACCTAATGTAAATATGTATTGGATTACATAGAAAAAATAGTGCAGTGAATTTTTTAAACAATTTTCCATAGCAACGGTTGACTATTAAGCGAAACTCGGAACCTGCTAAATAAAAAAAGTCATGAGGTGTCGTAAGATACCCGACAGAAGCTATGTTTCTTACGCATTGTATATAAAACCGAATTTATCAAAGATATAAACAATACAATTAAAAAGTTATTATTTGACTGCCATTTTGAAATCTGACGCCATTTTATTTTTTTGCGTCTTATTAAACTCTCAAATATCAATTTTCAAAAGGATCGGATAATTTTTACAAAGAAGTATATACATATGGCCGCCATTTTAAAATATGACGTCATTTTATTTTTTTGCGTTCTATAAATCTCGTCAATATCTATTTTCAAAAAGATCGGATAATTTTTACACAAAAAGTACATATTGCCGCCATTTTGAAATCTGACGTCATTTTATTTTTTTGTGTCCTATAAAACTCGTAAATATCAATTTTCAAAAGGATCGGATAATTTTTACAAAAAAGTATATATAATGGCCGCCATTTTGAAATCTGACGTCATTTTATTTTTTTGTGTCCTATGAAACTCTCAAATATCAATTTTCAAAAGGATCTGATAATTCTTACAAAAAAGTACATATGGCCGCCATTTTGAAATCTGGCACCATTTAATTTTTTTGTGTCCTATGAAACTCTCAAATATCAATTTTGAAAAGGATCGGATAATTTTTACAAAAAAGTACATATGGCCGCCATTTTGAAAAATCTGACATCATTTTATTTTTTTGTGTCCTATGAAACTCTCAAATATCAATTTTCAAAAGGATCGGATGATTTTTACAACAGAGTACATGTGGCCGCCATTTTGAAAAATCTGACGTCATTTTATTTTTTGGTGTCCTATGAAACTCTCAAATATCAATTTTCGAAAGGATCGGATAATTTTTACAAAACAGTTCATATGGCCGCCATTTTGAAATCTGACGCCATTTTATTTTTTTGTGTCCTATAAAACTCTCAAATATTAATTTTCAAAAGGATCGGATAATTTTTACAAAAGTGACGTTACATTACTTCGTGACGTGACGTTTCACTTTTTATTATTTAGTGCGTTAAGAAGCATAGCTTCAAATAAAAATAGGTAAAAAAACTTTTAAGTTAAACGGTTTTATAATAATAATGTTTTAAAAAGAAAAAAATAATATTTAATTTAGGTTCATAAGTATAAAAGCGTGGGTCGTAAACTCTGTGATAATTTATTACAGTCACGACCCACGCTTTTATACTTATGAACCTAAATTAAATTTTATTTTTTTCTTTTTAGTACATTTATAAAAAAGTTTAACTTAAAAGTTTTTTAACTATTTTTATTTTTAATTTTTTAGTGTGCTTTATTTTCTTAGTCTGATTTTATAACATTTATCCGATCCACTGAAACGTTACCGGAGAAAGACCTTTTGCCTGTGAAAATTCATAATATTGTGTGCAAAATTTCAACTCAATCGGATCACGGGAAGTGGGTGAAAATTCAAAAGTACGATTAACACCCGGACGAAAGCCGGGCCGGTCAGCTAGTTACCATAAATTGTATTGTCACCGGAGCTACACATGTGTGCAAAATTTCAACTCAATCGGATCATAGGAAGTGGGTGAAAATTCAAAAGTACGATTTGCACCCGGACGAAAGCCGGGCCGGTCAGCTAGTTATCATAATATTGTATTGTCACCGGAGCTACATATGTGTGCAAAATTTCAACTCAATCGGATCACGGGAAGTGGGTGAAAATTCAAAAGTACGATTTACACACGGACGAAAGCCGGGCCGGTCAGCTAGTTACCATAATATTGTATTGTCACCGGAGCTACACATGTGTGCAAAATTTCAACTCAATCGGATCACGGGAAGTGGGTGAAAATTCAAAAGTACGATTTACACCCGGACGAAAGCCGGGCCGGTCAGCTACTTACCATAATAATATTGTCACCGGAGCTACACATGTGTACAAAATTTCAACTCAATCGGATCACGGGAAGTAGGTGAAAATTCAAAAGTACGATTTACACCCGGACGAAAGCCGGGGTATGAACGTCGAGAAATTTTGGTCCGATCCATATAGGTCGAGAGCTAGGCGTAAATTTTTATAGCTCATTTGCGACAGGATGAAATTTTCAGGGAAGGTAGAATCTAGTATGACAAAGAATAAATGCTAGGGCTGCCTCGTCAAATCCTGGTGCGAAGGCCGGGAGGAGCTCACTTCCGGTGCAAAATACACATATTTCATTAGCTCATAATTATCTTTCGTCATTATATGACAGCATACAATTGACGCCATATTGTAGATCTCGAAGAGCTGTATTGAAATACATAGGGTTGCCTAAGGAAATTTTGGGTAACACATTGAAAACTTATAAATTACATTTGTTTTTTTGACATTTTTTAAGCTGTCAAATAACATTATGTATATATGTATACTTATATATTGTAACCGTTCTGAAATGAGTTATCGGCCTTGTGTTTGGCAAACATTCATACGTATGTCTAGTTATTTATAACTTTATGTTTTCAACGCATTTGGTTTCTAACTCATATCCGTATAATTACGCAGGAATTGCCTGAATCTGGTATTGACAATTTTCCCAAGAATTTATGTATTTTAGGGTAGCAATTTCTTATTTTTATTTTTCAACGTAATTCAACGTGCACCTCTTATATAAATTAGTATAAATTACTTACTTGAAGTTCGTAGTAACCTGTAATAAAAGTTTTAAAAAAGGTGGTTTGGAGTTTGTTTCGAAAAGAGAAAAAAGGTTGATTTTTGTTTGTGATTTTAAATTTGGTTTGACACTAAAAACTAATTGAAGCATTTGACTTTACTGAACCTCGATTAATATTTTTTCTTGAAATTCAACTTAATCAGACGCAGGTATAAAGTTAACTAAGCGAATATAAAACCAAAATAACTATAATGAAAAAATGGAAAATAATAATAATTTACTATAATAAAAGAAAAAACCGATTGATTTGTGAGTTAGAATTGTCAATCTTTATTATGGCAACTTTTCAGCAACTATTTTGTTGCCTTCTTCAAGTCTAAAATTACATTATTAGAATTATGTAATTTTAGGCCTGAAGAAGGCAAACATTGCCAATGATTGACAATTCTGATTCACAAATCAACCGGTTTTTTAATTTTATTATATTAGGTACATACGTGAGTGATCGACATGAGTTTCAATATAGTTTACTAGGTATACATTAAACTATTCAAAAATGTTCCAAACAAAGGCAATAACATTTTATGAATTATTATTAAATTACTTATTCTAAGCGTACTTATATTAACGTGCTATTAAAATATATTTTTTTTTTACAATAATATTATGTAAACATTTTTAAACAAAACGTAGTTAGTAGTTGCTTTGAAAAAAAGTCAAGAAAATCATGAAATAAAAATTATATATATTTTTTTTAATAAAGGTATCTCTTTATGCTAGTTAAATTAGAAAATAATGCGAGATATTTTTTGTTGAAAATTGAATTTTTAACATTTTTAATATAGGTAAGGTGCTAAAAAATATCACATTAATAATTTTTCAATAAGAAAAAAAACAATACATAATAATCTATCTGTTTTTTTAATAAAAAAAAAAAAAAACGATGCATGACACATTACCGCTGATAATGTTAGTAAAAAAACTATAATTATTGACCACGTAGTTTCAAAATGCAATAACAAATGACATTTGGCGACGTTCCATTTAAACGACTTTACACCCGTACCTAAAGATGTTTCACATCAAAAATTAAAATTTTTGCATATACTGATACTACTTTACAAAATGTATAACTTTTTTTTTCCGTGATACAGGATTTAACTATTATATTTTATCCAATTTTGAGCAGTTATTAACAATTTGTAATTTTCGAAATGTCATTTTTTAAAAAACTATGGTTACCATGCTGGACAAAGGGCCACTTTGTAATTTTGAGCTGTTTGAATTTATACATATATACATATACATATAAAAATTGACATTTTGCACCGGAAGTGGCTTATCCCGGCCGTCGCACCAGGATTTGACTAGGCAACCCTAGCGCTTTTTCTTTGTCATAATTAATACTACCTTCCCTGAAAATTTCATCCTGTCACAAATGAGCTTCATATATTAACGCCCGCCTCTTGGTCTAATAGGTCTCACCATCCGATGGACGTCAATAATTAGTTACACGTCATTTTAACTCAGTAGGCCAGGGTTTTTAAACTTAAATTCAAACATCAGCAGTCAAAAAATTGAATAACTATATTAAAATAATGCAATATAAGACAGAGCATACGCTATCTTCCAATATCCATATTACACTGTGCAACAGACAAGGACAACCGAAACAAGTTCGCGATTTATTAGATAAAGTCGCATTTATTTCGTTTAATAATCATATAAATCTGTATAAAAAAACTGTTTTGACACAATATTATACATGAAATCTATCTAAAATTTTCTGCTCTTTCGTTTAAGACAGGTTTCGAATCGATCTGACTTAAATTGAGGAAACTATAAGCAAAAAACACCGTTTTTTCTAATTTGCTCCCCTCTGGGGCCAAAATTCAAAAATCGGGCGACGTTAGGATCAAATAGACCCCGAGAGGAATCGAACAAAAAAAAGTTTTTGAAAATCGGTTCATCCGTTTGGGCTGTACGCGTGACACAAAATAGCGTGACAGATTCACAGATTCACAGACATAGCGAGTGTATATAGGCGCTTCTAGCTTCGCTAAGATCGCGCCTAAAAAATTCGACTGATGACCAATCCTATACTTCCCACCTAGTAAATATTTGCAAAAAATAAACACTTTTTTTTATTCTTTGACTAGGCCCAAATAACCTTAGCTGTTGGTGGTCTTTAAAACACAATTTAATTTTTATTCTTTGAAAAAAGCATAGCCCTCTTTTTTGTTTGATGATCAGCTACTGATGGCTAGCTTAATATAGCAAAAATCATGGTTACCTTGATTTACGTACAATTTTTATTTTTTTTAGTAAAATATTTTTTTTCTCGAAAACTATACATTTTAGAGAAAAAAAAAATATTTACATTTTTTTCATATTATAACATCTAGAATTCATTTATATTTTTTTTTACCTATGTTAATACGTGACATTGAGAACGTTTTTTTGAATATCTCAGGATCCACTAAACTCAAAATCTAATCAGATCTAAGTTAAAGGCTGATAAACACAATAGAACAATCGGCATGCCCGTATGTTGTTCCGTTCTTAAGATATCGAAGGCGAAAAATTGACCACATACACACACACACACACACACATACAGACATCAGTCAGAAAATGATCTTAAACGATTGCTAGGGTCTCAAAACGTGAAATCTGTTAAAATCTCGAAATATTTTTTTCGGACTAAATCCATTACTTCCCTACCATAGTTTAGAGGTGGAAAGTAATTACTACAATTACTTATTATTCTATTTAAGTTACTTTTTAGTGTAAAACCTCGTTTTATAAATTTGATGTCGAATTTTAAAATGTTTTGTCATCTTGGATACGTATGTCAAGTGTCAAACAGTACAATATTTCAAAAATGATTGTTAAAAATATGTATTGCCAACTGTCGATTTTAGAGAAATAATAATTATGAGTTAATCATACCGGCACATAATACAATCGGCTACGATAGCTGAGTCTCTATAACGTCCTCTTATTTCTCAGAAATCTACAGTTGGTTTCACATGTTTTTAACAATCATTTTTGAGAGTTAATATCCATTTTTAAGATATCGAAAGAGAAAAAATTTCACCACACGGTACACGCACACACAGACATCAGTTAGAAAATGGTCTCAAATCCTAGCATCCTACAGTATCGATAAACGTAAAAGGGGTTACCACTTTGTAAAAAACGTAATGAATTGATTAAGTAAATAATTTTTTTCTCTTTCTGGGTACTCATTTTTTCTACGCTTACGTGCATAGAAATCGGCCCACTGTTAACTTTTGACTTTAACTATATTTTTTTAAGGAACTATTCATCAGATCAAAAAAGACTATATGCTGTTTGAAAAAGACAATTTAATATGCTTCGATATAAGTCTAAATTTATTAAATTTATTTCGGCTTCTTAGGCTTAAAATTGTAAAATTAATGCATGAAACATATTAACTTTTTTTTATTACTAAAAGAAGTATGATTTATTGGCAATTATCTAAATTAACTCTTGATTTTTAATAATTAGGATGACTCCCTCTTGCCCTAATAACATCTCTGATACGATTAGGCATAGATCTAATCAAGTTCAATATTGATTCTTGTGGGGTGTTAAGCCTATCTTCTTTTACTGCAACAATAAGCTGTGGGATCGAGATTGAGGCACGAATTTTTCGTTTCAGCTCATCCCATAAATGTTCGATTGGGTTAAGGTCGGGACTGCATTCTGGCCACTCCATAACCCGAAAACCGACGTCTGTAATGTAATCTTGCACGAATCTTGCGGTGTGCGGCCTCGCATTGTCATGCATCAAATTAAATTGACTTCGATGTAGTCGACGTAAGGTACCACATTAACTGCTAAAATCTCCTCGATGTACCTAGCACCCGTTAAACCTTCTTTCCCGTGACCACAGTCGTCCAAACGGATGAAAGCAGAGTCGGTTCGTGCTCCCATAGAAATTGCACCTCAGATCATGCAGGAAACATCTTCACAAGTTATCCGCTCTTCAATGCAGCGTTTTGCAAATTGCTCTCTTGGTCTCTGGTACACTTCTTCTTCGGTCGCTACCATAGAGGCATATCTTGGTCTCATCGAGAACTCCCACTGTTCCAATGTCCAATTCAGATGATTTTGTGCAAAACGTAGGCGTGCTTGACGATAAGCTGGGGTAATTTTCGGACAAATCGCAGGTGTTTTAGAGGTCAGGTTACTTTCCTGCAATCTTCGTCTGACTGTCCACTGACTAATAGCCACCCCTCGTCGACTACATTGGAGAAGAATTTAATTTTATGACTGATAATGTAAGGCCGCACAACGCAAGATTCGTGCAAGATTACATTACAGAAGTCGGTTTTCGGGTTATGGAGTGGCCAGCATGCAATCCCGACCTAAACCCAATTGAACATTTATGGGATGAGCTGAAACGAAAAGTTCGTGCCCCAACCTCGATCCCATAGCTTATTGTTGCAGTAAAAGAAGATAGGCTTAACATCCCACAAGAAACCATATTGAACTTGATGCCTAATCGTATGAGAGATGTTGTTATGGCAAGAGGGAGTCATTCTAATTATTAAAAATCAAGAGTTAATTTAGATAATTAATAATAATAATAATGCTTGAGTGATCTGTCTATAAATTTCAAATGTAGGAAATCGATTCTCGGGAACAATAGACTTTGTAATGCAGTGTATTTGTTTAAATGTATTAAACAAATACACTGCATTACAAAGTCTATTGTTCCCGAGAATCGATTTCCTAAATAATAATAATATTTGCCAATAATAATAATTGCCAATAAATCATACTTCTTTTAGTAATAAAAAAAAGTTAATATGTTTCATGCATTAATTTTACAATTTTAAGCCTAAGAAGCCGAAATAAATTTAATAAATTTAGACTTATATCGAAGCATATTAAATTGTCTTTCAAACAGCATATAGTCTTTTTTGATCTGATGAATAGTTCCTTAAAAAAATATAGTTAAAGTCAAAAGTTAACAGTGGGCCGATTTCTACGCACGCAAGTGTAGAAAAAATGCGTACCCAGAAAGAGAAAAAAATTATTTACTTAATCAATTCATTACGTTTTTTACAAAGTGGTAACCCCTTTTACGTTTATCGATACTGTACCTACAGCCACTGTACCTACATCTATTTTCCTCTACAATTGTTTGTTTTTTGTTAGTTCATGCATGTGTGAAGTGTTTGAAATGTATAAAGTACAGAAACATGACATTATTTACTCATTAAAAACTTTGTTTATTTATCGAATTCAAACTTTGTGTACAAAAACGATACTTAATCGAATAGGTATTACCTATGCTTTAAGGGGATTTCATTTTCAGTTGTAGAAAAGTAAAAATTACTCAGCTTTGCGTAAACTGTTGCCTTAAACCACGATTGTAGTCAGAAATTAAAAAAAATGTTCACTATTATTATCGAACCTTAAAAATAATTTAAATTAACGTTGGTATCGTCCATGATGGATTGAATAGATGTATAAAATAGCGGGAACTTGGACTAAAGAAAATTATTAGACGCTAAATTTTTTAATAATACATATTAATATTAATTTAATAATACATATTATTATGTAATATTATTGATTATAAGGTACCTACTTTCCACTATCCATTAAAGTTAAACGTATCTTTGTATATTATACGGGTTAGTAGAAAACAAATCAATTTGAAAAATATGAAAATAAGACAGGATATTTAGACATATTTTACTATAACTTCACCTTAATAAGGTTGGTTATGTGCTGATATATCTACAAAATGCGGATAATAGTATTATTAAATTAAGGAAATTGCAGTAAATTAACGTTCCCTTTATGAGCCAACACAAATTGAGAATTTTAGCTCACCTCAATACGTGACTTTCGATATATAAAAGGAATGGGCTTAACGAGGTGCTTAATGATAGTAATTATGTATCGTCCATCCCTTGAAGATTTTTTGCGTAGGTCTGTAGCGAGAGTGAGGTTATGGGCGTACGGCTCCGGTGGGTTGAATAATGAATATTGTAGTAATTAATCAAAGCGTCATTATTCCATGACCACATAATAGCAGATCGCGCATCAATAGCGTTGCTTTATTTCATCACCGGTTTTATAAACGTGGCTGCAATCAGTGCAATGTTGGTTTATGATATTTGGAACCTGTTCAACTATTAATAACTGGTTAACAAAGCCAGCTTGCATATAAATATAAAATCAAACAATTGTAACAATCACTTTCATAAAATTGTGCAGCTTTCATAAACGATTAGCTTTGAGTAAGGTCATAGGTGGATTTTCCTGGTTGGCTGAAAAACAATTAAATTTGACAACATAAGCGCATTATGTACATTTTTACATAAAAAAATGGGTGCGTGTACTTATATACGCGCGTTAGAAGTTATACTTCTCTGTCGTGATTAAAAACTTATTTTTAATTTGCATGCAAATAAATAAAATAATAAAAGACAAGTTTTGTTTATATGCAGGTAACTATGGAAATCAATACTGTTAATTTTGATGTCACAGTTATTGTGTCACATTGGGTCACTGTTTTTGAAAAATTAACTCTCATCATTTTTTCATAACGCGTCTAAAAAAGTATAACTTCAAAAAAATACCAAATTAATTTTAATGTTTTCTATTTCAATTTTTGCTATTTGAACGTTGTTTTCTGTGATCTGAAAACTCTTTTAAAAAAATTTCCTCCAGCAGGCTAGAAAGAATACAAATTTGTGAGCGTATCATAAAAGTTTTGTCGGCACTAATCTTAACTATAAATTAATAGAAAATACTCGTATCTGCAGTCCGCCACACAAAAAAAGTTCCGACGATGACCTCTGGCGACATGAATTTTACATAGTTTATTGTAAGAACAAATTTATGTTCTTATTTTCGGGGTCACCAACTGTAAGAACAAATTTATGTTCTTATTTTAATAAAATAATAAAACACAATAAATTCAGTTGAACAAAATCTCAATGAAATAAGTGTTCTCAATATTAAATATTGATTAATTCTAAATCAATTTTTTTGTTGTTATCAAAACAAACTTCAATTTTTTAGCGTAACTAAGAAAATATAATTTTGACAAATTCATATCGAGAACGCGTGTTATTATAACAAACGAGTTTGCTATATTATTGTAAATTAATAGATTTATAACGGCTGAATTGCAATTGAGAATTTTCGTTAGAAAGCAGCCAATTATATAATTGATTCGAAACATACTGGAAAAAATCATTTTACCAACCATAGTCACAGTCAGGATTCTAACCTGAACCTTTCCACTTTCGCGGCGGAATGAGCTTACATTTACTCAACCCTGACATGATTGCTAATCTAATATTCTCCTTATATGCTTCAGAATGAATAGATTTTCACTACATGCGAGTGTTAATTCAATATAGCTATGTTGTAGAAGTGAATCTTCGTACTAGCGAGAGCTCATCATGAGAGTGAAAATTATTTCAAACACCCTTAAATGGGATATATTAAATACATAAGTACCTAGATATATCAATGCTATAAATAACCATAGATTGGTATTACTACATAATATTCTAGAAATAATTATATCTTGTAGACATCGTACGATAATCTACATGTTAGATACATACATAAAACACAGTATAGAAATCAACCAACTAGTTTGATTTTTTTTAAGATAAATTAATAGATTTATACGGCTGAATTGCAATTGAGAATTTTCGTATAAGGAGAATATTAGATAAGCAATCATGTCACGGTTGAGTAAATGTATGCTCATTCCGCCGCGAAAGTGGAAAGGTTCAGGTTAGAATCCTGACTGTGACTATGGTTGGTAAAATGATTTTTTCCAATATGTTTCGAATCAATTATATACCTAATTGGCTGCTTTTCAACAAAAATTCTCAATAGTTTATTGTGCTTAGCAAATGCGGATGGATGTGACTATTTTCGGCTCGCTAACGTCACTTCCTTGTTTATGTTAGAGAAAGTTAGCTCTACCCGGTCGAAGCCGGGTCGGGCATTAAAATAAAAATTACTTTTAAAAATGACAATCTAAATATCCTTCCACTAATTAGAATTATAAACAGTAAAATATTCCATTTTATGTAGATATACCTCAGTTATCAATTTTTAATTAAAATTTCATCCTCCCGCCATCTTCCATATATCCACTGTTTTGTATTTTTGCCATACCCACTACTTTAGATGCATCTATACCGGCTTATAATGGGTCATTTAACAGCCATGCGTGCCGAAAGTGTTTTACTTACCGCACTAGTGCGGTAAGTAAACGATTGCCATAGTAACTTATATTTATTCGCTCTATCCGCCTGCGATAACATATACTCACAGCCTATTGTTATGTAAAGGTAGCGACGCAAATGAACCGTCAAAATTTTTTAAAGATACTGAAAATGAACTGAAAAGTAGGTATTTTATAGTGGGTATGGCAAAAAATACCATATATTTCTCGTACGTAATGGTATTATCACTTGTGTGGCTGTGAAAACTCTCTATCGCTAGTTTTTACATACTGTCAGTAACCCCATTACGACACTAGAAATACAATCTACTATTTTGAATTTATCTCGACGAGTATTTAATTTACGGGTATATAATATAAACTAAGCAATTTAAAGTATGCAAAACGAATCAACCCAAAAAGAATGAAACACTAAATTTGCATGCAAATTTCAGTAGTTTTAAAAGAGGTCACTGTTTATTCCTGTCCCAGCCGTACTAAACATGAAAGAGGAAAAAATATTTGCTGACAGTGCAGAAATACCTACATGTCGAATAGTAATGTGGTATACCGCAACTTGTCCCAATTTTTAAACGGTTTTATTTAGCTTGACCTCGTATGTTTGTTTATATATTTGTTTCAAATCTTGCGACCGATTTTTCACCCAGTTCACGTTATCTGATTGAGTTGAAATTTTGCACACATGTATAGCTCCGGTGACAATACAATATTATGGTAACTAGCTGACCGCGGGCCCAGTTTTCGTCCGGGTGTAAATCGTACATTTGAATTTTCACCCACTTCCCGTGATCCGATTAAGTTGAAATTTTGCACACATGTGTAGCTCCAATGACAATACAATATTATGGTAACTAGCTGACTGACCCGGCTCCCGTCCGGGTGCAAATCGCATTTTTGAATTTTCACAGGCAAAAAGTCTTGCTCCGGTTACGTTTCAGTGGATCGGATAAATGTAATGAAATCAGACTAAAAAAATAAAGCACATAGTAAAAAATTTAAAATAAAAATAGGAAAAAAAACTTTTAAGCTAAACGGTTTTATAAATGTACTAAAAAGAAAAAATAATATTAATTTAGGTTCATAAGTATAAAATCGTGGGTCGTGACTGTAATAAATTATCATAGAGTTTATGACCCACGCTTTTATACTTATGAACCTAAATTAAATATTATTTTTTCTTTTTAGTACATTTTAAAAACCGTTTAACTTAAAAGTCCTTTTACCTATTTTTTTAATTTGTTCTTAACTTATTCTGAACTGTTAGAAATATGTCAGCAATCTAGCTCTTGTCGAAACAGAGAATTTCAAACAACTTTCTGCAGCGTCGGCTGCGACCTCTAACTCCGTCTAATGTCCCGCCCTATGCTTTTCTATACTAGATACGAGCTCCAGGCACCAGACGCGTGTGTGTTTTAAGAATATATTGTAATCAAAGTTGCTACACAAAACCACACGAGAAAAAAAACTACAACGAAGTGCGTACGTAGATATGAAAAAGTTTCAGTATTTTATTCAAGTCACGATCAGTTCAAAACTATTGTGTATATGACACTATAAACTTACAAAAGCCATGTTTAGGTCGACGTAAAATTTATGTTAAATAATGGAAATTTTGCGATGCACATACTTAAGTGGATTTCACTAAACATTAACTCTGAGCTAATCCAGGTTTAGTGATCTAAAGCTTAAACAGCGATGGAAATGAGCGAAGTTAAGAGACATAGTCCATCATTTAACCCAAATTGTGCATCAATGGAAATATGGTCTAATAACTATAATGTCAAAAAATCATATAGGTAGATACAGGCTGATGACCGCGGCTTTAGATCATAGCACATTACATGTAAAATCATTCGTTCGTAATTTTCAGCTTCCCAAATTAGTGAGTGAAATTCAAATTACAAAGCAGGTCGGGATTCCGCACGCGTTTTCTGAGCTGAATTGGTGTACGCTGGCTAAACTATAAGAAATACAGTAAAGTGATACCAATTAGAGAAATTTGTTGCTCGTTATTATTTTGTTGCCAAGCCTAAATATACCTGGTCGAAGCCGGATCGTAAAACTATATTATCATATAAAGTTATATGTTCCCTTTTTGGGATTTGTTAGAAAACACCTGCACCGATTTCTATTTAATTATCACGGTTACATAAGACATTATTTTAGAATGCTTTAGGCTATACAGGCAGATTTATTAAAATTCAAATTCAAATTATTTATTGCTCCAGAGGCAAATAAAATTGCATAGGAGAAGTCAAGCAGATGATACAATTACAAAATATAAAAACAAACACTATAAAAACAAATTAACACCGACAAACATTGATAAATTAAAAATAACTAAAATAACTAGATAATTAAAAAAACAACGAATGTTTATATATGTTTAATTTCTTAAAAAATAAAATGGGACATAATATGTTCATTGTTTCTTAAAATTAGACGAACTTTCATCTTTCAATGTTTGTCGGTTCCACACAAGTCAAGATGGAAACGATCAATGCCGTCGATAAGCTCTTAGCTAAGCATTTAACCGCTGTCACTTTATTTTTATCATTGGCCATGTCATGGGGGCATCGGCAAACCGGGCATAACTTCTAGTCAAGTAATAAAAGCGGTAGTATATTTTACATCGGTTTGATTTCTGCGAATTAAATCTAAAAAAATGTATACCTACATCAAAAGCGTCTCAATTTTTATTTTTAGTTTTTGAACAATTTGATGTCAGGCTTCTATAACCTTGACCTTTAATAAAAAAATGTATATACACTAACACAGAATTCCACTCCTTGTAAATCTTCTTTCAACTTCCGTCTAAAAACAGACTACGAGAAATCAATAAATATAATTTTCTTTCGCTACTCTTACTCTAATACGCTTTTTGCTTGTTTGTTGACTTAAGGATAAAATGGAAACCAAGTACCTACCTAAAACGAGTCTGAATTACTGTAGCGTTTTTATGATAAAGCACACGTTCGTGTTTATATTCGATCGTTTGGATGTAATAATAATAATCATTTATTTTGTAAATATCAAAGGTCTACCCTATAAATATATTTTTCTATTATAACATTTATAAGAAAAACAGCTTTAATTAAATTTTTATTTTCTCCTGTTAAATAGGGAAGAGTTAGTTATATATTTTCCCATAACTTTTTATTATAAAACAATGGGTGTGTTTGGCAGAAAAAAGCGTTCCGGAGCGCTCTTGAGCTGTCGAAAGCAAAATGGCGATCGATGAGCGGTGAACGGCTATTTCCCGCTAGGATAGCGCTCACTAAGGAACGTAACCTCAATTGAATACCTATGTTTATAGCATTTACAGTGAAATATTTTCAATTATGAATAACATATTGAAAAATTTAGTGAATGAAGATATTGAAGAAGAGGAGATGGATGATTTTGTTGGTGATCATATTGCTAATATCGCTGCTCCCATTATTAATTATAATATTAACCACCAATATCATATAGATTGCACAAAACCACCGCTAAACTTATTTATAAACAAACAAAGCTAAGCAAAATGGCGAAATATGTCAGCGTTGCCGAAGTTGGTGAGCGTGTCCTGGCCGACAACTCTAAATAAGTTCCTGAGCGATTGCGAGCGCTCTCGAGCGCTTTTTTCTGCCCAACACACCCATTGTATTACCAAATTCAATCTATAAAAAAGAGTTTGACGTGATCAATATCTTCTTCAATCGTAAAAGTCGTCTATAAACATAAAATCAAAAACTGATTGAAATTGAAAGCACGTTTTGACAATTTCTCTGTTTCTATATAATGCACATTATTCATAGAAGCCGAGGAATTGTTAAATGTCTTAAAATATTAAATTTTAACAATATAACTCATAAGCTGAATGTGTGTTCAAAATAACGTGAAATATTTTTATTCACAACGCCGGTATTGAAAATTCGATTTTCGGTACCTGTTTAGCGGGTTGAAACTGAGAGTTTCAACCCTAGAGATGAAAATTTTCAGTTGTCGGTTTTCTCTGTTTTTAACGTTGTGAGAGAGATAGAGCTATGGAGTCGCGCCAACTTCAATTCGCATATAATAGGTACTCGAAAATGTCAAAATGACAGACATAACATACATTTCACATGGATCTGACAGATCTAATATTTTTGAGGCTTTTTTGGGCGCCCAAATTGCAGGTACCTCAAATCGAGTTCTTATGAAAAATAATATGCATTTACTCGGAACGAAACACAGAGAATGCAATACTAGTTGCAAACACTGTGTTTCGTCCCTTGTATGCAAATTTAACACATATTAATTATTTATGTATCTATTATAAATATTATGGTATATTTAAGTTTCATAAAGTATACTTTCTTGCATAAATATATGGTTTTCCTGGTTTCACACAGCGTATTATTAAAAGTTAATTTTAATTATTGTTATCTCTTTTTTTGTGAAAATGCATCTTAGTATTGAAAAAGAAGTCTCTTTCAATATATCGGATGTATCTCTTTGAGTAGTGATACAATTTTTACTACACAACATTTACTACACAGTGCACACCGACAGTCGACACCCTTATAATTTTATTATTTTTTATAATTTGAGTAGGAGCTGACAAACCATTATACCATTATAAAGTAATTTTTTGCACTTAAAGTTAACAAAACTTTGGTATTTGTCACTAAAAAACAAGCGAATATGCTGTGGGGAAAATAAACAAAGTATGTGAAATATTAGTGTTTATTGTTCGGAGAACATATTAATATTATGTATAAGTGCTTGTATACGAGCAGCACTTGTACATGTAAATTCAGCTCTAGATGTTGCAAAAAAATGATGATAGCTATGATTTTATCGCCGTTGTATCTTTCTGAAAGGAACCTATCACATTCAAGATTGTTATACCTGTCTCTTTCAATACTATAAAATAATATTTGAGTGTTTTAGAAAAACTTGTTAAAAATAAAAATAAAACAAGCCGTGAGGTGGGTCGTTCATTAGGACTAAAGTGCGACCCTTGAGGTCAACACGACGAACTTCCCAGTTTGATAAATATTTAATAATAATAATTAAATTAGATATTACACAGAAAAGTAATCATTTTAATCATTAAAACATAATTATTATTTATTTTTAACTCGATTGACACCCTTACGAAGTCGATATAATTTTTTATTCGCGAGATATTGTGTAAAATCTACTTTTTTGGAGTCTATTTGGTTAAGAAAAAAGAACGGCTGAACCGATTTTGAAAAAAATTCTTTCAGATCATATTTACGTTAATACGCGTCATTTAGCACCCTAACGTAGTCGATATCATTTTTCATTCTCGAGATTTCGTCTTAGAAAGAAATGGACACATACGTACACACACACAGACATCTTTCTAAAAATAGTGTAGTGACCTTGAAACATAAAAATTTGTTATACATTTTGATTTCGATTTTCGGACCCATTACAATAACTTCCAATGGGAAGTAAAAATCACTTGAAAATAGTTCTATAAACACAAATTTATTTAAAATTTTACTCGACGATCGTTTCGGGCTATTTACCCATCTACAGGAGCACATAAACTCCTGAAGATGGGTTAATAGCCCGAACCGATCGTCGAGTAAAATTTTAAATAAATCTGTGTTTGCCGAACTATTTTCAAGTGTGTTTTTATTTTTTATTTCGTCATATTCTACCAAGCGCCTAGCGAGAAATCTGGTAACTTGATAGTTAATTTAAATATCTTTTTAAATTGAAAGATATTTGAAGTTGTTTTTATTCGAAATTCAGTATTTTGCTAAGACTGTGTAACCTTATCAAAAAAAATCTTTTCCCTACTTTCATTGTACAAAAAATATTTAATTGCTTGTTTTCCTGGAAAATCAAGTTCCTCATTTCAATAATCTGCAATTAAATATTTTTCAAGAGCTGTACGTCTTTTTAATTAACTTCCCAGTATATAGTGAAGTTATTACAATGGGTTCGAAAATAAAAATCAAAATTTTCAACTTAATATTTTTATGTTTCAAGGTCACTACGGTATTTTTACATTATTTTTGAAAAGAAGTACTTACCTATATGTGTGTATGTATGTGCGTGATCATTTTTCCTGCACGAAATTTCGCAAAGATAAAAAACGATATCGACTTCGTTAGGCTGCCAATCTAAGCGTAATAACGTCAATATGATTCGAAAGAAATTTTATCAAAATCGGTCCAGCCGTATTTTTGTTTAAACAAAAAGACTGCAAAAAAGTGGATCCCTGCATGAAATCTCGCGAATAAAAAATGATATCGACATCCTTACGGTGCCAATCGAAGCGTTTTAACGTCAATATGATCCGTAAGAAATTTTATCAAAGTCGATCCAGTCGTTTTTTCTTTTTTATTAAACAAAAAAACTACAAAAATTGGTTTTAGGATTTATTGAGAAAGATTTAAATTTGTTCTGGTGGCAATCGATAATTTTAAATATCAGATATTTTGTAAAGTTTAACAACAACAACAACAATAATACCATTTCGTGCCCAGACCATTTTTATATGTTAATTTTATTAATCAAATATAAATATATTTATTATTATATGAATTGATAAAAATAAATTAGCCCAATCAACGAAGCAAAAATAAATGCGATAAATCGTATAGTCTGGGTTATTATTTTAAGTGGTAGGGGTGACCCCCAGGTATAACATACTAAAAGTCCCCAGCCGGAGGATGCGAGCTTTAGGCGGAAGGAGGGTGAAAAGGTCCCATTTTTTGGTTTTTCGTAAATATCTCGAAATCTAAGCGTTCTAGAAAAAAAAATAATGAAGCTGATTAAATTTCCTACAAAATGATGTATTAATTTTTTTTAGGAACAATACAAATACCTCTCACCTTAACGAGACAAAAAAAACCTCTTGTCCAAATTTCACGTTTTTATCTTCAGTGGTTTTTTCTCTGCATATACCGACCTACGGACGCCTCCTGAGTCCAGGGGTGGGGATAGAAAAAAAATTCTGGTCCAAAAAGGTTGCCCTGCGTCTGCTGAGTCCAACGGTATCCTCATGTTTGTTCTCGGACGATTTCTTCCAGAGATATAGACTGTTGCAATAATTTGCCCCTGAACAGTAGGCAACCGGCTCATGCACGTCCGGCCGAGGGGTACCACTTCTTAAATGTTACCATAGGTATGTACTTGAATCGTGCCAAGTTTCATCCCAGCAAGAAAAAGTGCAAGGTTGGACCCCTTAAGTTCCCTACTATTACAGGTGAAATGGACAATAAACATTAATTTTTGACTTTTCCACCCCCCGCGTCTCCCTTTGTATTGCTCCTAAAAAATTTCTTTTTACCATTTTGTAGGAAAATTAATCAGTTTCATTATTTATGAAGAGTTTGTTTTCTAGGACGCTTAGTTTTCGAGATATTTACGAAAAACTAAAAAATAGGACCTTTTCACTCTCCTCCCGCCCAAATCTCGCATCCCCGGCTGGGGACTTTTCATATGTTATACCTGGGGGTCACCCCTACCACTTAAAATAATAATCCAGACTACACGATTTATTGCATTTATTTGCCAATTTCGGATCTTCGTTGATTAAACTAAATTAATATTACTTTTTAATGATTAAAATGCTTACTTTTCTGTGTTATTATTATTAATATTCATTCAAAATAATCAATATTCATCATACCGGCCGTATGGACTTCAAGGGTCGCGCTTGTAGAGTCCCACCCCACGGCTTGTTTATTTTCATAATTAACGAGCCCAATTATTAAAGGTTGTTTATTTTTCACTCGTGAACATATGTTGTTTTTTTTATGTTTGTCTTTTCCTTTGGTAAATGAAGAAGTTCAAACGAATTAAGTTTCATTGTAACTCCTCACTAACAAGATAGCATTTCTTGTCTCCGGTGCTCTGCCGTTCTTCAATTCTCGGCATCATTGCGTTATGTAAACAGTGGAACGTGTCTTAAGGTGAGCCAAGACTGACCTCAGTGAAACTTTGACAAAGGTCAACATTCAACAGTAAAGTCAAACTAATTTGCGTCGACTTATAACAAAGGGCTGTTTGCTGTGTGTATAAGCCAACACGCGCAATGTAGATCGTTGAATAATTAATATTATGGAGACAAGAATGCATTTATAATGTGACTATGGTTGCCATTGCAGTCATTAATTTTTTTATATAGGTATATAACATTTTACATAATTTATATTAGAAATCGTGTCCATCGTGATTATAATAAAATTAAGAATAATCGCAGGATAGTGGACAAAATATTTGGTTTATTTAATTGAATGTACGACGTTTCGTCTATATATTTAGACTTTTTCATGTACAAAAAAATATTAGATAAAGAGTCAAATTGGAAGAAACGCAATATCAGTGAAATGTGTTTTATTAGAAAAAACAATTCAATCAATTATAGAACAGACACTCAAAATTTAAGTAGTCAGTACAATTATGTTATGAAATTATACTAACATTTGTATTATTATTATTGATTGTTAAAATTTATAGTGAACATAATTTGTTACCATGTTTTTGTCTTATGTACCCTATCTTATGTTAATTGCTATGGTTAGTAATTAATATTAATTTTCATAAATATTGTTATTTTTTTGTACTTGAAAAAGTCTAAATATATAGACAAAACGTCGTACATTCAATTAAATAAACCAAATATTTTGTCCACTATCCTGTGATTATTCTTAATTTTATTTTACATAATCTTTTATTATTATCAATATGACAAAAAATTCAATTATAAAATTTATAGAATATATCTATAGCGTCCTCTATTGGTCTATTTACTTAGTCTAGCATTTCCTCCATATTCAATCTATTTAATTATGCATCTAGTACATTTAGTATACAATTTGTAGACTATTAACTGCATTGCTATTTTAGTTTTATAATCAGCGCTTCCTAAGCTTTATTTTAGAATAATTTAACTTGAAAAAAAATTCTAACTTAAAATAATATACTAAATATCATCAAGCAACTAATGAAGTGTGCTTCTTTCATATATCAATACAATACTACTTCGATTTCATGTTTTTTGTCCACGCGAAAGGTAAAACTGTACACTTTTCTCGAAAAGGACAAACCTAATTAATCTGAAATTATTTGTATCGGCGTAGAAGAATATTCTCTGCTGAAGGTTATAAATTTTAATGCCACGTAATAACATGTCTTGAACATATCAAATTAATAAAAAAATGTTTTGAGGGAATATATTGAGTAAGATCTTGAAGTGTAACTTTAAAGCTATACACTATATTTGAACCCAGATATTAAAGTCTGGGGTCATTAAGTACAGCAACGAGCCTAGACTCTAGAGACAAGTGACGAGACTTGAAATATCAAAAACTGTAGTCGACGCATTTTTTACCTCTTCTTAAAACTTATTTTAAAATAATCCAAGGCGCTTGCCTCTAGTCCCGTCACGTCGCTGCACTGCATGTTTGTACAAATTGAACCCTCATTACTTTCGTCGAATGGAGTAGATGTACCGATAAAACTCGAAGCAATATTATGTAGTAAATTTATGTATTCTCCGAAAAAATCGGTTAGATTGTGTCGGGGACACAAACCACAGTTTTGACGTGAATACTCGACCCTGAAATAGACAGAGTAAGATATTTCGATGAAATTATGAAATATTTAACTTTTCATCAATTCTTGAAACTCCCTTTTCACAAAGTTGTCGTCGTTCACGGTGGTTACTGCTCAATATTAATTATAGTATAAATACAAATTTTAACACGGACGTCGTGAGTAAATACACAATTAAATGGATGCATAATGATTGCAAACTCAGTCCGCCGCGATAGTGGAAAGTTAAGGGTTAGAATCCCTACGGTGACATAGGTTTGAATTAATGAATTTTTTCTGATTACAGCATTGTGTTACGTCATTGTTCTTACAATAGGTGTTCATATTATACTGTTTGCAGTCATTATGCATTCATTTAATTGTGTATTTACTCACGATGTCTGTGTTAAAATTTGTATTTATTGTATATATGGTTATAATCCAACCTTAGATTATGTGTTGTTCCAATTAATTTGCCTTGATATTTGATAAAAATTCTATCTTGTCTTGGTTGATTAAAAATGGATACTTCACGTTGTATCACCTGTTGGGTTTACTTTACATGTTGAGATGTTCTGTAGTCAAGCAGTGGTGTTGGAATATCGACTTTCGCATGTAGTGGTTTTTCAGTGACAGAATGTTTTAAAGGGAGAAAGTCGGTCGTTTGAAAATGTGTCACAGTGTGAGTAATTGTCAACTCAGTCCGCTGCGATAGTGGAAAGTTTAGGGTTAGAATCCCTACGGTGACATAGGTTTGAATTAATGAATTTTTCCTGAATACAGCATTGTGTTACGTCATTGTTCTTACAATAGGTGTTCATATACTGTTTGCAGTCATTATGCATTCATTTAATTAATTATGGTGTAGTTCGTCCATTTCGAATGACAGTTTCGTAGTCCTTACTCTACACAATCCGAAGTTGCACTGGTTTAAAGCTAGCCGGGCACCGTAGAATAGCGTAACATTACAGATCACTCCATCCGTGTTTCAGGTACGAACATCCTTTGTTTACTCGACTCTGTATTTATCGTTTGGATGTTGCTTTTAGTTTTAAAATAATTATAAGATAATACTACATTATCAGCCATTTTAAAGACGTATTCACATCACAATGATACGTTCAAATTTCTCAACACTGCACTGGTATCCTTATGAATATTAGAAAGTTACCATTAACGTGTTGTTTCCCAAGTGTTATATATTATTCATCTGCGGCGTCATGATGGATGCAAACAACCAACTACCAAGCCAAATATACTTAAGAAATATAACTATAATGTTTTCCATCTCGTAGAAGGAAATGCGATCTTTTTGTTGTGGAAATATTGGAATAACTTATTCATAACAATGCATTGTCAAGATGGAGCACGTAGGTAGTGTAATTTTTCTGTCATAGAATATTTTTAAAAGGAACATACATACAATTTGCTATACCACGAGAAAAATTGATAATGTTTTCTTTACTTTTCAAATAAAGAAAACCAACTTGATATCTCGTCCATTCTTTCTCGTATGCGTGAAATATAAAACTTAAAATCCAAATTTACAATTAGGTGAAATAATTTATTGAAAAACATATTTACTATTGGTTTAGATATACTTATGAAGTCATCATCAGACATGGCCAAGAAGGAGCTAATGGAAGCTATATATCAATAATGGATGGAGGATTCAAAGTTTTTAACATCCGATACCATTGTCAGCTTCTCTTCGCAAGTTTTTGTCATTTTCCTGATGACAATTTCATATAAATATAAGTCAAAACCAGTATCATACCTAAATTTTTTTTTTTTTAATTATTACACCTTTGGAATTTTGATTTGTTTACAATTTGTCTAAATAGTTTTTGTTTAGGTTTTTATTGTTCACTGACTTAAATGTTTTTCGTTACCTTAAACATCTAAATGTGAATTCGGAAAAACTTTTTATAAAAAAAATAGAATCGCATTCAAAAAAAGTCGCGAAAAAGAGAATATTCTCCTTTTTTGAAGTATATGTTAAATATAAATGGGGTCGAAAGTTTAACATTCATAATTGCTGTAAATAGTATTTAAACATAACTAAGGAGTTTTGCACACCACAGTACGGCAAGGGGAAATAAAATTATTTCAAACAAAACACATGGTAACTGTTTGTGGAATCCATAATTAATTTTCATTGTGTTCTGTTTAAAATTTAAATGAATATTTTTTCCTCGTATTTTATTAATTTATTTATTGCTGTTGCAACCGACAGGTACTACATATCCAATACAATATACAAATTGTTATATTATAATATAAAATTAAATCACAATCAGAATAAAACCACGTCTATAATCACAAGGAAATTCAAATATCAATTAAATTGTTTATTCAAAACGTAACTCTGGAAAATAAAACCAAATGTTGTGACGACAATAGATTGTTAAACAAACCTTTAAAATAGAACTATAGGAGATAATGAAAGACAAATGTACAAACGGTGGTAAATTAACGGAAAGCTCCTTTAATTAACTTGGCATGTAAAGGATAATGAATCACTGTGGATTGCACGAATATATTATAGCAGATTATTTCCTAAATTCCTTCACATATAATTTTGTAGATTGCAGAATGTCTTGCAGTTTACCGACTTCAAAAAAGGAGGTGGTTCTCAATTCGGTTGTATTTTTTTTTATGTTTGTTACCTCAGAACTCCGTCATTTATAAACCAATTTGGAATTTTTTTTTTTTCATTTGAAAGGATATACTTTCAGATTGGTCCCATAGAACTTTCATCAAAATTGGTTCAGTAGTTCGGCTGATTTTAATAAAAGTTAATAACGGCGTGTGATTCCTTAAGGTAAATGTCACTTTTTGACACATCAGACAGCGTAAGAAAGTCGGTTTAATAAAAGTGACTAACGGCGTGTAATTCCTTTAAGGTAAATGTCACTTTTTGACACTAAAAAATAAAAAACTTTTTAACAAAAAAAAAACCTCCTTCAAAAAGCCACTAAAAAGAGGAAAATAATGAAATTTTGAGGTCTGCGCTAATTTAATAAAATATGAAGTCTTTTAACCAACTTCATATTTTATCTCAAAATTTCATTATTTTCCTCTTTTTAGTGGCTTTTTGAAGGAGGTTTTTTTTTTGTTAAAAAGTTTTTTCTGTTTTAAATCTAGCGTTGTCACAGTGCCAAAATATATATATTTTATTTAATTTTAGGTTGTAAATCTATATCTTTTTTACAACGCCTGCTCTGGAAGTTGACTTTTCGAGCGCTGTATGTCATCTCCGAAATACACAATAATCGCATACTTGACTATATGTGTTTCATAAACGCACATGTTCGGTTATATATCACATAACTGCACGGATTCCGCCTAAACTATACTACTATAGAAATATAACCTCACGAACACAATCTGTACTTAACTCACTCTATCTTTTTCACTTTACTAGAGACTACTGAAACGCCATCTATTGTCGCGATTATAGTTTACTTTTTATCGTTCGTGTATAGTAATTAAATTAGGTGTAAAAAAATGAAAATTCAATAAAAAATCATTTTAATATTGCAATTTTTTATAAATTAACTCAAATTTAAACTGTCCAAAAACGGTGCAAAGGTGGCCAAAAACGGTACTTCTACCCTATTTCTCTCAAAGTCAACTTCCATAGCAGTAGTTGTAAAAAGTATTGTATGCTACAGGTGGGATAAGTAGCAAATATGACAGTCGTGATTACGACATTCGCTGTAAGGTTTATGAGGCATTCGTATGAAGACGAGTGTGGTTTGTCGCAACGAGCCGTTAGGCGAGTTGCGACAATCACACGAGTCTTCATACGAATGCCCCATAAACCTTACCCTCATGTCGCAAAACACGACTGTCAGATTATTTGCTACTTATCCCACATATGTAGCATAAATTACTATAATATTCTAACTTCAAAACAGTAGTACAACCAGAATGTCAAACTTTGAATTTAGTAAAAGAAATCTTAATAACATCACATCATTAAAGTCCTATGTGCATCTCCTCGCTATTTATAAACTGATATTATCGATACGATAAGTAAATGTACGCCTTCGTGTTATTTATCATCTTAGATTATAATTAATGTACTTTCTCATATTTATGAGTTCCTAATACGATTTTGTACAAATAACCTCATGTTTAGAGAAGCCCTTATTTATTGCCTCGCCCCATGGAATACGTTCTTATATCGGCTCATATGGACTTGATATAAATTATAATATACCTTTGGATTATTTATAAGTTTTTGTTATCGATTTATGCAGTTTATATATCTCACGCGTAGATACTTCCTTTATACTAGGGAGCGTCTATAATCTACAATTCATTCATTCCTTTATACCATAACAAACTTATACCATTTAATGGACTGCTATTTTGGCCACGTTCAAAGGGATCGGTCCAATTCTTTTAAACGTGACCAAAATAGCAAAATATAAAGTCGTTAAAGTTCCTTCCAAATTAGTTAAATATCTGAATTTATTGACTGTACCATCATTGTATAGGTTTTATCCCATTAGCAGTCCCTATCAGGTCCTTGAAGTGACGACTTATGTGCAATTCATTGTTCTATAGCGTCAGATTGTGAGCAAAATTGTGACCGATTGAAACATTTTTTACAGACTTTGTGTTGAAGTGACTGAAAAGGTTTGATATGGAGGGTATTATTCAGATTAAATACTTCATTTTTACATATAATTTTACGCCATTTAATTATTTCGTTGTGTAGAAATTACCCGCTAAAATTAACGTGTTAAATCACTCAGCAAAAAATAAAATTTTAATTTTGACTTTAATTTTTTCACGAAAATATAGGTAACGGTTTATTGTATCTATTGCCAGACAAATTTCTTGCCCGTTTTTGCACCCTTTTTTCTTCATGACATCGTCTTCAGGAAGGACATCCGAAACGAAAAGGTCTGAGAAGGACGAATTTAAAGAATTTTGTAGATTTTCATTAATTTTACCCCCATCAATCATTTTGCATAATTCATTTGGAAAATGTTTTCATGAAATTATTTTATAAATACAGTAATTAAACTTAATTTTCACCATATAATATATGGGCTTTATATCGATTTTAGGTATTAAATTTGACTGCATCTACACCCCCTAAAATCCCCAAATGTTGTTGTATTTTTCTAATAATTGGGACTCTATTATCGATGGATTCCGAAAGTTACAGAATTTTGGCCAGAAATTGCGAAATCGGTACCATTGTGGACTGTGACAAATTCATAAAAATCTCTTGACGATTTTAAAAACAGCTATCGTCTGGTAGGGTCTGATAAACTTGCGTATTATGACACATTTTATTTGTACGTATAATTGTTTTGCTTTGTTGTGTGTCAATTTTTGATTTTGCTTTTGTTTTCTTTACATTTTTTCTTTTCAGATGCTAATGACCTCTGTTGTAGAGCGTCTATAATTCACAATTCATTTAAACTTCCGTAACTATTACTTCTCACCATTTATAGGCTCCTGTTATCATCTCTTATACATTATGATAATCCTACACACACATCCGTACTATTTAGAATCTTCTGTTACCGGTTTGTTAGTGTGACAGTCTTTATAGTACCCGCATGCGTAATCTTTAGATAACCAACACACAGAGCGGCACGTAATACCACAAACACCGCACATCGCGCTGGAGCGGAAATAAGAGATCGCGACTTCCTTGTTGGCTTGGAAAGGAAGGTGCGCTTAAGATTGGATGTCAGCGTATCCATCGCCTGCAATCGCTGGGAAGAGTTAATGTTCGTTATATATAGGTACATTCAATCTACTCACATAATGAAAGTGTTATACACTATACATTGAATCCCACTAGATGCATAGGTAGGAAAACACAGGTTCTCTGCAGATCAAGTTATACGAAAATGAGATAGAATTCATACCCGTTCTCCATTTGAGAAGACAATCTCGTTTTACACAAATATAGTCCAAGAGCTCGTGGTCAAAAATTGCAAGATATTTGTTAAGGCTAGTATTTTGAAATTAGCTAGTATTTATAGGGTGTAAATAAAATATAGGTACTATACAGTCAGCAAGTCAGCGGTCGGTACCTTTGACGTCGGGGCGCTTTTATAAAGGTGTAAAAAAACTAGTGTTTTGTAAAAGGTGAAATTTGGCACAGGGTTAACTTATTCAATATAATTAAAAAAAACAGTCAAACCTTCATTTTGATTAAACCGACTTAAGTCAACAGTCGGTAAAAGTTTTATCAAAATGAGGTTTGACTGTTTTAAAACATAATTGTTACACAAAACAATTTTGTTCCAAATTTTTTAGAAAAAAAGTTCTCATCCAGTTGAATTTATCAGCACATCTAGGTATAGGTACTGTGGAGACCGGTGTCAAGGGTAGTTACATAAGAATGAAATGTAATAGGTTTTGGCTATTGTGATAAAATAAAGAGGCAGTCTTGATTAGACAACGATAGTGTTTTATTGATTATAATTTGTCAGGTACCACAAATTGGCGACGAGGATTATTCCGAACCCTTTAAATAATATCAAAGGTAAGAGGATACAAATATTATTTTAGCCGAATATAATAAACATTTTATCTACTTTTCATAATAATTATTGCATCTGACTTGTCATATACTTTTTTTTTTGTCAATGTGACTAATAAATATTATTATAAATAAATGAATGCATAATGACTGCAAACAGTACCTATATGTATTTGGTCACGACGTCCGTGTTAAAATTTGTATTTATTATTATTATAGTGTATACCGATACCCAATATAAGTATCGAGGGACGGCTGTGAGCCGATAACAGAAGGGCTGAGAGCACCAAATGAAAGGAAGGGCTGAGAGCACCAAACTAAAGGAAGGGCTGAGAGCACCAAACTAAAGACTTTGAGTCTAAAGATAAACGGCTGGGAGCCACAAATAACAAAAAAAATGTAAGTAATGTTATCATAGAAGATGTCTTCACTAATGAATGGAAAAAAAAAACAAAAGAATAAATATAAATAATAACGTGCTATTTCACTTATTATTAAAATACAATTTCCACAGTGATTTCATAACGCCTAACTAAATACAGTACACACGATTAAATAATTGTAAAGCACGATACATACTAACATTCTGTACTATTGCGTGTAATCTCTAATTATGATAAACATATTATTATCTAAAACGAAAAAAAAAACATTTCACCAAATATGTACGCCTCTCTTTTGCAGATAAGTATGGCAGAAACCGGAATCAGGCCATTTCTGTGCGACAACGTTGATAAGGCATTGATTAGAGGAGATTGGGAAAAATGGCTTAGATCTTTGGAACTATATCTTGCGTCAGAGGATATTACGGATGTCGTAAAGAAGAGGAACAAGCTGTTACACCTAGGAGGTGCTCAGTTACAGGAAGTGGCCTATAGTTTACCTGAAGCCATAGAACCATTTAATGTTGAAGATAAGAACGATGTTTTTAAAACGCTTGTCGATAAGTTGTCGGAATATTTCTCTCCTAAACAGAATTCTACATTTGAACGACACGTGTTTCGGAATATAAAGCAAGAAGAAGGAGAAAGCTTTAACAAATTTTTACTGAAAATTAGGCAACAAGCGAAGCGTTGTTCATTTGGTAGATCCGAAATAGAAGCTACAGAAATAAATATGAAAGACAAAATCATCGATAACTGGGCCTCATTAGATCTGAAGAAAAAGCTCCTTGAAAAAGAACGAACCTTGGTCGAGATCATTGAGATATGTCAGGTTCATGAACAAATAGGGAACCAATCGACAGCAATGATTAAGTCAGCTAGTGAACCAAGTACATCGTCGGTAACAGTGAATAAAATTGGAGTACAACATAAGAGACAGTATGAACAATGTTTGAGGTGTGGAAGGTCAGGCCATGCAGGAAACATTAAGGTTTGTCCAGCCAAGGATGCTAAATGCCGAAAGTGTGGTCTACAAGGACATTTTGCTTTATATTGCAAAACCCGACAGTCGGGTAAAAGAATGTTGGCTTCCACATTCGATAAAAATCGCAAACGATTTAGGTCGGGCATAAATTTTGTGGATGCAGAAGATTCGGAAACTGAGCCGCAGGATAATAGTATCAAGAGTTTTGATTGTTTTAAGATCGACAATACTGAACAACTAAATCACGAGAATCTTCCTGACGACCTTATCGAATGTTTAATAGGCGGAGTACGATTAACAGTACTTATTGATTCAGGATCAAAGGCCAATATAATCAAAGGCAAAGATTGGGAATTGCTTTTCAAGAACGGAGCAGTCGTCTGGGATGTCGCTACAGAAACCAAGGATGTACTGAAATCATATGCCTCTGGAAGTCCACTTGAAATTAAACATAGATTCTCAACAACAATCAACATTCCAGGTGACAAGGAGATCATTACGTCTTTCTATGTGGTAGTAAACGGAGACATTTCATTAATCGGAAAGGATACAGCCAAACGGTTAGGAATTTTGAAGTTGGGACTAAACATAAATAGACTTGAAAAAATAATCTCTTTTCCTAAAGTCAAAAACGTCATCGTGAAATTGGCCATAGATCCTTACGTCAAGCCAGTACAACAACCTCTGAGAAGAGTTCCAGTATCTGTAGAATCACAAGTAGAAGACAAATTGAACGAAGCATTACAAAATGACATAATAGAAAAAGTAACGCAACCCAGTGCTTGGATATCACCTATTGTAGTCATTTTTAAATCCACCGGTGATATCCGAATCTGTGTCGACATGCGCAGAGCAAACGAAGCCATTTTGAGGGAAAACTATCCGTTACCAACATTCGATTCTTTCATGACTAAATTGAGGAATGCGAAATACTTCTCTCGTTTAGATTTAATGAGTGCTTATCATCAGCTGGAACTGGACGAGGATAGCCGCCCCATCACCACATTTATCACGCACAAGGGCATGTTTCGGTACAAGCGCCTTATGTTCGGAGTCAATTCTGCTCCCGAAATATTTCAAAGAATTTTTGAAGCGATGTTGGTATCATGCAAAAATTGTCTAAATTATCTGGATGACATTATCATATATGGCTCCTCTGAATCGGAGCACGACGCATGCCTCAACGCAGTTATGGAAGTTTTAAACGAGAATGAAGTTCTGCTAAACAAAACAAAATGCCTCACGAAAGTTCAGGAGCTAGAGTTCTTAGGCCATAAATTATCCTACCAGGGCATAGAAGCGGATCAAAGAAAAATAAAAACTATCATGGATTTTCGTGCACCAGAGAATAAAGAGGAAATTCGTAGTTTCTTAGGCCTGGTAACATACTTAGGAAAATTTATTCCCGATTTAGGAACGGCAACAGAACCACTGCGTCAACTGACCAAGATAGATGTAAAATTCATGTGGACTGAAAATCACCAACGACATTTCAACCGGCTTAAGGAATCTCTAGCCAAGCTTCCAATCCTAGCATACTTCGACCCACGACGGCGAACTCGACTAGTTGCAGATGCTAGTCCTGTTGCACTAGGAGCAGTGCTATTGCAGTTCGACGTCCATGATAACCCCAAAGTTATTTCTTTTGCAAGTAAGAGCCTGTCAAATGTAGAGAGACGGTACTCACAAACGGAAAAAGAGAGTTTAGCTCTGGTATGGGCTGTAGAAAGATTCTACTTCTACGTAGCGGGGCTAGAATTTGAACTCGTGACTGATCATAAGCCATTAGAAGCAATATTCAAACCCACCTCGAAACCACCCGCACGCATCGAGAGATGGCTGCTAAGATTACAAGCCTTCAAGTTTAAAGTCGTATTTCAACCAGGGAAGTCTAACATTGCAGACTCGGTATCAAGACTGTGTAAAATACAGGATGAAAAGTCATTTGATTTGGGAGGTGAGCAGCACGTTTTTACAATTGTAGAAAGAAATACACCCAAAGCAATGAAGATATCACAAGTTATTTCAGAAAGCAAGACAGACAAAGACATACTAGACGCAGTAAACAAAACAAATAGTGATTCTTGGAGCGCGACAGACAAAAACATATACTTTCCATTCAGGGCGGAACTATCCGCAATGGGTCCAGTGTTACTCAGAGGTAATCGAATTGTTATACCCCAGTCATTAGTAAAACATGTCCTGGAATTAGCTCATGAAGGGCACCCCGGAGAGACAGTGATGAAAAGGCGCTTACGAGCAAAAGTGTGGTGGCCTATGATAGATAGACAGGCGGAACAATTTGTCAAAAAATGTCGAGATTGTCTGTTGGTATCACAACCAAACAAACCTCCACCAATGTCAAGACATAAATTCCCAGATGGACCTTGGCAATGCGTTGCCATAGACTTGATGGGGCCGCTACCTAACAAGGACATGGTATTAGTGACAATCGACTATTACTCAAGATACCAAGAAATAAAATTTCTGAAAACTACAACATCATCTGCTATAATTGAGTACTTAACGGAAATATTTTCGCGGCTTGGCTTCCCAAGAAGCATACGAGCTGACAACGGCAGACAATTCGTCAGCAACGAATTCAAACAATTTTGCAGCAATCACAATATTGAATTAATACGAACACCACCATATTGGCCTCAATCTAACGGAGAAGTAGAGAATATGAACAAATCTATACTAAAACGCCTACAGATCGCACACGCGAATGAAATTGACTACCAAACTGAGTTACAGAAGTTTATGTTAATGTACAATGTTACCCCTCATGGCACAACTGGAAAATCCCCATCGGAATTACTGTTCGGCAGAAACATCCGCGACAAAATCCCGTCTATAACCGACCTCATATGCAACGAAGGCGACGAAGAAGCAAAAGACAATGACATTATGAACAAACAAAAAGGAAAAGATAGAGAAGACAGAGCAAGAGGGTCAAAAGAGAGTAACATAAAACCGGGAGATAGAGTCGTAACACAAAACATGAATACTTCAAATAAACTAGAAAGCAGATTTGGAAATGAAGAATATGAGGTAATAGACAAACAAGGAAATGAAGTTACAATCAGGAGGGACGGAAAAATATTCAAACGACACACTACCCATGTCAAGAAACTACCGGAGGAATCGGAGCATTCACCAACAATCCCAGTTCCCGCCAAGCCAACAGAGGATGCCACCCTGAACCAAACCTCAACGGAAGAACAGGCCCCGGACAAGGAAGAGGACGCCTCACCAGGACAAAAAGTGTCACCACTCAAGTTGAAGAAAAAGGAGGGATTGTGGAGACCGGTGTCAAGGGTAGTTACATAAGAATGAAATGTAATAGGTTTTGGCTATTGTGATAAAATAAAGAGGCAGTCTTGATTAGACAACGATAGTGTTTTATTGATTATAATTTGTCAGGTACCACAGGTACTATAGTGAAGTAGATACAGCTTTTGAGATGTGACTGCACAATCTTCAATTTTTTTCACATCGATAAATTGGGCCTCCCCCGAAATTACGGCATTATCAGTTCCAGTTGGGGGAGGGGTAAGTCATGGATCAAAAGTTCGGGAAATCGGTTTTTCCCACGTATCTCGGTTGTTTTTGACCGTATAAAAAAAAAGTTTAAACAAAAATTGTAGAGCTTAGCGAAACGCATAAGCTCGTGTAAAGTTATGCGAATTCGAATCAATGGTTCTCGAGATATCGAAATTTTTAATTGCTAAAAGTAAATTTTTATGTGCGTGTTATCTCGGGAACGGTTGAAGATAAAGCCGAGAAATGATGGAAGGGTCAAATTGTCGGATAATTGAGGGGGTGGAATGAATAGGAAAGGCGGACGGGGCGTAGGGCAAAAATTCGTAAAATGCCCATATCTTTGCATTTTATCGGGCGATTTTTAAAAATCAAAGTTTGTTCTCTATGTTTTAATAAATACTTTAAGACTATCACATGTGATTTTGATTTTTTGCGAAATAGCCGGCTGCCGCGCGAAAAAAAATGGTGGACGAAGTGAATTTTATCTTATAAAAAACACACATATTACAGATATTACACATCTTTTATACATATTCATCTTATATACATAATAATTTTACATACACATGAAGCAATTATAAATTCGTTATGTAATCAATTACAACATTACAAAATCATTGAACTTATCATCCAATCTAGGTGGTCAGGACCATTGTCCATTTGTATCAACATTCAAGTTTTTTTCTTTATTAGAGCTATTATTCAACAAGAACTTTTTTTGGGCTACTTGAGGCCTCATATTGACAGTGAATGAAAAATCGACGCATGCGTTTTTTTCTAGTCGCAACGAGCATTCTGTATTTTTTGTACTATAGTATTCGGATCCGGATATCCGTCGAAGATCACTACAGCCCCGGAATAATGTTGTAATACGTATGCTATATAAGAGTCGATTATTTTTTGAAAAGTTGCGCCTGTCGCAGTAAAAATCCACCATCGATGGTGTTGGATATTCATATCAGTTATAATATTTGAAAATTATATATCAATTATTTAAATATTGTATAGAATAGATTTAGTTTATAACCGTTATTTTTATTATATAAAATAGAAATGAGTGTATTACGCAATTGTAATAATTGTACAATTTTTATTAAAATTTTTAGTATAATTGTTATACAGAATAAAATCACATTTTGACCAGCGAACATCAAATTATTTATTCTAAGATATTAAAAAATAAATTACGATACAGAAACACTACATGGCGCAGTCGACTATAAATTAAATTAAAATCGAGACAGATATGCCGAAAAAGAAAACTAGAAAACAAATTTAAAAAAATTGTTAAAGAAGAAGAAGAAATAGAAACAGAAGAAACAATTAAAAAAGAAGCTGACGAAGATAATGAGGACTCGGAAACAGAAGAAAGTGAAGAAGACGTAATGGATATAATTATTACTAATTTAAAGATTCCCGAATCCCGACCCATAAATTAGTAATTACTTCTTCTTCCCTTTCTTCTGTTTCTAAATCCTTATTTTCTTTTTAAATTGTTTCTTCTGTTTCTATTTCTTCTTTATCAATTTTTTCAGTTTATTTCTTCGTTTTCCTTTTATTGAAAGAGTGAACATTTAATCATTTTATTCTCACAAACTAAATAAAATACGATACAGAAACGCTACATGGCGCAGTCGGTAACGATTAATATAAATTAGATAAAAACACTACACATAACTTATATGGAGGAGCTCAATTGCGGAATTTTGGACATATAGGGTTAAAATGAAAACAGAAATGGGCTTTTTTGTGGTTTCAACATCCCATTTGAATTAAAAAGAGCTAAAGGATACGGAGCTAACTCATACTCGAACAGCGCCTCTAACTCTTGATCGGTTTTTTTTCAGCAAACTGATTCGTTTGAATAAATGCAGCGGATCTACCAATACGGCCTTGCCTGCAGTTTTAACCAACTTGAAATCGAGATTCAACAACTTGACTCGATCGTTCCGCGGAATCGCTACATCTTTCAATTTCTTGTAAAAATTTTTTTTCAACCCTTGTACGCTCACTTTAAAAGCCCGATGGCAATTGCTCAACTGCGTCGATTCTGGATTTTTTCAAGGCAAATGATTGGTGGTATACTAATGACATACTAATGACATCGATTTACGAAATATGAACAAAATTGCAGCAGCCGTTTTCGAAAAAATGTCGATTTTTGTTCGTCAGTAACCAACCCTTATTTGATGGAGTAGGAGAAAAGTTAAAAAATCGTGAGCAATCCCCTAAAAATCCTAAGTGTAAAATTTGATTTCGATCAGATGAATGGTATAACAGCCAGGCCCCGGCCCACGCACGGCGACGAACGGATATCTAAAATTCATTTTTCGGTGTTTAGGGATCACGAAACGTCTAAATGCACTGAAATCTCTACTTCGATTTTTTCAGAAATATAAGACTTTCTTCGCTCTTATGGTCGCTCGAAAGCAAAAATATACTCAATATGATTTCTATCAGCACTATATTCTTAATATGGATCTTTGCTGTCTAATGAACATTTAAAAGATAATTAATTAGTGAGCATAACCAAGCAAAGGCCTAATTTATTTAACTTTTAACTATCCTTTTACAGTACATTAAACAATCAACCCGACGACGTGATTTCCTGTTGCCCCGTCTTTAATTTCAATTCCGCACTGCAATGAAACAACTGAACGAGAAACGATAATTAAATAACGAACCAGTTTGTCAATGCTGAAGTGTAAATTAACATTTTGATGCTTTATTAATTACCTCGAAGAAGTTTATTCACAATTTAATTTTAGAATCACAAAAATAGAAACAAATATGAATGGGAAAAAGTTGCGTCAGGTAAAGGTTATTCTAATATTACCGTACTATAATACAATTTTCCAATTAAAAGTATGGGCTTTTTTTAAGAAAATTGAGTTCTCTCAAACTAGTGATGTTAATTAAACGCAAATTTGACAATATATTTTTTGCCATCGACTTACCTGTAACGTTGAAACTTTAAGAATTTTCCTCTATGAAAAGGCGTATCTTCACAAAAATTGCATTTGAGAAAAACGAAAGAGAATGGAGTTGACCCACTATATTGAAAGTGGCTTGTTTTTTACGGATATCGTTGTACTATATGTATATAATTAATTTTTGGTAGGAATTTTGAACCGTTTATTATTTTTTTTAAAGATTTAATTTTTCAGTAATTTAAAATTGCCGCTGGTAATTAAAGGACCGATCAGGCAGCAATCCAATGTACACGGAAAAAGCATGGAAGACGGAACACGAAAATGCAAATGGCGGAGGTTGACCAATCAGATTCTTTCCGTAATATTCAAACTTTAGGCGCGTTGGTCTGCCGATCCATGAAGTTAAACATACGAATACTTCACTCCATGTGTCGAATCCATAGGTCGAATCTGTGACGATAGATATCTGATCATAAAATAAATAATATAGTTTATAATGCCACTAAATCTATGGCAGAAACTGTATTATTTATATTATGATAGTATCGACAATACCAATAGTAATTGCTTTCATTTAGATATTTAGAACAAATCTCAGAATATTGCTTTTATTTATTTGATTTTCATTTCTTTTATAACAATTTCATAACTTTTTGTGAATAGATTTAAGTTTTTTCATTTGTATTATTATTTTTATTAAATGATATCTGATAAAGGCCCAAACTAGGATCGACACGGAAAATTTCCGGTTTTTTACACTCTGGTTCCCCATTGAGCATATTTTCACGGAAATCCGGCGGAAACTGGATTAAATTCTAACCTAATATTCTGTATAAATTCCATTTAATCACTTATAGTTCGATACATTTAACATCAAAGATTCAATATATTAATCATTAAACTTGTTTCTACAATAATTACTACTTTTAATTATGCTAATTAATCATGAAATCAGTTTTCCGTGTTTGCAAATTTCCGATTAAGTTATGTCCATGGGGAACCAGGGTGAAAAAAAAACGGAACGGCGGGAAATATGAAATTTATTTTTTATCGTATTAAGTAATAAAAATTCAAGACATATAATATTAATATAATATCACAATTATTATTAAAGTACTTATTTGTTATTCAATTTCACTTTTTTAACAATTAAACGAATCAAAATCACTTAATTTATGACAATTATAGCACTGTACACATCAAGGAAGTTTCACAGATAACAAAACGTTTAAATTTTCCGTAAAGAATCTGATTGGTCAACGTCCGCCATTTGCATTTCCGTATTCTGTGCTTTTTCCGTGTACATGGGACAGCACCCTCAGAAGGCGCGCGCCATGGAAATGACGAAATATGATGAGACAGCGTTGTCATGTTGTCCTTGTGATGTGAAATGTCAATTTCTCAGCAAAAATGTCTGAAAATAATGTGTAAAAATAACACTACGTATAAGTACATATATAATATTTGAACGTATGAAGTAACAAAAACACTAAAACGCGCTTCTTGACGCTTGATAGATACTTGACAGTTGTAAATACGATAACAGTGTATTTTCATTTCTGCTGACTTTACTATCTTATTTGATGTTGGAATGAAAGCGCGAACATAGTCCTATGACATCATCTGACTAGCAATACGCCCTTTAGAATTAATACGGCAGAATATAAATGATTTTTTGAAATTGTACCCCTAAACGGATGAAAAAGAAGTTAACAAATATTTTTTCCGGTTTTGAAAAAAAAACTCATGCCTATTTCAAGTTTCTAGCTCAAGGAGTTGCGGAAAAAGCTTTTAAATCAAAAACCCACCCCTTCTCCGTTTCTCTGTTCAGGCAGTTTTTTTCTAGAAAAACCATCAAATATGTATTTGCTTGTTTTTTTTTCTCCAGAATCACGTTTCTAGCTTAAGCGGTTTAGAGACACAGGATCTTTCAAGAAAATTTCCATTCCCGTTTTCACCCGCGAATATCGAAAATTTGTCCAGTAGGTGTCTTTTCGATTTTGACAAACAATCATTTTAAATTTTGTTAATCCAACTCATCCGGTTTCGGAGAATAGCATTTTTATTCCCTTTTTTCAGCCTTTTGAAATCCGATCCTACGCGTTATCAGGGAAAACCGCTTTAAAATTTCATGTTCATAGGTTAAGCAGTTTTGGCTGTACGTTGATGTATCAATGAACAAACTTCATTTTATTAACTTCCCATTGGAAGTTATTGTAATGGGTCCGAAAATCGAAATCAAAATGTATTACAAATTTTTATGTTTCAAGGTCACTACACTATTTTTAGAAAGATGTCTGTGTGTGTGTATGTGTGTGTGTGTACGTACGTACGCACGTACGTATGTGACCATTTCTTTCTAAGACGAAATCTCGAGAATGGAAAATGATATCGACATTTTTTCAGCCGTTCTTTTTTCTTAACCAAATAGACTCCAAAAAAGTAGATTTTACACAATATCTCGCGAATAGAAAATTATATCGACTTCGTAAGGGTGTCAATGGAGGCGTGTTAACATCATTTTGATCCGACATAAATTTTATAAAAATCGGTTCAGCCGTTTTGTTTTTTTGTTTTTTTTTAATTATTGTTAAAAATAAATAATAATTATGTTTTAATGATTAAAATGATTTTTCTGTGTAATATCTAATTTAATTATTATTATTAAATATTTATCAGCCTGGGAAGTTCGCCGTGCGCACCTCAAGGGTCGCACTTTAGTCCTAATAAACGACCCACGCCACGGCTTGTATAATATTATATAGATAAAATTGCTTGATTCCCAGTCTCGCAGATAGAATTTTTTTTCCCATAAGTAGTTCCCGATTGTTCATTAGCCTAGCTGGGAAAACTCCGACAGTCATGTCCATTAAATATGCATGAAACTGTGGTCGGGAAAAGAGTGTAAAAGCCTTTTTTGTGAATTAATGGCAAAAGGAAAACAACTGCCTAGTTTGAATAAGATTTAATGTCGCAGTTTCAAATATTGACATTATATCAACTTGAGAGCTCTTTTACTCTACTTACATTAAAAAATAAGCGCAACATTGACTAACAATTTATGATACTTAGCATAAATGAAGATGTAAAAATTACATTTTTGTCTCACTTTAACTTTTGAAATTTTCAACTTGTAACTTGTAAGGTCTAAAAAAATTTAAGAGCTCCGTTAATTTTAACAATTACGTTACAGAACCCACTGTAAGAATGAAGGTTGGATACTGAAATCATTCTTTCTAGGAGGATAAACAGGTTTCACTTATTAGGCGGTGTTCAGGTGTATATTCATAAGAAACAGAGATGTGTGCAAAAAAGGATTGCAATACTTCCCCTACTTGTAATCCTAAAAAAAGAGAGGTTTGGTGTGTGGGTAAAACCACCATGCTTACTTCCCATTGGGTGCCTTTAGAGACAAATAAAAAAAAGTTAAAAATAAACCGCTAATTGAAATTTCCTGTAAACCTACTCAGGTGTTCATTATGCAAATATGTGTCGAATGAAATTGGTTCGGAATCGATATCATTATTTGTTCTCGAGATATACGAGCCAGAAAAAGTTCACCAGCGTACGAACGAACGTACGTACACACGTCACACACACACAGACTAAAAACAGTAGATTCGGACTCTAGGGACCTCAAAACGTCCAGATATGTCAAAATTTTTCATTCGCAAAATCTGACCCAATACAGTAACTTCCAATGGGAATTTAATTAAAGAGAACGTCGTTAGTCGCGAGCGTGTACGTATGTACGTAGGAAGAGTTGACAATAACTCCGTTAGTCGTAAAAATTGTGCTGACTCTCAAAGATATATTCATCTGATGGCTCTGAATGTGATTTTACCCATACGTCACTGCAGTTTGTGTATAGTTAGTAATTTATTATGCACTGCATTGTACTACAATGCGATTTAATGTTTACGGCTTTTTCTATTCATTTATTCCATCTTTAGCACTTCGTACACAATATTCGTCTGGGTCGCTGGTGGTGACATGATGATGGATATAACTTTTACAGTTTAATCATAAGATGGCTCAAAAAAATTCTTCCAAGCTAGATTTCGGTAGTTCCAGGAACTATGTCCTATGTCGGAGATGCTTCCCATCTTTCCTTAGAATTCATCTTAACATGTCTATACTCCGGCATATAATCCGATTTCATCACGAGATCTGTAGCTATTCGTCAAGTTCAACAACGGCCACTCTATGAGTATTCGTTCGTTACCGAATGATGCATGTGCACTATATTGTTACAAAACTGTTTTCTGAGTTGGCGGAATAAATATTTATTTACAATAATTAAAAACACAATGATAATGAACGCCATCACGAGATCTGTAGCTATTCGTCAAGTTCAACAACGGCCACTCTATGAGTATTCGTTCGTTACCGAATGATGCATGTGCACTATATTGTTACAAAACTGTTTTCTGAGTTGGCGGAATAAATATTTATTTACAATAATTAAAAACACAATGATAATGAACGCCATCACGAGATCTGTAGCTATTCGTCAAGTTCAACAACGGCCACTCTATGAGTATTCGTTCGTTACCGAATGATGCATGTGCACTATATTGTTACAAAACTGTTTTCTGAGTTGGCGGAATAAATATTTATTTACAATAATTAAAAACACAATGATAATGAACGCCATCACGAGATCTGTAGCTATTCGTCAAGTTCAACAACGGCCACTCTATGAGTATTCGTTCGTTACCGAATGATGCATGTGCACTATATTGTTACAAAACTGTTTTCTGAGTTGGCGGAATAAATATTTATTTACAATAATTAAAAACACAATGATAATGAATGCAACAACGAAAAGTCAATTCTAACAATCAACAATAACTAAACAGTAATTACAAAGCAAAACAAAACAACTATATTATACAATAATTCGTAATTATTAACTATATACCAGGACTATTTATTTCTAGTTATTTATGTTTCAAATATTTATATTCACTGTATTTATATCAGACGCACTATTTGTCGCTCAGTATTCTCCATTGACTGACTGATTCCTCACTCACTCGTATTGCTGTTTATATAGGTTGCGCAGCATAAGCATAGTGTCTTCTCGCTTTCTCTAGAACTTTCGTGCAGGTATCAGTTGTTACAGTAAGAGGACCCCGTTTCTCAGAACTCTTGCCTGCCGGTTATATACAGGGTGATCCGTAACAATATCAAATGTCTGGCATGTTCGGGTATAGCTTCGGCGTTTTACACTATACGAAGCATAACCCTGTTCGTTTGGACTTTGGAACGAGATCGATCCGTAAACCACGCACACTCATAATATCATTTCTTTCTTTCAACATAAAGGTGCCAATGAAATAGTGAAACGGAAACGTTCCTCGGGCATGGACATGTGTCTCGGAATTAAAAGAATTCTGCTATTTTTTAAGGTTCTGTTGAAACGTTGTCCATTAAACATTCGAATCTCGATATAACTGTACGAGCAAAGTGGAATTATTTTTATTGAAAGAAATGCTCAACGGCAAAATTTAAAATCCTTACCATTAATGTGAAAGTTAAGAATAATGTGAGTTCGTCGTGAAAAACCTCTGTGTATTTAATAAAACTGTGATTTTATAATTTTGAGAGTTTGATTGCTACACTTTAATGTAGATAGTAGCGATCCTAGAAATGATTCTGAGCTAAATGTTTGAAGAAAATCTTTTTTTGGCTTAAGGATCAAGAAATAGCAATTATAGTGATGTTTTAAATTCGCATTTATGGCTTATACTCTCAAAACGTTAGCAATAATTGCGAATTTTGTATGTCTGTCTATTTGTTAAGACATCGTGCAAAAATGGCTAGACTACATGCCACATTAGAATTTCAATTGAGCGAGGATTGGGAGAACTGCTGTGAATACTCATCGAATATTGATACTTATTAAAACATTAAATGTTAAACTTATACAATAATTAAATCTAGATTATTTTGAACCATTACGTATATGCAACGTGCATAGACGAAGTTTGTTTCTCATTTTACAGCTCTTTCTCTGCCCGTCGCGCTAATGCAGCTTTCATTGCCAGAATTCATCCAGCGAATCTATAACATTGGAGTTATGTTAGCAATGAAAAATGTGACACTATCAATAAATGTTTACGTTACAACAATATATACAAGGTGCCTGTTGACTGCTTCTATTCAAGAATAATCCCAAATGAAAAATAAACAGAATTATAAATACTTACCTTAAAATTGAAAATAATAAAATTAGTTTGTTTCCAAGGAGTATATTTTATTCCTTTTAGGCCCGTATTCACCGAGCTTAGTTAGTTATTTATTCCCCTGGTAACTATTGCAGCATTGCTCGGAATAAATAGTGATAATTCAAATTACCAAACAAAGTTAAGTTTACTACAGGTATAAATCGTAAGAATAGTTATTCTGTCCAATTTCAAGGGTATAAATATTTATTCGCCCAGTTAAATAGGGTGTGCACGAAATGCATAAATTACTTTATGGCCTGGCGACCTTTTTAGGTAAATATTAATTTCATATCTTTCAGGTAAAGGCTTTTGTCAGTAAAATATGTCAATATTCACCATTTTACATTTTCGATCGATGCGCCATCGGTCAGATCTTTGGTAAACGTGCTTTAGAATCAAAATATTTGACAAAATCTCCAAGGAGTATGGTATATAGTAAATTTTTACCTGAAATTACTATTCTATCGAATGAATTGCTTGGTGAACAGAAAGTTTATTTTATTCCAAGGAATAAATTTATTCTAAGGTTAGTAACTTCTATCTTTAACAGTGTTTGGTGAATACGGGCCTTAGATAAATATACTAGTATCTAATAATAACAATAATAATGCCTAATAATAAGTATCTCCCACTGCAGAGAAAATGCCTTCTCCAGCTTGATTAATTTAGATCGGTCTTTAGTTTTCCTAGACCAAAGAGTTCCTGCTTTGTCAAGATCATATCTCACCGTTTTGTCACTTGTCTTCCAACTCTTCTTTTATTTTGTATAAGATAACACACTGTCGTTGCTCTCTATGTCCATCTATTGTCTGTGCAACGATGTGCATAACGCGCCCACTTCCACTTTTTTTATACGTAAATCACATTCTGCACTTTTGCTTCATTTTGAACATTATCTAAAATTTTTAAACCAAACATGCTCCTTTCCCATTGGGCGTTGGGTGACTTCTAGGCTTCCGTAGTCAAACAAGAAATCCTTGTTTCGCCATATTCGTATGTCTGTCTGTCTAAAAATTTGGTAGACGCATAGATAATTACGTATACCCGCTGCAAAGATATCTATTAACATTCTGAAAAAAAATTTAAGGGTACCTCCCCTACATGTAAAGTGGGGATGAAAAAAATGTTTTATTAATCCCATCGAGTGGGGTATCGTTGTCCCATTTTCGAAATATTCGGTTCCAAAGTGGCCGTTTTAAGTAAGTTTCGTGTCGACCACGGTACCACCATGAAAGCGATTTTGGAAAAATCTAAAAAAAATTAGAGTGTTAGCACATAGTTTTAAATTACTTTTAAAACAACACGATCGCTAACTAGAATCAAATAGTTTACGAGATATAGCCAACTAAAGTTGAACTCAATAAGAATAATTATATAATGAAAAACTCTGTTCTGTTCATGTAGTCAGTCCACTGTCCACTGGTAAGAAGTCATAAATGTGGCATCTTTTCTCAAGCAGTCAAGCCATGTTCCTTCAAAACCATATCAAAATAGTAATAAACAAGCCGTGAGGTGGGTCGTTTATTAGAACTAAATTGCGACCCTTGAGGTCCACACGACGAACTTCCCAGTTTGATAAATATTTAATAATAATAATTAAATTGGATATTACACAGAAAAGTAATCATTTTAATCATTAAAATATAATTATTACTTGTTTTTAACAATAAATAAAAAAAAAACGGCTAAACCGATTTTTATAATATTTATGTCGGATCAAAATGACGTTAACACGCCTCGATTGACACCCTTACGAAGTCGATATAATTTTTTATTCGCGAGATATTGTGTAAAATCTACTTTTTTGGAGTCTATTTGGTTAAGAAAAAAGAACGGCTGAACCGATTTTGAAATACGTACACACACACACAGACATCTTTCTAAAAATAGTGTAAAAATACTGTTTTTACATGTATGACAGTACGTAAATGGACATTCATACAGAGAACAGTACCCATCGTATCACTAGCGCTGCCAGTGAGAAAATTTTCGTACTTCATGAAAAAGGGTCATTGAACTGAAAATGATCACACAGGTTTTGTTTTCAATTATGGCTGAACATGATTTTGCTATTTTTATTTTAGTTAGATTGTTGATTAGTAAAGTTTACGATGGTATTATTCCTGATTTGTTTGTATTTATAAGCATTACTTGTATCTCTGAATTCTGAATGATTAATACTTAGTTATTTTAACTCGATTGCTAGTGAGAAAATTTTCGTACTTCATGAAAAAGGGTCATTGAACTGAAAATGATCACACAGGTTTTGTTTTCAATTATGGCTGAACATGATTTTGTTATTTTTATTTTAGTTAGATTGTTGATTAGTAAAGTTTACGATGGTATTATTCCTGATTTGTTTGCATTTATAAGCATTACTTGTATCTCTGAATTCTGAATGATTAATACTTAGTTATTTTAACTCGATTGTTTGGTATTTCGATCTTTTTGTCTGTCGGTCTTTTTTTTTTGGTAATTACATTAATTTTAATGGACATTTTTTAACCTAGGACGAACTGCCTATGTAAATAGTTTCGCGGTCAAAACATCCGTCGAGAGTTGACGGTGCCGTGGTTCAAAGGCTCATAAGCTCAGAAAATGAAGACAAAGCAAGAAATATTTTGTTTTAGGTCTACAGTTAATATAATCAGTAATTGTCAAAAACATAAAAGTGCAGAGATTCCCCTCTTCCCTCTTTTTAATATATTTATGAATTTGCTAAAATTTGCGTCAAATGTTAGTGTGTAGGTATGTAAAATTTCATAACGTTAATTTTTTTAATTAAAAATATGGATAAAACGAGGTTAACTGCTTTTGAAAACTGCCATCCATAATAATATGAATCCTACATTAAGCCCACATCACACGACGCTGCTTTTGCCGCTGAATTGACTGCTTGATTTCACTGTTAGTTCCAAGTATACTGTGACGCTGGACATTGTGATGGACCCCTTTGCCTTGATAACTTCACACGATGCGCGCTGAAAAGCTAGATTTGTATATAGTTTCGATGCATGCGCAGTGACAGTTATACCCTACGTGACAAGATATTGCTTTTTGATTGGTTCTCGTTCAAATCCAGCAGAGAATCACTAATGCAATAAAAATAGCACACGTTCCTATCACCGACATCTAGCATGCGCCCACGCAACGGAACCCGCAGTGACGTCATTTTCCATCGCTGCAGTCAGCGCGACTGCAAGCACAAGTCCCAGCAAATGAATCCAGAGGCGAAACCAGCGTAGGGGCTTTTAGTGAAAAGTCACTACTATGATGGATCATATAGTATATAAAAAAATTAAAAAAGTAATCTTTTCAAAAAAATTGTTTAAAAAAGTTAAAAATTAAATAGTGAAGATTCTTTGCGAAAAGAGTTTGTGAATTTATACGAGAATGTGATTAATATTGTTAGTTTGATTTCACATAGGAAGATATTTATACAAGCCTGAAGAAGTTATTATTAATAACGAAACGTTGCTGAATATAAATGATTTTTTGGTATTTTATTGCACTCCACATACCCAATAATTATAATAATTGTATACGTAATCGATTTTAAGTTATATAAAACAAACTTTTGTTTTGAATTAATAAACGAACAGTTATCAAAATTTTATTGTTAACTGATCAGTATTTTCAACATTAACAAAAGTGTATCGAATCTTTTTGTACTATTTTTTCTGAGATTTTTTACATTACCTATAATATTGATTTTGTTCTTGAAGAATTAATTTTTTACCGCATTTACTGAAAATTTTTATCAATTATTCATGGAAGGAATAATTTTGTATACGAGTACATACTATGTAAATCATTTATATCTATTCAATGAAATTGTTTATTTCTTCTTCTTAACACGAGTTTCAAAACATTATTTAGTATAGCTCAACAACCAAACATCGTAAAACAATGTCGAGTCATTTTTTTTATTTGATACCTAAATACAATCTTATTTTACCTAATGACGATAAAATTAAACTGCTTCATCCTGTATGCATAGGGGTGTCAGAATAGCTCGTATATAATAATGTAAGTTGTGATATTTATCTCACCAGTGAGGTATATTATAAAGTTTATGGTCAACAAAATAGAACAAACTCACATATTATACTACAGGATGCTTCTCGACCAATTGAAGTTTTCAACTTTCTTACTGCACAGGGTTTAATGTTATTAAATTATCGCTATCAATATAACAGTCATATCATATTAGCGTCACTTAAACAGTTTGTTTTTTATAATTTATTTGCATAGAATTTATTCATAAGTAATATGTATTTATCATTGTTTTATTTTAGCCGAATTGAAAAATAATAATTGTTATCAACAGTTACATTCGAAATTAACTGATAATTCACTGCTCTTTCAAATGAAAAATGTTGATATTTTGTAAACTTTGTTGAATTCGAGATACAAATGTTGATATTAAATTTGATGTACCTATTGTCTTTGATTTGACACGAAATGTTACAATTACCACAAAACACCAAACCATAACAAACACTCTCGACGTACGTTTCGCCAACCAAGTTGGCATCATCAGGAGATGATTAAAATCATCTCCTGATGATGCCAACTTGGTTGGCGAAACGTACGTCAAAAGTGTTTGTTATGGTTTGGTGTTTTGTGGTAATTGTAACATTTCGTATCTTTACACCAAAGGTTCCACCATTTTTTATTTTTGATTTGACAGTTAGAAGAATGTTTTACTCAGTTTGAGATTTTAAGTAATCCCCTCGAGTTAGACCATGCAGCCTGTAGAGAACAGTGTGATGTATACTTAAAGAACGTGAATAGTGAAGAAACCTTTGATCTTTGTAACGCGTTCTCTAAAATATCGAGAAAATCGAGTCTGTAACAAATGAAGAATTTATACGGGTGAAAAGAATCCTTTTAACCCTGAACTTACCGGATTATTCGTGTGATGAAGAATGCAAAAAACTTTATTTAAAAAGAATAATTTTTCAAACCTGCACGATATTTTTAAAATGTTTTTGTTCTACAGTCTGTAAAGTAGTTTTAAAATTGGAATGATCTATAGCACGCGATTTCATCTGCACAGAAAATCAGCAGCTGATCGTACAGACATGAAGACTATAAATAACAAACAGTAACAGAATTTATTGAGTTATCGCACCGTGAATCCTAAATTGGCGAAATAAAAACAAAATTCACTCTTATTATAAGCTTTTATTTAACTTCACTTGTATGTTCTGGAATTTTGTAATCAATATTTCACCCACTTCCACTGAAGCTATCGGGCTGCAATTTAGCACACATGTTTGGTTCTCGTGACAATGCACGATTACTGAAATGCCGCCATTTTTAATCCAATATGGCGGACGTTACAAAAAGGCGATTTATCATTTCCACAGCAACCCCTATGATATGGGTATCAAATGAAAGGGCTTGATAAGCGAAACACAATAAGTAAAGTGACGTTATTTTAAATTCAATATGGCGGACGTCACAAAATGGCGATTTATAATTTCCATAGTAACCTCTATGATATGGGTATCAAATGAAAGGGCTTGATGAGCGAACATTTTGGGGCAATTTAAGGGCATGCTGGGTGTCGAAGAGGGGTAAAATTTTGAAAGACTAAAATAAACAAATACAAAATAAATATTAGTAAAAAAAAACTTTTTAGAGACAAGGTTTTATTTAAATGCTCTAAAAAAGAAAGAATAAATTTTAATAATTTATTTTCATAATTATAAAAGCGCGGTGGGTCGTGAACTCTATGATAGTTTATTAGTCACGCCAACGCTTTTATAATTATGAACCTAAATTATTAAAAATTATTTTTCCTTTTTAGTGCATTTAAATAAAAGCTTGTCTCTAAAAAGTTTTTTTTTACTAATATTTATCATCTCATTACATTTGCTTTCTTGTGCTAAGACAACTCTTTGCGCATATTTCCGTGACAGAAAATTCTGCATTACTATGAGCTAAAAAGTTCCACTTTAAAAACACTGTATAAAAGAGGAGGGTGCGTCACCAGTTTTTAGTATAAATATAAAAATCCAACCCAATTATACCACGACTGTATTGTTTACCTAAGGTACATAAACCAGGTAAGTCCATGCGTCCTATTGTTTCGGCAATCGGAGCACCAACTTACTTGTTATCAAAATGGTTGTCAAAAGAATTTGAAAAGTTTCCTGTTACTCAAACTGGTTTTGCGGTAGTTAATTCGAATGAGTTTATTAATAAAATCCAGGATATTCAGTTGGAGGAAGGGGAAATTTTGATTTCTTTTGACGTATACTCGTTGTTTCCAACCGTCCCTATTCCAGAAACTTTAGATATTTTAAAAGACCTATTATATAGGAATAAATTTAGTAGTGAGATGGTAAATGACTACATAAAACTCACTCAGATTTGTATGAAACAAAATTGTTTTTTGCATAATAATAATATTTATGAACAGCATGAAGTGACAGCAATGGGGAACCCTCTATCTCCTTTTATTGCCAGTCTTTTCATGAATAAGTTTGAAACAGATGCAAAAGAAAATTTTGATTACTTCCTTAGAGTACCTATGGCTTAGGTATGTGGATGATATTTTCGCAGTATTTGACACTAAAAATGAGAATGTAGACAATTTTGTTTCCAAATTAAATAATTGTTTCCCTTTAATAAAATTCACTTATGAAATTGAAAACAACGGAAGACTGCCATTTTTAGATGTGTTAGTCATAAAGAATGAGACAAATAATTTAGAATTTGATATATACAGAAAAGACACCAATACACTAAGATATATCCCTAAAGACTCACATCATTGCCCTCAACATAAAATGGCAAGTTTCAACTTTTTAATACACCGGTTACTCAGCTTCCCTCTCAACAAGGAAAGGTTTGAGAAAGAAAAAACTTTAATTAAGGACATAGCTTTGTGTAATGGTTATAATGTAGATTTAATAGATAAAATGATTAGAAAACGTAGTTTTAAGAATGCATTGGAAAATTCCTCGACTTTTCGTAATGAAACAGAAATTTCTAGATATGTATCGATTCCATTTGAATCGCGCTTCACCAGAGGGTTAAAAAAGATTTTCAAAGAAGTAGGATTAAATATTGTATACTCTTCAAGTAATAGTTTGAAAGAAAAATTAGGGAACCCTAAAGAAAAAGTAGAAGAAAAAGAAAAGTCCGGGATTTACGAAATTAGTTGTCAAAATTGTAATAAAAAGTATGTTGGCCAAACGAGAAGATCAATTTCAGTAAGATTTAAAGAGTATATGGCTCATCTGAAATATGGCAGGTTTGATAAATCTAGTGTTGCCCAACATGCATTTGAAAATGACCATAAAATAGACAATAGTAATTTAAAATTAATTAGGAACGTCATTAATATTAGACAACTAGACGCCGTAGAGAGTCTAGAGATTCATAAGTGTAAAAATAACATTATGAACAGTGACAAAGGCCCAATTCCAGGTAGCCTGCTTTTTGATTTAGTAAATTAGTTTAGTTTTTCAGGTAATTAAAATTAGGTAGCCTATAAATAGGCAGTAATTTGTGTTTAGTCTTTAGTTTTAATCATCTCCTGATGATGCCAACTTGGTTGGCGAAACGTACGTCGAGAGTGTTTGTTATGGTTTGGTGTTTTGTGGTAATTGTAACATTTCGTATCTTTACACCAAAGGTTCCACCATTTTTTATTGTAAAATAGAAACTTAATTTCCCTACGTTTTAGCATATCTCTGATCTGATGAAAGTATTAGGTACCTACTTGGATTTTCAGGTTACCTATACCTACATATAAATGTTTTTTGTGTATCCACAAATTTCAACCCACTTCCAGATTAGCTATAGAGCTGAAAGTTGGCATATTTATATAATAGTTTCTCTGAACTAACAAACCTGCAGGAAGAATCCCAAATCCGCCAGTTCTGAACCTAAGGGGTCCGAAATAGATGTTCAATGAACACATGTGAAGAAGAGGTATTTTTGCTAGTTAACGAAATATTAATTGGAACTGTGAAATGTAAATTCTTGACGCCTGTATACTGGCTCTAAAACAGGTAGAAATCCAACAACCGTGAAATGACGCCCGGACCAAATAACTCTGGCAGTGAGAATATTTTATGACTCGCTCTGTATTAAAATTTTAATTATAAAAGGCAACTGCGCAGAAAGTAAGTAAATGGAATAGTCTTGTATTTCAGTGAACAGAGTTTGGTATTATCCTCGCGTAACTTGTGATATACGTTGTTTTTTCGTCTTTGCTGGTCTCCAGGGGAGCGCTAGGAAATGCCCCAGCGTCCGGCGCGGTGCGGCGTCTTTATGAGGTCATGCCATTGCAAACGCCCGCGCACCCTCCTCCACCCCGATTGCGGATCTTATATCATGTTCTGTCTAGATGCACCAATACTCACTTCTCAGTCTTTATACTTATACTGCAGTTAATGACTTGATGATGTTTATAGTTAGGTGAATCCATACCAGTATTACCATAGCCTGCATCTTTAGAAAATCCAAGATCATTGGCGCGTCGTAGGTTATATGACTCCACTATTACTAATCCTAACTGAGATTTTAAATATACGCAATTAAATCGAACTACAGGTGACAGCATGGGTAATGTTCTATGTGGGTTGACTATGTCAATTGGGTTTTTAAATGAATTTTTTTTTACTTAAATGGAAGGACCACATACAAGTTTTATAGCAAAACTGTTTTTTTTAATTTTTTTGCTTACTAATTAAAAAGTTATATTTAAATAAAAATTAATTTTTAAACTCAGTTCCGATAACGCGCCGAAAGAATCCGAACGCGTGTGACGTCATTATGTTATCTATGGTCTTTGTATCCATGGTTACCAAGTTAAAAATTTATTATTTTTGATAGTATGTGTAATACATATACACAAATACCAACAAATGCAGACACATTTTAACATAACGACGTCACAAACATTCCTGGCGCGTTTTGAAGTCACGTGATATTTTTTAAATTTTTATACATTTTAATTAATTTTTAGTAATTTATCTATAGCTTTAAAAAAAATTTTCTTTTCGATTTTCAATATTATTTATGTTAAATTATTATAAAAAATCGAGTAAAAAATTAAAAAATTAATAATTTTTTTTAAACTTAAATACCTAATTGTCAATTTAATACGTCAATGGAGTCTCCATCCTACTCTGACCTTTGACGATACAACTATGGACTAGCAACACTAACTTAATTGTTACCAATTGCTACTATGAGAAAAGGAGGTGTAACTAGCTGTCCATTTCTATATCTTTGGTCTAAGCCCTAAGGCGTTAAAATTATAATGGCTATGTTATTAGTTTAACGTCTGTGTAAAAAATATTTTTTTATAACTCCTGCTTCTAAAGTTAAATATTCAAGCACTGTAAGGCGGGCGTGAAGAGGTGTATTTTAGTAAGCGTGCGTAAAAGTACAGTCACCGTGCGTGAAAGTCCAAAGCGTGCGTAAAAGTACCGTCACCGTGCGTAAAAGTCCAAAGCGTGCGTAAAAGTACAATCTCTACATCTTATAAATTCGAAATTTCCGCACTTTGTACAATACAAGCACTATTTACTGGCTATCGATCGATGTGTTACTATTTATAGTAACGCGCATACAAAGTCCACATCATGAGAGAGTCATGTTTTTAATGATTTATACAGAAGTTAATAACTTTATTAAAAATAAACTAAATCGTAACTTAGTCTGTAATTGTAAAGTTTTAAGCACTCGAAGAGCGAATTTTCCGTTTTCATAATTTTTTTTCTCTCTATTGAACTTTAGAAGCAGTCGTTATAAAAAATTATGTTCGATACGTCCGCTTAAAGTGAGATATCTATATAGTAGGCTTAAATTGAGGCACTCGCTAAACGGACTGACGCATACACAATGAGATCTCGTTGTGTATGCGTCAGTCCCTTAGCTCGTGCCTCAATTTAAGCCTACTAGAATACCTCACTTCACGCACACGTATCGAAAATAACTATTTGTTAAATTAATTTATTGAATAATAATAATTATCTTCTTGTATTTTAATATGTAATCGTATTTATAATAAATTTAATCAGTTTTATATAGCTTTCATAAAAAGCATTTTATTCAGCGAGAAAAAAATAATTTTCATATTTTTTTAAATCCATATCAAATAAAACTGAAGCTATGAGAAAGTGTTACCCGTCGCGTTGGGATGTCATAGTATACAATATTCAGCGTCAAAAATGCTTTTGAACTAAAAAGTGAAGCGAAGTAACATTTGAAATAAATTAATGTCAACGTAAAAATATAGGAAAAAGATGACAGAGCGATTATCCATCATCTCACAGCTATGCCTGAACACTTCGAGTACATTTCCTTTTTTATTAAAAAAAATATTATTTATAACATTTTCCAAACTGTTTGTAACAGTAGTTTTTATGACTTAATTTTAATGTTTTTATTTTATGACGTTCTATTCAGCAAATCAATATATATCACTTTAATTTCAATCCTGAAATACGGCATGTTTAAAAAAGGTAGTAGCATCAGTCGTTTTAGTTAAAAATTTATATAAAATTGTAAGATGACAAAAATTGTCAGTTTATAGCATTTTACCACAAGAATTTATTCTAAATATATATTTTTCAAGGCTGTTTCAGCTATTCTTCTTTCATTTCCCGGTTAAGTTAAATAATGACTGATTTAGGTTTATTCTTGAAAACTTCACGAATCAATAGAACTCCCCAAATTTATGAATCTTTTGTCTAATAAACTATACCGATAAATGGCGTTAAATTTGATTTTCTTTTTTTTTTAATTTCAAGAGTATTATGGAAATGGGAATTGGATGCTTATAGGTATTATTTAGTACCGACATTTTTAACAATCCCTACATGGGGCTAATTTTGACCTTAAAAATTAAATTTTAGTCCTTTTATGATTTATATGCCTTTTCGATATTTTTTGTTTTTGAGATATTTGACAAAAATTAAGACAATGTCTACCGTGTTTACGAATTTTTTATACAGCGTTACAGTAAGCCATCAAAGACAAAACAATTTTGTAAAATATGTATCTCAAAAAAAAAACAAGTATCGAAAAGGCATAACACTAAAAATTAGTTGTAAAAGGAGGGAAATTTTATTTTTGAAGTCCCTAATAAGTATTACCCGATGTAAGGATTATTACAATAAATGTTACTACCTACTATGTAATACACATTATGAATTATGAGCAACCAAATAAAAATACTAAATATGAAGGCGGTGAGTGGTGACTAAAAATCATCGAATAAAATATATTGTACCTAATGTCTCCACTTTAAGATACCTACAATCTACATCTATATATTATATAAAAGAAAGGCGTGTTTGTGACGTTAGTGACGTTAGTTACACCATTTATAACTCGAAAACGGCTGGACCGATTTTCATGATCTTTGATTTTTTGGATTTGTCTCCGCCCAGAATAGCAGAATAACTATTAAAAACATCGGAAAAATTTACCCGGGAGCGAACGAGCGAAGCGAGTGAGTAATGTATTACTCTGTATATATAAAACAAAGATTTTGTATATAAATCAGACCACCCGAGAGCGAACGAGCGAAGCGAGTGAGTAATGTAATTGTAATATTCAAGCAAACGAGCGAAGCGAGTGAGTAGGTTATTGCAGTTCCTGTGAAGCCGGACCGGGCCGCTAGGAATAATCATATATATAAAATTCTCGTGTCACGGTGTACGTTATTGAATTCCTCCGAAAAATTTTGTGTGCTTATCGGGTAGGGTGGAGACACGGACAACATCTATTTTTCATCCCCCTAAATGTTAAGGGTGGTCCACCCCAAATTTTTTTTTTTTATTTTTTGGACAAAATTTTTTGTTTTAATTTTTTCATGATTCAGCATTGAAAAATACATACAACTCTAAATTTTCACCCTTATACGATCAACCCCTGATTTTTAATCGCGATTTTTATATTAAGCTTTAAAAAATACATATATGGCGAACGAGCGAAGCGAGTGAGTAGTGTATTTACAATATTCAAGCGAACGAGCGAAGCGAGTGAGTAGTGTATTCATAATATTCAAGCGAACGAGCGAAGCGAGTGAGTAGTGTATTTATAATATTCAAGCGAACGAGCGATATATAAAATTCTCATGTCGCGGTGTACCTATGTTATTGAACTCCTCCGAAACGGCTGGACCGATTTTGATGAAATTTTGTGTGCTTATCGGGTAGGGTGGAGACACGGACAACATCTATTTTTCATCCCCCTAAATGTTAAGGGTGGTCCACCCCAAATTTTTTTTTTTTATTTTTTGGACAAAATTTTTTGTTTTAATTTTTTCATGATTCAGCATTGAAAAATACATACAACTCTAAATTTTCACCCTTATACGATCAACCCCTGATTTTTAATCGCGATTTTTATATTAAGCTTTAAAAAATACATATATGGCGAACGAGCGAAGCGAGTGAGTAGGCGAAAATATTCAAGCGAACGAGCGAAGCGAGTGAGTAGTGTATTAATAAAATTCAAACGAACGAGCGAAGCGAGTGAGTAATGTAATTATAATATTCAAGCGAACGAACGAAGCGAGTGAGTAATGTAATTATAATATTCAAGCGAACGAGCGAAGCGAGTGAGTAGTGTATTTATAATATTCAAGCGAACGAGCGAAGCGAGTGAGTAGTGTATTTATTATATTCAAGCGAACGAGCGAAGCGAGTGAGTAGTGTATTTATTATATTCAAGCGAACGAGCGAAGCGAGTGAGTAGTATATCAATAAAATTCAAACGAACGAGCGAAGCGAGTGAGTAATGTAATTATTCCTGGAAATAACGTATATGGCTAAACAACGTTTGCCGGGTCAGCTATACTAAATATACGTGAGCGGAGTAATGGGTGACCGCTATTAAATCATAATTTCATACCATCCGAGCGAACCGGACCGGGTCCGCTAGTATAATATACATTATGTATGTTAAATTTAACTAGTATTGCCTATAATCGAAATTCGACCAATTGTCGTATTCTCCCGTGCAGGGAAGGCAGTATTTTTTTACCTGCCTTAACGGCAACATACACACATGTTTTTTTGTGCACATCTATGGCACAGCACCTTTCGAATGATATAATAAATAGTAAAAAAATGTACCAAAACTTTCGCTGTTCACGTATTAATAGGTATACCTACATATACCTAGATTCAATTATGAAAATTGAAAGCATTGTGTAAAAAATTCACTCAGAAAAAGTTAATTAAACAAGATCGTCTAAGTAGGGAGTATTCAAACAATAGTCAAGTGAAAATTTTCAACATCGTCTCGTCTCGACGAAACTTTGCAGTTTGTTGAGATTTACATTTTTTTATATTTTATAATAACTTTTTAGCGTATCTCAGTTTAATTTGGAGTATAGGTTGACACAAAAGATTCATATTTTAAATATATATCACAATAATGATAAAAATTGGAATAAATTTGAAATTGGTCGTATAGGAATGTTCATATATGGTGCTACAACCTTGCAGTTCTCAGGTTTTAATTAAGAAATCGGTGAAAATAACAATATTAACGGCTGGGAACTGGGAGCAACATATGATAGAGTTGTCTAGATTCTAGATTATGGGTTCTTAAACTTCCAATTCGCGATCCCTTTTCATAAGACGAAATTGTTAGCGACCTCAGGCATTATAATTATTTAAATAGTTCTAAAACAAATATTGCGTTAAGTCACCGCGTTTGTCAATATCAACTGCCATAATCTTCTCGGCCTATACAGTGCAAGAATCTGAGGTCTAGATAACCCGAATTATAATTAATGACTTAATAAAAATTCAAAAAATTTTATCACTTAATTTACTTCTGCTTTTGGAAAACATATTATAATAAGTTATATTTAACATGTATTTTTAGCGTTTTTATTGTACATATCAAGTCTTACATTTTACGTCAGAACTTTTTTGACAAAAAATATTTATTTTTAAAAAACAAAAAACGCTTATTATCAACGCACCAAAAAGTAGAAAATAAATTTCTTTCTCTGTTTAAAAGCGTAATGCACTCAATGAATTAAATGAAAAATAGGTAGGTAGGTAGGTACAGTGAATGTCCCACGCTTTTAAACGTTATAGAAGGAAAAGAAATTTATTTTCTACTTTTTGGTGCGATGCAGTTGATATAAGCATGTTTTTATAGGTATATATTTTTATTTTCAAATGTTTAGTCATTATTGAATTAAATTTTAAACGACTAGATACGTTTTCTTACTATAAACGCCGTCACTTACACCACATGTTTTTATTTCCATTTTCTAAGTTGTTACATAAATAATATTATTATAGCCAAAATATCAGAATATTGTGTTGTCATCAAAACTACAAGGCTGCAAAGTTACTTAACAGGGGTGGCAGTAATAAAATAATTTTTCCTACAAAACTTTCTTATTTTTTAAAGATCTTTTCAATAATACCACTTTCAACCTATACCGTGCAATCTAACATTCCGGAGTTCTGGACATTCTGGAGCAAAATATTCGGGATGCCGGCATTTCCGGGAAATAACAACATCACCATTCGATTCTTTACTACGGCTTTTATACTAAAATTTTTTGATCCAACTTTCTACGACTAACCGTTTTTGAAAAAAAAAGACTGATATGGGTGGTCTGCTTCACCCCTCACCCTGTATATATAATGTATAATTATAATTATTTAATCACGATGTTTTTTTAATCACATTGTTAAATGACGGGTTGCTATGGTAACAAAACGCAGCAACCAATGAACACGTAGCAATTAAAATTTAACATCGTAAGTAAAAAAACATCGTGATTAATATGTACGATAAACCGGCCATAATTATATTAAGGTATAAATCAACATTCATGAATTTTATTCAGATTTTTTTAACAAACAGTTGGAAACGACTTTGTATGCTCATAGTTCGTTACTCTGGGGCTCCAAAATTAAATTATATATTTTTAATTAAGACCTATCCAGCGATGTCTCACTTGATACTGTACGTGATTTTTTTTTAATTCTGATTTTCCATGTACGGGAAAGGCTTCAAAAAGTGCTTTTTACAATTTCTCGATAGTATTGTGAATATAAAAGACATCTCCCTATGAAATTTTATCAAAATCAGTAATAAATTTTAGGAGCTATGAAGACGGACGAAATTATAAGGGTCCCTACGGAACCCTACAAAGTGGTTTAAGTGGTTTAATCATAAGATTATTGGGTACAATTATGTACATCAGAAATTAGTAAGATATACGATCTTACTCATTTCTGATGTACATAATTGTACCCAATAATCTTATGATTAAACTTGAATATCATAGTGCATGGTAAAAAAAGTGTCGACTTACATAACAATCTTTTTGGTACACGTTGTAAATTACTTGGAAAGTTTGTAGAGAAATACAAGCGACACTGAAAAGTTTCCACTCTGAAAGTTACGTAACTGTATGTAATTATACAATCGATTGCTAAAGAAACAACACATGTGCTTTAAGCTGAGCATTATTTAAGTTTTTCGAAATGGAACCTATCCTATTTAAATATCTACGATGATTTTCTAGAATACAGTCGAGAAATGAATGAAATTTTGTAAACTTACTTCTTAATATATATCTGAAATAAGTACACAAAGTTTCAGAACGGCTTACCGAATAGTTTAAAAAATATATAATTATAAAATTAATATGAGTTTTTATGGAAAATCGCGCTTTCATAGTTTAATACCGGTAAAACACATAGTAATATTACCGAGAAAAACTTGTAATTTTTAGAATATTATGTTCGTTACATATTTAACAAGCTGTGGTCAAAATTGTATCTATATCTCGTACGTAATGATATTATGGCTCGTGTGACATAAAACTCGCTAGCGCTCGTTTTAACATACAATCACTACTCGTCAGTAATAGTACGCATAGATTCTAGACATACAATCTACCTACTATCAATGCAGGAAGGCGGTTAAATTACTTCGAAATACGCATTAAGGCCCTACGTATACATGCTACTTTTTGTATCGCAAACGCGATTTGACGATTACTAAAACCAATTAATCTAAGCGCACGGAGTGCGCCGGCCAAGCTCTCGCAACAAGCAAAACCGACATACACCGCTAGGGATGTTCCGATCCACCAAAAAGTATCGATACTAGGTATCGATCTGGATCGTATTATAAAGTATCGATACAGTATAAAATAATATTATAAAAGATAGATAAAATATTGTGTGAATTGATAAATTTCCAGATCAGACTTGGCAAGTTTTCAAGGGTCTCAGTTTGCTCAGTTCTTTAATGAAAACTTGCCAAGTTTGATCTGGAAATTTATCAATTCACAAAATATTTTTCTGTGCTTATCAAAACACTACTAATAACCTGTAGGCAAGGAACTTGGCATAATTTCTACATTTCAGTTTTTTTTTTTGAGATAACAAAACACAATCCTGCCGAGAACTTGGTCTGTTTTTTGCATGCATGTTTTTGGTAGGATCAAAATTACCATATCTGGTTACTTTGGTTACTACTTACTGTTTTGTTGTAATTATTATAAAAAACAGTAACCAAAGTAACCAGATATGGTAATTTTAAGGTAGGTAGTTGTCGTGCTACAATAACATCCAAAAGTTTCGTTCATAATACGCTGTAAAACAATAAATAAGTATAGTGTTAAATGTAAAAAAATTTTGTTATAGATTGTACCTAAACTGTTGTTCACATAGTAACATATATTTCACTTAGTTTGTTCGCTTGAATTATATAAAAATGTCAATCTTTTCTCATAAAGTGTTGAACTTTGCGTTATTATATCTCAACAATAAAAAGGTCAATAATTTTTGGAATTTCTTTTTTAAACTCAGAACAAAAACATTAATGAACAGTTAGTTTTTTGAAAATTTCTGACTGTTACGTTTTTTTTAATTAAAAAACTTGTCAAAAACACTTCCTTTCCTATGCTCTCCGTGTTAATTATCCGAACTTTAATTAAGTTTATCTCGAGTTAGAGATGGTCAATCAACTTCAAATTTTAATGGTATTTGTATTATAGTATCCTTAATGAGTATACGAAAATTTAGAATTTTCTGACACTATGCCCATAGCAAGACAACTACCTTAAATAGATTTGGTTTTTACTCGAAATTTTTCTTTCGATCGCGCGATTTGGAACTAGCATATGCGTTCGATCTAGCGCTTGATGCATTTGTTTCTCGAATAGTGTGCAGCTTTACGATGTTGGTAGCTGTATCTGATGATCTACAAGCAACTTAATCGAACAATCGTGATACAAATAGTAGCATGTGTGCGCTGGCCCTAATAAATATCTATAGGCAAAATTAGCGTTTTTCCCATTCTAAAGAATTGGAAGAAATTGAGAAATTAAATTCGGACTCAACGCATCGACAAAATTGTTACACAAAATATGAATCACGCTTGTTAATTGAAAGTTGTTCGTGATAAATGATACGTATAACTTTCATCAAATGTGTTGAAAGTATGTACTTTGGAGAAAATTATAATTCACTCCTTTAAATATATCGATGGAAAATTTCTCGACTATACTATTAATAACTAAGTATAGTTTGTTTTATGCAAGCTTTTATAAAATCAAAAATATGAAACTTTTTAAAGTTATACTTCTATAGCTAGGGTAGTTTATTGGAATGACCTCGAGTCAAAAATTATCAACTCAAAAATTAATGTAACGCTGACGGATAAAACGGCTCTAACGATTTGGATGAAATTTACTGAAAAGGGGTTTTGGGTGGCAAAAAATCGATCTAACTAGGTCTCATCCCAGAAAAAATTCGTTTTCTTATTGAGTTTATAATTTTAAAAATCAATTTTTTGACTTTTCCAAATACCTAGGTCCTAGTGTAATAACATTCTAAGCAGGCTTTGGATGCTTATGTATAGATGTTATGATATCCATGGCTAAATGAATAATTGAAAACATGAAAAATGTACCTATATTATATTATAATTACCTATTATTTTTTTATTCAGATTTAGTAGGTAATTAAAATTAAATATTATTTTATTAATAATAAATATTTATTAATTTTAAAAATGCTGAGAGGGAAAAAACAAAAAAAACTTTTTAACAAGAAAAAAACCTCCTTCAAAAAGCCACTAAAAAGAGGAAAATAATGAAATTTTGAGGCCTGCGCCAATTTAATAAAATATGAAGTCGGTTAAAAAGAAGATATTAATCACTATACCTACTATAGTTTTTAACCGACTTCATATTTTATTAAATTAGCGCAGACCTCAAAATTTCATTATTTTCCTCTTTTTAGTTACTCAATTTTTGTTAAACCGACTTTCTTACGCTGTCTGATATTTCAAAAAGTGACATTTACCTTAAGGAATCACACGCCGTTACTAACTTCTGTTAAAATCAGCCGAACTACTGAACCGATTTTGATGAAATTTCTATGGGACCAATCTGAAAGTGTATCCTTTTAAATAAAAAAAAAATTCCAAATCGGTTTATAAATGACGGGGTTCTGAGGTAACAAAAATAAAAAAAAAATACAACCGAATTGAGAATCACCTCCTCTTTTTGAAGTCGGTTAAAAATGTAAAATGTATGAGGTATAACTTCGATCGTACGCTTATGTGGGTGAAGCATATACACTTTTTTTTATCTACGTACAGATAAACATAAAATTTCAAAGAAAATAATTTTAAGTGTAAATCCAAAAAATATTAGAGCAAGAGCCCGCGACAGCCAGACCTTCGTCATTTTATAAAAGCTGAAAGTTTCTCTGCGCATGTACCCAACACAGGTAAGAACGATCAACGACTTATGAAGTTTGGATGGTGGTTACTTTGGCAGGTAGAGGGTAGCAAAGGTGCATAAAATAGTACCTCAAATTCGTTAAAGTATAAAGCTCAGTTTTTTATATTTTCTTCGGAATAATATTAGAAATCACGTCGTCCATTGCCAGACACTTAGTACGGTTTCAACCCCCTGCCAGACACCCCTAAAGTTCAATAAATTATGAGTATACTTTCGTTATAGTATAAAAGCTGAAATTTATATATGTTACTTGGGAAACTATCAAAAGATGTTACCTCAGTAGCCAGACAGTTCTGACGGTTCTAACCCCTAGCCAGACAAACATATATAGTCCAATCAAATATCGAAAAAGTACGTCTGAAATTGCGTTAATTAGAATTTTGATGAATTAATTTAAATGATAGATAGGGGATGACATTAGAACACTCCAGCCAAGTTACCCCCCTCGGATTCCGCAAGGGGTGGCCACCATCTTGAATTTAAGGGATGAAATCATATATCTTGGTAAATACTGTTTGTACGTGAAAAATTATTATTACAAAAATTATTAAGGAGCATGTATCCAACAACTTTTGTTTGGAAAATTTTTTGAAATTTCTTATTATTCAAAAGTTATAAATTTTCAAAAATAACACTGTTGGAGGTGGAAACGGTTTTTTCGATTTTACAACAAAACGGTCAATCGGGGGCGAAAAATGGCTATGACAAAAGTTTTAGCTTTTGAGTTTCCATATAATATACATGTGTTCAACATTTTTTAAATATATTGGCGGCGGTCGACTTTTGGCGCCCTCTATATTCTTACCAAGCAAGCAAAAAAATCATAATTTATTGAACTTTAGGGGTGTCTGGCAGGGGGTTGAAACCGTACTAAGTGTCTGGCAATGGACGACGTGATTTCTAATATTATTCCGAAGAAAATATAAAAAAACTGAGCTTTATACTTTAACGAATTTGAGGTACTATTTTATGCACCTTTGCTACCCTCTACCTGCCAAAGTAACCTACATCCATAATGTGGTGTTTTTTTTTCGTTTTTTTACACTACACTTACATACAGTGTATATAACATAGATAAAATTATAACGCATGTAGGTACTAGAATATTTTACAATTGGTGACAGGAACAATTATATATAAGCAAATTGTAAATAAAAATTGTAAATAATTTAAATCAATAAATATTTTTATAAAAAAAAAAACACCATCCAAACTTCATAAGTCGCTGATCGTTCTTACCTGTGGTGGGTACATGCGCAGAGAAACTTTCAGCTTTTATAAAATGACGAAGGTCTGGCTGTCGCGGGCTCTTGGGCTATATATAGTATATTATAAAGTAGGTACCTACATTTTTGTAGCTATATGTTCAAAACAAAAAAATGTTTTTTAATATGTTAATCACGATATTTTGTACTTATATTAAAAAGATCAAAGCAAAAAAGTAATATAGAGATAATATTATATATTATGAATGAACAAAAATTAACAATAATTAACTACAGGAAAACGAACTTTATTAAAAAATGTATAACCTGTGTGGCGTGTGCGTCTTATTAAAATCTATATTACACATTTTCACAGCATCATTACCCACACGACTAGACATTATTGTTAGTTGTTGTCAGGTAGTCACGCTGTAATAAGCACATTTATATATTGTACAAATATATTGAGCGCGTCGCGTAGCTATCACGTGACGTCTGTAATTCACGTCATTACGGTGTGTCCGCGACATAGAGTTTCATGATCTCCAAAATGACGCCGCGTGATGTGATTGGATAAAAAAGGGAAATATAGTCAATCACACCACGCGTCGTGATTTTGAAGATCACGAATCTTTACGTCGCGAACACGGTTATAGTACGTAACTGCACATAAAGTGTGATTTTTTTATAACGATCACAGCTAAAACGAACCATTTTTAAATAATTTTGGTTTACATGTAATAATTCATGCACTATTTCTTTTTATATTTTTTTTATTGCGAATTTGTTTCGCCGAAATTAAGAACTAAAATTTGTAAGTAAACATTTAAAAATCCCATTAATTACCTCGTCCTTGATTGGGCGGAGCGAGCAATTAATATCTTAATCTGGTGTACTCAGAGATGCTGAAATGTAAAATATGGTGGTATTTTTGCTTCCATATTCCGTAATGGTAGTGGCCGAAGCAAGGTGAGATTCGGTTAGTATATCTACTACCAAATACAATAGAATTTTAAATATACGTTCAACTCTGTCATAAAATAAGCAACAAGCAACACTTGGATCGCTAAAAAAACTTTGACATATTATCGTATAAGGGCTTTCTAGCAAATTATGTATTTACAATCAGATTTCTCTAAGAATACGTTCCTTAGGACTTTAAGATAACGACGAGGAAAACACAGTGTGTATAGTACTAAGGGTACTAACTACTTTCCCTCTTCGTTATCTTAAAGTCCTAAGGAACGTATTCTTAGAGAAATCTGATCCGTTTATGCGTATATGCATCTGTTAATAAGTGGACACCTCTCTGTAATAATGCTTACTAGGGAAGTTTATTTCATAGGGCATACCTCCGGGGTGGTTCCATATAAATTTTTATTAAAACGATTCAGTATTTCGACTGATTTTAATAAAAAGTGAGTATCGGACTGTAATAACGTTACGGTAAATGTCAGTTTTGACACAGCGTAAGGTGTTTAGTTATTTAGTAATCGAATATCAAGACAGAAGTCGGTTAATGACGTGCCAACTATGTATTGTAATAAATAGTTAACAATAGAAAACTTTTTAACAAAAAAAACTTTCAAAAAGCCGCTAAAAAAAGAAAAATAATTAAATTTTGAGGTCGGCGTCTATTTAATAAATTATGAAGTCGGTTAAAAAGTAGAAATTAATTAAATTCGCACTTTTTAACCGACTTCATATTTTATTAAATTCGCGCCAATCTCAAAATTTTAATTATTTTCCTCTTTTTAGTGGCTTTTTTGAAGGTTTTTTTGTTAAAAAGTTTAGTGGCACTGCGACCCCGTCCGGTTTTGCCTGGGTGCTAAGAAAGCCCGGGTGCAATACACTACTCACTCGCTTCGCTCGTTCGCTTGAATGTTATAAATACACTACTCACTCGCTTCGTTCGTTCGCTTGAATATTATAATTACATTACTCACTCGCTTCGCTCGTTCGCTTTCTCACTCGTTACTCTCGTTCGCTATATATATAAACCTTCCGTGAAAAATTATCTAACTGATGGTGAAAACCGCATTCAAAATCCGTTGCTTGGTTTAGGAATTACATTACTCACTTGCTTCGCTCATTCGCTATATACAGGGTGAGTTCGACCACCCGTATCAGTCGTTTTTTTCGAAAACGGTTAGTCGTAGAGAGTTGTGTCAAAAATTTGTATTATAAAAGCCCTAATAAAGAATCGAATGGTGATAATTTTTTTTCCGGGAAGGTCGGCTTCCCTATTAGTTTGCTCCAGAATATCCAGAACTCCGGAATTATAAATGTAACGATAGGTCGAAAGTGGTATTGTTGAAAAGATCTTTAAAAAATAAGCAAGTTTTGTAGGAAAATTTTTTTTATTACTGCCACCCCTGTAAATTTCTATAAGTATAAATATAAATTATTATATGTTCAAAACTCCGGAATTTTAGAAAGCACGATAGGTTGAAAGTGGTGCTGTTGAAAAACTCTTTAAAAAATAGGCAATTTTTCTAGAAAAAAATATTTAATTACTACCACCCCTGTTAAGTAACAATCGTTTGAAATTATTAAATCAAATTTTCATAATAACGATCGAAGTCGGCATTAAAAATCTAGCAACCTTAGAGACATTGTCACAAGTGTTCAAACTGTCTTCCATTTACTCTTTAATACATACTACTGAGCTCTTCTGGTTATACCGTGAGTGTACTTTTTCAGTGTTTAATGATCGATAGATAGGTAACTAGATTTTAAATGCGGACTTTTAATAAGTTCGTTAATATGACATTTTAATTTAGTAATTTCAAACAAATATTACTTAACAGGGGTGGCAGTAATAAAAAAAAATTTCCTACAAAACTTGCTTATTTTTTAAAGATCTTTTCAACAATACCACTTTCGACCTATCGTTACATTTATAATTCCGGAGTTTTGGACATTCTGGAGCAAACTAATAGGGAAGCAGACCTTCCCGGAAAAAAAATTATCACCATTCGATTCTTTATTTGGGCTTTTATAATACAAATTTTTGACACAACTCTCTACGACTAACCGTTTTCGAAAAAATCGACTGATACGGGTGGTCGAACTCACCCTGTATATAAACCTTCCGGGAACAATTCCGTCATACATGATTTTTGCGTAACTTTAACCGTTTACGCAGCGCACGCTACTGAAGCTCTCAAAAGGAATAATTTTTCCCGTTTTTGCAACATTTTTCATTGATGCTTCGCTTCTATTGGTCGTAGCGTAATATTATATAGCCTGTAGCCTTCCTCGATAAATGGACTATCCAACACAAAAATAATTTTTCAATTCGAACCAGTAGTTCCTGAGATTAGCGCACTCAACCAAACAAACAAACAAACTCTTCAGCTTTATAATATTAGTATAGATTTGCCTTTTTATTACTTACAATTTAGTATAGGTAGTAATAATATAGCGTCTTCAGAGAATAATAATTTATGTTATTTTTATGTATGTGTACACATATTTTATTGGATCAATAAAAATTGCCATGTCGAACATTAAAAAGATATAAATACTATTTAAAGTTTAAAAGGTCATAATATAAATATAGTCTCATTAAAGGTAGTAGAACATTAATGGTGTAATAAGTTCAAAGATATACACCATTAATTAGACTTTATAATAATAATAATAATTTATTAATCCAGTAGATCAATAACTGATATAGGACATGTCAAATTTTACAATAACAAAATATAACAATAACAATAATAACAATATTAAGTAACAAAACAAGATAAGATTAAAATAGATCATCTAAAAAGTCATTAAAAGAATAGTAGGCCTTTTCTAAAAGTATTTTTTTCATTTTCGTTAAAAAATCTTTAAAATTCATTTGCTTTATATGTCTTGGCAATTTGTTAAATGCTCTTATGGCCGAGTATTTAATACCTTTTTCATAAAAAGTTGATTTGTGCCTTGGAAAAAATAACACAGAATCATTTCTTGTGTTATAACTATGAAATTGTTGCACTGTTGAGAATTCCTTGATATTTTTGTGTGCATATAAAAGTAATTGAAAAATATACAAACTAGGTACTGTCAAAATTTCTATTTTTTTAAAAAGATCTTTACAGCTTGTTCTACTGCTAACACCGAACATATCACGAATAGCCCTTTTTTGAAGTTTAAAAACTCTGCATACTTCAGAAGCATTCCCCCAAGCAATTATGCCGTAAGAAATATGGGAATGGAAATATGCGAAATAAAAATTTTTTAAAATATTAAAATGAACCGTAGACCGAAGCTGTTTTATTATATAACATGTGGAAGCAAGTTTATTGCACAAATTATCAATATGAACCTTCCAACTACAATTTTGGTCTATATCCACACCAAGAAATTTTGTACTAGTGACTTGAGTAATACTCGAACTATTGGTTTTTACTAAAAGACTATGGTCTGAATTTTTGTTAGAAATATTAAATTTTAACATAACTGATTTTTTATTATTGAGGAACAATTCATTACTGGAAAACCATTGGTGTAGAATAGATAAATCCTCATTAGCAATAGAGGTAATATCAGACATTAAATCAGATTTCACAAAAACAGATGTGTCATCGGCAAACATTATCGTGTTATTAAGTGGTATATCATTTACATATATAATAAATAATAAAGGACCTAGAACAGATCCCTGAGGAACCCTTTAGATAGGTATAAATGCTCGGACTGCATATCTTTTAATTGGACAAAATGTGATCTGCCACCAAGGTAAGATTCAAACCAACTCCAACTTCTTATGTAAATAATAACTTTGATATTTATCCAGCGCGTTAGCTCTAGAAACTTTATTATTATCTTCTAAACTCTAAAGCATTAAAAACATTAAATCTTTTTTTTCAGCCGTCCCAGACAAAGAATGGCACCCACCGGTACACGGCACATATTGTTTGACTATTTAGACGAGTCAAACATACTAAGTTTGATAAGATTTAGGACAAAGACGCCATATTTAGCCAAAACAATGAAAGGGAGTGTAGTGAAAATACATGGAAAATACACGTGTACTTTTCAAAAAATTTGGAAACTTAACAAAAAAAAATGGCGCGTTTCACTTTTTTGCACTGACGGCAGCTGAGACAATTACGTTACCTAGAAAACAATCATATGAAGTACGCTTTGAATGCATATATTATGTAATACTCCTATATTGCTAGCGCCCGTAATTGGAAGTATCACGCTGCAAGTGAGACAGCAAATTACTGTTTCTATCTTTGTCAAAAAACCCATCTCGTTGTGCGCAAGTATGGTGGGGAAAGCCTGTGGGGATATTAATCACACAATATTTATAATAATAATTATGTTCGTTGTCGGTATTGATATTTATTTATTTCCAAATAATTAATTTACAATTTACTATTTTAATTGTTATTATAATCTTTTTTTAATTGTCAAAATCACTGTTTTTATAATAATTTTTCATTACCCTAGTTACAGCATTATTTTGGATTGTTGATCGGTACAAGCCTCCTCTGCTCGAAGCTTAAAGCCTATACTTATAGTAAACATCTCTTTGTATTCTCGGACATGCGCATAAGACTCGACGTCTTTTGCACCGTAGTCTTTTTGCCCGACTCCAGACCCCGGCTAGCAATATAGGAGTATTACATATATGTTTGAATGACGTCAAATTAAATTTTGGTTGAAAAACATGGCGGATCGAACGAACCAATCAGAAATCGACACCCCTTTGTCTTAACTCATACTAGATAAACTAGATAAAATCTAGTGGTTTTGCTGTCTTTTATGCAAAAAAATAAAAATAAATATTGTAACTCCTTTTTACGTTTTCGTATATTAGGTAGATACATTTTAAGGTTTTGAGCATAATTTTACTTCGTTCAATATGCGAAAATTGTGTGTTTTAAAGACCACCAACAGCTAAGGTTATTTGGGCCTAGCACCAATTCATATTTTCAATTCATTATTATTATTTTTTAATAATAAATAGAAAATCCAATTGACACTTTTACCAGCTCTCGGGCTAGAACCTGGGAACTGGGGACCTTGCGACCTTGCCATATTAAATTTAGTGATTTGCGTAGTGAATTTTGTTGTGAATAGTAAAGGACATCTATGTGTCGTGACTTCACGAAAGCGCTAATGGAAACATAAATGCTCAGCCTCACTGCTATTCTCTCAAACGGTATTGTGAAAAGTACGTTAATATTTTATCTTAAAATCAGGTGAATACAGCTGCACTTTTCTTTCCCATTCTAAATAGGGTGCCGTTCTTTTAATGTAATCTATGCGATGCACTATGATCTTGTGAATTCCCCCTACGCGTTTTGTACCGCAACTTTTAGAATCACATAAATCTGTTTACGTCACGGGAAAGCTACCGAACCTTGACATTCGCCTGAACTTAAGCGCACACCACATGCATATATTATAGTGGTGGGTGTTATAGGATGATGTGATTCTAGCAGCAACAATTTGTTATGAGAGGCTCATTAGGTAAATAATAAATGACACTTTGTACTTTTTTCATTCATTACGAGCACTCATTTGAAAAATGTCAACGACCTATTTTATTTTTTTGAAAATTTTAAATTGTTTGTAGTATAGGGTGTAACAAAAATTAGATAAAGCTAGATGATAAAAGGTGAAAAAGGAGAAATAAATCTGATAAAATATCCATTAATACTGCACCAACTATACAGTCCATAACATTTTCTTTTAGAAATGACGAAACGTTTAGATGCAGCAATGCTAGAAAATAACTACAAACGCATCACACTACGTCTCGACGTCGTACGCTGCGTCGAAATGCGCAGCTCACGACGTCAAAAGAGACTGCTTTCATATACCTACCTAATTTATAACATGGGTAGCATTCTGACGCTGCGTACGACGTGACGTTTAAGACGCAATCGACAGCTTTTTATCGGAGACCTGCAACGTCATTTAAGAAACTCTCTGTAACGAAACTCAAGAAACTGACCAATTTCTTTCGATGTAGTCGAGACTAGAGAGTTAAAAGTTTTGACTGTATTACATGACGTTTAATCTATCGTGCATTACGTGGAGTGATGATAATAATATTATATATAAAATCAAATATTATATTAAATTTTCCTCTCGGTTTCGCGTTACATGTAAAATTATTAAGCAGCTAAAATTATCAAAAAGTTATAAATAGAAGCTACGTTAGTGTTTTAGTATAAAATGTTCAAAATGAATACCTATATTATTAATATTTTGTAATTAAAATTTGAACGCAGCAGTGCCGTCACTGACGTACCTAAAGTTAATATGGAATAAGAGAACCAATGAAACGTGAGCATAAAGATAAGCACCAATAAAATATGGAGTGGCTGTAAGCGCTACCGTAGATACGGGCTACAAACAAATTGATTCTATTCCGACTCTTAAATATATCTTATGCGGCCTTGAATTTTGCCATGTGATTTTTTGTCAGCTGCAGATATAACGGGTATGTTTTTTTTATAAATAATATACAGGGTGTTTCATAATATATGCGCAGGACTTCAGGGTGTGATAGCTCGTCCAAAAATATGAAAAAAGTTTCTATTAACTTACCCTCTAAAATGCACCATTTTAGAGATACAGGGTGTTTGGGGAATTTTGAAAAGACAACTTTGTATAATTTTTTTTTTAATTTTGCAATTATGAAGTTAACGTTTGGTTTTGTTACTTGTTCTAACGTTTAAATAAATTTTGTTTAGTTGGTAAGAAAAAAAATTTATTTAAAAAAATTGACCATGTTTTTCAACATAAAAGTTGATTTTTCTCGAAAACGATCGACTTTAGAGCTTATGACCAAGAGTACATTTTTTGTGTAGAAAACATTGGCGGTTCAAATGGGCGTCTCAAAACCGTACTTTTTCCAGTAGCGTAGAAGTTGGGGAGAAAAACACCCACTACCCCTTCAAAACCTTCAACAATTATGACTTAAAAAAAAAATCCGCACAAAACATAGCTTATTATGACTAGAAAATTCTTACAAAGCTGTTTTCTGTACGATAAACGGTTCCGGAGATATTCGCAAAAAACGAATTTTTTTTTCAATTTCAACACCCTGTATCTCTAAAATGGTGCATTTTAGAGGGTAAGTTAATAGAAACTTGTTTTCATATTTTTCATATATGTAGGTATAATCTATATATATAAAAGAAAGTCGTGTTAGTTAGTTAGTGACATCGTTTATAACTCGAGAACGGCTGGACCGATTTTCACGATCTTTGATTTTTTGAATTTATCTCCGCCCTGGCTAACAGAATAACTATTAAAACATCGGAAAAATTCACCCGGGAGCGAACGAGCGAAGCGAGTGAGTAATGTAATTATAATATTCAAGCGAACGAGCGAAGCGACTTGGTAATGTACCACCCGGGAGCGAACGAGCGAAGCGAGTGAGTAATGTACCAGCCGGAAGTGAATGAGCGAAGCGAGTGAGTAATGTAATTATAATATTCAAGCGAACGAGCGAGTAATGTACCACCCGGGAGCGAACGAGCGAAGCGAATGAGTAATGTAATTATAATATTCAAGCGAACGAGCGAAGCGAGTGTGCAGTGTATTGCAGTCCGGGCGAAGCCGGACCGGGCTGCTAGTTGCATATAAATTAGCAAAAACAAACATCTACTTCACACCCTGTGGAGATTGGGAAATTTACGGGTTTTGAATTTTTTCTGTTAAAGACCGTTTAGATTCAGTATCTATAAATATGTATTCCGAATTTTTAGCTCTAAAAATGACTTTGAATTTACTGATACATAAACAATTTTCTGCTCTATATTACTATACTAGCTGAGCCCGGCGCGCGTTACTACGCCTCTACAAAGTAGTAGTGTACAAAGAGCAATGTGTTAATAAAAAGCGAGTGAGAAATGTATTATTAAAACATTACTCATTCGCTTCGCTCGTTTGCTCAAATATTATTAATACATTTCTCACTCGCTTTTTATTATAGTAGGAGAGCCGACCGTGTGAAACTCCCCGGTATAAAATAATAAGATGAGTGTCATATCAGATGAAAGAGCGTCAAAATCCTTACACAAAAAGCACAATTTGTCACCCGTCATCCTGGCGGAGGCAGCTGCAGGCCGCCCCTTTGAAAATAGAAATTTTTGACAAAAGCCACCCGGGACAAAGTAATAAGATAAGTGTCATATCAGATGAAAGAGCGTTAAAATCCTTACGCAAAAAGTACAATTTGCCACCCGTCATCCTGGCGGGGGCCGCTGGCCGCCCCTTTGAAAATAGAAATTTTTAACAAAAGCCACCCGAGACAAAGTAATAAGATGAGTGTCATATCAGATGAAAGAGCGTGTAAAGGTTTTGACGCTCTTTCATCTGATATGACACTCATCTTATTATTTTATACAGGGGAGTTTCACACGGTCGGATCTGGGACTATTAATACACTACTCACTCGCTTCGCTCGTTTGCTCGAATTTTATTAATACATTACTCACTCGCTTCGCTTATTCGCTCGAATGTCGCTAAATTATATGAAATACACTCATTTGTTGCAACGACTCTCGCGCCACCTATTGTAAATGGTTATACTAATTCAGAAACCTTTGCAGGCGTGCGCATAACCACTCACCAAAGTTTCATCGAGATTGGATGAGTGGTTTCGGAGATCACTTTTTTCACTCGGGCGAAGTCGGACCGGGCATTTTTTTAATTCAGAAACCTTCTCCGGCGTGTGCACAACAACTCACCAAAGTTTCATCGCAATCGGTTGAACGGCTTAGGAGTCCATAAACAAAATACAAACATTTACTTTTATATATACGGGGTGGCACATCTTAAACAATGCAGTGAAATATCTCGTAAACGGTACAAACCATAAAAAAATGTTTTATACAAAAGTTATAGAGTGTCAAGGGGGACAGATTTAACATAGGTGATGCTGTGAAGGTCAGGCGAAGGTCAGCTTCGATTTTTTAATTGTAACTGTGCATTTTTATTCCAGAATACGATACAGTATGGTGAACAGTAAATTTTTAAGGGTCATATTATCAGTTAAAGTTAATAAATATTAGGTTTATAAATTAGTTTAGTTTATGCTGAGGATGAGAGCTCTGCTCTCGAAATGTACATACAGAGGTTTTAAATATAGTTGTGGTTAAGAATTGTCTAAACTCATTTTTTCGTAATTAGTATAATCCACAGTGCTCTTAATATTCCTTTATTAAGAAAAGCATTGTAAATAATTCATCGATTGAAATGATATTTTTTTAAACTGTGTATACATCTATTTAACATAGCTTTTCGTACAATTTTCACTTTGATACAACATTTTTCTACGCATTTTGATCAATATTTAGCTTGAAAAGCGACTTTTTTATGTAGTTCAATAATTTTTTTTGTGTGAGTACATGCTAATATTCTACATGACATAGAGTTTCACAGCGACATTAGACTAATTCCCTTATGTATAAAAACTGTAAATCAAATTTTTTGACAATGCTTTCTGCAACCTAGCATAAGTTTACTTTCTGTTCTTGTTTTGTATTCCAGTATGAAACGAGTTTCTAAACACTGGATTTTTTAACGACAGTCAACAAAACAAGTTTGTATTTTAACTGAAAATGTTGAAAAAATCATTCTCAAAGTTTTGAACGAAACTCGGTTTCTAGAGATTTTTTATATTTTGAAAACCTTAGTATTGATTTTTGCTTGATTTAAATGCGTGAAAAGATACACCGGAATTATAAAGGGTGTCTCAGCAAGAACTTGAATTTCGAATTGCGCGCCATTTTCGACTGTCAATTGTTGAGTCAGCCATATTCGATGTTTGTTTAATTAAAACATTGACATTTACGAAAATGGTGCGTTACAGGTTAGAAGAACGTTTGTTAATAGTGAAAACCCTTTACAAAGAAATTGCATGCCAAAATGTTTCAGCAAGAAATTTAATTTTAAAAACTTAAAAAATATGTTAATTTAATGATTTATTTACATTTTTTTCTTCATATGGAGATACATTTACACATGAAACAAAATATCGGTAAAATGACCACCGTTGCTCCGTTGGTAGGAATATACTCTTTTGACGAAACTTTGCAGTACATTTTGCAGTAAGGGCTGCTGGATTTCACGAATTTGGCGTGCAATTTCTTTGCAATGGGTTTTCACTATTAACAAACGTTCTTCTGACCTGTAACGCACCATTTTCGTAAATGTCGATGTTTTAATTAAACAAGTACCACATAATATGGCTGACTCAACCATTAACAGTCGAAAATGGCGGGCGATTCAAAATTCAAGTTCTTGCTGAGACACCCTTTACAAGTGACAAAATTTGAAATTGATTCGTTGAAAAGAGTTCATGAAAACTGAAAGAGACTGTAGATAAACTGATCATTCTGTATATTATATGCATATTCAGTTATATACAAGTGGCTGTATGTAAAGGATATGTGCACTTGGAGGGTAATTTTTCAAATGCACAACGTTTCCTTCTCATTTGCATATCCATTAAGCTGGCAAATCTGAGCATCGAAAGAATGGAGTAGACATCCATTTCACTAGAAAGCAATGACCTTATGGCAACGAGGGAAGTTTACCAAATGCACGTGAGTATCATACAGGTGGAATTTTACAGGATTCTCAATTTGTTACCCACTCTATTTACCTCACGTACCTAAATCCAAATAGGAATTTGAGTAATTTTCGCATTGCGTTCCGTAACTAAAATAATGTTGGTTTTATATTTCAAGTTTTTACACATTCTTCGAAATGTTTGAAACAATAATTAAATAATAATCATAATATTGTAACTTGTACCCGGGGCTTCAATTGCGTTGATTTTGACAAAAACCTTTCTTACCTGATTGTGTGAAAATCGGGCACAGACAGACAGACGGGCGGGGAGACATTATAATATGTATTGATCCCTTGTTTTAATTTACGGCGGAAGTTTACTGTATTTTGCTGAAAATGGTATTCGGGAAAACACAAAAGTTATGTATGTGTTTTCAAAGTACAGTGCAACCTCGATATTACAAAACTGAAGGGAATTAGAAAATATTCGTTATACCAAGTAATTTGTTACAATGAGGTTTGCTATATAGGTTTGTTATATATACAATGAGGTTTGTTATATAGTAACAGTGACAAACAGCAGTGTTTACATTACTTAGCATCAAACAACAATGATTGTCTTACGAAAAATTTAACGTGTCTGAACCTGTCGATTTATTTATTTATTGTAGATTATAGACGTGTCGACATCTAAGGTCATTAGCGTCTTTCAACTACACTAAATAACAACTAACTTAAAACTAAATAACATCACAAAACATCCATGAGCGCAGGTGGGATTCGAACCCACGGCAGTCCAGTCTAGAGGTTGCGGCACCAAGCATGCTAACCACTAGGCTATACTGCCCTCTGAACCTATCGAGACATGAATTATTGTGGATTTGAGTGTGAATAATTGATAGGATACGTTATGTAAAGGTTATATAGAGGTAAATAATACTTTTTATTTATATTTTGCAATGATTGAAAATTCGTTATAAAGAGGTTTTTGACAAATGTATTCGTAATGTAAAGGTATATTTTGCATTAGCTCTTATGGGCAGTTCTAGGGGATTTCGAAAAATTTGTTAAATCGAGGAAATCGTTATATTGAGGCTCGTTATATTAATGTTACACTGTATTAATTTTTATAATCCTAAAACCAACGCATAAAAACCTACATACTGCAACGTATACATAATATTATAACGTTGTCACAGAAATTTACACTTATATTTTTTCGGACATTTTTTGAAAGTATGGTGTGCGATGAAATCATTTTCCACACAAAATAAAAATATGTTTTTTTCCTGGAATATATTGTGGGCTTTTATTTCCAATGACAGCTGCTATATTTAGTTTCAGGCTAATGAAAAATTGTATGTATTATTTTGCAGCAATTACTTTGTCACAATTGTTAACAATGCTAGACATGTTTTATTTGAGTTTTTGGTTTATAAATAACGGGATAAATAATTTTAAACTGTTACAAAATTCGTGAACACTTCAACATACCATCGTTATAATATACCGGACACATCAGTGACGTTTAGTTGACTGTTTGTCCCTCTCTCGACTAAATTCGCCTCCACCGAGTTTACTCGAATGAGCGTTTCACCTCGGAGTCTGATGATCAGACTTATTCACTGCTCAGGAAAAAAGTGTGCGCGATGCGCTTATATAAAGAAGTTTTGGCTTCAAAAAGTTTATTGTTGGGTTTATCGTAAGTACATTTAACAGCGAATTAACATAACAGCGTGATTAAAATGTACGATAAATCCGACATAATTATATTTATATCTTTTCGGTAATGTGTCATAAACTACAATGCAGATAATAATTGTTTATCCATGTGTTGAGTCGCATCCATGTTGATTTAATATTAATAATAATAAATTCTCGGGAACTTGGATAAAAATAAGTTGATGCTAAATTTTCAAAATTTGCAACGTTTCGTTGGTTTATTTTCCAACTTCTTCAGGCAATCTACAGAAATACAATTAATTAAATGGCAGTTGCATTACATAAAACGATAAATATCATAAATTATAACATAAAAAGTCAAATAAATTACTATATTTACATTTGAGGTTAGCATCCTCGTTGAAATATTTTGGTTCATACTACTACCAAGTCTTTAAAAATAATATAAGACCAGATAAATTATTACATGCAAAGATATCTTTCCCAATAGCTTGTCGAATAATTTTCAATAATAATGAATAAATAAAAACTCGGGTCGCAGTGCCAAAACCCTGCCGACAATATAGTGTATTTGCTAATACTGGCATTGTGGCTTTATTATGTGAACTTAAGTTTGTTTTTGAACAAAATAAAAAATGTAACCCCTTAATACATCCCTTAAAATAATATTTTTTTTCTTAATTTCAATATTTTTATCAATGCAACCTCGGTACCAAATTAAATACACCCTTCAGTAAGTAAAGCACTATCCGCAAACTAGTGTTTTCATAAAATTTGTAAGTCCGGTCCTGTCGGGCCGATTTTATTAAAATTTTAGCAGCACATTTTGATCTTTATTAAAAGGTTAAATTTCAATTTTGAAACAATTCTGAGAATTTTTTCGGCATTTTTGGGCCCAAAAACATTTTTCAACCCCTAAAAACCACCCTTAAAATAGTCCGATTGGGCCCATTTTAAATAGGCTTCGTGCGGTGATGGATTTCAACGTGCCTACCGAATTTCGTCAAAATCAATTAACTCTTTCGAAAGTTATAGCCCGCACACATATATATATATATATAAATATATAAATATATAAATATATATATATACATATATAAACAGACTTTTCCAAAAATGGTGCCAAAGTGTTCAGGAGGCTATGAAACGTCGAGAAATTTTGGTCCGACCCCTAGGTCCCGCCATCCGACCGACGCCAATAGTGTATGTGCCATATGGCAAATACACTAATAAAAAATTATTTAAAAAAAAAATTATTTAATGAACAACACATCTTGGTAACAGCGATTGAGGAGAGTTATCTAACTTGCCAGTAGATTCATGTCGGCAAGTTAGATAACTCTCCTCAATCGCTGTTACCAAGATGTGTTGTAGCAGTACAGTTTGTGATTAAGTTGTTCATTAAATAATTTTTTATTTATTCATTATTATTGAAAATTATTCGACAAGCTATTGGGAAAGATATCTTTGCATGTAATAATTTATCTGGTCTTATATTATTTTTAAAGACTTGGTAGTAGTATGAACCAAAATATTTCAACGAGGATGCTAACCTCAAATGTAAATATAGTAATTTTATTTGACTTTTTATGTTATAATTTATGATATTTATCGTTTTATGTAATGCAACTGTCATTTAATTAATTGTATTTCTGTAGATTGCCTGAAGAAGTTGGAAAATAAACCAACGAAACGTTGCAAATTTTGAAAATTTAGCATCAACTTATTTTTATCCAAGTTCCCGAGAATTTATTATTATTAATAATAATTGTTTATCTTACTCGTTTTCTTAAACTTCTGTCAATCCTATAGTCTTTTAGGATTTAGTTTAAATATTCTAATTATAATTCTGAAATTATAAATTCTGTGTCTATTATATTATGTTTCCAGGGGATTTAACAGAAAGTGTCGCGCGAAAAACGTACTGACACTGTTCGTGCAATTGCAATAGTAACAGCACATTCTAAATGGATCGCAATAGAAACGGAATAAACCCGAAGTTGATAAGTTTTCATCTTAATCGTATGTGTTTTAAAGACCACTAACAGGTAAGGTTATTTGGGCCTGGCACCAATTCATATTTTCAATTCATTATTTTTTTTAATAATAAATTGAAAATTCAATTGACACTTTTACCAGCTCTCGGGTTAGAAGCTGGGAACTGGGAACTTGTAATAGAGGAACCATAGCACCCATAGACGTACTGACGGATGGGCCCAACCGCCCGAGTGGGCCATGGCCCCTGCGATAACCGAAGACGTAAAATATAAAACCGCAAGGACACAACCCCACATAACCTAAGACGCCTTGTTTTCCGTAAAAATGAAAATATAAAACCCTCAAGCATTTAACCACACATAACCACTTATGGCGGAACTTTTTTTAAATTTAATTACTCGCAGTACATCAAAAAGCAGACAACTGGGTTATTGGGGTTAAATGCTTGTGGTTTTACATTGTCATTTTTACGGAACTCAAGGCGTCTTGGGTTATATGGGGATGAAGATCTACATCAGTGTGGCTCCCCTGGCCCATGCAAAAAAAATGCTGGCTACGTCCCTGGATGGCCCGGAGTATTTATTAAAATCTTAAGAGCCACTCTATATAAACATGGAAAGTGTCTGTTTTTATAGCTAGATTCATACCATATCATAGATAAACCTATCCGCATGAAGCACATAGATATTGAGGGGTCATAAAACTTTGATTACATCTCGACCGACGTTATATATCTACATCGGTTTTGAAAAATGATCCTGTCTTGCATTTCTTATCTCTGATTCATGCAATGACAGGACTGCTATCTTGGAAGCAAATGCCATTGCCTATATATGCACAATTTGTTTTACACTCTATAGTCAAGGATTGCACAATTGTTCGAATATTAAGATAACTCATTTTCATCAACTTTGAACTTTTACTACTACGAAAAACTTAGGCCCTGTAATCTTCCACGGTTTTATAAATTCAATGTAAATTAATCAGAATAAACAACAAAAATACTTCATGGACGTTGATATGTTAGTTATATTTAAATTTTAAACTTTCATAAAACACTCATGACCTCTGTTGTCGAGCGCCTATAATTTACAATATCTATCTATTCACGGGCTTGAGAATAGCCGAGCGTTTAGCAATGCTGTTGTTTATATGGCGTTGCTATGGTTCCTCTATTACAAGTCCCCAGTTCCCGAGTTCTAGCCCGAGAGCTGGTAAAAGTGTCAATTGGATTTTCAATTTATTATAAAAAAAAAAAAATAATGAATTGAAAATATGAATTGGTGCTAGGCCCAAATAACCTTAGCTGTTGGTGGTCTTTAAAACACAATTTTTTTCTATCTATTCACAAATCATTATTCTTCACTTGCTTGTAGGTGTAGTAAGTATACATATAAAAAAAAATACGTCCGCACCATCGATCGTCGCATGTAAGTTTTGAAGTTTGCAGGAATAGAAGGTTGGGATGTCTTGAATTTAACAGTTTAAAGCAGAAATCACCAACTATTTTTAGTATAGAGGACCTTTTTAAAGATTTGCCAGACTTCCGCGATCCAGCAAACTTTAACAGTGACACGTTACACTAATTAAAAAGAGTGATTTTTTCCTTTTGGTTAATTAACTAATTTACTAACAGAAACAAAACAATGTACGTACGCTGGTATATAAAACGTAAAACTATTTTTTGCCATACCCACTAGAAAATAGATACTTTCGATGTATGCAAAAATGGTTTACTTTCTGCACTAGCGTAGAAAATAACAGTTGCCATGGCAACTTCTGTTAATTCGCTCTATACGCCTGCGTACGCTTGCGTGCGCCTGTCATTACTAACTTGCACGAACTTTGCGGCACACTAGAAGAAAAGATGGCGACGCAAATGAACTGTCAGAATTTTTTGAAAATGACGTTAAAAGTAGGTATTTTGTGGTAGGTATGGCAAAAAATACCATATATTATGTTTCGTACGTAATGGTATTACGGCTCGTGTTACTGTAAAAACTCGCTATCGCTCGTTTTTACATACTGTCATCACTCGCCGTAATATGCCCCATTTCGTATCTAGACATACAATCTACTAAAAACAAATCGTTTTTATTAGTCGCGTCAATGAATACATAAAACAGGCAATCTTCGGAAGTCCTCAAGAACAGCTCCGATTTTGATGATTTTTTTTTTGAAAATTTTGTTTTTTTATATTATTTAAAATCAGAAACCTTTTGGAGCGGGGACGGAATTATTTCTATTGTTTAAACAATATTTATATTATTTATGCAGGAAAGAAATTTTTTTTATACAATATCCATTGAAAACTTGGATAAAAGAGATATTTATGTTATTTTTTAGGCGCGATCTTAGCGAAGCTAGAAGCGCCTATATACACTCGCTTTGTCTGTACGTCTGTGAATCTGTGAATCTGTGAATCTGTGAATCTGTGAATCTGTAACGGATTTTTTGTATCAGTCGTACAGCCCAAACGGGTTAACCGATTTTAAAAAACTTTTTTTTGTTCAATTCCTCTCGGGGTCTATTTGATCCTAACGTCGCCCGATTTTTGAATTTTGGCCCCAGAGGGGAGCAAATTAGAAAAAACGGTGTTTTTTGCTTATAGTTTGCTCAATTTAAGTCAGATCGATTCGAAACCTGTCTTAAACGAAAGAGCAGAAAATTTTAGATAGATTTCATGTATAATATTGTGTCAAAACTGTTTTTTTATACAGATTTATATGATTATTAAACGAAATAAATGCGACTTTATCTAATAAATCGCGAACTTGTTTCGGTTGTCCTTGTCTGTTGCACAGTGTGATATGGATATTGGAAGATAACGTATGCTCTGTCTTATATTGCATTATTTAAATATAGTTATTCAATTTTTTGACTGCTGATGTTTGAATTTAAGTTTAAAAACCCTGGCCTACTGAGTTAAAATGACGTGTAACTAATTTATTGACGTCGATCGGATCGGACCAAAATTTCTCGACGTTCATACCCCGGCTTTCGTCCGGGTGTAAATCGTACTTTTGAATTTTCACCCACTTCCCGTGATCCGATTGAGTTGAAATTTTGCACACATGTGTAGCTCCGGTGACAATACAATATTATGGTAACTAGCTGACCGGCCCGGCTTTCGTCCGGGTGTAAATCGTACTTTTGAATTTTCACCCACTTCCCGTGATCCGATTGAGTTGAAATTTTGCACACATGTGTAGCTCCGGTGACAATACAATATTATGGTAACTAGCTGACCGGCCCGGCTTTCGTCCGGGTGTAAATCGTACTTTTGAATTTTCACCCACTTCCCGTGATCCGATTGAGTTGAAATTTTGCACACATGTGTAGCTCCGGTGACAATACAATATTATGGTAACTAGCTGACCGGCCCGGCTTTCGTCCGAGTGTAATTCGTACTTTTAAATTTTCACCCACTTCCCGTGATCCGATTGAGTTGAAATTTTGCACACATGTGTAGCTCCGGTGACAATACATTATTATGGTAACTAGCTGACCGGCCCGGCTTTCGTCCGGGTGCAAATCGTACTTTTGAATTTTCACAGGCAAAAGGTCTTTCTCCGGTAACGTTTCGGATAAATGTAATAAAATCAGACTAAGGAAATAAAGCACACTAAACAATTGAAAAGTCACGTCACGAAGTAGTGTAACGTCACTTTTGTAAAAATTATCCGATCCTTTTGAAAATTAATATTTGAGAGTTTTATAGGACACAAAAAAATAAAATGGCGTCAGATTTCAAAATGGCGTCCATATGTACTTTTTCGTAAACATTATCCGAATCTTTTGAAAATTAATATTTGAGAGTTTTATAGGACACAAAAAAATTAAATGGTGTCAGATTTCAAAATGGCGGCCATATGTACTTTTTTGTAAGAATTATCAGATCCTTTTGAAAATTGATATTTGAGAGTTTCATAGAACACAAAAAAATGAAATGACGTCAGATTTCAAAATAGCGGCCATTATATATACTTTTTTGTAAAAATTATCCGATCCTTTTGAAAATTCATATTTGCGAGTTTTATAGGACACAAAAAAATAAAATGACGTCAGATTTCAAAATGGCGGAAATATGTAGAACTCCTTTCTAAAAATTATACGATCCTTTTGAAAATTGATATTTGAGAGTTTCATAAGACACAAAAAAATAAAATGACGTCAGATTTCAAAATGGCGGCCGTATGTACATTTTTGTAAAAATTATCCGATCCTTTTGAAAATTGATATTTGAGAGTTTCATAGAACACAAAAAAATAAAATGACGTCAGATTTAAAAATGGCGGCCAAATGTACTTTTTTGTAAAAATTATCCGATCCTTATGAAAATCGGTATTTGAAAGTTTTATAGGACACAAAAAAATAAAATGACGTCAGATTTCAAAATGGCGGCCGTATGTATTTTTTTGTAAAAATTATCCGATCATTTTGAAAATTGATATTTGAGAGTTTCATAGGCTGCACAAAAAAATAAAATGACGTCAGATTTCAAAGTGGCGGCTATATATACTTTTTTGTAAAAATTATCCGATCCTTTTCGGTATTTGAAAGTTTCATAGGACACAAAAAAATAAAATGATGTAAGATTTAAAAATGGCGGCCGTATGTACTTTTCTGTAAAAATTATCCGATCCTTTTGAAAATTGATATTTGAGAGTTTCATATAACACAAAAAAATAAAATGACGTCAGATTTCAAAATGGCGGCCATATGCACTTTTTTTTTAAATTATCCGATTCTTTTGAATATTGATATTTGAGAGTTTTATAGGACACAAAAAATAAAATGGCGTCAGATTTGAAAATGGCGGCCATAATATGTACTTTTTTGTAAAAATTATCCGATCCCTTTGTAAATTGATATATGCGAGTTTTATAGGACACAAAAAAATAAAATGACGTCATATTTCAAAATGGCGGAAATATGTAGTACTCCTTTGTAAAAATTATCCGATCCTTTTGAAAATTGATATTTGAGAGTTTCATAAGACACAAAAAAATAAAATGACGTCGGATTTCAAAATGGCGGCCGTATGTACATTTTTGTAAAAATTATCCGATTCTTTTGAAAATTGATATTTGAGAGTTTCATAGGTCACAAAAAAATAAAATGACGTCAGATTTCAAAATGGCGGCCATATATACTTTTTTGTAAAAATTATCCGATCCTTTTGAAAATCGGTATTTGAAAGTTTCATAGGACACAAAAAAATAAAATGATGTCAGATTTTAAAATGGCGGCCGTATGTACTTTTTTGTAAAAATTATCCGTTCCTTTTGAAAATTGATATTTGAAAGTTTCATAGGAGACAAAAAAATAAAATGATGTAAGATTTAAAAATGGCGGCCGTATGCACTTTTCTGTAAAAATTATCCGATACTTTTGAAAATTGATATTTGAGAATTTTATAGAACACAAAAAAATAAAATGACGTCAGATTTCAAAATGGCGGCCATATTTACTTTTTTGCAAAAATGATCCGATCTTTTTGAAAATCGGTATTTGGAGTTTCATAGGACACAAAAAAAATAAAATGACGTCATATTTTAAAATGGCGGCCATATGTAGGTACTTTTTTGCTAAAATTATCCGATCCTTTTGAAAATTGATATTTGAGAGTTTTACAGGACACAAAAAATTACTTCAGATTTCAAAATGGCGCCCGTATGAACTTTTTTGAAAAATTATCCGATCTTTTTGAAAATTAATATTTGCGAGTTTTATAGGACGCAAAAAAGTAAAATGATGTCATATTTAAAAATGGCGGTCATTATGTTGTGTCTTTTTGAGTCAACATAATACTCTACATTGTCGACACAACATTGTTTTGTTTGGCAGTTTCTGTTAGCTACGCTTTTGAAACAAACAAGTAATTCAAAATTATAATTTCGTTGTGATCAGACCTATTTTAGACTCATCTTGATTAAATCAATTTTTGCTGTGTTTTATTTATTTATTATTAATTTTATATAAGTATCTACGATAACATTAAATCAAGTAAAAAAGATCTTTATAATAGGTATATATTTCTTTGTAGAAATTATCCGATCCTTTTGAAAATTGATATTTGAGAATTTAATAAGACACAAAAAATTAAAATGGCGTCAGATTTCAAAATGGCGATCAAATAATAACTTTTTAATTGTATTATTTATATCTTTGATAAATTCGGTTTTATATACAATTCGTAAGAAGCATAGCTTCTGTCGGGTGTCTTACGACACATCATGACTTTTTTATTTAGCCGGTTCCGAGTAACGCTTAATAGTTAACCGTTGCTATGGAAAATTGTTTAAAAAATTCACTGTACCTACTAGTTTTTCTATGTAATCCAATACATATTTATATTAGGTCTTATGGCTCATAGCCTACTACAAAATTATAAATCTTCTCAGTGTTATTTTCCCTATGTTCGATAAAACCGTTTACACACAGTACCTACATGAATATCGCGCCTTGTAATTCTTGAATTACTTGTATCCTCCAAAATTTTTTATATTGCTATTGTAAATATTTTTAAATTATATCTCAATATACCAACAAATTTTATAAACAAATTAATTTGTGGAACAAAATTAAGAAATCTTTATTAAGTGAAATTTATTATTTTATATACAAAAAAAAGCAAATTTAATTTTCATTTGTATGTACTTTGCGTTTCGGAGATTTCATCTTCTTCAAGTGTTGGGTGGTTATCACAGTCACTTCCACTGCAAACATGTTTTTACCTTTTGACATAAAATTGAAACACTTGTTGAGAAGTGCTCTGTAGAGTGACCATACTTTCAAATTTTTTTACTCACTTAGATAACCCATGAATAGGTCTACAGCTTCTATATGTAAACTTAATATTTCTCGAACACTCTTCTTAGTAGAGCACTTCGCGTCAAGTGTTTTAATTTTATGTCAAAAAGTAAAAACATGAACATTAATGCTTATAACTTGAAAATTTTTCAAGTTAGTGAGATTGGGCCTTAATTTTTTTATAGGTTACTCGACGGACATTTTTTTATTCGGTATGGAAAGTACTCGTAACACGTGTCCAAAAAAAAAAAGTAAGGCTCTATGATGATTTCAAATTTGACTGGCTATAGCTTCTAAATTTTTAACGATATCGATATGGGACAAAAATCACGATTTAGAGCGTTCGTTGCTTTATGAACATGTGTATCTTCAATTTAAAATTCGATGAAGAACACAATAAATAAAGCTATTGAAAAGGACATTACGTTTTAACAATTGGTTTCCAAGGCTACAAAAAGCGCGTGCGATTTTCAAGAAGCTGTAGCGCGCTTACTATTTATACCACAGAAAATTTGAAGGGATAAAAATTGTAGGAAATGTAATCCTATTTAAAAAGAAAGAATCGTTTTTGAGATATTTAGAAACAGGCTCATCAAAAAGTTATATGGAAATATTTTGTGAAATATTCTTTTAAAAACTGATATTTTCTCTTTATTAATAAATTGCAAAGCATATATTGATTTTATCGCAAAATTGAAGAGAGGAAATTTTTTAGAGTAACTAATTAGGAACAAAACAAAAAAAAGTCGTCTGATTTCAGACATTGGTTAAGGAGATATTAGCGTTTTCCGTAAGGCTTGTAAAATTATATTCAAAAGGGGGTGGCGGGGGAAGCACAAGGGGGATAACCGGGGACTTTCGTAAAAATACATGTCTAAAGGTGTTCTACCATCTGTGAAAAATCCAACTCCGTGGGAATTATTTGCGACCTAAAACCTTTATTTCCCGGGCTACACGTAAACCATACGTATTTCTTGACCCATACAGCGAATTTTTATGATGTAAATATTGAATTATTGTTCAAAACTTTTTTTTATCATCTACTTTTTATACTGAAATTAATATATGAAGAATTTTTTAGGAAAAAATAGAGACAAAAGTAAATTTTTTATATAAATGTCATAGATATTTTTTAAATAATATAAATATTTCTTTCCCCGCTCCAAAACGTTTCTGATTTTAAATAATATAAAAAAACAAAATTTTCAAAAAAAAAATCATCAAAATCGGAGCTGTTCTTGAGGACTTCCGAGGAAAAGGCTTCATTGACGCGACTATATCTGCTTTCTTAGAAATCAAACAACATTTCATAAAATTTTATAATGCGTTGATAAGTATAATTTACATTTTTTCATTTTACTTGAAGGTAGGTATGAAAAAACATTCATTCCAAATCTAATAAAATTTTATGAAATCTTAATGTCATGTTTTTGTTCAGTGTGAGAGAAAAAGCATCGTTTCTTCTGTTTCGAGGCCATCTATAAAATATGTAAAGCATTTTTGAAGTTTTTATCCCCCCTCCCTTCTAAGTAACAACTTGTAACATATATTATCAAACACTCTCCCTGTGATACGTAGTTAGGTAACATTTTTCTCAATCCAGAAAAAATCATATTATGATATTAAATCCCCCTATATTATTAAACGAGTAAATCTTGTATATACCTACCTATCTATGTTTCTATGTATCTATATAAATATTTTCTCGAAAACGGCTCTAACGATTTTGATCAAATTTACCAAAAAGGGGTTTCGGGGGGCAAAAAATCGATTTAGCTAGGTCTCATCCCTGGAAAAATTCGTTTTCCTATCGATTTTATCATTTTTAAAAACGGTTTTTTGACCTGTCAAAACATTGTAATATCGTGAGTAGGCTTTGGAGAAAACAAACTACTTTCATTATTTATATGTCAAAATTATCTGACAGAATTTTTAACTTATTAAAATAATCCGTGAATTATTTGTATAGTAAAAAATAACAGAAATAAAAACTAAACATAATTATGTAAGTAGTTTTAACTAATATTTAAATAAATAGGTACCTAAGTATGCTATTTTTATATTACCTATATAAAATATGTATATTATGTACGTTAAATATAGTATGACGTATAATCTTACCTAGACTTTTTTTTCTCAAAAACGAATAACGATTTTGATGAAATTTACAGAATGGGGATTTTTCGGGGCGAGAAATCGATCTAGGTAGAAATCTTGGTCCCAGAGGGGAGCAATTAAAAAAAAGGGTTTTTTTATTTATAACTCGGTCAATTGTCAGATCGATTCGAAGCCTATTTCTACATAGATTTTGTATAATATATCACAAGGGTTAAAACTGTAAATGAACACTAATATAAGAAGTGTCTTGTACAATATGTAAACAATGACAAACAGGCGGCCCGAAGGGCCGCACTTCTGGCACCGCGAGTCTGTGTAAAAACACATCGATTTTTGAAAACTATTGTTAAGATACATACAAAAAAGTTTTGTTTAAAAATTTGCACGGCGGCCCGAAGGGCCGCACTTCTAGCGACGCAGGCATGCAGTATATCAAAACACATCGATTTTTAAAAACTATGGTGAAGATGCATGTAAAAATGTTTTGCGCTGCAGGTTTATAGTCTGACGTTTGTTATTAAAAGATATAATATGAATTCTATTTCTTCGAAAATCGATTTTTGTGAGTTTTTCAGTAGGTACCTTCTATGCAAAAAAAATATTTGAAATTTACTGGAAGTTGCTAAGATGATATCACAGAGAAAAAGTACTTCGATAAAGTTGATATTTGGCATCAATGTTTAAAAACAGATTATTGAAACGGCAACGGGCAAGCAGAATTTCATCTGATTCGAACATTTTTACAAGATCTATGAAAATCGGTTTTTGCGAGTTCTTCAGTCAACAAAACAATAACGGCGGTAGATTTGAAAATGGCGACCTAAGTAATATTTACAGGAAAAAATGCTTAATTCAAACATTTCGAACATTTTTACAAGATCTATGAAAATCGGTTTTTGCGAGTTCTTCAGTCAACAAAACAATAACGGCGGTAGATTTGAAAATGGCGACCTAAGTAATATTTACAGGAAAAAATGCTTAATTCAAGTTGATATTTAGTTTTTACGCTTAAAAATACACATAGGTATTTAAAATATTTAACAGAAACAATTATTTAAATTATGTTTCAGAAATAAATTCGTTTCGGAATAATATTCTGAGAAAATAATATCTCACAGCATACAAGTACTATTTTTTTGAACTCATCCGAGCAAAGCTCGGCACCCAGATATTAGATATTTATTTACCTACCAGGAAAGTACAATTACACATGTATACAAAAAAATAAATACATGATATGGCCTATAAATATGATTATAGATAAATATATTAGCGGCCCGGCCCGGCTTCGTCTGGGTGCTAAGAATTTATGATTTATTATCCCCCTGCAAGAAATTCTGCCCCAGCGAAGCGAAGGCGGGCTGGTGGTGTTTATGATATTAGTAGGATTCCCCCTATACGCTAAAATGCAAAAGAATGTCTAAGTTACGATTTGTTACTATCCCACAGGAACTATCCCCCCCGCGAGAAATTTATCAATATAAAATATAGCCTATATCACTCAGGGATAGTATAGCTTAAGGATTAAATAAACAAGGAATGAAGGAACCAACACGTTTTCTCGTCACAGCCCCTCGCAGTGAAAAATAGTTAAGGCTCTATATGTTTTATTGTGCAAAAAATTACAAAAGAAAGGAAGAAAAATCAAGGATTCTAGTATAAGTATGAAAATAATCCCCAATGTCAATCGCACTGCGGTGCTATGCGAACAATTTGAAAAATTCGGAAAACTGTAGTGATATGGAATTTTTATGAGGAATAACATGCATTTTTAGAAACAATTTTTCCCAGCCTTTGTTGAGTGTATATATCCATATACATTATATTAGTATATATTATATAATATACAGTGTGTCCACGGATTGAGTTGACAAGAGGAAATACTTTTTACTTCCCACCTCTACTATGGTAGGGAAGTAATGGATTTTCGAGATTTTAACAGATTTTCACGTTTTGAGACCCTAGCAATCGTTTAAGATCATTTTCTGACTGATGTCTGTATGTGTGTGTGTGTGTGTGTGTGTGTGTGTGTGTGTGTGTGTGTGTGTGTGTGTGTGTGTGGTGTGTGTATGTGTGTGTATGTATGTGTGTGTGTGTATGTGTGTGTGTGTGTGTATGTGTGTGTGTGGTCAATTTTTCGCCTTCGATATCTTAAGAACGGAACAACATACGGGCATGCCGATTGTTCTATTGTGTTTATCAGCCTTTAACTTAGATCTGATTAGATTTTGAGTCAAATCGGTTCAGTGGATCCTGAGATATTCAAAAAAACGTCCTCAATGTCACGTATTAACATAGGTAAAAAAAAATATAAATGAATTCTAGATGTTATAATATGAAAAAAATGTAAATATTTTTTTTCTCTAAAATGTATAGTTTTCGAGAAAAAAAATATTTTACTAAAAAAAATAAAATTTGTACGTAAATCAAGGTAGGTATCCATGATTTTTGCTATATTAAGTTAGCCATCAGTAGATCACCAAACAAAAAAGAGGGCCATGCTTTTTTCAAAGAATAAAAATTAAATTGTGTTTTAAAGACCACCAACAGCTAAGGTTATTTGAGCCTAGTCAAATAATAAAAAAAAAAGTGTTTATTTTTTGCAAATATTTACTAGGTGGGAAGTATAGGACTGGTCATCAGTCGAATTTTTTTTTATCGATTTTTGACAAAAAAATTATTCTTTAGAAAAAAATCTGCTTCTCGAGAAACTCTAGAAACGGGAGTGATGAAAAAATTCAAATTTCTGATTCCGCATTGCTAATATTTCACTAAATCACTATTTTTTATTGATAATAATTACACTAACAAAATAATCACGTCATATCGATCCGTAATATTTTATCAAATAAATGCTTTCTTTTAGTCAATCATTAAAAAAACAATAAGGCAAAGTCTATGATGAATTCATAAAAAGAGCAGAACAATGTGTAGAGGATCCTAGTGGAAGTTATGTGAATAGTTTTGTCTGAAATAATTATTGACGTGATTGTTTTGTTAGTGTAATTATTATCAATTACCTCATCGTCAACAAAGGCTCCATGAACATTATTATAAAAATATTTAACCATCTGCCTCTTTCAATTAAAAATATAAGCCTAGACAGGTTAAAAAATGATAGATAGATAGATTTATTTTGCACTATACAAAACAATTTTGAAAAGTGACGTCATACAAAATTACTGTACAAGTTATGACTAAAAAAATTATCAATTAGATTTAAAAAACAAATTTAAAAAATTCCTCTGTGTCATAAAAACAATTACAGGTTAAAAACATTTTCAGTTTTTTTTTTAATTTTTCAATAGGCAAGCTTTGCATATGTCTAGGAAGCTTTATAAAAAGTTTTATTGCTAGATAATTATAGCTCTTTTGTACTGTATTTAGTCTGTGCAGCGGCAAGGCTAAGCAATCCTTATTCCTAGTGTTGTAAGTGTGAAAGGTAAGCTCAAAGATGTGTTGCTATGTCATAATTTTTATAGTATTGACGAATTTTTCTTGTGTAACTTTACCAAGAGAACTTAATTATTCTTATGTCTTATAGTATGTATCATATGTATTTTGTAATGACGTTTTCTACACTACACATGTAGTATTTACAGAAATAAAGCGAATTATTATTATTATTATTATTATTATTATTATAATAAAAAATAATGATCTAATGAAATGTTAGCAACATGGAGTCATAAATTTGAATTTTTTCATCACCCTGTGTCTATCTTTAGGAGTTGTCAATACTTTTCAGATCCCAATACCTTAATCAGACTCTTCAATACGTAATATGCAAGATCTAAACTTGAAATCGCTAGTTTGATTTGGGATTTCTATTATAATATCACCATGAAAAAAATTGAAAGAGTACAAAGTAAATTTTTAAGATTTTTAATATTTAAAATGACTGGTATTTATCCTTAATATATATGAGTTATACTGACGTGTTACAAATTTACTCACTTAAAAATCGCAGATATTTTGCGCTTGTCTTTTCTTATTTAAATTATTACATAGTCAGATTGACAGCCAGGATTTTCTAAGCATGTTGCCTTTCCATGTTCCAAAATTTTCTAGCCGTAATCACCAGTTGTTCTCTTTACCTTCGTCTAACTCTCTCTAGAGTGTGTCACTTTACAAATTCACCCCTCTGTAAGATAATATGTAAACTTATAAATACAATTTGCTGTAATATTAATATTTTTAACTGCACATATTCAGTGAATTTAATACTAACATTATAACTTTAACTTTATTGTATTTTTTTTTTGTATCTTCTGTATGCTATGCCTGTAGGAAGATGTAATAAATAAATAAATATCGAACCTAAGACTAAAGTATTGTTTCTGGGGTTTCTTCAGAAGCAGATTTTTTTTTAAGAAATACATTTTTTTGTCTAAAATCAATAATAAACAAGCCGTGAGGTGGGTCGTTTATTAGGACTAAAGTGCGACCCTTGAGGTCCACACGACGAACTTCCCAGTTTGATAAATATTTAATAATAATAATTAAATTAGATATTACACAGAAAAGTAATCATTTTAATCATCAAAACATCAATAATTAAAAAAAAAAAAAAAAAAAAAAAAAACGGCTGAACCGATTTTTATAAAATTTATGTCGAATCAAAATGACGTTAACACGCCTCGATTGACACCCTTACGAAGTCGATATAATTTTTTATTCGCGAGATATTGTGTAAAATCTACTTTTTTGGAGGTTATTTGGTTAAGAAAAAAGAACGGCTGAACCGATTTTAAAAAAATTCCTTTCAGATCATATATACGTTAATACGCGTCGATTGGCACCCCAACGTAGTCGATATCATTTTTCGTTCTCGAGATTTCGTCTTAGAAAGAAATTGACACATACATACGTACGTACGTACGTACGTACGTACATACGTACACACACACACACACACACACACACAGACATCTTTCTAAAAGTAGTGTAAAAATAGTGTAGTGACCTTGAAACATAAAAATTTTTTTTCCTTTTTAATTTCGATTTTCGGACCCATTACAATAACTTCCAATGGGAAGTTAAAAAGTTTATAAATAATTAAATCATAATGATTTTTCCCTTATGTCCACAGCATATTAATTTAATTAAGCAGTTAATAATATCAGGCAGCGCTGCTGTTTTTCCTTTTGTCAACTCAAACCGTGGACACACTGTATATAGGTACATATGTGTTGTTTTTTCTGGAATCTGTAACACACTCGTGCGTAACATGTACAATTCTATATACTACACAAACCAATATTTTGTGCCATCGCGCGTGCTGAGAAAAAAATGCTCTTAGAATATAAATATCTCTTATCTCAGAAATCGTGAAAATTGTGTGTACTATAATATACTATGGAAGCTAAACAATGAAACCAAATAAACAAAAAAATATGTCTCAGTTTTTATAAAAATTATAATATTATAGATAGGTATTCAATTACATATAAAAATATAACATCGAAATGAAGAAGTGAATTTTATATCCATTTATTTATTCGTTTATCTTCTTTATATATTACATTATATTTTTTCTGTCCAAGCGTTTGTGACTCTATTCCTCCTAAACGGCTTGACCGATTTGAATAATTTTTTTTTGTTTTGTGCGCTCTAATACAGGGGTGGTTTTGATCGAAGAAAAATTAAAATCGGTCAAGCCGTTTAGGAGCAGTTTATCAGTAAGGGTGTATATGACTAAACTGCTTCTAAATGGCTTGACCGATTTGAATATTTTTTTTTGTTTTGTTCGCTCTAATACAGGGGTGGTTTTGATCGAAGAAAAATTAAAATTGGTCAAGCCGTTTAGGAGCAGTTTATCTGTAAGGGTGTATATGACTAAACTGCTCCTAAATGGCTTAACCGATTTTAATTTTTCCTCGATCAAAACCACCCCTGTATTAGAGCGAACAACACAAAAAAAATATTCAAATCGGTCAAGCCGTTTAGGAGGCGTTCATTCACAAAGCGTTTGTGACTCTATTGCTTCAAAACGGCTGACCGATTTGAATAATTTTTTTTGTTTTGTTCGCTCTAATACAGGGGTTTTGAAAAAAAAAAATTAAAATCGGTCAAGCCGTTTTGGAGCAGTTTATCTGTAGAGTATATATGACTAAACTGCTCCTAAACGGCTTGACTGATTTTAATTTTTCTTCGCTAAAAACCACCCCTGCATTAGAGCGAACAAAACAAAAAAAAATTCGACTGATGACCAGTCCTATACTTCCCACCTAGTAAATATTTGCAAAAAATAAACACTCTTTTTTTTATTCTTTGACTAGGCCCAAATAACCTTAGCTGTTGGTGGTCTTTAAAACACAATTTAATTTTTATTCTTTGAAAAAAGCATGGCCCTCTTTTTTGTTTGGTGATCTATTGATGGCTAGCTTAATATAGCAAAAATCATGGTTACCTTGATTTACGTACAATTTTTATTTTTTTTAGTAAAATATTTTTTTTCTCGAAAACTATACATTTTAGAGAAAAAAAATATTTACATTTTTTTCATATTATAACATCTAGAATTCATTTATATTTTTTTTTACCTATGTTAATACGTGACATTGAGGACGTTTTTTTGAATATCTCAGGATCCACTGAACCGATTTGACTCAAAATCTAATCAGATCTAAGTTAAAGGCTGATAAACACAATAGAACAATCGGCATGCCCGTATGTTGTTCCGTTCTTAAGATATCGAAGGCGAAAAATTGACCACATACACACACACACACATACACACATACACACATACACACATACACACACACATACAGACATCAGTCAGAAAATGATCTTAAACGATTGCTAGGGTCTCAAAACGTGAAAATCTGTTAAAATCTCGAAATATTGTTTTCGGACTGAATCCATTACTTCCCTACAATAGTAGAGGTGGGAAGTAAAAATGATTCAAATCGTTCAAGCCGTTTAGGAGGAATAGAGTCACAAACGCTTGGACAGAAGAAATATATATACCTATAAAGAATATAGTCTCACTATGCACTTAGGTTAGCAGGTATGCATGCAGTATGTACGAAAAGTTTTTGTTACGAAATGCAGTGCCGCCTTATATTTTTTTTTGTCTTAATGCAATCAGTTGTGAAGTCTACACTCTACAATCGACATTATCGACCGTGGTCTACATTCTACACTATACAATGCCTACAGCTGGTAGCGACTACCTATTTACCTATTATACCTATGACGTACATTAGAAGTGAGTTTGCTATACATGTGAAATGTCAAAATGTGAAAAAAAAATTCAAATCGGTCATGCCGTTTAGGAGGAGTTCAGTCACAAAGTATTAATAAAATTCGAGCGAACGAGCGAAGCGAGTGAGTAATGTAATTATAACATTCAAGCGAACGAGCGAAGCGAGTGGGTAGTGTATTAATAAAATTCGAGCGAACGAGCGTAGCGAGTGAGTAATGTAGTTATAATATTCAAGCAAACGAGCGAAGCGAGTGAGTAGTGTATTAATAAAATTCGAACGAACGAGCGAAGCGAGTGATTAATGTAATTATAATATTCAAGCGAACGAGCGAAGCGAGTGAGTAGTGTATTAATAAAATTCGAGCTAACGAGCGTAGCGAGTGAGTAATGTAATTATAAAATTCAAGCGAACGAGCGAAGCGAGTGAGTAGTGTGTTGCACCCGGGAAATTCCTAGCACCCGGGTGAAGCCGGACCGGGTCCGCTAGAATTTTATATATTTTTACTGCAAAAATTGCATTGTCATCTTCCGATGCTGTTTTTTGTATGTGAAAATTTTGATATTTTCTCTTCAAATTTCTGTAATATTCAACTGTCTCCGACCCGATAGGTACTCAATAATCTCTGTAGAAAAAAGAAACAATATTGCCATTGAGAGAAAACAATAATAACTATATAAACAGCGGCAAAATGCCACGCGTGATACGAGAACATTTTTTTCGTTTCAGTCATGATTCCTGTTTGGAGTTTATTGTTTCAATCTTTTTTATTATTCGCAATCAGTTGATGACTTCGAGGAAGAGCTGAGTGTATGGACTCAAAAGCTGACGTCAACCATGAAGTCATTTCACACATATTGTGTTATTTTCTATATTATGGTCGTTATTAAAGGTTGGCGCTGAGCAGGGGTCAATTTCGAGCAGACCGGGGCGACACTGAGCTTAAATACGCCACTGAAATAAATACAATATTTTTGTTCTTTTAGTTATACAAATTTAACATTATGGTTGTTGTCGAAAGCTTTCAAGATAATTTTGTGTATTTACATTCTTGAAACATCAGCCTGTAAAAAAGCTTTTCACCATGATTGCTAAAAATATATCTTATCCAATCATCATTATTTCTTCTCGTGAATGTATAGGCATTCATGATGTTTACACTATATATTATGAAATACAGATTGTTCCATCAAACATCAGTATTTCCTTGAGAGTACCCGCGCATATAGGCTAAGAGCTGGAGCCGAGTTTGCATCGTCACTCGGAATATGGACAAACTTTACTGTATAATATGTTCCAATACAAACGGACACTACGTTTCTGTGCTAGCGGACAGTCCAGTGGATACAGGGGATATAAGGGGTGAAAGTAGCGTCTTTTTAGTATGTTTGCCATATGGCACATATACACTATTGGCGTCGGTCGGATAGCGGGACCTAGGGGTCGGACCAAAATTTCTCGACGTTTCATAGCCTCCTGAACAATTCGGCACCATTTTCGGAAGTGTTTATATATACAGGGTGTCCTCAAAGACACTAAACACACGCCTACCACATGTTCCTGAGACCAAAATAAGCCGATTTAAGCAAACTTACCTTCTTACAAAATTGCTTAGTTTGGGCGCTATACAGCCCTGAAGTTACAATTTTGAAATCGTTTTTTTGTTATAAATTTATAACGGCTTGTGCGATTTTGCTAAAATTTGGCACGTTGACATAGTTTTATGGAACAAAAAAACCCATGTTAAAATTATGAATAATATTAATCCATAGGCGTAGAACTCGGGCTTTTTAATATTTGAACGTTTCAAATTTCTACGCCAATGGAAGAAAATGGGTTTAAGTATAAAATTTAGATTCAGTAACTTAATTGCTACAAAAAAGATACTCTTAATAAGACTCGATTATTCTCATGGTTTTTGAGAAATTTTTATTTTAATAATAAGGTAATCGATAATAATACGTTGATAATAATAAGTTGATCAATAAGCAAATAAGATGGCCATGCGTTTTTCTAAGAATAAAACTGGAGATAATGAAGAAGTTATGCACAGAGTAAATTAATTTTCTTCGTCGTATAAATCTTTGTATGCGTAAAAATAGTGGACACTTTGACCACTTTTTATGAAATATTTATTTATTTCTATTCATGTTTTAGTAGCTTTACTTCATTTTGTAAAAATTACTGCGAATTATTAAAATACAAATTTCTCAAAAACCATGAGAGTAATCGAGTCTTATTAAAAGTAGCTATTTCGTAGCAAATAAGTTACTGAATCTAAATTTTATACTTAAACCCATTTTCTTCCATTAACTTAGAAATTTGAAACGTGCAAATATTAAAAAACCCGAGTTCTACGCTTATGGATTAATATTATTCATAATTTTGATATGGGTTTTTTTGTTCCATAAAACTATGTCAACGTGCCAAATTTTAGCAAAATCGCACAAGCCGTTTTTTAATTTATAACAAAAAACGATTTCAAAATTGTAACTTCAGGGCCGTATACCTCCCAAACTAAGAAATTTTGTAAGAAGGTAACTTTGCTTAAATCGGCTTATTTTGGTCTCAGGAACATGTGGTAGGCGTGTGTTAAGTGTCTTTGAGGACACCCTGTATATATGTGTGTACGGGCTATAACTTGCGAAAGAGTAAATTGATTGTGACGAAATTTGGTAGGCACGTTGGAATCCGTCACCGCACGAAGCCTATTTAAAATGGGCCCAATCGGACCCTTTTAAGGGTAGTTTTTAGGGGTTGAAAAATGTTTTTGGGCCCAAAAATACCGAAAAAATTCTCAGAATAGTTTCAAAATTTAAATTTAACCCTTTAGTGAAGATTAAAATGTGCTGCTAAAATTTTAATACAATCGCCTCCGCAGATCCGGACTTACAAATTTTATGAAAACACTAGTTTGCGGATAGTGATTTACTTACTGAAGGGTGTATTTAATTTGGTACAGAGGTTGCATTGATAATAATATTGAAGTTAAGAAAAAAAATATTATTTTAAGGGATGTATTAAGGGGTTTAATTTTTTATTTTGTCCAAAAACAAACTTAAGTTCACGTATTAAAGCCACAAGGCCTGTATTAGCAAATACACTATATTGTCGGCAGGGTTTGGCACTGCGACCCGAGTTTTTTTAATCAACGTCATTGAGATAGCATTTGAAAATTTACAGATCACGATATAGGTATAAATAGAATGAGTTGATTATTATGACAAAATTATATCTTCAGCAGGGACTTCTGACACCGGTAAGTAAAAAAAAATGTTGACAGTTAATTTGCGTCTCCATCTTTGTACAGTGCTGTGAGTATTTAATAGCAGGCGGATAGAGTGATTATTCACTCTATCCGCCTGCTATTAAATACTGTAGCAAAACCCCAGATGTTACGCCGCTGGCGACAATAGAATCATCGAGAACAAGTAATAATGGTAAGGCGTATAATGATATCGAAGACACCGGTAACCACCAGATTGTTCTGGAAAGCGCGCGAGCGTGGGGGGAGGGGGTCAAGCTGCTAGCTCTATATAAACAGGAGCAGTCACCGGACAAAGAACAACGAGAGTCGTGTGACAGTGTCGATTGGAAATAAATACAGCATATAAATTGTTCAGTTCCTTTAAGAATTACTGTTCGTGTTATTATTATTTAAACAGTGTTGACTGTAAGTATTCAGATATAATTGTTACATCTTATTGTTATCTATTTTTGTTACATTTTTAATTGTTGTAAATAAATAATTTATTCCACCCACGTAAGAAAACAGTTTTGTTACAATACTATGGCAACCTGTGCAATTTGCAGACATATTATTCCAGATGACATTTTTACAACAATTTTGTTTAACTTCACTGCTGTCTGCCATTTACTTTGTATCCACTTAGCTGTCCGCCCCTCGGATATTCGCTTCAATATATCGTGATCTTTCATTCTGTAAATTTTCAAATGCTATCTCGATGACGTTGATTAAAAAAATAAACGCTACTTTCACCCCTTATGTCTACCCCCCGTATCTACTGGGCTATCCGCCAGCACAGAAACGTAGGGTCCGTTTGTATTGGAACATATTACCATGAAGTTTGCCCATATTCCGAATAACGACGCAAACTCGACTCCAGCTCTCGTACTAATATAAATGATTTGCAGAGAAATAAAGTGTTTACTTATCGGTTGCCGCCTCCCTAGGCTCCATTCTCCTAACAAATATGATATTTATATACATTTTACTACTACGCTTTTGCGCTAGTAAATCGTAGTGCGTAGGAATAGGAGAGCGGTGGTCGAAAGCAGTAAAATGCAGTAGGGGAAGCAATGCTTGATTGTACATTGACATAAGAGAATGATACTGTACATTTTTTGTTGCGCTGTTTCGTTTTCTACTTTAAATAACTTCCCATTGTTTAAGTTTTTTTCTCTTAAACATCCACTAAAATCTGATTACTTTGTCTGGTTTAGTTATGCTGAGGTTACGAGTTATTCTTAAGCTGGGAAAGAACGAGGTAAATGATAAATTTTCGCGATGAACGTGGTGAGAATTTAGGTACTGTAATGAAATGATTTTGTAGCTTCGTAACTGGAAACACACTATGAATTTCGAATTGATACTGTATTAACACGGCTGATTTTATTGTCGCTGGCTCGTTATAATAATGCATATACGCATACGGGTTGCCATATTTGTCAGGGATAGAGGGCATTTGCAAGTTGCGGGGGGGGGGGGATATCTCAAAACGTTATTACATTTTTGTAGACGCAATTTTATTAACTAATTAGGTAGGTACAGTTGCAGTACGTCAGGTAGTATAAACCGTTGATAATCAAACATGGGCGGCGAGGATGTTAAATATTTTTATAAAATATGATGAAATTTGGTCGGTCGGGACAAAAGATGCAAGAAAACTAACTAATTATCCAAGTGTGCAAGCTTTCACGGCCGGCATTGTTCCAAGTCTTCATGGTTTCCGGGCTTGTAGGCCGTGGTCCGGTGGTATTTCTACCTGACGTTTCGTCTACAACTGCGGTAGACATTCTCAAAGGCGATGTGGCAGCGGTCGAAGTGTCCTCCTTGGCGGCTCACAGGTCAGTGTGTCGGTGACTGGTGTTCTCCCTTCTTTTATACCTAGTGCCAGTGTGTTCTCTGTTCGGTCGTAGTCCGTCTCTCTGCCATTGGTCAACTGCGCAGTGTGTAGTGGTGGTGAGTTCTCTACTCGGTCGTATCCCGTCCTTGTACGATTGGTCATTGGTTTTGTATGTCGGAGTGCTGGTGTCCAGGTTTTACTGAGATTGAGGCCTTCATCTTTTCGGTTGAAATTCTGTGTGTATTTATGTATTTCTATGGCCTCTCTGTATATTCTTGGGTAATAGCTCAACGTTCTGTCTATGGCTTGGGTTTCTTTGAAGAAACCCAAGCCATAAGAAACCCAAGCCATAGACAGAACGTTGAGCTATTACCCAAGAACATACAGAGAGGCCATAGAAATACATAAACACACACAGAATTGACTTGAAACTAACTAATTGTTACTCGAGTACTCAATACCCGACGAGATCCGAAGTAACTAGTACCAACATGAAAAAATAATCGATACTGTTTACAAACAGTTACTCGATTCTCGATGTAACTTTTTACTATGTAACGGATTACATTTTGTATTCGAATCATGTCACTATAACCTATACTTACAGTATTGTAACATAACCTGGAGTAATGGCATATAATATTATGTTATTGTTCTGTGGTTCATATTATAGTTCGTCGGACGGGCGAATATTCAATACCTATAATCTGCCACCTAGTACCTACGGGAAGACGAATTGCATGAACATGTGCAGGCAGAGACCGTCTTTCCGTTTTAACACGTAAAATGCCCGAATAGTTCGAGTACTTGTAACGAGTAGTAAGTAACGAGTATTGTACCTAAAAGTAACGAATAGGTATACAAGTACCGAGAAGTAATGAAAACTTGCATCTCTATAGGAATTTTGATGTTTTTGTCGTGACGTCGGGACAATGAATTCAATAACGGTGACAGTCCCGATATATCGGGATGGATGGCTAACCTAACATATTGTGTGTTATGCAAATTTATCAAAAGCCGAAGAAGAGTCACATGAACCTCCAAGACGATAATACAATTATTTTACTCGAGCATTTTTGGATATAAAAGACATCCCAATTTCTCTTGACATTCGATTTGCTCACTTCAGACTTCTGCTTTAGAGAAATTTCGCAACTAGGCACGAACAACATACAGTTAGCATGGCTATAATAAATACACGCGTATATAATCTTAATATATTAATGCGAAATATACAGTGTGATTACAAAAGAATGAATCGGTTTCAAAAATCTGTATTTTCTAAACGGTACAAGCTACAGAGCTGCGCAACCTCTTAAAATGACCGCTATAACCTCAAGTTAGGTTAGGTTACCGCTAGGAAGCGCTAGTTGCCAAGGTAAGAGCTGTCATCAGCTCAATAAAAATTGTTTTGCGTGTTGCAATATGCGAAAAGTGAATCTGTTATGGTTGTGCAACGAGCTTTTTGTCGTGAATCATTGATCCACCAAACAAGTCGAATATCTTACGCTGGTACCGACAGTTTTCCGAAACCGGTTGCTTGTGTAAACCGACTTATTCTTTTGTAATCACACTGTATGTTATATATCGAGTCGAAATTCATACTACGTGTTTAAAAAGGTTCGCACTACTCAAGCAATTATGTCATTCTTACACATTCTGATTTACCCAACCTCCTTGGAAAACTTAATGTTTCTAATTTCTTTGTAATCAAGTACTAGAGGTTGTCCAAGTGTGGCTAACCAGGGAATAATTGCAGCAACTAAATGACCTGTAAGGTCTTTTAACCTCTACTTGATTACAAAGAAATTCAAGACGTTAAATTATTATTAAGAGAGCCTCCCTTACCGACTCCGTAAAAAATACAGTAATTACCGGCACCGGTTGGCAAACTTGAATGCTATTTAACAAGAAAAAAGTTAATATAATAAAGAAAGTTTATTTCAAATAAAATTCGGTTCCTAACTAAAAAAAAACAACACAATTGTATAATTGAGAAACTAGCATCCTAAAGAGGTAATAAAATTTACCTGTACTTAGATCTGGAAAGCTAAAACTAAAACTTACAGACTAAAATAATAATTATTGTAGTCTGTAGGTCTGAAGTATGTAAAATAAGAATGTCATAATTTTAATACGTAATTTTGAACTAGTAGCAATTATACTATAAATAGTATTGCTACCAGTTCACAATTACATATTAAAATTAGTCCTTAAAATTAATTGTAAACTGTTCTTCTAGTGAGTAAATTGCTTCTCTTTGCAACAATGACATTATTTTATTTTTGAATATGTAATAAAGAAAAAAATAATAGTAATATCTACATTCTGCACGTAATATGCCAAAGATGACCCAAGTGCTGGCAACCCTACGTTAAAATTGAAATTGCCGGTGACCCCGAATATAAAAAAATTATTTATACATACATTACTCTATGTCGTGAATCATGTGCAACATAATAATATCTTATACATTTTGATACAATTGCCTTTCTATGAAATTCACAATAAGTATGAAATTGTATATCTATAAATATAATTTATTATTTTTGGTTTATATGGTTCGTAGGTACACAATCCAATCACAGATCAACATTACACCCTATCAATCTGTATTTTCCATTTACTGTATTGTTGAATAATATTGTTACCGTGTGTCCTGCACTAAGCGCAACATAATATGGACTTTTGAATGTGCTGATTTTTATAGATGTTATTACACACCCATCCCAAACCCCATTTTGAGTGGAGAATGCGTTTATGAAAAATGTGTTGCATTCTGAAACGATTAAAATCGAAATATAATTTTCATAATAAATAAGGTGACCAGAATTTTAAAATTGCTCAGGAGGACACCAACTGGATACAAAAAAAAACTACTTTTGTCGAAAGTGAAACATTAGACCTTATAATCTAAGAGTGAAACACACAGGAGTGGCGCCATCTAACGTCCATATAGCCGTATTCGTATTACTATTTGCTGTATAATAATATAATCATTAAAAAATGCTGTGATTACTCTACCGGTTGAGAGATTGTCTACCCATAGTACAGAACCACAAAAAACATTTGTTGAAATCGTTAAAAAGTAGGACAAATGGGGTCGTTATGACGTTATCATTCGAAAGGAGGACACTATCACTGGAAAGGAGGACATATAGGAGGACACTATCACTGAGGAGGACAAATCTCACCAAAGGCGAACTGTCCTCCTCAAATTAGGATGTCTGGTCACCTTATAATAAACCATTGGAAGATCTGTTAATAATGTAAAATTTGTATTGATAATATTAAAAATGGTCAACGCATAGCTTAAACTTTACCACGATAACATTTCACTGCCCCCAACACTTATAATAAAATAAAAAAATAAATAAAAGTTTTATTTCAAAATAAATTTACAATTATTATGTACATATAAAATATGTTGCAGCATTCCATGTTTTGCCAGCTGCTTACATATAATCAAAACTTACTTCCCAGGTGCTAGCAACCAGTATCTGGCATTACCATTTTCAACAAAACAGTAAATGCAATCGCCATTTGACCAAACAGTGCGGTAAAAAATATTTTCGAAGTCAGAAAAAATTTAAACCATGTTATTCTGTTATTTTTTTAAATGGATTTTTTGTTATCTATATCTCTGTACTAATGCAAAAAAGAAGAAGTTTGCATCTATGCTACCTCAAAACTCGAGAATCATTGATTTGAAAGATTCTTTCACTGTTTTTTTTTTTTTTTTTTTTAGATTAGATTAGATTAGATTTTATTTATTTACAATTATTTACAGGTTTTAAAGTTATTTTAGATTTGGCTCAGAGTATAATTTTGTAATTTTTCCACTGACATGTATATTTTAAATAATTTTTCACTATTTGAAAACCTTGATGAGTAATATTTTATTACGCTACGACAATGATTTGCACCTGGGAGGAGGCGGATTGCGCAGCTAGTATTACATACTTTAGATTTTAGTTTGTGTACATTATTGGTGTACTACTCTACTAATAAATGGTGCTGTAACCACCGACTTAAAGTTTCCTTTTACGATGAGAGACGAGAGTGAAATGACATCATTTCTGAATTATACAATTAATCCAGTCAAATGGTACTTTTAAATTGCGTTAATTAGAAGTTTGATGACATTTTAATGGTAGATAGGGGGTGCCAATAGAACACTCCAGCCAAGTTTGTCACCTCGGATTCCGCAAGGGGTGGCCGCCATTTTGAATTTAAGGGATGAACTCATGTATCTTGGTAAATACTGATTGTACGTGAAAAATTACTGTTATAAAAATTGTTAAGGAGGATGTATCCAACAACTTTTCTTTGGAAATTTTTTTGAAATTTCTTATTATTCAAAAGTCATAAATTCTCAAAAATGACACTGTTGAGGGTGGAAACGGTTTTTTCGATTTTACAACAAAACGGTCAATCGGGGCGAAAAATTGTTATGACAAAAGTTGTAGCTTTTGAGTTTCTCTACAATATGCATGTGTTCAACATTTTTGAGAATTTATAACTTTTGAATAATAAGGAATTTCAAAAAATTTTCCAAACAAAAGTTGTTGGATACATCCTCCTTAACAATTTTTATAATAGTAATTTTTCACGTACAATTAGTATTTACCAAGATATACATGATTTCATCCCTTAAATTCAAGATGGAGGCCACCCCTTGCGGAATCCGAGGGGTGAAACTTGGTGGAGTGTCCTATTAGCACTCCCTATCTACCATTAAAATTTTATCAAACTTCTAATTAACGCAATTTCAGACCTATTTTTTCGACCATTATAATTGTATATACTTAGTTATATTATACAAAAATTACAAAAATATAAATAAATAAATAACTATATGTTTATTGTTCCTTTTACGAAACAAAAGGAGCGGAATTCAAACATTATGTTTGTTCTTCCACCCGTCTATTTACAAAAGACAGATAGGTACAGACACTTTAAAAATATTTAAACAAAAACAGTTAAAATTTTTTTACAAACAATCCGAAATAAAGAATAGGCATATTTAATAATGTGATAAGATATGCAGCAGTTCATTATGGACATTGCATGTACGTTACTACGTATGTGTACAGTGTACCGTTCTGTTACGTTGTTTTTTCGCAGCTACTGCGTATTTCTCAATGGAAATCATGATTTACATTTTTAATTAAATTTTAATCAAATGGATTTTAACAATAATTCAAAAAATATTACTTATATTGTATGTGCTGCGAGCTCAATTATTTAAAGAACAATATTATTGTACAATACGAAATATCTTTTGTTAAACAGTTGAGCATTATTTACGGACGATATGGTGAATAATAATCCTGGAAAATATTATCCACTTTATGCAGTAGATATACATAATATAATCTTATACTGTTTTCCATAAAAATGTAATGACTGAAATTTCCCGCGTTTTTATTGTAACCTAAAATTTTTGCTGACATATTTTGAATACTGTTGCATTTCTAAAAAAACAAGCCGTGAGGTGGGTCGTTTATTAGGACTAAAGTGCGACCCTTGAAGTCCACACGACGAACTTCCCAGTTTGATAAATATTTAATAATAATAATTAAATTAGATATTACACAGAAAAGTAATCATTTTAATCATTAAAACATAATTATTATTTATTTTTAACAATAATTAAAAAAAAACGACTTAACCGATTTTTATAAAATTTATGTCGGATCTAAATGACGTTAACACGCCTCGATTGACACCCTTACGAAGTCGATATAATTTTTTATTGGCGAGATATTGTGTAAAATTTACTTTTTTGGAGTCTATTTGGTTAAGAAAAAAGAACGGCTCAACCGATTTTGAAAAAATTTCTTTCAGATCATATTTACGTTAATACGCGTCAATTGGTACCCTGACGTAGTCGATATCATTTTTCATTCTCGAGATTTCGTCTTAGAAAGAAATGGACACATACGTACGTACGTACACACACACACCGGCCAACTGCAGTTATACGGTTCAAAAGATATATCCTTTTAAAGGTAGGACAGAAAGACAGACAGACGGACGGACGGCGTAGGCTTAGTAACAGGGTTCCAATGCGAAACCCTAAAAAACACGGACAAGACGTGCGAGTAGAGCTCGCGCCCTGAGGATTCCGTACCGTTATAACAATTTAATAAAAATCAAGTTTGTCACGTAATAATTCCACTTACAATCAGAAATTAATGATTTTCGGATTTTTTCCCTTACTTGTGCTATGAGACCTATCCTTCGTACCATATTTGAAGATTCTAGATCAACGGGAAGTAACCTATAGGTTTTAATGAGTGAGTCAGTATCAAAAAATACTTGGCAATTTCTATCTTTTATAGTATTGAGTTGGAGGCTTGAATTTTTTACATCACTTAGTATATTTGATATTAATTTCAACTTGATATACAACTAGGCGTTCCTGAGAAAAAGGGTATAGACGGACAGACAGACGGACAGCTAAGTGATATAAAAGTTCCGTTGTTTTCATTCTGAGGTACGGACTCCTAAAAATAGTTAGGTATTTAGAAAGTTTTATGCAGACACTTATAGGAATAATATCAATGTGCAAATTACAAAATATGATTTTAAATATTTTGGTATCAGTAATCTCCAGAAGCATTTTTATTTTAGAGTGACCAAATGTTTTACTGATGAGATGTTAGTGTATTAACTATTTTCGGAAATAGAGAAGGGTCTATATGTATGTATTTCCGGAAATAGACCTATTTTGTCGAGGAAAAATATCTTCAAATAAAAGTTTTAGAACATAAAATTCTGCATCTAAATCATTAAACAAAATTAATTTTTCATGCTTTGTAACGGCAGAATTTTGATATGAAAATATCAAAATTACCTCAAAAACAGATAGCGATAGCCATGGAACTTGAACAAAATGATGACGTTTTAGCTGTCAGAATAATTTCTAATCATTTTGTTCAAGTTCCATGGCTATCGCTATCTTTTTTTGAGGTAATTTTGATATTTTCATATCAAAATTCTGCCGTTACAAAGCATGAAAAATTAATTTTGTTTAATGATTTAGATGCAGAATTTTATGTTCTAAAACTTTTATTTGAAGATATTTTTCCTAAAATAATTAGGGAAGCAAGAAATCGCGAAAGTTTGATTTTACGGGTTAAATTCCTATATGTGCAGCAGTCACGGTCACCACCCTGTATACAGGCTACCTATTATTTATTTATTTATTTATTTATTTAATGCAGCCAACAGGCAAATCCCTTAACATTAGTACTTCACTACATTTTGAAGTAAACATGAAACAAATTATCAACATTATAATTTAGATTGCTTTATTACCTGTAGAGAGTCTGTTTATTTTGGCTGTGATATTTATCTAAGTACTTAAAAATACAAATAGGTAACAGTAATCTTTCATACTCGATAGTGTTATTTTTTTTCACAAACATAGCTTTAATAGCTGAACGACCATGTTTACTCGCTGCGTCGTTAGCGTTAATGCGTCAGCATAGAAAAGATCTTAATCCGGGTAAAAACTACTTACCAGTTTTAGAAAATTAATTTTCGAATGGCCTTAATTGGTAGAAATATATCAATTATACTTTAATAACTGTTAAACCTGGCATTGCCAAGGATAAAGCATTATACGATACAACCGTGAAAACCAAATTGAAATCAGTCCAGCGGTTTTCAAGTTTTCCGCCAGCACGCACAAAAAATACGCATCAAGACGGTAGTGTTATTTGTGTAATGGAGTGTGTAAGTTTATACGTTCTAAATTTTTATCGACATTTTTAATGGAACCACTAAAACGCGGCACCTGGATTTGACCCACGGATCTGCGTATCTACAATATTGTGTTACATTTTTTTTAGTTTCTGTTAAACTAGGATTTTGCAGTTAAATCGTTTAAGACGTCATATTTTCTGCATGGAGTAATAAAATGCAAAGCTTTTACGAAAATGCATTATGCAAAAACGGCTATAAAGCATGAAACTAGGTAGTTAAACTAAACAAGTTAGTTGCTATCCGGACAAATGAATATCTAATCCAGTGCCCTAGTTTACAATACTCTTATGCTTGTTTGCACCAACAGAGTTATCTTTATTGAATTAAGATAAGAATCTTTCGGGCTCATAATCCCGAAAGATTCTTATCTTAATTCTATTAACGCCGGCCGTGAAAGCCTACATTCTTTTATATCTTTATTGAATTTTAAACCACAACAGCACTATATTAATTGGTATATGATAAAATCAATCGATTTAAAACCCCTTATATCCACACCATATTATTCACATAACAATTAGAGGTGAAAATAATAAATATCTCAGACAGCCAGGCTGCCATGATTTTTGAGCTATATCTAAGAAAAAATCAAATGACCACTATCGGGACTTGAACCCGAAACTCCCACTTTCCGGCTAGGCACTACATTATACAAATTATATTATAAATTACTTTTTTACCTAAATAAATTATTTGAATCGTTGTTCAAACCACTTTTAAACTTCCGATTTCATCTCTTATAGTGTAGGTACATTTTCAATAGGGAAAAAATCTGTTTTAGCCATACCCACTACAAAATAGCTACTTCCAGATGTGCTGAAAGTGTTTTCAAACACACTAGTGTGGTAAGTAAAATTCAATATGAATATAATGTAAATTCAATGGTAATTTAGTGTTTTTTAATAACAATAAATAAAGAAAAAATCAAATATTTAACAGGCTGTTTTTTAATCACGCTGTTAAATTTTGATAGCTACGTGTTCATTGGTTGCTGCGTTTTTATTTTAGCAAATCGTTGATCGTTACCATAGCAACCGTCATTTTAAAAAATAAAATTCTACGATAAAGTACGATGAACCCAGCATTAGTGTTTCAAAATTTATAAAATAAAAATTTACAAAATGTTTACATTATAAAAAAACAAACAAAAACAATCACGTTGGATTTGAACCCTGGTCTTCGTAGTGAGAGCCTCGCGCGTTAACCATTACGTTGCGAGTGCTTGTTTCACAGCGGCAGATACAATGGCATAGGTACTTGTATAACAGTACCTATAAAATACATTATAATATACACACATATACGCAGTATAGAAATGCGTTAATTAATTTTTCATTTCCCGTGGGAATTTAGAGATAGGATTTTCGTTTAGGTTTTCCTGTAAACTATGCCTGTAAACTATGCCAACAACCCTATTTTTTTCAAAATTATTTTTAGGCTCAGTAGTTTCGGAGATAATGGGGGGGGGAGATCGGACACTTGAACAGACACGAGAGTGATCCTATAAGGGTTCCGTTTTTTCATTCTGAGGTACGGAACCCTAAAAACAACTGATGTGTAACTTGCGATTGTCGAACACATTTTGAATGAGAAACAAACTCATCGATCGTTAAATCGAGTGCATGCTATTGACAAATCGCACGATTGAACAGGAAATTACGAATAGCTCAGTAATCGTCAAATCGCGATGCAATTGCTAAATCGCACGTTTTCGATACCAAAAGTAGCATGTGTGCGCTGGCCCTTTGTCGCTTGGAGAACTAATGACGTAAGGCCGTACAGTGTACACTCTTCGCTGAAATACACAACTGATGTATCACGATTCACGAGCAATTTCGAGTAGTTGAGTGGACAAGAGTCTAGTCGTATTCAATAGAGGATAGCCGAACAACTACGAAGTATCTTTCGCTATGTCAGCTGTAGACAGGCGAGCGATTGTGCTTACTGTTCTCTGGTATTGTATACAATACATACAAAATCTACGTACCTATGCTCTTGTGTGTTTTAAAGTTTATTTTTACCCGACTGCGCACACAAAGGAGAGGTAATGCGTTTAACAGCCTATGCATGTTTGTATGTTCCTTTGAAGCACTATACAGACCAAACGCCTGGGCCGATTTTTATGATTCACACGTCAATCGATTTCCCTTAGTCCGGCGAGTGTCACGAAAGACATGACGTCACGGAAAATTCAATATGGCGGACGCTAGACGCCATTTTGTCAGAATGCAAAAGTAATTTATGTTCTTTTGAAGCACTATACAGACCAAACGCCTGGGCCGATTTTTATGATTCACACGTCAATCGATTCCCCTTAGTCCGGCGAGTGTCACGAAAGACATGACGTCACGGAAAATTCAATATGGCGGACGCTAGACGCCATTTTGTCAGAATGCAAAAGTAATTTTCCTTCTAAATACTGATATAGGTATCAAAATCAAAACAAACAAAAAAAAGAAAGGTTTTGTCGACATTTCAAATAGGGTACATGACGTCACGGAAAATTCAATACGGCGGGCGCTAGACGCCATTTTGTCAGTACGCAAAAAATCTGTAAAACCTTGTGTGTGGGGTATCAAATTAAAAGGCTTGATGAGTAGATTCAACTAAAAGGAAGGAAATAAAAAATGTATTAAAAAAACAAAAAACCCGACTGCGTAAAAATCGAACATAAAAGATGGAAACAAGACCAAATGATAACATGCAGTCGGAGGCATAGTAGTAACAAATGTTACTACTATGCCTCCGACTGCATGTTATCATTTGGTCTTGTTTCCATCTTTTATGTTCGATTTTTACGCAGTCGGGTTTTTTGTTTTTTTAATAAATTTTTTTGTGTTGTTTAAAGCTAGATACTTCTTTAAAGTAAAAAAATTAAAAAAATAATTTTAAAAGAAAATTGATACGACATTTAATTAAGAGTCGGTGTAAATAAATTACTAGATATGACTAAATAAATAGAGACTATAAAAAAAAAATACATAAATAAATATCAAGTGGAAATTTGAAATTTTATTTTTTTATAATATAAATAATGTATTTTCATAACAAATCAAAACAAAATTAATATATTATAAATTGTTACCTGTCGGAATTTCGAACCTCGAATCAGCTTGTGTAATTGACAGAAAGCAGTGCTCTAACCAACTTGTCTAGAACGTCAGTTACAGTTTCGTCAACTGTTATTATATACAACTATGTCTACACTCTACAAGCTATAGTTTCAAAAGATACTTCGTGGTTGTTCGGCTATCCTCTATTGAATACGACTAGACTCTTGTGTTGAGTGGTTGTCAAATAATGAAGTATCCTAAATTGCGCGTTCTCCATACAAAAAGTAGCACGGGTCTTTGGTAAATTTATAGTTAAAAATGTGTATCATTCAATTAATAACGCTGCGACCCGTAATCATTAATTATTCTTTTTTAAAATTAATGTACAGTCGCGAATTTAATAAAGTTCACACTTGAATTTTTCAGTACCAAATAGATTTAGTTTTTAATAGATAAATGTGAATGTCAAAAATTAAAAGAAATAATTGTCGTTTAAATGCGTCGAAATTATGAAAACGATGAACAATAACAAAAAAAAAACCTCCTTCAAAAAGCCACTAAAAAGAGGAAAATAATGAAATTTTGAGGTCTGCGCCAATAATAAAATATGAAGTCGATTAAGAAGTATAGTATAGTGATTAATATCTTCTTTTTAAACAACTTCATATTTTATTAAATTGGCGCAGACCTCAAAATTTCAATATTTTCCTCTTTTTAGTGGCTTTTTGAAGGAGATTTTTTTTTGTTAAAAAGTTTTGTATTTTTTTACTTTTTAGTGTCAAAAAGTGACATTTACCTTAAGGGAATCACACGCCGTTACTCACTTTTATTAAACCGACTTTCTTACGCTGTCTGATATGTTAAAAAGTGACATTTACCTTAAGGAATCACACGCCGTTACTAACTTTTATTAAAATCAGCCGAACTACTGAACCGATTTTGATGAAATTTCTATGGGATCAATCTGAAAGTATATTCTTTCAAATAAAAAAAATTCCAAATCGGTTTATAAATAACGGAGTTCTGAGGTAACAAACATAAAAAAAAATACAACCGAATTGAGAACCACCTCCTTTTTTTGAAGTCGGTAAAAAAAAAGAGGAATCATTGCAAGATTGGAGGAAGAAATTTGCAGTTAGTATCAAATATGAACTCTTTTTATGTTTTAATTGACTAGTATTGAGTAATTTGGATTGGTGTTTTGATAATAATTTTTTATTGAATTTTTAGGATGCAACCCTTATAGTCCGGGAGGCAGCGTTGTAAATGAAAAAGTCATAGTAAGCCGGCTGATTTTGATATCGACAGTTGATCGGGATCTTGTACAAGTAATCAGTGAACCGACCGCCAGCTGCTCAAGTAGCGGTGGGTCTGGGTGTGGGAGGCTGCGAAAGTGGTAAAAAAAATTTTTTTTAAGTAATAGTACTCCGGCTGAAACTTTTTTTATCAATAGTTGACATCATAGTGAGTTGAAAAAAAATTGTCAGCTGCATCGTGGAAGGGGATTGTGCGTCAGCTGCTCGCATGAACTTGTAAAAAAACACATAAAATATTGCGCATTTCACTCTTTTGCACTGACAGCAGCTGAGACAATTACATACACTACCTAAAATGCAACGCAAACTCCCGGGCTATTAGTAATTGATACATTACTATCAAAAGCCAAATTTATTACATTATTATGCAAAAATTAAAAAAACCGGTAGCTAGATGATACAGGTGTAAACTTTTTTAAGTCCGTGACTGTACTTACATTTATTTAATAATTCGATCTAGTGATCTGATGTTTTATGACCGTCACAACTTTATTACTTTAGTTGGTCTTAAAACATTCTATTTTAATGTCATTCGCAATCAAAGACATTATTTCGTTTTTTTCACATTTTATGTTACAAATATAGTACATTACTGAAAACCAACACATTTTAATTGTTTTTATTCTGATATATGAAAATTTATTTTTTAGAAAATGCATTGTAAAAAATGTTATTTTTCATTCTCGACTTTATGTTCAGTGCCAGCGTATCTGATATAATATGTAGAATAGATATATTGTCGTCAGTTTTTTTTTCATATTAAAGGAGCGTAGGATAAAAAAAATATTGGCGGCCACAATGCCAATTAGGACTGGCTTAATATTAATAGAAAATAAAAAATAAACACGATGTCATAATAGAAACAGCTGACTAGCTAGATTTATTTTTGTTTTCGAGGTGTGTTAGACAACCTATTTATAGACTTTGTGATTTGTGAAAATAACTTCATATCAACACAACTAACTATTTGCTGAATGACTGAATTATGTCTATAAAATATTTATAATGCAAAATTTTTTTAAATTGACATTTATTATACAAAGCTAGATTGTTACAGATTTACTTCAAGTATAGGTACCACTGCTTTAAATTTCAGTTTTTAATTTCAATAGATCATTTTATCAGAAAAATCTAAATAGGTACAATATTTTGACAGTCGCTAACTTCACTTTTATAGCAGGCCGTGAGCATGTAATAGCGGGCGAGTCAGAGCGAATCAACATAAATCACTATTTTGTAAGAAATGCAAGAAATTCTTACGAAACTGTCGACTTTTTAATAAAGAACATTTCTTAAAAAAAGTATTACACTGGCTTCATTCCCGTCAACCTACTCAAACGTTAATCAAAACAAGCCGTCATTTTAAACATGGATAAATCACTATGGAAACTCTTTTTTTCCACGCTAGTGTGTTTTGAAAACACTTTCAACATACCTGCCTGTTAAATGACCCATTCTATGCATATATGCTTCATGCATATACATCATGCATGTAAAGTAGCCATTTTATAGTGAGTATGGTAAATTCCAACAAAGGTTCTTACCTACTGCTCGACTAAAATTTTCGAAATCATTTAACTCGACTCGACGATAGAGTCATTTTACTACTCGATCGGTATTCGATTTTTAGAATACATGACCACCTATAATAACAATAAGTATAGGTAGATAGTATAATATAGGTGAGGAACTAAACGAAATTAAGGCAAGGTACATATTTTTTAAAAGAAAGAAGTGACTGTAATATTAAAATATTGTGTGCTTTAGTAATAATCTGGTTCGAATGATCAAGTACAGGTAATATAAAATAGCTGTCAAGTGCGTGTGGAACTCTCGCTGCGAGGGTTCTGTACCGTTACAACAATTAAATTAGGTAGACATATTCTGTAAAAATTTCAACCGGCTACATGTTACGGTTCCAAAGATACAGCCTTTAAAAGGTTTTTCCGTTTTATGTGTGGGGACCCTCTTTATTTTTTTCTTTTTGTGATTTTTGGATTTTTCCCTTTACTTGTGCTACGAGACCTTGCTTTTTGCCAAATTTCATGATTCTAGGTCAACGGAAAGTACCCTATAGGTTTTGATGAGTGATTTTGCGAATATCAAAATACGTATTGAACCCCCTTTAATTTTTACTTTTTGTGATTTTCGGATCTTTCCCTTTACTTGTGCAGTGAGACCTTGCTTTTTGCCAAATTTCATGATTTTAAGTCAACGGGAAGTACCCTATAGGTTTTTGATGAAATGACAAAATGGCCGTATTTTTTTTTTGCGTTGACCTAGAAGCTTAAATTCTTTACACCTTTAAGGGACCGTAGAGCTTAGTATTTTTTATAAATTTCAACTTGATATCTCAATCCGTTCCTGAGAAAATGGGTCTTGACTGACGGACACCCAGCCAGCCTGCCAGACAAACGAGTGATTCTATAAGGGTTTCGTTTTTTCTTATTGAGGTACGGAACCCTAAAAAAATACTAGAAACAAGTTTATTAGTATCTCGCTTTCTTCATTGACATGCGAACTTGGTTTTTTGTATTTTATTCATACACTTATTTTTCTATTGAAAAAGCAAAACGTTTATTTCATTTGAACAAAGACCTACAAATGATAGTATAAAACTACTTGATAGTTTAAATTGGAAAAAGTAAATTTAAAGAAAGTTTAATAAAGAAATGATATGAAGCATAAATATTCAAATTAATGTTGCTGGAGGCAGTCAATCTAATAATGAACTAACCAGCCTAATGCATTTACAGCGTCTCCAGTGGACTGCAGCATCGAAACAAGAACTCAAAGTAACGGAAATAGCTATTAGCTTTGTGCAAGAAGACTGACAAAAAAGAAAACAACATATTCAAAGTTTATCTTCTAAGATTAAAATGAACTTCTAGATGTTCACATCTAATATCTGACAATATATTCTTTAATAATAGATTGTATATCTAATTGCGCAATGGCGTATATTACTGACGAGAAAGTTACATTATGTTAAAACGAGCATAGCGAGTTTTAGCAGTCACACGAGTCATAATATCATTACGCACAAGATATATAATATGATATTTGTTGCCACTATAAAATATATGCTCTTCACTTCATTTTCCAAAAAAAATTGACAGTTCATTTGTGTAGCTAAGGCATCGCTTGAAATAATATGTCGACAGGCCAAATAAATATCTAGGTATTTATTACAAAAGAACGGTTTTCCTATCAATACTGTAAAATCAAAGCCAGTATTTAATGCTCGGGTATTTATTTTAACAATAGACTGCAGAGTTACATGCACCGAATGTAATCCGAGTGTAACAGAACTAGTGTCTGCACCGACTGTAACGTCTTTTATCTTCCGCCATAAATATTTCACTTCTCTGAAAATAAAATCTAAACAGGATTTAATTCAGTTTCGGATAAAACTACGAGAATTGAGCATTATATAATACAGTTTACCCACTAAATGCTCTCTAGAATCCTTCATTTTCGTACATGCCATCATAAATGATTCTCATTTAAAACAAGATTTATTTAATAATAAAACTTCTGCAGAACTTAACATTTTATATAATAAAATGTTTTTTTCCCGATAAAAATTATTGTATTGTTCATAAATCAATTATTGCACGTTTTAGTACTGTTATAGTAGATTGTATATCTAGATGTGTAATGGACTATATTACGACGAGCAATGACAGTATGTATAGCAAGTTTTTACTGTCACACGAGTCGTATTATCATTACACACGAGATATATATGGTATTTTTTGCCATACCCACTATAAAATACCCACTATAAAATACCTACTTTTCACTTCATTTCTAAAAAAATTTGACAGTTTATTTGCGTCGCCATATTTCCTTCTACAGTATGCCATGAAGATCGTGAGTAAGTAATGGCAGGCGCACGCAAGCGCATAGAGCGAATAAATAGAAGTTGCTATGGCAACCGTTTACAATTACCGCCTTAGTGCACTTTTCTCACTCCTGGCTGTTAAATGACTCATTAAAGGCCGCTATGCATACATCGAAAGTAGCTATTTTGTAATGGGTATGGCAAAAAATAAATTATAGTTTTCACACGATTTAAGTAAAAGATATTTAAAAAAAAAACATAAGAAATACAATCAATATGATTAAACACCTACACCGTAACTAAATTCACTATATTAGTGAAATTAACATAAGAATATCAGCCGAATTATCGCCATGATATTTATATAGAAGGCTATATAGGAAAAATGTAAATGCACCGCCGGGAATCGAACCCAGAACTCCCAATTTCGCGTCGGGAAAGTTTCCAGTTACTACACAGTGCCCAACAGCATACATTTAATTCTTCCTATATATGCAACGATGACCACAGATCCATTAACTGCGAGAGCTATTATTTTATAACAACATTCAAATGAATGCTGGCTTTCTCATGGCCCGGACGCGCCTTATAAATCAAATTATAACGAGAAATCTATATACGGTTTTTAATATAAACGTAAGAAATACAATCAATATGATTAAACACCTATACCGTAACACCGGCGGTGCATTTACATTTTTCCTATATAGCCTTCTATATAAATATCATGGCGATAATTCGTCTGATATTCTTATGTTAATTTCACTAATATAGTGAATTTAGTTACGGTATAGGTGTTTAATCATATTGATTGTATTTCTTATGTTTATATTAAAAACCGTATATAGATTTCTCGTTATAATTTAATTTAAAAGATATTACTTATGTTTTTAAAGTGGGGTGTATTTGATTAGTATTTTTAACCATATCGATGCAAAAAGAGGTTTGTTATAAGTTCGAAGGCTTTGTCTGTCTATATAGCATTGTAGTTCCAAAACGGATGAACCGACTTCAATGCGATTTTTGTTTGTTTGAAATATTATGATCAATAAAGTCCCTACCCATATAGGTAAATAAATATATATATTTTGGGTTTACACATTTTATTCTCCAAAAACAAAAGCATTTTTGTTAAATACAAGAGATTCTCAATTTTTCTCACTTCTGAGAACAGTCTTAGTTGGAGATAAAATTTTCGCAGCATACTTGATGTAAAGCGTAGGCTATTGTGATATCACTGTATCACAACAATATTTCACTGTAATTAATGTTAAATTCTATGGCCAAAGGAAAACCTCTTATGCCGAATATTAGGTAAAACAAAATTAATAATAATTTAATTACACAGTTCTTCTAATTATCCAGAATACCTTCTAAATATTGTGATTCACATTCGCAACATAAGTTTGTGGCTAGGTAAATAAATAAATAAATAAATTTTATTTGCCCTTGTAGTGTCATGCCAGAGGCAGGAGGGTTTGTCATAAATACATAATTCATCAAACAATAAAAACAGTACATTTAAAATTGAATTTAAAAAAATAAAATAGATGATTAACAATATAAAATATAGTATTAAAATATGATATTAACAATATAAAATATGGTACTAAAATGTAGTTGAGTAATTTAAAAACTCTTCAACCGAATGGAATGCATTATTAGTAAGAATTCTTTTTACCGTTCGGCAGAAATTGTTATAATTTTTTATAGCTCTAATATGTGGAGGTTATAGTTTATTAATTATATAGTCCGGCTGACGATATTTAATTTTTCACCTAGAACGCAAATTTGTGAGTGGGCAAAGATATATACATTGTACAGTTCGGCCGGCGACAAACTCAGCAATAAGTTTATTATTTTACCATGAAATTTCGCAGTATCCTCTCGACATTATTTTAGCAACGCACTTAAGTGCCGTGGCATACGATAGTGATGGGCGATTACGAGATATTTTTACAATCGAAACAATTGCAATCGTTCATAATAACAATCGAGTCCACAATCGACTCGGAGTTTGATTTTATAATCGAAATGTTCGATTGTTCAAGTCGATTATTAGCCACATAGGTTGTAGCAATAGCAGCGAATGAGAATACATATACTAATCGCGATTAAAGGTCATTATGCTAGTCGACTAACGTTTACACGACTCGTTGATTATTCACTGTTCACATTGTTCAGTCGGGTACTCTGTGATCTCTTCACTATGGCATACCAGTAAGGAATACTTGCCGTATCATATTATACAAAACTTAAACATTACTAGGGAGGCATAGTATGAAAACATTTGGGAACTACTGCTTTATTGGATTTCTAAATCGGCATCATACTTGTTGCTGAACCAGCCTTATCTTTTTCGATTCCTTCGAATGCTTGCGCTGAAATAATTTGACAACCTGTATACTTAACAGCTATATAGCTCCGAGGTGCGTTTTATGACCGCGCATCAGTAGCATGGAAACACGGCGAGTGATATGGTACATATAATGGTGAATGGTGATCAGAGAGCAAATGTGGTTTGTATTATATGTATACCTTCGAGGGATGTATACTTGATTAGATTTATGCAATTTACTGAAGAGGAAAATGAATGATAAACCAATATCTCTAACTTCACTAACAGTAGATAATACAAAATGGCATACCGTCTGTGTTTCCAGATGAGTATGGTGTGAGAATTAAGTAGATTTCTGCCCAAAAAATATCTAGATTTACCTACATACTTCAAATATTCCCTATTTTTATACTGCACATTAACACTACACAGTTGTAACAATTCACAACCCACTACTTAATTATTACTGATTTACTTGAATCGTTTTAGTTTTGCTCACTGTGTTTCTGAATTTGAAGCACAGCGGAACTTTTCAAATATATAAACGGGTAGTCAAGACTAGACAAGACAAGACAAGACTTTCAAAGTCTTGTCTTGTCTTGAAATATCAAAACAAGACTTCACTAAGTCTTGTCTTGAAATATCAAGACTTTACTAAGTCTAAGTCTAGATTAAAAATATCAAGAGTCTAGATTAGCCGAGTGGTTTACTTTACCTACTACTACTTTGGCAAGAGTCCTGATCTAGATAAAGCAAATCTTGTCTTGTCTTGAAAATTTCTAGACAGGTCTTTTGCAAGTCTTGTCTTGTCTTGAAATATCAAAACAAGACTTCACTTAAGTCTTGTCTTGAAATATCAAGACTTTACTAAGTCTAAGTCTAGATTAAAAATATCAAGAGTCAAGCTTAGCCGAGTGGTTTACTTTACCTACTACTACTTTGGCAAGAGTCTTGATCTAGATAAAGCAAGTCTTGTCTTGTCTTGAAAATTTCTAGACAGGTCTTTTGCAAGTCTTGTCTTGAAAATCTAGACAAAACAAGACAAGAGTCTAGAAAGTCTAAATCTAGACGGCAACACTATAAACGGGTAGCGAAAATCAAAAAGTTTTTGTTATTCCCCAGGAATTACCTTATAACAAGCAGCTAATGTTTATACTAAGTATAGTACTATATTATATTAAACCAATGGAAACAAAAATTATAATTGAAGTTCTGCTAGGTATATAGAACAAAAATATCCCTAGAACCAGGGAAAAATTCTTGATATATCATCGCAGATAAATGATACCCATATATGAGGCCACAATACTTATGTTAAAAATATGGTATTTATCAGTTCTTTGCATTCAATTATGTTTTATACTGGTATATTTTTTCTACAATAAAAAGAATCAGCACTGTCAAAAATTATTAATGCATCCTTCTACTACACGATCGCTCGAATAAAATTACATAATATGTACGTACAGACCAATCGACAACCTGCTGTTCGCGATTTCCAATTAAAAATTTCAGGATTTATTATGAACTCAAATCTGTCTAAAAATGGTTCCATTGTAGAGAACAGAATCTTCCGTGTCCGAAAAGCTACAGTTTGAAGCAATTTCGTGCAAAATTAATATAAACATAACTATATTTTGTATCAGTGAAACTCAGCTCTGAAGCGCAAAGCGATAATAGAGCACATCACCCTTTGCGGTGTGTGAAACAACATAATTGAGGGCCAACGCACACATGCAACTTTTTGTAGCAAAATTTCGCAAATAATTCGCTTGGAAATCGTGAGATGTAGCTACCAACCGCGTAAGGCCGCTGCACTCTTCTCTGAAATAACTGGTGTATCACGAACGCACGATTGTCGAATACTTCAAAGGAGAAAGAAACGCATCAAGCGAATGCTGTTGCTAAATCGCGCAACTGAACGAGAAATTTCGAGTAGCTGAGTAATCGTTAAGTCGCGATGCAATTGCTAAATCACGCGTTTTCGATACAAATAGTAGCATAATATGTTAGTTGGCCCTAAGTTAGCTGAATTATTCAATCGTTATAATTTTATCAAAAACCTGACATGAACGGTTTTGTCTTATAACCACAGATATAATAATCTCAGAGTCTGTGTAAATATAGAATAGATGTATATATACTTATACTCTTATAAATTAAGTAGAGTGTTCCTGGTATCTTCTTCATTTAATATTGCAAACACGAAAATGTTTTACTTGAGAAATTCAGAATTTTCACTTTCTACAATCGTTAAAATATCAGTGGGAAGACATTATGATAAAGCTGTGCATACTGTTTAGAATTCCAATAATAATTCATTTTAATACTAGTTTGTATTTCTATAGTGTCGTAATCAGGTATATTACTGAACATACACACATGTAAAGCAGTTATTTTTATATAAGTAGTCGGTATGTCGAAAAATCTTTTGTACACCGGAATTACGAATCAAAATCTAAAAATCTGTTCTTTTTTATCGACAGTTAATGATCGGCATATGGAAGTATAACTTCAAAAAATCGTATTTAATTAACTCCTGCGGACAGACCATGTACTGAAATTGACTTAATTCAGTCCGGAACGGTATGAAACAATGAACGCTTTTTGAAAAATATAAGAGTGAACGAATATGCAAGCACTATTATATCGAACCGACCAGATGCACTACGCTGGCTTCAATTTATTCTTCTGTTCTCTAGGGTTCGGTTTTACACTCGAGTGATCGAGCCGAGCGAGCAGATGTTTGGTCACGTAACAAGCTAGCAGTTCGAGCCATCTAAACAATTTCGAACGTAATCTAGCAGATTCTTCCAAACGTCATAATAAAATGGCGCTAATAAATTATTTTCTTATTACTAAAGCCGATATATAGGTACCTATTCTATATTGTTCCTCATTTTTGATTTAATTCAACATTGTTATAATAATAATAAATACCATCTTCACCGCCGAATTATGTGCCATTCATTACAGCCTCAAGGAAGTCTTATCTTATAACACCAATTCTGTGATACTTAGCGATTCTCTCAGCGCTCTAGAAAGTCTCAAACATATTTTTCCTGACAATCCATTCGTCCAAAAAATTCAGGAACAACTTTATTATCTAAACAAAAAAAAAATATCGACGTTACATGTATATGGATACCGTCACACATAGCCATCGAAGGCAACGAACTGGCAGATGAGGCAGCAAAAGCTGCTTTGGATATTGGGCAACTTTCTACCGAAAATAGTATAACAACTGCTGATCTCAAAATCTACACACGGAGAACCTTTAACAAAAAATGGCAAGACTGATGGAACGTCATCCCCAATAACAAACTGAGAGAAATAAAGAGCAACGTCGATAAATGGGTATCTCCGGACTTTTTAACCCGAAGAGAGGAAATAGCGCTCACCAGATTAAGAACAGGACACACCTTATTAACGCACACTTACCTCTTCAAGAAGGAAGACGAACCACTATGCGACACCTGCCACATCCGCTTAACTGTCAAACACATTTTGGAAGACTTGTTATGGACTAGATCCAGCTAATGGGGAAGCACAAAAAACCTTTTAGGATGAGGTGCACTTTATGGGTCAGTCTAGGGCCACCCCTAATTGTTTTTAATCCGTCGACAATTTATTCTATAAAGAATAATGTGATTAAGCTACCTATTCTTTTCGTGATACATTTTTATGTAATCTTTGAAGAACAAATAGTGCCTATTTCTAAATGCGAATAAATGTCAACCATATCCCAACAAGTTATGAAGTTTAAAGGAATCCAAAGGTGTTTCCAACCATATTGTAATTATAAAATATTTTTTACTGAATTCTTTCTCTTTTTGTTACAGATATATCAAAGAAGGCTCAAGAGGACATCATGAAAAATAAAGATTTTTTCGTCAAAAAAATCAAAATGAATTGTTCAGCAATACTCAGATATTATCGAACTATGTGTTTGAAGTTTTGTTGCGGTTAAAAATGTATAATAAAAATAAACAGTTAAATAAGTAAAGAAAAGCTTTGCTTTTGACCAAATAATTAAATTGATGAATAATTCAAATAGTCTAACAATACAAAGCAGGGTTGATAGTTTATTAAAAAGTGAAATTAAAGTTTTAAAATAATTTTTTAATATTGTAGTGTAACACAAAAATTACAGTATTCGAAAAAGCATTGTAATTAATTCAGAATTAAAAATATAACTAATTTAATGTTTAAAACCAGTTCTAAAAGCTTTATACTCTAATTGTGATACATAATGACATTCGAACGCAAGCAGTATAATGTATGATAATATTTTCGATTCAATCATGAACAATACAAATTTTTCATTTATAAACAATATAAGTGAAACGTCGAACGGTTCAAACGATTTCAGCCGAGCGTCATGTACATTTCCGCCGAACCCTGACGAAGTGTTGTTCGAGTTTATAACCAACGGTATACTCTTGAATGTGGTCGGCATTCTAGGTATAATCGGTAATATAATATCGATGATCATTTTGTCTCGTCCTCAAATGAGATCTAGTATTAATTACTTATTGATTGGGTTAGCGCGTTGCGACACCGTTCTTATCATCACTAGTATCCTACTGTTCGGCATTCCAGCAGTCCACAATTATACAGGTAAAGAATCAAAATATAGTAGATAATCAATAACGTAACACTTGTTGAACGCCTATAAACGGAGAATAAATGGAAAGAATATTACAAATTTAATTTAAGACAAATAATAGTATAATATTATTGAGCTAACCAGTTTAGTTTTGAAGTTTCTTTTCCCTTAACAAAATTTAAAAAACAGTGAACTGTCCCTAAAATACACTCATTAGGAATTCATCGACGGACCCTTCATTTATTTCTTTTGGGGCAACAAATAGAGCAAGTACCTACTTCAACCTCTCTAAAACCACGTCTCTTAGTCCATTGTTCTTAAATGTGCTAAATAATTTTATACAGTATGTAAACCGTTAAGGTATACATTAGCTTTGGGAAAAATAATTGGATCAGAATGAGCCATGACTCATATTGCACGTAGTTATATAGGGTGTTATTTAAGTACTTGGCCAAACTTCAAGGGATGATTTTTTAAATGATTCTAAGACGAAAAGTTTATATACCTAAACATAGATCTCTTGTTTGATTTTTTTTAATTTCCGGCGTTACCCCTTTGCACGCCACTGGCAAAAGGAGGACAAACAATTTTTAGCTTAAAAAAATCATTTGTATTACCTACATTAAAAACTGTCACCAAGTTTGCGCCTCCTTGTTATTTAGGATTTTTTTTTAATATGTATTTTTTTTTAAAGTTTGACACCCTTACCGGACCTATGTACGTGGCCAAACTTCAAGGAATGATTTTTTAAGTGATTCTAAGACGAAAAGTTTATATACCTAAACATAGGTCTCTTGTTTGATTTTTTTTAAATTCCGGCGTTACCCCTGTGCACGCCACTGGCAAAAGGAGACAAACAATTTTTAGCTTAAAAAAATCATTTGTATTACCTACATTAAAAACTGTCACCAAGTTTGCGTCTTCTTGTTATTTAGGATTTTTTTTAATATGTATTTTTTTTTTAAAGTTTGACACCCTGTATATTGAAAGCGATGCATTACCGGACCTATGTTTATATAGGTAGACTGTTCGTCTTAGAATCACTCAAAGAATCACCCCTTGAAGTTTGGCTACGTACTTAAATAACACTCTGTATAGGGTTTAAAATAGAATAACTTAAATTACGATAGCAACCCCATATAAATACGTGCATTATGTGCAGGGCCGTCTTTAACCTATTGGAGGCCCTGGGCACATTAGGATATTGATGCCCCTATGACCTTGACAGAGCACTATTTTGTTAGAATAGACAAAGAAAGTAGATAAGCAAGGTTCTAGATTCATTTTGTATCAATTTTTTATGTACTTTCTCAATTAAATTGGTTAATTCTAACTTGGCGCTTCATGCTTCGCTTCGTTTGCTTAATTCAAATGGCGCGAGTCACAACCGTAACTCTTGATGAAAGACACAAAAAAATTAAGTAAGTATATGAAAAACTAGTTCACTAATGATTTTTCTTTAAAATAGTGTAGGTACTTTGTAGGTATACCATTAAAATGTATTTTTATATATTTAAATTTATCTAAACAGGCTGAAATCGGAAAGCCTGATTTTCGGGCGAAAGTAGAGAATCTTTGCGCATGCAAAAGCTAATAAGCAAGTAGGTATTGTAGTCAGACATTATCGTTTGATTTTTTCGAAGTAAATATGTTTTTTGGTAATAAATATCGGTTATCGTTTGGTGATCTGGCAGGAACAAGGGGCCCCTATCGATCGCGGGGTCCTGGGCACGTGCCCAGTGGGAAAGAGGTGCCTGATTATGAGTCATGGCTCATTCTGATCCAATCAATTTTTCCCAATACTAAATGTCCTATGTAGTATACCTTACCGGTTTACATATACTGTATATCTAGAATCCGCATAATTTGTAAGAAAATGCAGGCCCGGATAGCTGGACAGCCGGGCGAATGTTTGGTGGATATCGACCTTAGAGGGTCGAAGGGCCACCAAAATATAAATATAAAGTAATAAGTATAAAAAAAATCTACTCATTGTTGTAGAAACATTAAGTTGCTCCCGGTGAAAGAAATTGCCGATCGAACATTGTCCGCGGATGAACAAGTGGAAGATCTCTCTGTAACAACGTTCACTCGCTATGAAAACGTGCTTTCAGGCTTAAAACTTACTGTCGTTGTAGAGAGAACTGTGGCTGTAACAAAAAAAATTCGACTGATGACCAGTCCTATACTTCCCACCTAGTAAATATTTGCAAAAAATAAACACTCTTTTTTTTTATTCTTTGACTAGGCCCAAATAACCTTAGCTGTTGGTGGTCTTTAAAACACAATTTAATTTTTATTCTTTGAAAAAAGCATGGCCCTCTTTTTTGTTTGGTGATCTACTGATGGCTAACTTAATATAGCAAAAATCATGGTTACCTTGATTTACGTACAATTTTTATTTTTTTTTAGTAAAATATTTTTTTTCTCGAAAACTATACATTTTAGAGAAAAAAAATATTTACATTTTTTTCATATTATAACATCTAGAATTCATTTATATTTTTTTTACCTATGTTAATACGTGACATTGAGGACGTTTTTTTGAATATCTCAGGATCCACTGAACCGATTTGACTCAAAATCTAATCAGATCTAAGTTAAAGGTTGATAAACACAATAGAACAATCGGCATGCCCGTATGTTGTTCCGTTCTTAAGATATCGAAGGCGAAAAATTGACCACACACACACATACACACACACATACATACAGACATCAGTCAGAAAATGATCTTAAACGATTGCTAGGGTCTCAAAACGTGAAAATCTGTTAAAATCTCGAAATATTTTTTCGGACTAAATCCATTACTTCCCTACCATAGTAGAGGTGGGAAGTAAAAATTAAATAAAAGTTTGAGAAACACTAAAATATAATATTAAGTTTAATTTGTTACATTTTTTTATTATCTACCGTAATTTATAATATAAGGTTACTATTATATACTTTTATAGGGCACTTCTTCACCTACAACTTTTACGTCTACCCTCACCTGGGTCCGCTGCTATTTCCGCTGGCGGTCATTGCACAAACCGTGTCGGTGTATTTGACACTGACAGTGACCTTGGAACGGTTTGTGGCAGTGTGCCATCCTCTGAGAGCGCGCTCACTGTGCACGTACGGTAGAGCGAGACTGTACGTGATCGGCACAATTATTTTCGCCGTGCTTTACAACTTGCCGCGGTTCTGGGAGGTGTCGCAAGAGCAAACGTTTCATGAGAAGTACAACGTGACAGTGTTCTGTTTGGCCGCTTCGCCACTCAGATCAAACCAGATGTATATCACCGTCTACATACACTGGTTATATCTGGTGTTTTTATACTTCTTGCCGTTCACAAGTTTGGCAGTTCTAAATGCGGCAATTTATAGACAGGTAATTTTTTTAACTGACTAAATTTATTCAAAATTTGCGTAGCGTATGATACTTTTGGTATCATTTAAACATTTCTAGGTTGTTTAGGAAAGTCACCGGATACCTTCTAGCGTCTAAAACAAAAGCGGATCGCGGTCTGTATCCGGACCATAGACACATTTTTTTACGGATTTCGACGAGATAGCAATAAACAGAAGAAATAATGCTATTTCTCTCACATTGAACACAAACAAAATAAAATTTTATTATACATTATGAAAAATATTGAAGCTTTTAAAAACTTCCAACTCAGCGATAAAACAAATGAAAAAGAAAGGAAGGACTGGTTGAAAAAATGTAGATTCATGCTCACTGTTCACATAACATATTGTATAATATTCACTGTCGGCTGTCGCGAATTAAAACTAATTCATCCTTGAGGCTTCATTAACTCTACAGTCATTTCGCATGCTGTCTTAGATATTACAAAAAATCTTATTAAAAATATGAGAGAAATCATGCATTTTATGATGGATTAGTTTTTGCTACGGTCAGACGATTTTGCTATTGATAATCAAGATATTATCTACCTACTTAATGTTGTCCTCCGGGCAAATAGTTGTTTTTGAGTCCCCCTTTCCCCTCCTATTGCCCTTTTGTAAAAAATATATCGTAAGTTATGTTATACAATAGTAGTTTTTGTAACACATATTTGAAATGTACAACATTTCGTGCCTCTAGTCGGCTGCTTAAAATAATATACATCGCACGCGTACAATAATACAATATTTTACTCCATTCGACAATTAAGGAAGGCGTGCGTAAAATATAGACTGCGCCGTTAGCGTTCAATAATTCAATATTTTACGCCATACGATAGTATGGCTACAGTGCGTTCCTATGGGGTGAAGTTGACATTCTCGCCTGCGGAAGTCGATAGTACTTAATTGTACGAGTTGTATACATTATTTTTTGTAACACATAAGTATTTGAAATGTACAACATTTAACTTAAGAACTTTATTGAATTAATGTCAAACACCGTAAATTATTGGATTATTGTATGCTGATGTCACCGTCTATATTTTACGCACGCCTTCCTTAATTGTCCTATGGGGTAAAATATTGTATTATTGTACGGAGCGATATACATTATTTTAAACAGCCAACTAAAGGCACAAAATTTTGTACCTACATTTAAAATATGCGTTACAAAAAACTGTTTTCATTATACGTATACCTATTTTAATATTATCTAAAACGTGATATTATATAATAGGTATAACTAAAATTTTGAAATTTTTATGAATTATGTATCGAATTTTAGAGGTGCCTACGCTAAATAAGCAATGTACAAGATAATATATTACAGAAAATTTGCTTATGTATTTGAATGAAAATTTGTACTCAATATTTCTTTATAGAAACCGGTGTATATATCATTTTCATTCCTGTCAAATCCATTTTCAACAAATAATGAATTACTGATACAGGGTCGGGCAGAGTAAAGAGCGATTTTGAAAAGGTTGTAAAAAACAAATGCCATCAATTTTTCAAAATTGTATTTTTACCACCTTAAAGTACATAAAGAAGCATTCAAGATAATTAAGTGAATATAAATAAGTTTTAAAAATAACTCCAGTAAGATGACGCCCGGTCAGGCGTAGACATTCTTCCAAACGAGCTTTGAAGTTATTCTTCACATTCCACTGTATTGCCAGTGCGATTTAAACCACCTCCTGTCGGATACATTCTTTCAGTGCTTCTCTTGTTCTTGATGGGTTATCCTGATAAACTTTGCTCTTCAAGTAACCCTACAAAAAATTTGAGATGTCCACCGCTCCATTACTACTGAATGCTAACGTGTCTGGAGGATGTGCGACTTCATCCCCACCACCTTCCATCAGCTGAGCACGATTCCCGTGCTTTTGAAAATCGCTCTTTACTCTGCCCCACTTTGTATAAAGTGGGATGCATTTTTATGAACTTTGCTCAGTACGTAGTTAAATTTGAAAAGATGTTTAATTTCTTAGCTAATTGCTGAATTGATAGGAAATGTCGAAGATAAAAAGAGACAACAGCAATAAAGTCGCTTTAATTATATTTTAAAATATTCAGAATAATAAGTATTTAAAAATAAATATGAATATTTAGAAGATATTTGATCTGTGCATAAATTGTGAATTTAATCTTCATTTCAAATGGTTTAATAAGCCTCCAGGAGGTATGTGGGAAGAAATGGAACGGGAATCAATAATTACAAATTATAGACGCTCGACAGCTAATATAACGATTAATAAAGCACTAGATCATTAAAAAAATTAAATTATGTCTATGTGTCCCAAAATGAAAATTTGAAGATCTTTTTTTCAGTTTAAAACATATAGTCCGATCAAAATAGACCAAAAAATAGTGGAAAGCTTACAATAATTCGCATAGAGCTAAATTTTGGTATAGGTCTTTGGTACACTATTATAAGTAAAATATCAAAAATCCCCACCGATCCCATGTGTTCTGAAAAATTTATTCAAGGTCAAAGGTCGCAAATATCGGTTTTTTGCATTTTTCTCGTAAACGGTAAGTGTTATCTCAGAAATAGTCGACTTAAGCAATTCTTCCACTATGTAATGTTTTAAAGATGATTACATTTCCTACAATTTTCATTCCTACAATTTTTCTGTGGTACTAATGGTAAGCGCGCTACAGCTCCTTGAAAATCACGCGCTTTTTGTAACCTTGGTAACCAATGGTTATAATGTAATGTCCTTTTCAATAGCTTTATTTATTGTGTTCTTCATCGAATTTCAAATTGAAAATACACATGTTCATTAGGGAAGGAACGCCCTAAACCGTTCTTTTTGTCCCATATCTATATCTTTTAAAATTGAGAAGTTAAAGGCAGTCAAAGTTGAAATCATCACAGAGGTTTACGAGTTTTTTTAACATGCGTTTCGAGTACCTTCCACACCGAATAAAAAAAATCCGTCTAGGAATCCATAGGAAATTTAATGCCCTAAACGATGCTTTTTGTCCTATCTCGATAACTTAAAAAATGTTCAAGAATATTTAAGTTTACTTCAAAATCAGTTTTTTTCTTCTATTTGGCAATTTTTCATTCAATTCGGAACATAAATGCGTATAATTAAAAAATGTCTGAAGTTTGCGACCTTTGACCTTGAATAAATTTTTTAGCACACATATGAGATCGATGGGGACTTTTGATATTTTACTTATAATAGTGTACCAAAGTCCTATTCCAATATTTAGCTCTATGCAAATTATTGCAAATTGAAATGTCTATTTTGACCGGACTAATATACACACATGTATATCGACAATGTTAAGAATAAATATTTTTGAGCCAAATTATCTGGTTGGAAACTACATTATTTTAAAGTTAAGATTTATTTTGGTATTATTTGATATTAAATCATTACAGTATGTTATAGGAATTTAATTAATTCCTATTTAATTTGTTCTACCGTTTTTTTTTTATGTACATCGGTATATGGAACAGAAAAGCAGGCGAAAATTACACAGTAATTGTAAAATTTATTTAGGGATTTGAAAAGTCTAAACGTACACTGAATTAAATAATGAAATCGGCATCAGGTGATGTTAATTTACCTAAAATCTCACATTTTATTTTATGTAATTTAATTTCCGTATTACCTAAAAACAGTAAAACAAAACCGCAGATCCAAAGTTTATTTCATTTGATCTATTTTGAATTTTTCTTTACTAGTACTGAACCCTATAATCTAATTCCTGCGCTGCTTGGCGTCTGCATCTGTCTAGAAAGAAAGACATCTCTTGAAATCAATTTATCGTAACATCAATCTCCGAGAATAATATATTTCAGTCGAACCTGTTCTACTTCATTCATATTTAAAAATACAAACTTCGAAAATGTGAAGTTGAAAGTTTTTCGATAAATCTCTTTCACCCACTGACTCACTGTGACGTAGACATTTTCCGTGTAAAAAATAATAGTCTAGCTATTTCTGCGGTTGGATATTTTACCCATATTTATAAAGTTGTATAATAATCGTTAAATGCATTTTAAATAGTGGCTGCTAAAATATTCTGTAACATACAGAAATATTTATTGCATTACAAGGGACAAAACACAGCGTTCCTCGGGCAGCAATTCACACGCGTTGCATTTGCTGTGTTTCGTTCCGAGTAAATGCATATAACTTTTGACAACAACTCTATTAACAATTCGATTTAAGGTACCTGCAATTTGGGCGCGCAAAAAGCCGCAAAAATATTAGATCTGTCAGATCCATGTGAAATTTATGTCGGGTTATGTCTGTTATTTTGACGTTTTCGAGTATTACATACGAATCGAAGTTGGCACGACCCAATCGCTCTATCTCTCTCTTAACAACGTTAACTCTTAGTTTCAACCCGGTAAACAGGTACCGAAAATCGAATTTTCAATAGCAGCGTTGTGAAAATTGATTTTATTTTTATTTCATTTTAATGCTCATAAAAGACTTTAAAAATTGATAAGTTAAGTTTGTATCTTTATATAATAATAAGACGTTTCGTCACCAGGATATAAAACTATATTAAAATTCTACAAAATAAAAAACTTTTGAGCTATGAATACTACTTGGCTACCTCTCAAAACAATTATGTCATTGTTTCAGGTGCGAAAAGCAAACGCCGAACGCCAGCGTCTGTCGCGCCTGCAACGTCGGGAAATCGGTTTAGCAACTATGCTTCTTTGCGTCGTGACTGTATTCTTCATTTGCAACATTCTGGCGCTTGTCGTCAACATTTTGGAAGCATTCTACGATATCATCATCGACCAATTAGTCAAAACCAGCAACCTTTTAGTTACAATTAATTCTAGTGTTAATTTCATAATTTACGTGATATTCGGTGAGAAGTTCAAGAGACTTTTTTTAAGGTTATTTTGCAGCCACGGCCTCTTCGCAGCGGCAGTGGGTCGAGACTCACCCGACGCAGGAACTCATGACGACAGTATAATGTCGACGGCAGATCGCATGAGCGTTCGCCTGCATCGACACAACACGACGGTCAGTCGGAACGGGGCATCGATGAGATTGAACGGTAGTGTGAACGGTAAAACTAACCGTAGTGTCAGAATCAGAGCGCCTAGTCCGGGACCGTGCGTCTATTATCCTTCAAACAGGACCCGCAAAGCGCTCACCCTGTTGCCATCGACGCCTCCTACGACAGTCACCCTTATTACTAATGACTCGTCGACGCCAACTGAATGGGAACACGAAAATGGAGCTAATACTACAGGTTTTTAAATTGCTTGAATTGAACTCTTTTGTGAACTCATTATTAAAAAAAAGACATCTTTTAATCTGGTCATATGTTGTTCGTGACTTTGGACAGAGTGAAATCAGAATTGATAACACAAATTTAGTAGCATTTTATTAAAAAATAAATGCAGGTAAAATGGAAGAGAAATTTATACCACAAACTGTTCAATCTGTTCAATAATCTAAAGCGTGAAAGGAAAAGTGTTCAATTTGAGAAAAGCTTTGACTAGAAAAAGAAAATTAATTAAATCTGGTTTTTAGTTAAAATGACAGCTCTTTGAGTTTGGTCAATACTCAAGAAATATCCATAAGTTTAGTTAGTGTGAAAATTGAACTGTATCAACTTAAAATCATTTGATCAATAGTTACTTCGTCTTCAACAACTGGTATGGGAAGAGTGATAGGAAATTTGATGGTATTATGTATAATAATGTGAAATTAATGGCGCCGCAAAATTGGTGACATAAAATGATACAATTTTTACCACAAATTTATATTCAATCTAGTCAAAAAAAAGAAAATATAGGTTGATTTAAATTAAAGAAGACTGAGCAAAAATGTCTAATTTTGAATCTGGTCAAAAAAATGTAATAGAAAATGGTTTATAAGACCTTTAAATTATCCTTTGAATGTTTTAACTGAACTGGTGGCTTATTTTGGTCAAGATGAATGGTTCGCATAAAATGAGAACTGAATCTGGTCAGTATGCTCTCATAAGATCCTGGCATAGACTAATATCAATCAATGATTAATTAATTATTATCAATCTGGTCGTTAATTATCTATAGATCGGAAAAAAATTCCAAAGTAAACTCGACATTGTACAGTCGGGGACTTAAAAAAGTTTACACCTGTATCATCTAGTTACCGGTTTTTTTAATTTTTGCATATTGTAATTTGGCTTTGATAGTAATGTATCAATAACTAAGGTTACATCCTAAAAATTATTATCAAAATACCTCAGTTGTTTTTTATACAATCGAAATTACTCAATATTATTCCATTAAAACATAAAAAGATTTGATAATATATCATACTAGCAAATTCCTTCCTCCAATCTTGCAATAATTCTTCTTTTTTGTTCATCATTTTAATAATTTCGAGGCATTTAAACGACAATTATTTCTTTTAATTTTTGACACTTACATTTACCTATTAAAAACTAAATTTGTTGCTAAGCTACTGACTTTTTGTGAACTCACACTGAAAAACTCAAGTGTAAACTTTATTAAGTCCGCGACTGTACATCGATATTTTTTATTCATAAAGTTAGTTTAAATAGTTCTATCTGAAATCTAGTCATTAATCGAGGTTTACCTTCGCTCAAATGAAACTGGATGAAAAATGATGCCTCATTGCATTTTGGGACCCAATTCAATAACTGATCTTAACTGCCCTTAAATGAAAGCCTTTTAATTTGTTATGTTAATTTACTATTTTCTTAGAATTCTCCCGAGATTCTGATCACTATTAAATAATGTCCCCGACAAATTGCAGTTAAATTTTAACGAGAAATTTGTATATATCAAATATTTATTAACTGAAAATACAGGGTGTCCCAAAAGGAGTCATAAATGTATGGACTTGTTAATTATGGTTTTTTGAATCTAAAATCTCAATAAACTTATGTTCTATTATCAACGGTTACAAAGTTATTGATAAATTGATTTATTTTTTCCATACCTACTACAAAATAGCTACTTTCGATGCATGTATACCGGTCTGTAATGGGTTATTTAACTGGCAGGCGTGCGGTAAGTAAACTGTTGCCATAGCGACTTCTTTTTATGCGCTCTATCCAGCTACGTGCGCCTGCGATGACTTACTCACAACCTTAACGGCGTACTGTAAACGTAAAGATGGCGACGCAAGTGGACTGTCAAAATTTTTTGAAAATGAAATGAAAAGTAGGTATTTTGTAGTGGGTATGGCAAAAAATACTATATATATCTCGTGCGTAGGTATTGATATTATGTCTGTCTGTCTGTCCGTCTGTTACAGGCCTCTAACTTCTAAACGAAATGAGATAGGGACTTAAAATTCACACATAATATTTATTACCGCGACCCAAAGAAAATTAAAAAATTAATTATGTTTGGTGACTGACACTATGAAAAACATAAATTGATAAACCTGTATTGTAAAAACAGTATTTCTCGCATAAGCGCTAACTGTGATTTGCGTCCCAAGTGACGTCACCACTACGTACGTAGACTCCAATTACTCTTAGAATGGTACCGATACGTCATCAATGTATCGGCGTCAATCATCAAAAGGCCACCTAAAAAGAGAAAAACTTTTTTTGTTTAGTTTTTTTTTCACTTTTTTCAGTAACCCTTTGCACATTACGCTACTGGGTCAGGTAGGCGACGTCCAGATAAATATGCGTTTTCTGTCAATGACGTAGCGGTATCATTCTAGAGCAGGGGTCGGCAAGTAATTATTGGTGGGGTCCGGATACTGTTGAAAATTTTTATCGAGGTCCAAAAAAAAAAACAACTCATATTCATTACTAATTTTTTATTTTAATTTTCACTCACAAAATAATATGAAATACAATAGATAGGCATAATTGTATTCAAAAATCAATGAGAGAAATTACATTTGCGGTCATAAGTCAGTTTTTTAAAGTTAGGTTCACGTGGGGAACAGCTTATGCGAAGAGTGTCTTCAAGGTGGGCGGTCGTTAATCTTGAGTGATATTGTTTCTTCAAAATGTGCTTCTTTGTTAACGCCACAAAGCACTCGAAAATAAAACTTTCGTAGCGGAAAGTACAAAAAAATATTTTTTAAATAATTCAAAAAAATGTTGCTGGTCCAGTTTTTGACCTTCCGCGGTCCGGACTTGGACCGCGGTCCGCCAGTTGCCGATCCCTGTTCTAGAGTAATCGGATTCTAGTAGTCGAACACCAAAAACAAATGCTGATTGCTTGTCAGTCAAATGAAACAAACGTAAGTATAAAGTTGAAAATGGAAAGATTTACTACACGTGAATATGCCGAAATGCATTTTATTTACGGATTTTGTGATGGCAATTCTATAGCTGCAGTGGCCGAATATCGTCGACGTTATCCAGACCGTCGCACATTCGAAAGAGTACATCGAAATTTTTGAACAAGCAGATCATTTTTAACAGTAACTCTAAAATCTGTAACATATTTAAAGTGTTGATGTTAAGTCTTATAAAATAAATACCTAAATTTATCCATAACTCTGAAATTGTTGACAATAGGACAGAAGATTTTAAGATCAAAAAACCATAATTAACAAGCCCATAAATTTATGATTATACCTTTTCGTACAGCCTGTATTTTTATTGTTAATTAAGAAAAAAATAATCTGTTTTTAACCAATGTTTTTATTATGGTTAATGAGACGTCTGCGTTATTTATAAAATGTTTCAGTTTATTTGACAAGCAATTATTATTCTATATAAAAAATCATTGAAAATGTACCATTATATTTTATATTCATAAAATTCTTTTCTTTTTAGTCTTTGCTAAATACATTTTCCCTGAAAAAAAAAATTCTCAAATTTTATTTGTGTTTACTTCTTGTTAATTAAATATGTTGAATTGTCTAATTACTAATTATTTCGTAATTTTCATTTTAAATATAATTATGGATGTGATATTCTTTTAATACTTCATACAGAGAACTTGTTCCAGTGTTGCCGGATTGAAGGTACAATGCATTATATTTATTAGTGTATTTGCCACAGAATATGGCACATACACTATTGGCGTCGGTCGGATGGCGGGACCTAGGGGTCGGACCAAAATTTCTCGACGTTTCATACCCTCCTGAACAATTTGCCACCATTTTTGAAAATGCTTATATACATATATGCGTGTGTGTGTGTACACGATAACTCTCGACAGACTTAATCGATTTAAACGAAATTTGGTACACACATTGGAACCCATCACCGCAAGAAGCCTATTTAAAATGGGCCGGATCGGACTATTTTCAGGGTTGTATTTAGGGGTTTCAAAAAGTTTTTGGGCCCAAAAATACCAAAAAAATTGTCAAAATCGTTTCAAAATTGAAATTTAACTCTTTAGTAAAGATAAAATGTGCTGATAAAATTTTAATAAAATCGGCCCGACAGGACCGGACTTTCAAATTTTATGAAAACACTAGTTTGTTGATATGGATTTTCTTATGGAAGGGTGTATTTAATTTGGTGCAGATGTTGTACTGATAAAATCCATGTCTAATATCGAAATTTAGAAAAAATTAATTATTTTAAGAGATGTATTAAGGGGTTAAATTTTTATTTTATCAAAAAACAAACTTAAGTTCACATAATAATGTCACAATGCCTGTATTAGCAAATACACTATATTGCCGGCAGAGTTTGGCACTGCGACCCGAGTTTTTGATATTGCTAATAATATTATTAGGGACATTTAAAATTTCTAATAACTTATTTTATGATAAATTAAATAAAAATATTGTGATTATAAATTTCATACAAATAATTATGTCAAAGAATTTTTTTAGTATCAATGGTAATACCCCCCCCCCTCCCAAATACCAGCAGAGTAAGAGCAGAAACACTTGCCAGACACAGTCGCCCGCGCCAAACACCGAGTGTCTCACAATATGTGTCCCATGTACAAACAAAGTACAAACGTCTAGTCCCTGCGGATTAACTGTGCAACACGTGTGCCCGGGTGGCGAACGCGCCCTGGTGATGCGCATATTATTATCAATTATCTAATCTGGCGTACAAATTATTTTTATAACGGCTAAAAAAAGAACTGTATTTTAGACACATGTCTCAGAGTACAAATAAAACTTTATTCTGAACTAGCATTGCTACTAATTTAAAATGCAGTTTTTTATAACATAAGTAAAAAGTACCATAATTATATTAACTTGTATATTGTGTCTTTGTATGTGAAAACCAGCATGCGCGGGTGCGCAGCACCCGGGCACAGCTGTTATAGAGTTTTTCATAGGGGCTAGATGTTTGTGGTGACGTGTCGTATGCAAATCCACATTAATTTCATTATTAGGTTAGAATGAGACACCGGAAGCTCGTGTGAAAACGGACTAAGAATTGATCACTGATGAAAAGTTCATGGTGACGCTACAAGCATTTAAAAGTGAAGCCAGTCGCCATTTTAAATCGGTCCTCATTTTAAAATATGTAAGAAAAAGAAAATGAAGGAGAAGAGAATAATATTTTCAATCCAACCCCGTGTTTGGCAGCCATGTTACTCAGCCCTGTGCGACGTTAGACCTGGCTTCAACTTTGTCTAAGCCAGGGGTTCCCAATCTTCTCTTTAGTGCAACTCCCTTTACAGGTTGCAATTTTTTGCGACGCCCTTCTAAAAGAAGATACCTGTGTGTAGCTCTAGCAGACAATAAATTTACTTTGTTATTCAACGATAACTCCAAAGAATATAGAATCTTAATTATTAGCTTCCCATTGGAAGTGATTGTAATGGGTCAGAAAATCGAAATCAAATGTATAACAAATTTTTATGTTTTAAGGTCACTACACTATTTTTACACTATTTTTAGAAATATGTCTGTGTGTATGTGTGTGTGTGTGTACGTATGTGTCCATTTCTTTCTAAGATGAAATCTCGAGAATGAAAAATTATCGACTACGTTAGGGTGCCAATCGACGCGTATTAACGTAAATATGATCTGAAAGAAATTTTTTTAAAATCGGTTCAGCCGTTCTTTTTTCTTAACCAAATAGACTCCAAAAAAGTAGATTTTACACAATATCTCGCGAATAAAAAATTATATCGACTTCGTAAGGGTGTCAATTGAGGCGTGTTAACGTCATTTTGATACGACATAAATTTTATAAAAATCGGTTCAGCCGTTTTTTTTAATTGTTAAAAATAAATAATAATTATGTTTTAATGATTAAAATGATTACTTTTCTGTGTAATATCTAATTTAATTATTATTATTAAATATTTATCAAACTGGGCTGTTCGTCGTGTTGACCTCAAGGGTCGTACTTTAGTCCTAATAAACGACCCACCTCACGGCTTGTTATTTATTAGATTCTAATTCTAAAAATTAGAAAACATAAAAAAATACAAACAATACAATTAATGAGCAGGATGAGCTTACTTTTCTGAGCATAACTTCTCAAATTGGGAGTGAAGTTCTGAAATTTCGACTCCCCTAGGATTGCGCCGCGACGCCCCAGGGCGTTGCGACGCATAGTTAGGGAACCTCTGGTCTAAGCAGTTGTATACGGTATAGCTCCACTATTAACTTTTACCTCAGTGGACTTAATGCATATTTCGCTAACAACCTTATCGACATAATCAAGAAACGAACAATATTTGAAAGGCTTTTGATTTAACTATTTTTGGTCTAAATTTTGACATTGGTTTTATTTGCTATTTTTTTCCCTGTACTGTTACGGTTTATTGAACATGTTGCTTGTACAGAGAACTATAATAGTAGATTGTATATTTAGTGGCGTAATGAGGTATATTACCGACGACTAGTGACCGTATGTCAAAACGAGTACCGGCGAGTTTTAACCTTTTCACTGCGCATTTATTTTACGAAAGTGCATGCTGTGTGCGCAATTTTTTCGGCCTTTCCCTATAGATACTTCTGGAGCAGTCCACTGTTGTTATCAGTGGGGTAAAATAATGAATCTAAATCCCGTCAAATCATATCAAATTGTTTTTTACCTTTTTTGTTTAAAACATATATTTTTATCAAAAACAGAACAGTCAGTGCATGTATACACGTGTATATACGCATTGACTTTAAAAGAAAAAAACCACAACAAAGTTCAGAATTGGTGTTCTAATAGGCGTTGTGCGTATATATACGGCGGTAGCAGTTTATCGCTGTAAAAAAATTCTGCGTTAAATCGCAAAAAACTTCCGGATTGGCCAGTGTGATCTGGTAGGCGTTGCTCGTATATATACGACGGTAGCAGTTTATCGCTGTAAGTATTTTTTCCAGTCCGAACGTAAATATACGACTGGAGCAGTAACCCTGGTAATCGTATATATACGTCTGGAGCAGTCAAAGGGTCAACAGTCACAAGTGATTTAAAATCATTGCGCAGGAATAAATATAGTATTTTTTGTCCCACCCCGTATAAAATAGCTGCTTTTGTCTTCATTTTCAGTATTTTCTAAATTTTTAACATTTCGTTTGTGTTGCAAACTTAACTTCTAATAGTAGGCTAAGAGTAGCAGTCGCCCGTACACTCAGCACAAATTCTTATTGAATTGGTTAGCGCGCCTATAATACTACTTTCCCGCACATCGGCTTGCAAAGAGGGTTGGACAAAATAATTTTACTTCTGGCCAGCGTTCATAGTAAATTTATTGATTTTGGGAAAAAAGACTATTTTTATAATATTAATGTTGTTTCATGAATTTATTTTTAAAATAAATCTGGGATTCCTTTTTAGTAGCTTTTATTTAAATTTTTAACTACCACTTATCAGGCAACATTGCTTTCAGCTGTAAACGAGGAACGGACGTACGTGCTTTGTTAATAATTCTCAAATAAATCTTTCATACATAGATATTTTGATAATTTATTATTTACGCATCTCCTGGCGGCTTCTATACAATTTCTACAAATCAATTAATTGTGTTTACAATTCCACCGCTATATTTGCTAATGATTAAGAAATTCTTTGATGATTAATTAATGGAAGTTATATATTATGTAAAATATATCCCTTTTTATTTTATAATGAAACGAGACTTATATAGGAAATCAAATATGTACAAATTTGAAAGAAATTTTATACATTTTTAAGAACCATTGTTTCAAAAAATATTTTAAATGAAAACTAAATACGAATTAAAAAAATTCAATTAAATTGTATCAGAAACAAAGCAACAAAAGCAGGTAATGGGTCTCTTATTTATTTTTGCAAAAGTATCACATCTCGCACAAAGAAAATTACTGTCAATATGTAAATTTGCCGACAATTCGCAAAATAATTCAAACCGGCCATAGACAAAGAATTATTATTTGGCCCTTAATAATGTTAATAATAATTCCGACCAGAAAAAGAACTGTAAAAACTAATTTGCGCAAATATGCTGTGCAATCCACCACCATTTTTTCTTTGTAGGCATCTGCTGGTGTTTATATACATATTATGCTGTGACATTACTTTGCCAGGTCTCATTATAGTTATCGAAAATAACTGACATATTTTATACTACCTAATTCCAAATATATTTTATAGTACCTATATCTATATTAATTTGTGTGTGTTTATGGCGTAGGCTTAATAAATTTAAAATAAATTACCTGTGAGAAATACATACGGTATATTTTAACTAACACTCAGATTAACAATCAATATGAATAGATTCCTAGACTGTATCTAAATTCACTATATTAGTGAAATTAACATAAGATCGCCATGATATTTATACAGGGTGTCCCAAAATTGCTGGGACACAGAGCTACCACGTGTAGTAGAGGTCAAAATAAGTCGATTGGACACAATTTATTTATATACCAAAATGTACCGTTTGCCCGTGAGAAGAGTTCAAAGTTTACATAAAAAAACACATTTTTGTACGCTGTTCAGAAATGAGTGAAACAAATTGAATGAAATTTGACAAAAGTGCATTTTAGAGGATTACTCTCCTTTCGGTAATCAAAGAAACCCAAAAGAAATTGTAGAAGGGTTAAAACCACCCTCACTCTCTGACATTTTTTTCAGAACTTTCTTAGAGGTGGTAATACGGTTCTCAAATTTTTTTAGCGAGAAGGCTAATTAATTATCTTCATTTTGTTACTCTTGTAAAAATTTCTTATTCCGCATAGTTCCGAAGGAAAAAAATGTTTTCTTAAATAATGCTAACAGATATTCCTAGTACAAGTTTAACAAAATTGTAATACAAAATTTTATGTAAACTTTGAACTCTTCTCACGGGCAAACGGTGCATTTTGATGTATAAATAAATTGGGTCCAATCGACTTATTTTGACCTCTACTACACGTGGTAGCTCTATGTCCAAGCAATTTTGGGACACCTGTATAGAAGGCTACATAAGAAAAATGTAAATGCACCGCCGGGACTCGAACCCAGAACTCCCAATTTTGCGTTGGGAAAGTTTCCAGCTACTACACAGTGCCCGACAGCGTACATTTAATTGTAGTAAGCGGAAACTTTCCGGACGCGAAATTGGGAGTTCTGGGTTCGAGTCCCGGCGGTGCATTTACATTTTTATTACGTAGCCTTCTATATAATAGGTATTTAAATATCATGGCGATAAGGTCGTCTGATATTCTTATGTTAATTTCACTAATACAGTGAATTTGTTACGGTCTACGAATCTAATTAAATTGATTGTTAATCTCAGTGTTAGTTAATAAATTTAGTTTCAAACAAACCGAAATAAAGAGTAATGTATCCTTTATTTCCAAGGATATTATAACATCCTTGTTTATTACAGTTTGTTTGAAATGGATGTCCCCTTTCATTACGTTAAAATAACTGTTTAAAACAAATAAATTACAGGAAACCACCGTATAACATGGCACTTCTACAATACAGTTCTGCACTGATGCGGATTAGAGAAAGAAAACTGCAACTTTTATAGTACAATACGGTACATATAAAACGGTTAGAGAATTGCGGAAAACCTTGTATAAACTATTTATATTGAATGTATTTTTCAACATATCATTTTTTGTGAATTCCCTGTTGAATCACAACTCATTGCAAAAAAAACGGGATATACCCGTATTTATTGCGTGTTTATTGGATTCAGGGACATTTTGCTTAAAAAACGACAACAATACTTCAATAGATATTTATGCAAAAAGTGGCTTAAGTGACGAATTATATGACAGTCGCGATGTTGCGATACGATTTTGATTCGGCTCGCACGGTAAACTCACACTTTCTGTTAGAAATGCAACATAACCTTATGAGAGTATTGCAAAATAGCGACTGTCAGATTCGTCACTTTAGCTCAGTGTTGCCAACGATCAAAAGTGGCTCCCACTAGATGACAGATTGAAAACCACCAGAAAACCACTAAAATTGAAAATGCGAGTGTAGCGACGTAGCGAGCAAAAATGTCATTGACAATAAGCAAAATTAGAAAAAAATTGTTTGGACAAATAAATTTTTTTTAAATAATTATTAACATTTCTTGAGCATAATGTTAGTCCCAATTTCTATATAAAAATACATTATTTTTCTTTTCAGATTCATAATATTGATGGTAAATTTGTCATAAAATGTGTATTCAAATTCTTTAAAAGTGACTAATTTTTTACTTACTATAAAAAATCAGAAAAAAAAATTGCGTAAACAACTACTTTATTTCTTAATTGAAATTGATTTTTTATCAAAAATAAATACATATAGGAAACATGCCGCGTGACGTCACCCGCACTGAGAACGACATTGCGCGGAGAAATTCAAACTTTGAAGTAGTATAGTAGTAGTAGCATAACTTTGTTGTTTTTAAAGATATTTCAAAAATTCTTTCGGCATTAATTTTGTAATTTTTAGAACTATGATTTAATACAAAAAAATAGAAAATGGAAACTTCCTGGTTGTCGATGACAACCTAAGCTTATTTTTAATAATGGGGTATTTTGAATCGATTATTATAATATCTCGAGATGTTATTCAAAATTTTTCGAAAGTTTTTTAGACCTTTAAAAATATCTTTGCACAATGAACTTGCAGTGTAAAGTCTTCTACAATGAAGATTGCCAAGCATTATTTCACAGATTATAGTGAATACTTTCGTCTTTTATCTTCCTCTGTGCAATGAAGCACTGCATGCAGGTGATTCTCTCAGGTCCTAACAAAAGTTGAATATCGAATATTTCAATGTGACTAGTAAATTTGCACCTCCTTGGTCAGTACTCTCAGTTGTCGCGTCTCACTTAATTGTCATTAGTTTTAAATTTCAGTGTTACCAAACTAACATAAGAATTTCAAATATTTCAAAAAATTTTAACACCAATTTTAATTACGAATAATTGAAAATACTCCAATACCACCAGATCTCACCAGAAAATTTCACAATACCACCAGAAATCCCACTGCCACTAGATGACAAATTTTTGCCACTAAGTAGGTAGCTGATTCCACCAGATCTAGTGGGAATCCCACCAAGTTGGCAACGCTGCTTTAGCTACGCATTACATACAATTTTTTTGGCAACAACTGCTTCAAAATTTAAATTTTAAGCAAGCAAATCACAATTTATATCAATATTTTATTAGTGGCATTATAGCACAGTAATCTATAAAGTACTACTTTACACACGCGTGTTTTAAAATAAAACAAAACAGTATTATTTTATAGCACGGAGTGCGTAAAATTTTACTTTACGCACTACAGCAGAAGCTTCCTTAAAGAATCACTTTAAATTGAACTTTTGATGCGGGTGTTGCAAAAAACAATTTATTAAACACCACTAAAATAATAGTTTATGCGCCTGACGCATAAATATTTAGCACACGTGTTGCGCACTTACTTTATATAACACATGCATGGTTTTAGACTTTAATTGAATAATTTAATGTCACTGACAGGAGTACATCTCATAATAAAAACATTGGGATCGATACAATATTTATTCACTTTGTTACCATAGTAACCATATTTCATTTATAACACCGAAAAGAGGTACATGTTCATTAGATAACGGGTTTTTCAAATATTTTTCCATTATTCATCGAAAAGCGTTTCATAATGGATCATGACGTCACTCGTCAATAAACGGTCATTTACGGTCCGCAAAACTGATATGAAAAAACATGCATGTGTTATATAAAGTTCTTTTTACATTAACTTTTTAAGTTTTTTTTAGTTATAAAAATGGAATAGTGTAGTTTTGTTAGCTTTTTGTTAACTGCCCTTTTTGAGTTGGTTTTTAGTCTCATAATTATAATGATAATAACACGGTTTTGCATTACATGAATTTTTATAGGAATCTCTAACTACGAAAGTTTATTGTACTTATAAATTATAATGCTTGTGGAAATTTCTATTGTATGTAGGGTGGACTATCACAAATAATTCTATTTTTTTTGACCAGATTGCTAAACGAACCGGCGAAGGACACATATTAAATATTTATATAACTGTGATGTATAATAATAACTAATATTGTTATAACCTATTATATCTTATTTAAATCCATACGTCGTTATTCATTACACATAAATGTAAGCACAAATAAAAGTAATTATGTTTATATGGTTCACATAATATTATGTCAATATTTTCTTGCAAATCAGTTTTATTGCCTTTTTGTGTCTTAATAAATAATATTTTTTTCTTACTATTAAAAAGAAAATATACAAAAATATTCTCATGCAAAAGTTTTGTTTCTTAATAGTGTATTAGTGATTCTTTTTTTTAATTTTTCATGTAGATTTAAAACATCAAAAAATTGTTTTGCAAGTAAAAGCGCTAATCGAATTTTTTCTATCTTGATGAATCAAGGGATTCAATCTTGATTAATCAAATTTCTGTAAGTTTTCGTTAAAATATTTTCTTAGATAAGACAAACCAAAATTTGTTGGCAAAATGTCACTAATAAAAATAATTAAAATTAAATTTTTTTTAGTGGCTGTTAGTCCCTGTTGGTAACTAATAATAAAATCCTGTTTCTTTGATTAAATCCTTTCCAAAATTTGTTAGCAAAGTTTCACGCTTTGCACAATTCAACACGTAGCTCATATTATACAGAAAACTTTTACAGGAAATTAAAAATGTAATTAAAATATAGTTAATAAAACTCGTTCTGATTGTCTTGTTTCCATGTTCAAATCCTAGTCATAATTTCCATATTTTTGTAGGTAATTCAAGTTTCCTTCATAGTGTATAGTTAAATATTTTTAATATGTTGAAAGGTAAATAAATAATTATACCAAAGAACTGTTTAGATTAAAAAATTAAAAAATACATAAATGACTATTTTAATACCTACATACGAGTACAGTTTGCATATTATACGTAGATACAAATCAATAATTATTTTGAATACAAATTTTAACACGGACGTCGTGAACAAATACATAATTAAATGAATGCATAATGACTGCAAACAGTCACTGTGTGCGTAATGTTCAACTCAGTCCGCCGCGATAGTGGAAAGTTTAGGGTTAAAATCCCTACGGTGACATAGGTTTGAATTAATGAATTTTTCCTGATTACAGCATTGTGTTACGTCATTGTTCTTACTCAGGTGTTTCATATACTGTTTGCAGTCATTATGCATTCATTTAATAACTATTATTGTTAATTTAAGTTTATCATTAGAAATTTTCGTCAGATCTGGCCATTAATGTCATATTTAATATTTATTGACTTCTGCTACCTCAACCTCAAGAAAATCGGAAAAAAATACTAATGACAGTCGCAAACAGTTTTAGTTTTCGCATCATAGTGAAAAATTAATAAAACAAAAAAATTATTAAATACATCTGTCGCTCGCAAATGAAATCACCCTAGAACAATCCTTTGAACGTACCTATATATATTGTAAATATTATATATATTAGAACATGTAATATTTTAATTATTTTACCATTAAGTTGTATTCAGATTCTGAGCGAAACTTCTGGTCATCTGTTTGTTTCTCTATACTGCGATGTATTTGTTATCCATCATTCAATATTCCTATTTTGTTACTTAATACATATCTGTTAAATGAATGAACTATATTAATTTGGTGCTAAACTGGAAACTGATTTTCATATCTCCCTATGTATAAAGTATTAATAAAATTACATAAACTGTACATAGTAATAATATTCCAAAGTTAAAGATTTAAGGTGTGCAAGTTAAATTTTATAAAACAATAACAGGGTTTTCGCGGATTTGTTTATCGCATTTTTATTATGAAGAACGAAAATATACCTTAATTTGAAGAAAACTATAAAATCTAAGAAACATTGAAGTGTTGGTTGAAGTGCAATAATTTATAAAAGTTAACGTGCTATTAAAACAATATGTAACGTCAATTAGCCGCGTTGACGTCAAAAGTATTTTATTTTACAAGTGTACCAAATTTCAACCCTTGAGCACAAAAAGTAAGGTGGATTCTTTTACCCTCCGGATCAACCATGCCATAAAGGGCCCCCCGCGGGGGCCCCGACCATGGCAACATTTCTTATATCAAAGGGTATGGTCTAACGAACAAGTGTAGGTACCAAATTTCAACGCTTGAGCATAACATGCAAAGTGGGGTCCATTTTTGCGCGTTACCGTCCGCACTATATGTGGATGTATGTCAGTAATTACGTTTATTGATAGACACTTTATAAGCCATTTTAACGGACTCCGAAAAGAAGGAGTTATTAGTTTCACTACTTATATACTAAAAACCAAATCTATTTGAAATCACCAAATCTTGTTACTTTGGTTACTGTTTTGCTGTAATTCTTACAACAAAACAGTTAACAAAGTAACCAGATCTGGTAATTTCAAATAGATTTGGTACCTAATATTATGTCTCGGTTTGTTCGTCTTTATTTATTTATTGTAGATTATAGACGCGTCGACATCTCAGGTCATTAGCGTCTTTCAACTACACTAAATAACAACTATCTTAAAACTAAATAACATCACAAAACATCCATGAGCGCAGGTGGGATTCGAACCCACGGCAGTCCAGTCCAGAGGTTGCGGCACTAAGCACGCTAACCACTAGGCTATACTGCCCTCTGGTTTGTTCGTCATTCGTTCTACCGCGCAGATCGCAAGAACCACTGAACCGTTTGTTATTGAACTTTTAGCGTATGATTTAACATTTTCTCAAAAAGGTTTTTATTCGAAAAAGTCAAATTTTGAAACACTATTTCCAAAATAATTTCAAATGCCGATGGCAAATCAATAAATACGTAATATAACCGACAATTAAGTACAGTCAATAGTTTACAAATTTTTAATCAACATAATATTGTGTCTGAATAGTTTATTATAAAAAAAAAAAATTTATAAACACCGATCTGCAGTTGACTATATTAGTTTAAAGCGCTTATTAATTTTTTAATAAAATTTAATAACTTTGAAAGTGTTTTTCTTTTTTACAAGTGACGGTGAAATACATAATTTTCGAAATTTCTTTAATACGTACAATACATACAGTCAATAGTTTTTCGCAGTTAGTATTAAAAGGAAACCAACTTTGGTGCCAATCTATTAATTACTACCCAAATTAATGTACGGTTTTACGACTTTCAGCTTAAAATCTAGATTTTCAATCAGTTGAAAACAAATGATATTCTTAAATCTAAACTTATAGCTGAAAGTTATATCAGAAAACGAATATTAAAGTACGGCATAATTTTTACTCGGCTAAGATCAGTTTAAAATATGGTTTCCGTTAAGACAAAAATTAATGCAGTTGAATCTGTGAGTACATTTATCGTGAGCGAAACCGCAGAAAAAAGCTAGTATTGAAAATAATAGAGCGTTAAAAATTAAAATTATGTTAGTAAAAGTTACTAGAAAGGTAAAAAGATTTTAAGAGTACAGGAATAGACAAAGAAAAAAAATTCTCATGATCACTTTTCATTAGTTCTAAGAACACGCTATGAGCGATCAAAAGTACGGTATGTTTACTAATTTTTAAAATGCACGCCCTAAATTCTCATTACTAATCATGTTCAGTTTAATGTTTAAATGGTGCAATGTTAATTAGTGTAATCATGTAAATTGATAGCTTGTATATCGGGGAAACAAACGCTATCTCCAATTATAATATCATACAAATACAATATTATAAATTATTATATATAATTATTGTAAATTATGTTTTCAGTTATAATAATAAAAATTCAAATGGATTTAACCGATATTAAGTCAGATCCAAAGCAGTAGTGCAGTTCAAAGTATACTGTTATAATTATTATTGAACTAAAACTTCTGTGGTGACAAAAGATCAAAACAAACGCTCTCTAAACAATAGGGATAAAACATATTTACCATCAGAACATTCTGATACTAAATATTACGTTTTATCCCTACCCTCAAACATCATCATGTTTGTATAAACATGTACGTATACAAACAATTAATTGTACAAAGAAATCACAGGAAGTTGATTTAAAAACCAATGTTTCGATCTTTCTGTTTGTACAAACAAAACGTAGCGCCATTATGTCGTTGCGTGTAGTTTGTCGACATAACGTATGTGCATACAAAATGCTGAAAATTGTTTGTACAGATTTGTATGAACGTGTAGGGATGAAAGATATTGTTTCTACATTTTGTATGTGCATACAAGTCGTACAAACATTTCGGTGCGTGCAGGGAGCGCTTTAGGCATTTTTATTAAGATATGAATTATTACATTTTCAAATGATTTAAGTATTCAGTTTCAAAGAAGCAGATCCACGTCAGCACTACACATTTGTGCCAGTGATTAATAATGCTGTTTTTGACTAAGATTTAGTTATAAATTTTTTCTTATTGATTTTTATTGGTGATTAAAGAATATTGTCTTTGATATCAATTTTGTGTAAAAAAATACAAATTTTTATGCTCGATTTGTTAACTTTCTTCTATATGAACTATAGGTATGTTTATCGTGGTGATGATGTGGATAGCATTATTATTAATCAAACGTCAATTTATTTCAAACAGCTTTTATCATTAAATGCACAATTCTGTTGTTGTTTTTGTCTTATCCGCCCCACTACTAGTTTTTTTGGTAAGCTTGGTTTTATAACGACACGTTAACTATAATATGTTTGTTATTCTTTTGGTTTGAACGAGATTAATTGATTTCTTGCATACAAATTTGAAAGTGAAACGTATACATGATTATTAAATAATTAATTATTTTTAATCTTTATATTTTAAGTTACGTAAAGTAAAATTGAAAACAGTTTAAGTATTAATTTAACAATTTATTAAATGTTCTATGTTTCGTGGATTTATTTTTTGCCATACCCACTACAAAATAGCTGCTTTCGATGCATGTAGGCCTGTATTGGGTCATTTAACAGGCAGGCTTGCCGAAAGTGTTTTCATAACATAACTAGTGCGGTAAGTAAACGGTTGCCATAGTAACTTATGTTTATTCGCTCTATCCGCCTGCGACTACATACTCACGACCTTCACGGCCTACTGTGAAAGTAAAGATGGCGACGCTAATGAACTGTCAAATTTTTCTAAAATGAAGTGAAAAGTAGGTATTTTGTTGTTGGGTATGGCAAAATATCTCGTGCGTAATGGTAATATGACTCGTGTGACTGTATCGCTCGTTTACATACAGTCACCACTCATCAGTAATATACCCCATAACGCATCTAGATATACGATCTACTATTACTTCAACAGGATCTGTAAAAATCAGTATTAATATTCCTATTTTTTGAGAATATATTTTATATAAATTAAACAGAAATGACATTATTAAAGGTATGAAGTTAATTAAATTATAAATGATTAGTGACAAAAATTTCACATAATTAATTTTATGTGTGAACTAAATTGTAACTGGTAAATGCTATATAAAGCATTTAAACGAATTTAAATAAACAGATTAGGTGTGTCGTGTGATACCCGACAGAAGCTATGCTTCCTACGCATTGTATATAAAATCGAATTTATTTACAAAAGCTTATAGTATAGTGCCAAACTGGTTTTTAGAGGCCAAAATCGACAAAATTCTTAGCAGTATATGGATGGTCGAAAAATTTAGGATTAATGGTATATAAATGGGGAAAAATCGTTTGGACCCCAACAAATAACCAGAAGTAGGGTGAGGTTGGAAAAGGGGTGGTTTTAGGAGTGAAATGTGATTTTTTACGATTTCCGGAAAAACTAGACCTCTTATCGAAAGAAGCTAAATTCAAAAGTTGTAGACAATTGAAAGATCTACAACTTTTATTTCGACCATTTTTCAACATAACCTCAGAACTATTGAGAAAAAACGCCAAAAACCAATTTTTTGATTTTTTTATTTTTATTCCACAAAAATGATTCGATTTTAATGAAATTATTTGTTGGGGTCCAGTCGATTTTGTTCCATTTATATACAATTAATCCTAAATTTTTCGACCATCCATATACAGCTAAGAATTTTTTTTTTTGAAAAAAAATTATTGACACTGGATTACTATAGAAACTGCGATACACTCTTTCGTGACGTGACGTTTCACTTTTTCTGTGTTAGGTCCCCATCTCAAAGATGCGTTAAGAAGCATAGCTTCAAAAATACGATTAGTTCGCAGTAAGATCAAAAATGTGGCGTTCAGTTTAAAAATTTGGGAAATATGATATGTCAATCTTTATAAATTATAGGGCAAATCCTACTAAATTTTAGCACATTTTCAGGTCAATCTTCGTGAATTTTTTTTCTTGACGCATATTTTTATCAATTTTGATATATTTTTCCATAAAATTAAAATCGACACCATATTATCGAAAAAAATAGAGATTATTTACTCTAAACTTGAAAAATTAACAAATTTTGAAAAATTAAATGAAACCAAAACAGTATCTAATATTAAATTCTAAATTTTTTTAAATTGCTGTTAGATACATTATGAATCAAGATTTTTTTATCAAAATTTACATATTATGGAATAGAATGTAATTAAAAGCCAATTTTCTTAATTACATTTTTACAATTACAAAAAGATTAAAGAGGGAAAAAAATAAAATTTACCATAATATTATAGTTCGCACATTTTGGATAACGCTGTATTTCATTTTTTAAGACTGGTACTGTTGCCTTTGTGAAAAATAGGCACTTTTCAAGATTGCTTATATTTTATTTAGTACCGCGAAGTCTTTTAAGTAACTGAAACGCATAATATTACGTATGCAAGTTACATCAGTTACCTCTTTGGCTTAGGATTGATTTGTGCCGTCAAAAAACAGTTTTGCTAAATTGAAATTTGTATATTATATTAGAAAAATAAATACTAAGAGCTTGAAATAAGATAAAATAAATTTGTCCATCTATGTAATTCACAAAAGATAAATGAAACCAAATATTATAATTTGTATACCTACGTCTATAATAATGAAAGTAAATGTAATCTTATTTTATATTAAATTGTAAATAAAATATAATGTCTGAGTTAATATAAATATTTTAACGAATAATAAATTATATTAAGATAAAGAAAAATAATAAAAATGTACATTGTACAAATGACATACTTTGCTTTTTTAATTTTCATTTTTTCAGAATCCCTTTAGTTGAGATCAGAAATATTTTTTTGTTTTATAAATTTTGAAACAAATCGGAATGCTAATGACAATTTTCTTAGCATTTTCTCATTATGATATATCGTATTGTATTGTATTTTAAAGACCACCAACAGCTAAGGTTATTTGGGCCTAGCACCAATTCATATTTTCAATTCATTATTATTATTTTTTTTTTTTAAATAATAAATTGAAAATCCAATTGATACTTTTACCAGCTCTCGGGCTAGAACCCGAGAACTGGGGACTTGTAATAGAGGAACCATAGCAACGCCATGTAAACAACAGCGCCGCTACACTCTCGGCTGTATGATATATCGTACTTTCACGGAATGGCATATACAGGGTGGTGACCGCAACTGCTGCACATAGGGATTTAACACGTAAAATCAAACTCGCGATTTCCTGCTTCCCTAATTATTTTAGGAAAAATATCTTCAAATAATAGTTTTAGAACATAACATTCTGCATCTAAATCATTAAACATACTTAATTTTGCATGCTTTGTAACGGCATAAGTTTGAAATGAAAATATCAAAATTACCTCAATAACAGATAGCGATAGCCATGGAACTTGAACAAAATGATTAGAAATTATTCTGACAACTAAAACGTCATCATTTTGTTCAAGTTCCGTGGCTATCGCTATCTGTTTTTGAAGTAATTTTGACATTTTCATATCAAATTTATGCCGTTACAAAGCATGCAAAATTTATTTTGTTTAATGATTTAGATGCAGAATTTTATTTTCTAAAACTATTATTTGAAGATATTTTTCCTAAAATAATTAGGGAAGCAGGAAATCGCGAAAGTTACGGGTTAAATTCCTATGTGCAGCAGTCACGGTCACCACTGTATACGAAATAGGTACTTACAAATTATATATAGAATGTGAGGGCTTGAGAATAGCTGAGCGTGTGGCAATGCTGTTGTTTACATGGCGTTGCTATGGTGCCTCTATTACAAGTCCCCAGTTCTCTGGTTCTAGCCCGAGAGCTGGTAAAAGTGTCAATTGGATTTTCAATTTATTATTAAAAATAAAATAATGAATTGAAAATATGAATTTGTGCTAGGCTCAAATAACCTTAGCTGTTGGTGGTCTTTAAAACACAATTTAACAATTTATAGGATATGTAACGTGTCATAAATGTCGAGATACCGTTTCATATTGAATAAAAATTAAATTAATCTACATTTATGTATTTTTTTACATGTATCGTTTATTTAAATCGAAACAATATTTATGGTATATTTTATCGACCAACTGACCGCTTCTAGCCGCTTTGCAAATTCAGACTCTTTTAACCACGTTTTTATTACATTTTGATGCCGCCGGTCCAAATGGCGCACCATAGTCAGTTTGCGAGGATGCCAGGTCGTTGATACATCAGTCGTGGAATGTCAGTTCCCAATACCGCCTATTGAAAAAAAAATTATACGCAGTGCGGTGACTTGTTTCGTATTTACGTGAACACCAAAAAATTACTTAATTTTCTCCGAGAATTCTCAATCAACGATCCCATTTTTATAAAAGGTTTTAATAACAATAACACGCTATTGAGGCGTAAGATGTTCCATAGTAAATTGTCAACGATAAATTTTTACAACTTACTGTCAAATGAGAACTGTCAGACTTACGTAGAACCAAGATGGAAGTCAATCAAAATCGTATCGAAACATTTATGACAAGCTGTGCAACAAGCGAACAGAACTTCCACCATCCGCACCCGTACTTCCACCATACATTAATTTATGTTCATTTCGACAAGTAGCAAATTTGTAAGTGAAACTTTTTAGTGTCGGTTTTTTCGTTCGGTTACGTATGTCGAGGTCACGTCACGTGACGTCTAATTATTCTTTATCTATTTATTATTTTTATTAGAAAAATATTACAAAGCTAATTCATTAAAAGTTACGATAAAAACTGAGGAATACAACTATTTTTCGAATAGCATGTGAGGAACAATCTATCAATAATATGTGTGACATTCGTTGTTTTACTGTCTTTTAAATGTGTCCAATTTAGGAACTCACGGCAGTTGATCAAATTGTCAGGTGAATACCAAAAAAATCATCGACTATTCACAGTCGTTGATCCGTTCTCATAAAGATTTTAATAACAATAACACGTTATTGAGGCGTAAGATGTATGATAATAAATTGTCAACGATCACTCTTTACAACTGTCAACTGGGAACTGTCATCATCAGCACCCGTACTTCCGCCATACATTAATTTATGTTCATTTCGACAAGTAGCAAATTTTTAAGTGAAACTTTTTAATGTCGTTTTTTTCGTTCGGTTACATATGTCGAGGTCACGTCACGTCCAATTATTCTTTATCTGTTTATTATTTTTATTAGAAAAATATTATAAAGCTAATTCATTAAAAGTTACGATAAAAACTGAGGACAGATAGTCAAATAATACAACTATTTTCGAATAGCATGTGAGGAACAATCTATCAGTAATATGTGTCTTACTGTCTTTTAAAAGGCTGTGTTCAATTTAGGAACTCACGGCAGCTGATCAGATCAGGTGAATACAAATCAGGTGGATACAAAAAGAATAAACGACTATTCATAGTCGATGATCCGTTTTCATAAAGATTTTAATAACAATAACACTTTGTTGAGGCGTAAGATGTTTTACAATAAATTGTCAACGATCACTCTTTACAACTGTCAACTGGGAACTGTCATACTTACGTAGAACCAAAATTGCAGCCAATCAAAATCATATCGCAACTTTTATAACACACTGTATTAACACTTTCGTAATGTAGATTTAAGTTAACCAAGAATGCTTTCAATAATTTCGCAATCTATATTTAAATACATTTTTTTATAAAAAAATGAAACCGCCTTCAAAACCAGCTACTAAAAAGAGAAAAAGAATTAAATTTTAAGGTCAGCGTCAATTTAATTACTAAAACTTATGTACTTTTGTTAATTGGCGTTGATCTCAAAATTTAATTATTTTTCTCTTTTTAATAACATTTTATGAAGGCGGTTCAATTTTTTATAAAGTTTTTTTTCACTTTTTAGTAGCTTTGCGATACTAGTCCAGTCACGAGAGCTTAAAAAGGTAGGTCCACCTTGCGTTTTGCGCAGCAAATGATTTTATTTTTTTGTGTCCTCAAGCATGTTTAGGAGATGTCAAACCCAAGTTTGCGACCTCTAAAACAGAGCGGTGTAGTTTTGGTGGGCTAAAAACCATGATTTTTTTGCACTTTTTTACGTTTTTTGCTTATAACATAAAAACGGCTTGTCCTATCGAAAAAATGGTCCTATTCAAAATTAAAGAGCACAAAATTTACTTCAAAATGCACTAGTCAAATATGTTTTTGTTCCGATTTTACCGACTCTACAGAACTTAGAAAAACAAAAAAAAAATAAACTCTTTTTTTGTTTGAAGGCGCTAATCTCAGGAACTACCAGTCTGTAAAAGAAGCAAAGTACTAATCAATGAGACCCTATACGAGTTTTTTAAAAATTCAAACCCAAAGAGTGAAAACGGGAGTGTAGGATTTATTGTAATAACAAAAAATCCTTCATCCACGTTTTAATCCCTGTGGGATTGAATTAAAAAAAATAATCGAATAGCCTATAACCTTCCTTAATAAACGGGCTATCTAAGAAAAAAAAATTTTTTTCAAATCGGACTGGTAGTTCCTGAGATTAGCGCGTTCAAACAAAAAAAATAAACTCTTTTTTTGTTTGAACGCGCTAATCTCAGGAACTACAAGTCCGATTTAAAAAAAAAATTTTTTGTTAGATAGCCCGTTTATTGAGGAAGGTTATAGGATATACGAGTTTATTTTAAATTTAACCCCGAAGGGGGTAAAACATGGGAGTAAGATTTTTTGTAATAACAAAAAATCTTACACCCCCGTTTTACCCCCTTTGGGATTGAATTTAAAAAAACTCGAATCGCCTAAAACCTTCCTTAATAAACGGGCTATCTAACAAAAAAAATTTTTTTTAATCGGACTTGTAGTTCCTGAGATTAGCGCGTTCAAACAAAAAAAGAAAAAAGAATTTATTTTTTTTTGTTTGTACGCGCTAATCTCAGAAACTACCGGTCCGATTTGAAAAATTTTTTTTTGTTAGATAGCCCGTTTATTAAGGAAGGTTATAGGATATTCGAGTTTTACAGTAGTTAAAAACTTGAAAATAGGCTTTTTTTTCATTTTGGTAAATTTTGGCGATTTTCTAAGTTCTGTAGAGCCGGTAAAAATGGGAACATTAACATATTTGACTAGTGTATTTTGAAGTAAATTTTGTGCCCTTTAATTTTGAATAGGACCATTTTTTCGATAGGACCAGCCGTTTCCATATTATAAGCAAGAAATCGAAAAAAGTGCAAAAAAATCGTGGTTTTTAGTCCACCAAAACACCCCCGCCCTGTTTTAGAGGTCGCAAACTTGGATTTGACATCTCCTAAACATGCTTGAGGACACAAAAAAATAAAATCATTTGCTGCACCAAACGCAAGGTGGACTTCCTCTCGTGACTGGACTATACGTAATTTGCACGTTATTGACTGACTTCTATCTTGATATTTGATTACTGAATTAGAAAAAAAAACTACTGAACCGATTTAATGAAAAATTATATAGGTCAACCTCGACATCTTCCTGAACACAAGGGAGTCAAAATCATTCAAATCAGTGAATATCCTAAGAAGTTAAGACTGATCAAGTTTTAAAAAACAACTTTTTTGAAGTCGGTTAAAAATTAAGTTTCGTTATTAACTCATCAACACACAGCTGAAACCGATGAACCCATATTTGAAACTTAAAATTTAAGGCTGCTGTCCCTTTATGACAAAGGCATGCAATAAAAAAGGGTTTTTGGATATTTAACCTTTAAAGAGGTGAAAAAGTGGGTTGAAAAAATCGGTTTTGTCCGAATCCACGGTTAGGTAATCAATTATCTTGTATTTTATATATTTATGTAAACATCTAGTACATATAGAATACATATTTTGTTGTATTAATAATTCAAGTTTCTCACGAAAATTACTACTCAAAATTCCGCTTTCCCTTTTGTCCTGACCATTTAAGAGGTTTCAGGAGTTGTATAGGGACTAATTATCTATCCGTATTCCATTAATAATTAGAGATCAGTGGGTAAAATCGATGTTTGGAACGACACTATTGTTATGCAACTAACTACAGACGACATCGGACGGGCACTTTTTATAGTTCTAACATTCTTCGGGACTGTTCAGTGTTCATCGCAGATTCAGGTCTGTTAATGTTAGCAGCGCTGACTACTAAAAAGGTAATAGAGGCGCAACAAGCATTCAAAAGTGAAGCCAGTCGCTATATTTATTGAGACTTCATTTTATATGTAAGAAGAAGGAAAGAATAATGTTCCCAATCCATCTCGTGTTTGGCCGCCATGTTTGTTGTGACCTGTGACGTCAGATCTGGCTTCAAATTTTTTAAGCAGTTCTATACAGTATAACGCCTCTATCTTTTAAGCTCAGTGGTTGTAACTTGTGAATCAAGAAAACAATACAAAATTTTTCAAAAGCTCTCATTTTTACATTCGAGTGACTGTAAGAAAGAAGAACGAGAAGAAGAATGTCTCGTATTGGAGAAAAAAAATGAATTCGAGATTTTGACAGATTTAGACGTCTCATGGTTCCTACATATCGAAAAAAAGAGTTTTTGATGTCCCTCTGTTCGTTAATTTAACGAATCGAAACCAAGTTTTAAGCTTAGGGTTTCCAAGAGATTTCTCAGGGGTCTCCATTTCCCCATACTCCCCCAAAATAAGGGTTGTTTACTGATGAACGAAAAACGAAAATTATTTCCTCGAAAATAGATCCAACGATTTTGATCATATTTCAAAAATCGATAGGTCATAAATGACCCTACAACATTTTATCATGCATATTTTGTCTCATAACTGCCAAAAAAGTCTAGTTTATTGATGAAAAAAAAAAGTTACAAAGGAAATTTTCTCTTTTGCACTAGGTAGATACTGATAATAATTATTATATGTATTTTGTGATTTTTCAAGTTCGCATAATATATTTAATATTTATGAATATAAAAAAATATACTTACCTAAATATTTTAAAACACAGCGATGACTATCTTTCAGTACACTGAGCAATTGAAAAACACTTTTTTTTTAAATGTATATTGGAATAAAACAAGAGAACAATACAAAGAAACGTTTTAGTACGCGATTCGTACGTGTCAAGAAAAAATCGATCTCATCTCGGCATCGGTGACAAGACCGAAACTGAATGATCGAGACTTTTTACGAGACATAGATTCACATTACGAGGCACTCGCTTATAAATTGATAATAAACATAGTTAAAGTTGTTTCAGTTGGAATTAAATAAACGAGTTTTGGCTTTAGGAGTATTCTCTACATCCTGCACTCTTCATCTCAAAACAATTCACTTCGCCTAAAAACGGTTACCGCTCTCCCGACGCTATTTTTATAGCTAAAGAAAACGTCTAATAAAGGACCAAAAATCACACTGCAGAGCCTACAGACGAAATTTTTTTTAAGTTTTGGCGTCGGAAGAGTGTTAATCGTTTTTAAACGAGGGGAAAGGATTTGAGATGAACAGTGCAGGGGGGCAACAAAAAAGATAAAATAGAATTCCTATTTTATATAATATCTACTTTATTACTTCTGAAATATTCTTATCAAAGAATACAAATTTCATTCCTTGATGATAAAAATTACGTTAAAGTTATATTCTTAGATACAAGTTAAAATGTCAATTAGAAAAGGATTTTCCAAAAAAAGGCAAATAATATTTTAATTTATACCTACCTAGGGTTATACGCGAACGCGAATTGTAAAATTGCGTGTCATTTTCCATAAAAAATGTAGTTTGGTTACGAATCACCGTTTAGCGATGTTGCGGACAAATCAAGACCGACACCGATACCTCCCATGCCCTGGTCTCGTCTCGGTGAGATCACGTACTGGTAGAAATTGATCTTTTCAAATTGTGGGTTTTAGGTTACAGTGGCACACTAATATTTTTCTATAAGAACATTTACATAATTAAATATTACAGTCACTGTGTAGTGATATAATTAAAGCCCCTTTTTGTCCTACCCCCGATAAATACTAGACTCTAAAGAACATCGACAAACAATTTATTATCTGACTATTATCTGGTTTTTCATCCCGCGAAAAACGTCATCGCACGAACACCCACCGCGTTTTTTTGGAGGAACTCTTCCCTCCACCCCCTCCCCTTTTCACTTCGCAAAAACCGTTATCGCACCCCCCCCCCGCAGAAAACTCTCCTCATGCAATCGTTGCAAAGCCAAATGTACACATCCTGCTAAGTTTGATTAATAAATTGTTTGTCGATGTTCTCTAGAAGCTTTTCGATAACATAACTGCTTTCACGCATGTGAACCGGGCGCAAAATGGCCGGTCACGAGCCGAGCGGTAGCGGGCGAAAAGGTAAAATTTTATTACTTTAATTTATTTTATGTCATTTCAAATTCCTGAGCTGAGATTCGAGTCTGCGAGCTTCTTAACGTTGGCGTGTCGCATCAGGGCCGTCCATGGGGGGGGGGGGTCAAGCTGGTCTTGCTGACCCAGGCGCCGCGTTAGGGGGGGATCCGCCTGGCGCCCCCTCTGAGAGTGTCAAAAGGGATAGATACAACTTAAATTTTGAAACCGAAAAATATTCAGATAATTAATCACCTTACGCTATACAGTGCCCCCGTGCCCAAACTACATTTATGCCCTCCTTAAAAACGATTGTATAGTTGTAAAAGTTCAAGAATGTTTACAATGTTTGAACGGAATTCAGCTTGTCCTAAAAACCAAATGAAAATATTTACACTACTTGGTGAATTTGGGCGCCTTAGGCTTAACCCCTAGTGACGGCCCTGTGTCGCACTAACCAATTGAGCTACGAACCGTTATATAATAGAGCGTAATTAAATATAATGTTTGCAACAGCCTACTACTCATTATTCAAGTTATGTTTGCTACACAAGTGAAATTGACAAATGAGTATGTACTGAAAGTGTTGAAAATACTGGAAACGAAGACAAAAGTTGCTATTTTATAGGGTGTAGAACAAGAAGTACCGTGTGTATCAAGGGCGCAATGCGATTTATGCTCGGTTGCACAAAGTGTTATCAAAAATTTGATTTGACAATGACCTTAGACTGTGATAATATAAATTATTACAGTTTTTATTTTACAGGAGCAGTCTAATGTCGTTGTGAAACTCCCTGTCATGTAGAACATTAGATTGTACTCACACAAAAACAAATGATTGATCGCTTTTTAAGATAAATTTTGATCAATATGCGTAAAACATGTTATTTTGAAGTGGAAATTGTACAAAAAACTATGTTAAATACATGTTTACATAGTTTAAAAAAATATCGTTTCAATTGATCAATTATTTTTCGAGCAGGATCGATTCAAAATTCTACAATGCTTTTCTTATGGAGAAATATGAGTGGTTAAAATCTCAGGTCATTGTCAAAACAAATTTTCTGACAACGTTTTCTGCAACTGAGCATTAGACTCGTTAGACTGTTACTCGTCAAAATCGTCTTCATTACGCCCTTAATACACAATCTTATATTTAATGTGGTTTTGGAGTTTACCAAAATAATTTGTTATATTATTTTTGATTTTATCGCGTATTGACAATTCAAAATAAAAAAAAGTAATTAAAACAAATAAAAATAAACACATCACTGCAGCTGAAATAACTTTCAAAACCGAGTATATTTTTAAGAAATTCATGTAATATTCTGAAAGGATACACCTATAATACTTCATATATGCAATTTTATGATTTTTGAACATTTTTTTATATTTCCATGTTTTATGTTAACGAATTGAAATTAACGTTAAAAAACTACTACATTATACGCGGGTACCGCTAGTAGCAAATATTATTTAAATATTTGATTTCTAAAACGATATTTTAAAAAGACACTCAATGTGTCAGAGAGAGAAGTTTTGACTTTCAAATGCCGTGCGTTAGAATGAGATCGGCAACCACTGTGAACGTGACGTAATATTGGTACGACGGCTAGTCAGTTGTTTAGCGCGACAGACTATGTAGCAGGCAAGTATGTGAGTGAAACAAGGCTACCCCTGCACCTTTAGCTGACTGACTAGTGAATCAAGGGAGGTGACGGATAGCGCCGGCTAGAACGGGAGGCATATGCGAACGGGAGAGGCCGGGCTGGCTTACACAACTGCTGGCGGACGATTTTTGATATCAAGAAACTATGAATTTTGACGTTATTTTGGCGAACTTTGAATAATAACGATGAATTAATATTCCTGGAGGGTAGTGAATTTTTCTGGATGTGCGTTAGGGATTGACAAGTTGTCGAATAACATACAGTTTTTACTGTACAGTGAAAATAATACCCTACCCGATCTAACCAAAATTCCCTATTATAAACCGTACCTTTCCTGGATTTGGGCTTGTTGCTGTGGATTTGTTAGGCACTTCGCACTGGTAATATTAGGAACCTACGTCCCAGCGCCGCATGAGCTAGCCGCGCGCTGATTAAATTCAGAATAAAATAACTAGGTTACCAGTACTAATTCAACATAAAGAAAGTAAAAGTTATAAGGTATGTTATAAATTTAGACTCACTTAAGAAAATATCAAAATGTTTGAGGTGATAATCGAATTGTTGTTCTCTGCCTTGTAACGAGTTGTAATCGTAGAAAATATCTGTTAAAGATCCTCATAGAAATATGCAGATGCGGATGTAGATTTTAAAAGAAACTTACGAGTACATCATACCCTGCAGTACAACAGTCTAGCCGTCAGTTCATGAGGAGCACGTGATCTGTCTTAGAATAATTCAGTGGCTCTTCACCCCGCGAAAAACGTCATCATACAAACACCTTCCCCGCTTACGTTTTTTGGGGAACTCCCCCTGTACTCCCTTTCTCTTCGCAAAAAACGCCACATCGCACTAAAGCCTCCCCACTGATACGTCTTTTGGGAACTCCAACTTGCACCCCTATCTTTTCACATCGCAAAAAAACGCCATCACATCCTCCCGCAAGTAACTCGCCCCCTGCAATCGTCAGCAAAGCCAAAAGTACACACCTATCTAAGTGTGAAATTATGATAAAAAATACATTAATGCTGCCAACCGGAATCGAACCAGCATACTAAGAAGACGCACTACCCAGGTCTGCTATGGAAGCTGTTTAATTTACACTTGTTTTTATGGTATACCAACTGTACTACGGTTATGCATCTTGCTTCTCGTGGTCTCACGGCCAGACTCTTCTATCCTCAATTACGGGTAAGGATTGCGGAAACACATATGTATGTTATAATATTACTGGTACACGTATCTTTTTCAACAGTTAGTTTCGTCCCTCCTAATAGCGTATCTACTCGTATTTTAGCTGCGTGATGTCTCACATTTCGCGTCCGAAGAGTATCCGCTATGAGACACTTCCGTCACTTTTGCCTTCGCGCAACCAAATGTATGCACGTGGAATTGGCAGTGATGATCAGGGGCATCTCTAACCAGGATGCAAGGCAACTTCCAATTCTCGGTCCGTACTGACAGGACTATAAAACAATAGTAGGTACAATCAATTATTTTTCTGTATATAGGTACACAGGTGCACGTGCTACTTGAAAGTGTAAAAAACTAGCTAGCTTTTGAATCGTGCCGACTGACGGCCTTCTAACGCACAACATCGAATGGTATCTAACTCCGGTCTTTGGAGTAAGGTGTGTTGGGGGCCTAATAGGTCAGAGACGCCGCTTGTGATGACACGTTATATATAAAATATAACAATAAATTTTTCTCCACACCAAGTATATTGAATGTCTGGTTTTTTTAAAATAAGATCCATCTAATTGGTTGAGGCTTTCGCGGCCAGTTGATGAACTGGTGTTGTCCTAATTCGGGTCTATAGGCCGTCGTTGGTTGGAATTGCTTCCTAACGTTTCGCTAGCACGATGCTGGATGCAGAATCCAGCATTGGAGATGGAAGGACCTCTGAAGAAGCTCGCCACTCGTGCTAGCGAAACGTTAGGAAGCAATTCTAACCAACGACGGCCTATAATAGACCCGAATCAGGACAACACCAGCTCAAGATCCATCTAATTGCGATGAAGGATTGATATTTACACGGTCTAAACATTTTGACATTTTTTCTTCATAAACTAACTCGGTAATGAAAGTATATAAGGTTCTAAAATAAAAAATAATTCAAAAACGTAGACATTTAGAATTTAATGTCATGTAAGATAAGGTAATTTTGCTGATTGGGTTTTGAACACATATTTCTGACAGAATTTCAGTAGGTACTATTCGATACTTATTTTCCCATTTTAATATAATATTCTTATAAAGTACTTGTCTAACATAGAGTGTATTTATTTTGTATTTATATTTCAATAGTATATTATTAAATAATATCACTACTCGGTATTAACTAACTGTACCTCGTATTGAGCCCTAACGAGGTACAGCTGGTGTCTTAAAATTAAATACATTTATATCTTAGAAATTATTTAACATCCAGTTACATGTATACTTGTTCGGTTAAAGATTAACCTTGCAGTTAGGCTATATTATTCATGGTATCATGGTATGTATATCAAACAATTATTATTCTCAAGGTATCTCGAAGAAATGTCATTCAAAATTATTTAAAAAAATTAAATTTCTCACAATCAACTATTCAACAAAATATTTTTCACGTATTAACTTTTTACAATAAATATTATTTTAATGTAATTTTTAATTTATTTATGTGATTTTATTTTTCAAAATAATATTTATTGTTATTAACAATTTTATGAAAATGTTTGTTTTTTAAATCATTTATTGTGATGAAATAGTCATAATTCTAGATTTCTTCCAAGATTTCTTATATTTAACTGCTTATAAGGCTTTTCCATATTTTATTAATAAACGCAAATTGAGCCGTTTTTAAATTTTTGTTATAATATTAATTAAATACGGAAATATAAACAGCAAATACACATAATAATACGTATATTTGATGACAAATTTTTTTTTAATAGAGCCTCATTATAAATCAACAAATATATGCATGATAACCATTGTTTGATAACAATTTAAATGTCACAGTTCTTTTATTTGACGACGAGAATAAAAATTAAAAATAATACGGTGACATTTAAAAAGCGTTTTTTGCAAGGATGAGCCAAATCTTAACCGAAAAGTATGGAGTAACTAATATTAAATTAATCAAACTACGGGTCAATAAACTATAAATCCAATAAAACAAGAATAAATATTACAAACATAAAGATTTTTGATGATTCAACAGGCAACACTCAACAAATATTGAAGAAAAATTCATTTAAATATTGCTAGTTGACATTTAGAATATTCGTCTAACAACAATATTAATATACTATGTAAATTCAATTTATTGTACAACCTTTAATTAATTTTTTTATTTTCTAGGAAATATTTGATGTAAAACAACATTTCTCCGAATCTTTATATAAAAACGAATGCTTAGATTTAATAATTTCAGAAAAGAGTTCATACACAGAGCCCAAAAAAAAAATATGAACAGTATACTCCAAAATTACTAATCTAATAATTATCCTGTTTTATAGTGAGCATTAGAAATTAGGTTGTACAAAACTATTTTAACTTGGCGCATGTGAAGAAATTTTTAGGAATGCCGAAATTTATTTTTATTGACGTCAAATGTTTTTTGCAAACTGCAGAAAATCTGTTCATGCAGACTTAATAATTTTTAAATTGATAGTCATTACAGAGCCCGAAGAAAATGAACAATTCAATTTAAAATTGTTAATATTATCTTTTCGCAAACTATATACTTGTACTGCACAAAACTATTTTAAATTGACGCATGTGAAAAAGTGCTTATAGATAAATTTATTTTTTAGAACTCAAATTTTTCTTTCCTGATGGAGAGAAATATATGTGCCAAGATAAAATAACATATAAATATTGTAACAAAATTGATAAAAGATACATTTAACTAAATTTATTTATATCTAAACATTTTCTCATCCTTGAGTAAAATTACAATTATTATTCTTATAAACAAATATTTTTTTGCACTCTTAAAGTGAATCTGTTACAAGTGAAAATAATATTAAAATTCATTTTAAGTGGAAAACGTGAATAAATTCGTGAAAATATCATAATAAATCACCGCCGATCACATTTTCTTGATTGCTATCACGCCCTTACAAATATCACTTAATAATTTATTTCATCATTTTTTCAATCATGAATTACATCGCTCTTAAAATTAACAAATGTGATCGTATGGCGCTAATTAGTAATTACTTTCTAATCATGATATGACTGAAATTTAATAATTAATAATATCAACAAAACAATGTTACTTGCTCTATCCATGTTTCAAAAAGTTGGCCAGTAAACATTGCAAATTCGGAAAAACTGTCAATTTTTTTGTGAACCCACATACCGATATTAAGCACAAAGAAGTGAAGACAACAGTAAAAAAAACAGTTTTAAAGAGCAATTAATTTTTAGAAACCCTTTGTTAATTGTATTTGTTAACATAAAATTTTCATTCAAAAAATATTTGGTACCTACCTTATAAGCGAAATCCAAAATTTTAAATAAAAACGTTTTTTTATATTTTAAAATAGGTGAATTTAAACATTCAGAGCACCGAAATGCAGCTAATGCCGGCGATGACTAAATCTGGTGTTATAATTAATTGATAGGTTTATAGCATTATATGCTCACAGATAAAATAAATATATCTACCTATATAATATTAAACTTAGGCTGAATTCAAAAGGATCAAAACCTAGTAATTACAATTTATTGAGAATGCAAATCTAACAATTACTGAACTACCTTATATAATACTGTGCTGATGTCCTCATTTAGTTAAATTTCAATAAAAGGTTTCATTTTAATGTGGTACTGGCTCAACCTTATAAACGATAACAGTGGATGGACAAGCTATATTTAAATTATGTATTTGATGAAAGTGTTCGAAAATGGTGCAGTAATGTTATCCATGTATTCAAAAATATTTACAAGGTATACAGACGATCTAAATAACTGTTTTTGTCCAGTTTATCAGAATTAAGATACTGCGGTTCGTATACTACCGACCGAATTACTAGGATTTTACCAACTATTAATTAATTATTGGCATGTTAATCAATCCGATAATAAGTTACAAAATAATTCATTATACATTATAACTGGATACAAATCAATAGCAAAATATTTCTAAAAACAATTTATTGATTTTTTATTCGTAGTGATAAACTGGACAATTATTCTTTTACTTAACGTTGTTCATCTCGTTATAACATAATTAGTGTTTTTATCTAGAACATTAAATATCGATTTGATCTAAAAAAATCTATTTATACAAATAAGTACAATATAATGAACTTTTCTAAAACTTTGACTACAATTATGTTAATTTGACAATTCGGGGTATTATTATTATCAGTGTACCACGGTTGTTAATTAATTAATTAATAATAATTAATATAATAATATATTCAGTCGTTTGGTGAGGTGAGCTATTTATACATAAAAGGTTGGAGATGTGCTTATGTGCTTCACCATCGCATTTTTTTTGTGTTCACATTTACAAATTTTTAAAATAAAAAATAATACCTACAGCGCTTTCTATCAATTTGTATATAATAGGTACAGCACAGTTTAATAATTTTGTACCGAGTTTATAAGCATTTATGAAATATTTTAAAATTATAATAAATTTTCAAACCATGAAACTAATTTAATGTGAAAATATATCGTTTTTTTTTTTAATTTTTTAAAAATTTGAAAATGTGTCATTCTAAATATTATACAACATAAACTTTCCCAAAAGGTTTGGCAATTTACGTTTGTTTGATGATATTTTGATTTGCAAATTAGTGTAATTTTGTTGTTAATTATTTTACAGAAATTTTATACAACATTAATAATTTAGACTGACGCGCAAAATTTCGCGGTTACGAAATTTCATGCAAATTATTTCGATGCTTGAATTTCCTGATTTGTAACAAAGTCAAAAACTTATGCTTATATTCTATACTAGTAATAATTTGATAAAAAATATAATTACAAGAAAAATAAACTTCTTTATTTTATAATTAAATGGGTTTAATACTGTTCCAAATCAGGAGGCATGGTCTTATAAGTACCTAGCGGCCTGCAACTATTTTCAAATATTATTAAAAAATCGTTGCTTAAATCTGAACATTCTGAAAACAAAATCGAATTAAGAAAAAACAGCATGCTCTTGTGTAGGTATAGAAATAATAGTTTACACAACTAGTACAATTAAATATAACACGCGAGCCGCAGGTGAGAGTGTAACACACCGAGCCTGTTATACGTAATTGTACTAGCTGTATACATTTTTGGTAACACATATTTGAAATGTACAACATTAAACTTAAGAGCTTTATTGAATTAATGTCAAACACCGTAAATTCACTGACTGATACAGTATTTATTTACTTTGTTACCATACCTGCATAGCAACGCATCTAGTAACGCTGTCGCATGGAGTAAAATATTGTATTATTGTACGCGTACGATATATATTATTTTAAGCAGCCGACTGGAGACACGAAATGTTGTACATTTTAATATGTGTTACAAAAATAAACAAAAAAGAATGTGAAAGATGATAAAAAATAATATATATTAAAATATTTAATGTAAGTGACGTAAGTGTAACTGTTGTTTAATTTATTTGTAGAAAATATTTTACAAGCCGCCGTAAATAGAAAATATACAAACTGCTCTATAAAAACGCAACAAAAATTTCAATAATGTTTGAATAGCTGTAAAATAGTAGACAATAATGTTACGTTCTTTCAATTTACTTTCACAGTCCAGCTGTAGTTCGATTGAAAGAATTTTATTCATTATGACTGTCTTCTTTTAACAGTAAACAAATAGAACATATTTTCCGTTTTAATAGACCAGTTGTATTTCAGTTACATTCTTTTTATCTTAATAAATTTTAAAAACTAAAATTTATTATTTAAGTTTTAACATTACAATTTTTTAACCTCACTAACATTTGTTTATATTTAGAATCTAGAACTGAGCACACAAGTGTTTTTAATGCATCTATTGGCATTTTATACAGCGTGTCCACGAAAGTTCTTTACAAATGGAATTTTTTTTATTAATTATTGGAGCAAAAATTTTTTTCTGTGGAAAAGTTCTGCTTCGTCCAAAACCTCTAAAACACCAAAGAAATTTTTTTTCGACCTAAAGTTATATTATTGTTCTTTGTATGGAGAGAGATGGAGGACATGTTGAATTCTGATTTATAATTCTGAATAAATAATTACTTAGAAGTTAGTTATGTTATAATTTTGAATTAAATTTGATTATGTAACTAATTTTGCGAAAATCTTGAATATCACAGATTTTCATTTTTAGTAAAATAAAACTTTTTGATTTCCCTCGTATAACTTTAGGCCGAAAAAATTTTTTTGGTGTTTTAGAGGTTTTGGACGGAGCAGAACTTTTCCACAGAAAAAAATGTTTGCTCCAATAATTAATAAAAAAAAATTCCATTTGTAAAGAACTTTCGTGGACACGCTGTATTATAGTTGAAAAATCGAACTTTGGGAGGTTGATACAATCTATCCCACAATAGGATGTCCATTATTTTTTTAGCCGTTTCTTCGGTGTACACTTTCGTCAAATTCCATTGAACACATTATGTCTGACATTCAATTTTTATAGAAATATGACTTTTTATAGATCAAATAATTTTATTTTATCACCCAATTAATTTATATTATTGAAATAAAAAACCGAGTAAAAAACCTGCTGAGTAATATTTTATGCCAAATAAAGAAATTAGAAATGCTTAAAATTATCTTAAATAGAATCCTTGCTTCAAAATCATTGATTCTCAAATATTTATAACGGATTGATATTCAATTCAAACAGATACAAAAAACGCAATTTTTAAGATAAGGACATCATATTGTGAAACACTCTAAGTAATTGATACTCATCATAGTTCAAATTATATCCCATAAGTTAGATATTCAATTATCAATTCGTATTTGAAATGAAGAAAATATTTATGACACCACATTGAAATATGACACAAAACAAATTTAGTTAAAATCGTTTCAAGTTATTTAAAAGTAAAACTTCAACTTTATTTTAACAGCAGAATGCGAGTTTATTTCGAATTTCAGATCACTCATTTATTATTGTAGAATTTTAATAAAAGAAGTCGTCTATTTTTGTTTTAGAATATGCGCCACAAGCTCAAAAAAGTAAAAAAAAATTAAATAAAAATAATTTCGCTAATCTGAGTTCTCCGCGCAACTTGTCGTACCAAGAAGCGTACATTGAAGAAAATTGATAAGATTATCAGAGCATTAATCAGAGTATTAATGACGCTACCGCAAATATTAATTGGTTTACACTACAATGCATTTTTGATTCGTAGATTGGAAATTCGGAATAAGCCCATTTATGAATGAAATGTGCAACAATTATTATGAATATTCAATAACAATTTTCATTTATAATCACAATGTATTGACTGTTTTATTGACACATGCGAATATTTTGCAGGTACTTATTAATTAAAAAAGGCATGACGAGACAACCTTTGGTTCTCAAAACAATAATAAGTACTTACATGGGCATCCTTTAGTGTGGGAAAAATGATCATAATATTTCAAATCATGAATTTGTAGCTGACGGCAAAATATACAAACTGAATATAATCTCTCTTTCTTCATGTCTGTTCAGAAAGCTGCGACTATTCACAATTTATTTTGCAGGTAGAAAAATGTTAATATCAAACTTATTGGCGCCAGATTATTTTGGGGTTATCGTTTTAAGATATCTTTACCAATATATTATTTAAAATTTAAGTTTAAATTAATTAACTATTGTAGGTATCACTTGGTATCATTAATTAAAGGTGTCACGGCAACCTTTTTACTGATATTAAACCAGTGAATGAACGAAGCTAAGAGCCAACACCACAAAGTTACCAGAACCGAAATATTAAGTACGGATATACTTATCCATTTTTACTAAATACGATCTTTTTCCTGAAATTTTCACCGGTTTGATTTTATTAGAACGACGGATGTACAAAGATCATACAATTGTATTATGGACAAAATCTGTTTTTAATTTGAGCAAAAACTGATTACGAAATAGTGGCAAACTATAAAAATTATTTTAGAATCCTTAAATAAATTAAGTTACATTGAATCATTAAAGAAGATTACCATTTGATGCTGAATATATCTTGAAATACACTGACGAGCAAAAAAAAAAACAAACTATGGTGTGGTTTTATGAAACCACGGTTCAAGTGAAACTTTATTGCTATATAACCCTAAACACTTTTAACCCGAAATCGCCGAAAGTATATAATATTGTTTACGTGGTTTTGGTAATGTAATTTGAATCCTTATTAGTATGGAGACATAAGAATCCAAATTATATCGTTGGTGGTCATTGGGCATTTGATGTGCTGCTTGACTGAATATTCGTACGATATTAGTTATGCAGACAACAAAACGTCGCTGCTTTTCGATGAGTACTGGTCTGGTCAAATACGATCACACTAATTGTATGCAGTCGTACAATATAGTCATCAACATACCGTCGCTGCTTTTCGATGAGTAATGGTCTGGGCAAATACGATCACACTAATTGTATGCAGTCGTATACAATATAGTCATCAACATACCGTCGCTGCTTTTCGATGAGTACTGGTCTGGTCGAGCGCTTCGATTGGACGTGGACATGACGTGACGTGACGCTCGACTTGCATAACCGAACGAAAAAAACGAGGATAATAAAGTTTCACTTTAAAACTCAACTTTATCTATATGCCTTATTTGTAAGCTAATACCTCATTCAGAAATTTCAAAAGCGATTTCCTAAATTATTAACTTCCAAGGGCTTCCAATAGCTTGAATCTGTTTTTGTTCTTTGATCGCCAATATCGTCCTTTTTAAAATTTAGTATTTTTTTCACTTTTTCTACAGTTATTTGTTTTTATTTATATAAGCTACTTATCGTCAAAGTCGAAAATTCTCACCTCGGTTTTCTACTAATTTTCGTTTTTCCTGGAGCAAATCTGTGCTAATACCAAAAGTTCCGAGTTTCATTTTTTTAGCAAGTTATTGTGTGAATCTATCTAAACATTTATTTTTATACCTACTTATGTAATAGCTATATAATTTAGTATATGCAGTTGTTTGGAAAATATTAATTGTGCGCATATTTATGGACATTTTTTATGGTGATGAAAATAAAATAGGTACTTTTGATTGATAGTCACAAAAGAATAAAGATTGTTTTTTTATTTTATTAATACTGCACTGCCTATGTTTATTTCGTATTTTAAAATTAGCAATTTATTGAACGACCTGAAAACAATCTAGTTTTAAAACAAAGAAATAAGTATCAATTACGGGAAATTGCGTGTCCATCATAAAAACTAAAATTTTAATGCTCTCAGTTTGCCACAAAAAAAAATATAAACTTTTAAAATGTTCATTAAATACTACATTAACTAAACATTATTTGTCGATTCATTGTGTTGTACATTTAAATACGCCTAACTCTATCTAATAATAAATAATTATCAAAAAATGGGTATTTTTAAATAGATAATAGTATAGAATGATAAATGAGTAGAAAATAAAGCTGAAGTTTGACAGATTAATTGAAGGCAATATTGAACTTCGTTTTATTAGAAACCAACACTGAATCAATCACATTAAGGCGCTATCATAGACATAAATATCGCCTGTTCGTATCGATGGAAAAAAAATATGGTCGAACAGAAGAAAGAGACAAATGGCAAAGTTCGCATATCTTTACCAATAGGATGATAGATGTTGGAAAACACTACGATTTCTATCTCTTCTCTGCTGGAGACACCTTGAATAGGAATCACGTTGTTCGTTTTTATGTCTATGGACGCTATGACTCCACATAAAATGGCGCCATTATTGTTTACCAAATTAAATCAGTGGACATATCCAATTAATACACTAATTTCTAAAATTTAAATGTAAAACTGATAATTCTTGTTCACAGCATGCAAATAAAATAGTGTTAATAAAGGTTACTCAGAAGTACTTTGTCTTCATGACAAGTATTGGTTATTTTTAAATCACCTTGTAATAATGAGGTGTTCAAATTCGGAAAAAAACATTTGTCATAAAAAATGTTTAAATCAAATCTATGTTCAAAATAATGTTTTAAGAACGTAAGTAATGTTTTATATTTTGTGCCGTCTATTTGAAAAAACGCAACAGTCAAAAATAAATATTAAGATATACCTACTTATAGTTCTATTGCTAAAAAAATGTTAGACTTAACTCGAAAAATAAGACAATAGGTATAAAATATGAAAATAATGAATGAAATAATGAATTCCACTTAATACGTTATACGATTATTTCATTTTCCGAGTTAGGTATAATTTAAGATTATAGATATACAATGATGAAAATATTTTCCGATAAATAATTGGTAAAATTCATCTGAAAATTAGTTTCACCATTGAAGATTATTGAAATATTTCTGTAACCGTTCTATCATTTCGAAAAAAAATCAGTTTCGCATGCGACTTAATAATAATTAAAGCGTGAAATTACAATTCCCAAATTTCAAACTATTGCAATTTATAATATTTCTTTTAATATTTGAATTGTTTTTTATTTATTGAGTCAAAATTAAATAATTAACAAAAATTGCGAATTTCGTAGCAAAAATACAAATGCATAACCTTGTTCGAAATGTACGATTTTTGTAAACAGTTCAATTTTATATTTTGACGGATCCTTGCTCGTATCAGAACGGTGACAGAACTATTATTGTAATTTGTATTTGAATAAAATAGAAATACCTACAAAGACAATAAATTATTTGAAGAAACTAAAAATACGTACGGAAACGGTGTGTTGATTGTTACATTGAGTTTTTATTCGACTAGATCTGTTCATCTTGAATATCTGTCAAACAGAAAAACTTCTTGTTACTCCCAAAATTATCAAAATGTTAAAAAATTTGTAAAAAACTACATGTATCTCGTTACAACATAAATATTACTGAATTTTTTAATGCTCATATACTTATTTTTTTACGTAACAAGAAAAAAACGTTTTTTTATTTTTTATTGAAAAATTTTTTTTTAATCAGTTCGCAGTTCAATAATGTTACGAAAAAACCTCCCATTAATCAAAATTTTATTAGTGCCTCAAATACTAACGCCATCTTCGATGTTATTTTTAAACGCATGTTAAAATTTAAAATAGGGTCATCTCGATGGTACAATTTCTAGAAAACAGCAAACAAAAATCAAAAAATTATGTTATCTGTGAGTTTTTTAAAATCTAAAATTTTTTTCATTTTCATAGTTTTTTTTCTTAAAAAATCAGCATAGTCAGCTTTTCTAAGTATACGCTCGCTAGATACGCTTGGTTCTTTCTCTAAGGACTACAAGTAATTTTATTGTTTCTGTATCCTAGTATTTTATTTTATTTTATATTTGTGTACCTATATTCACTATATTATGTATATTATATTATCACATTGTATTTGCGCATTGGCCTAAAGCTCGTATTTATTTTTAGAGTGAACAAATCAACTAAACTAAACTAAGTACCTATACTTCCACTACAAACGTTTCACTTTCACCGCACACATTGTTCGTCAATATCGTTCTCACAGTCTGAATATGTACCGAAACTCCGAAAAATGTGCAGAAAAGTGGGGTAGAAAGAAAAAATGATTTCGGTCCAAAACTCTCGTTTTAAAAGATAGTAGATTGAAGTTATGAAACTGCCTTAAAAAACCCAAACTATTATAGCATGAAGAAAACATATAAGTGAATTTCGTAATATTATGGTGAATAAATAAAATAAGTATAACATTCAGTTTAAAAAGAAAAAATTAAAAACTAAAAATTACTACACAGTTTAAATCGTTTGCATCAAAATCTATAATCACATGAAATTCAATAATTTTGGGAGTAGAAGATTTTGTTTGACAACAGATTTTATTAATAGTATAACGCTATTTATGTTATAACGAGATTGAAAACTTTTCAAGGAAAAAAATAAATTACTTAAATACTATTATTAATACGATCTCAAGCCTTTTTTACATTCGAAGGAAAAACTTTCCATGATGTTTCGAAATAGAATTGTAAAAATAAGATACAAAATTATTACGAAAAATCCAGTAAGTATTTTCATTTTTTGTTTGTATTTTGTCAAAATGTTTGTGCTCTGAAACTTCTTAATATGTCCATGAAGAGAATTATGGAAGCTTTGGTGTGAAGATACAAAATGTTAAAAATAACCACAAAACACCAAACCATTTAAAAATTCTCGAAGTTGGCATCATGATGATAGTCATCTCCTGATGATGCCAACTTGGTTGGCCAAATGTACGTCGAGAATTATTGAACGGTTTGGTGTTTTGTGGTTATTTTTATTAACATTTTGGTTCTTATTATGTAAAAAAATGTCTGAGGTACTTAAAGCGTCGCTAATAATGGGTTTTAATCAAATCCAGGTATTTGTGTAGCTTTATATATTTTGGTTTGGCCTTCTTATAAACGTTATTTTGTTGCATTAATAATTGTACTTTCAATAAAATCATTTTAATCATCCTTATACGGCGTATCGGAAAGTTTAAGACATCACTTAATTAAATTTAAATCGAGTTAGATCAGTTACATGTCGAATCTCTAGTGAAATGTGTTTTTCTGGATGAAAATAAATATACCTACTAATAGTTAATTCTTTCGAGTTTAGAAGCTCACATTTCCGATCGTTGGTGATTGCACCACGAGCATTAAACCACCACAACTAAAAAAAGTCCAGTTTTGATATATTTATGTACTGTAACGATTATTTATTAACTTCCCATTTGAAGTTATTGTAATGGGTCCGAAAATCGAAATCAAAATGTATAACAAATTTTTATGTTTCAAGATCACTACACTATTTTTAGAAATATGTCTGTGTGTATGTGTGTGTGTGTGTGTACGTATGTGTCCATTTCTTTCTAAGACGAAATCTCGAGAATGAAAAATTATCGACTACGTTAGGGTGCAAATCGACGCGTATTAACGTAAATATGATCTGAAAGAAATTTTTTCAAAATCGGTTCAGCCGTTCTTTTTCTTAACCAAATAGACTCCAAAAAAGTAGATTTTACACAATATCTCGCGAATACAAAATTATATCGACTTCGTAAGGGTGTCAATCGAGGCGTGTTAACGTCATTTTGATCCGACATAAATTTTATAAAAATCGGTTCAGCCGTTTTTTTTTTAATTATAGTTAAAAATAAATAATAATTATGTTTTAATGATTAAAATGATTACTTTTCTGTGTAATATCTAATTTAATTATTGTTATTAAATATTTATCAAACTGGGAAGTTCGTCGTGTGGACCTCAAGGGTCGCACTTTAGTCCTAATAAACGACCCACCTCACGGCTTGTTTATTTATTGTTTTAGGTTAAGTGTGTATTGTCCTTTGTGTTAAGTGGTTGGTGGTCTGATTTTTTAAGCCCGTCTTGGGGCATTCCTCATTAGTAGGTTTTGTTCTGTTATTGTTTGTTTTTTATTTTTTATTTAGACCCACGTCCCCCGCGCCGCTGAGCTTAGCAAGCCGTGGTCTCTCGGTTGTGGAGAAAAAGTGAACGTTACAGAACATAAACAAAACAGCAAAAAACTCACGCTCTACCAGTACAAACAACATTATTACTCAAACTTCATTAGTGTTCTAATTAGAGCAGATAATGTGGTATAACATCGTAATGAACTTTCCCTTTATCTGATGAGTAGCACGTAGCTAAAAATAGTAGATTGTATATCTAGTGTTGTAATGAGGTATATTACTGATAAGTTAGTGAGTCACACAAGTCATAGTAATATCATTAGACACGAGATATATATGTCATTTTTTGCCATACTCACTATTAAATAGCTACTTTTCACTTCATTTTCATAAAAATCCTTTTAACGTAGCCAAGGAATGTGCTGGAAAAAAGTGGTTTGCGGGTTTCCTTCAAAGGCACAATGAGCTGTCTTTAAGAATACCGCAAGGGATATCTTATGCACGTATTAAATCCTTTACCAGAGAAAATGTCGATGCATATTTTGATTTGTATGAACCTCTTTTGGAAAAAGTTAATTTTAATCCGGCCAGACTTTTTAATTGTGACGAAACTGGTTTAACTATAGTTCAGCACAAGCACCATAAAGTAGTCGGGAAAAAGGGCAAGAAGCAAATCGGGGCAATCACATCAGCTGAGCGGGGATCACTATTAACCACTGTAATGTGCTTTAGTGCGGCTGGGCAGTATGTACCCCCCTTTATAGTTTTTCCACGGAAAAATATGAAAATTGAGTTAATGAATGGAACCCCGCCAGGAACTCAATATGCTTGTCATATCTCTGGATGGATTCAGCAAGAAATATTCGTCGAGTGGCTCCGACATTTTATTAATTACACCAAACCTAACTCTGATGATCCTGTGGTATTAATCCTTGACGGGCATTATTCTCATACGAGAAATTTAGAAGTAATAAATATTGCTCGTGAAAACTCTGTTCACATAATGTGTTTACCTCCCCACTCAACCCACAGAATGCAGCCGCTGGATGTAGCATTTATGTCGCCATTTAAAACATACTACGCCCAAGAGATAACGAACTGGCTCAAGTTAAATCCCGGGCGAGTGGTAACAGCCTATCAGGTAGGAGAACTCTTCGGGAAGGCGTATGCAAGAGCAGCCACCATGGAGACTGCCATTAACGGTTTTAGGAAAACGGGTATGTTTCCCCCTAATCGAAATGCTTTTAAGGACTACGATTTTGAAGCGGAGAAAAACGAAACAGTGGTAAGAGACGAACATTTTAATGAAGAAACAGAAGAAGTAGAAGAACGGACTGAATTCGTACAAACTAAAGAAGTTACTCCCCAGGAACAAGTCACTCCTGCCAATATAATGCCTGTACCTTCCATAACCGAAGACATAATGAAGAAAAAAGTGCTCGAGCTGGAAAACCTGCTATAGTTACTAGCAGTCCCTACAAAGTTGACTTAGAAAACAGCCTCCAAAAGAAAAACTTACCTTCCACCTCTGGAGTAAAAAGAAAAGTATTAAATTCAAAGGGGCTAATGAAAAAATCGAAACCTGTTCCACGTGCTGTGGATCTGACCTTTAAAAAAGGAAAATCACGGTTGAACTGGGACTCTTCGTCAGAATCAGAAATTGAACCGGAATATCAAGATTCTGACGATGCTTCAGAAAATTTTGAAGAAGATGCTATTTGCATTTTCTGTGAAATGGCATTCTCAGAGGATTTGAGAGGTGAAGAATGGGTAAAATGTCAAAGTTGTGCTAAATGGGCACATACCGAATGCGCAGGCTGTGATAGTTTACGCTATATTTGCGATTTTTGCACTTCAAAAAATAATTAAGTCTATTTTAATCACTCTGTGAAAAAAACACTAGTTTTTTAATTGTTGACATTTTATATTGTGTTTCTGTTATTTTATTATGTACTTTACATTGGAATAAAATGTATGGTTTATTTTGAATCGATTACAAAAACCTTTATTTCTAAATAATTCTTAATATGGGGTATCCCAAATTAAGAACTTACTCTACCCCATATTGCAAGCTCCCATAGATTCAATATGGGGTACTATGTTAGAATTTAAATATTTTAAATGTCGGTAATTTTAAAATGATTTTGGTTTTTTTCATAATATAATGTTCAAAGACAGGTTAAATTTATATTTGCAAGTGAAAATTCATCTAAAATATTCTCAAAAAAGTTAATACAGCAACTTAAAAAAAAGTACCCCATATTAGGAGACTTTCCTCTATACTAGGGTTCTAGACAAGCTAGGAGAATATGAAATATTTGAATGGTATACCTGAATGTAAAGTAGCTATTTTATAGTGGGTAAGGCAAAAAAGTAATTTAATATGCTTATGTAGGTACAATTTTTTTACATGACATTATATCAGAAATAGTTTATTAATGTAATTTTCGATAATAATAAAACGAAGAAAACACCAATATAATAAAAAAGTGCTATGTGATTTACGCAATTTTAATTTCGCAAAAACTTAAAAAACAATGAATATCTCAGAACTGCTTTTTTTGAATTATGGTGGTTAATACTCACGGTGTGATATAATGACTAGGTACATATCACTCCAACGGTTCTAGGTAAAATTTAGTAATTCGACTGCGACGCAGCGGATCGGTGATTTGTGTGTTTTAGCTATTAGGTACTGCTAGGTGCCACGCTTTTTAGTAGGATGAGCTCCCCTCCTCGAAAGACAAATCTCGCTACGTCACAGTCTGGTGAGTGTATTAATAGATCAAAATAGTATAAATCGATTAAAGAAATCAACTTCCAGAAAACTATAGTCTGCAGGAACTGGTATAACCTAGTACCTACCTACAAACATTTTGAACTTTAAAATATATTCGTATACATCACATTATTTGGAGAATTCTCAATTAAGTATATTAAACTTTCTGCAGCACCGTATTCAAATGTCGTAGTAATGCGTCTAGTGTGCAAGTGAAAAATTAAAGCATTTTCAGAAACTACATGACGTCAAATATAAACTATTTCAACTATTGGGATCCAAATGAGCATAATATGACATCTGGTGTTAGAAAATTGTACACGGATCAGGGAAAAATTTACATGCTTACAGTTTTATTACAAAAATAAAACAAGTAAAATAAACAAAAAGTTTATCGAAAATGGAATCCCCAACGTTTTCTTATATCATGGTACTAAACACTATCAGTTATTACTTTACAGCGAATTATTTTCTAATGAAATGTGAAGAAACTGTTTTTATGAATTAAAAAAATATTTTATATTAATAATAAGACGTACTCATTATCATACTGTACTACAATAGTTAAGTCACTGATGATTGACAAATTTAGCACTAACAGTACCTATACCTACAAATATTTTGAGATTAGTAAGTTACTTATTTTTTTTTCTTTTAATTTTGATGTTTTTAAGCAATATTCCGTAAAGATTTCTACTTTTGACAGCTCGTTTTTCATGCATTTTTCTCGTTATAGTTCCCACATTTGATAATATGTCCGGCTTTGAGAATCCGTTCTCCTTCAACGAAATTCCTTTGTTTAGGAATCGTACCGGCCCAATCACAAATTTATCATTTCTTATCATTTTGAAAATCATAAAATTACACGCAAGAGTATACCCCGTATATGAAATTTTCCACGATCTTCGCCATGTTTTTTAAGCTCCACCTAACTGATGGATCCCAATAAAGATAATATCTTCTAAATATCTTAACAGCAACGATTTCCACAGAAAACATTGCTCTATTATACATTTTGACGTCAAATGGTTATAGTCCAAACTCTCACCGTACAAAAATCTACTGGACAACATTACTAAAATCTTGTTACTGAAATTAATAGGTAATATGATGAAAACATCAAATCGGTGGCAGACTAATTCAATTTTTGTACAACCACTTTTGTTGTCAGTATGGATAGAATATGGCTCAACACTATAGTTGATAAATTTTATATAGATTAAAGAGACTTTTCAGTTACTAACAACAATTAATGTCATCATCAAAATATGCCTTGCAAATTCTCTTTGAATACCTGGAAGATCTCATATTGAACATTTATTCATTTAGAGACAGGTCTGCCAGGTATACAAAAAAATTTGCAAGGCAGGCGATGATAATAGTAAATAATTGATACTTATTCTTCTCTATACCTAATCTGTATAAATTTCATCAAGCACTAAGTGCTGAGCCGTATTTCAGATACTGACAACAAATAATGAATGAAAAAAATTGAATTAGGTTACCACCGATTTAATATTTTTCATCATATTATTATTATCTGTTGAATAATTGAATTCAATAATAAAATTTTAATAGTGTTGTCCAGTAGACTTTTGTACGGTCAAAGCTTTGATTTTTATGATACAGAAATTAAAACTATAACTTTATGTTTTTTTATGTATTTTAGTTGGTACTTATCTATTTTTGTTCTAAATACGTCATATAAACTCATTATTACCTAAATAAAAGCACTCAAATAAATACAATATATAATATTTCTTTAATACGTAAGTATATGACTGGGAAATTTGTTATTGAAAATTTATTGATTTTCTTAATAAAAGAAAGATATCTCTTGTATCATTTTATATTATCTATTAAAGTGTCAGGTTACACATAAACAACAATTTAATTAACTGATTATTAATTATAACAAGCATTATTTGTTTTTGTGTTATTTATTTTATTTTTTTTGTATTCTGTGCAAATTAAAAACTCCATGCAAAGTGAATGATATTTATTTATTAATTGACTTAGTTTAAACATTTAATTATAAATACGGAAAAATAACCGATATAATTAGTTATTTTAAGATATAAATAATATATTTAACATCGATTGTCATATTATTTGTTTAGGGGTACACTTATGAAAAATGTTTCACAGTTCATATTAAAAAATATTGTTGTTAAGTATAGTGCATTATTTTCAAAAATGTTATCAGAACTCTCGTAAAAAATCAAACGGCGCGCTGGGTGATTGAAAATCAGAAGTTTGTACCTATTTTATTTGGAGTTTTCAAGTGAGTCAAAAAATCAACAACAATGACAATATAAAGTAAATGTGTGTAACATTTTGTTGCATTGAAACAGAAATTCAAAGACAACACAAAATTATAAAATTGTCATCTAAACAATTCACTTCACCGGATTCGTAAATTATTTGTGTTATATTTAAAAAAAAGTTTAACTTATGTGCGTCATATTAATTTTAATTTTTAAATATTTCTGAAGGTGCGTGTTTTACTGTAAAAAATTTATTTGTTGTAATTATTATTGTGGATAAGTGTATTAGTAAGTTTAGTTTTAAGGTAGAGACACACATGAGCATCTTGACTTGCCGCGTTCTGCTCGCGACTACGTTTGGAGTAAAAATATTTACCGTGAACCGAACAGTTGCAGTGTCGCAAACCATTCGGTAAATTATTTCCCCCCAAGCATCATTCCTTGTTTAATTTATTAAAATATCTGGGTTGAGCAGCATTCTAAATAATAACTCAAACGATTTATAAATTTCGAAGCGTTCGAAATATTGCTGTGTTACTGCAATATTTCGAAGCGTTCGAAATATTGCTGTGTTACTGCAATTGGCACGTGTCAAGTCCAGTGTCCTGCTGACCTCGACGCGAACCGCTTTTTGATGTTGCGTCGAAGCCGAACTAAACATCGTTGATTCGTCGAACTGTTTAGTCACTGATCCACTGGCGAGCAAAACCGCGCGTGGTCCTAAATGCTCAAAGGTAAAGCTCCTTAGTGGATCAGCAACAAAACCCCTGTTATAGAGATCGTATCCACTGCTAAGGGACGCACATGCTGAAGATACCTCGATGAGCGCGGTGGAGGTCGAAATCACGGTCGCTACATCGGAATCAACTCTTTGTAAAACAAATCTCTATGTTCTTACAAGGCCGTACATAAAGGATGTCTCAGCAAGAACTTGAATTTTGAATCGCGCGCCATTTTCGACTTGATTGTTGAGTCAGCCATATTTGGTATTTGTTTAATTAAAACATTGACATTTACGAAAATGGTGCGTTACAGGTTAGAAGAACGTTTGTTAATAGTGAAAACCCATTACAAAGAAATTGCACGCCAAATTCGTAAAATCCAGCAGGAGGTAGTGATGATATTTACACATGAAACAAAATATCGGTTAAATGGCCACCGTTGCTCTGTTGGCAGGTATGCACTCTTTTGACAAAATTTTGCAGTACATTTTGCAGTAAGGGCTGCTGAATTTGACGTGAAATTTCTTCTTTGAGTTCCTCAGTTGTCTCAGGGTGGTTCGCATAGATCTTACTTTTCAAAGAACCCCAGAGAAAATAGTCCAAACAAGTTAAATCGCAACTTCTTGACGGCCAGTTTTGGTCTCCAAAACGAGAGATGACACGACCTGAAAACTTGGTTTGTAACTATTCACTATTAACAAACGTTCTTCCAAGCTATAACGCACCATTTTCGTAAATGTCAATGTTTTAATTAAACAAACACCAAACATGGCTGACTCAACAATTGACAGTCGAAAATGGCGCGCAATTCGAAATTCAAGTTCTTGCTGAGACACCCTTTATCAGAGATGTCTCATCAATTCCTCGCCGGTTACACCGCTATTTACATCGATGCAGATACAAAAACAAAATAGTTTGTTATTTCATCGAGGTAGAACTCTAATAGACATCGCGGTAAATGCAAGCTCATCGGTCCACATTTATCACGTGTTACCACTCAAGCCGAAGTGAATTCGAATATTTTAATAAAAAATGTGCTTTCTTTAAGAAACAGTAAAGAACACTAATATATTAAGGCTCTCCGGTATTTTCGCCCTCTCATCGATGTAAACATCGACCGCGACCTCGACCTCCACCACACTCATTGAGGTATCTTCGATATGTCCGTACCCTAAGTAGCAGAGAAGCTCTGTCTCTGGACAGGCCGGTAGCACAGTGGAGATGGGCTACGCTATACAGTGATTTCAGAGACTGTGGGCACATTTGATGTTCTTTACCAAGTTTTGTTTTTTGTCAAACGAGTGCGCACGTACCCCGAGACAGACTTGCGCGTTATATAGTTCGCCAAGCCAATGAGATTCGAGCACTCTGTGACTGAATATTTAATGAAAACAGGACTTAATTCAGTGCATTTTTTGCAATACACAACATATATATAGACTATTGACACAAGCATTTTATGGTGCCCCGCCACTGGTGCGGTGAATGGACAAATATAATATGCCGACCCTGCATTCCAATTTCAATCAGGAGGACGCACGCACACTGAATTTATTAGCACATAAATGTTGGGAAATCCCGTAGGGCATCTACACTATGCCGACTGCCGGTAGTTGAAACTCGAATGTTCGGTTCGTTAGTTGACTGTGGAGCACCAAATCGAGCCGACGAGTAATATCGTTAGCGAGTAATACCGTGACGATTTTTCTCGCCAATTGATCAGAGGCTTTACTGGATCGGCTTCACATTAACATCGTCCACATTGTGCGGTTCGTCAAAATGCTCAAGTTTGTACATGGCTTTAAATTTCTAATAGATTAAAGAATTAAATTCTCAATGTATTTCGGGTTTCATAATTAGGTATATACCTAAGTGAAAAGTTTTATTTTCAAAAAAATAATAATTCGCCATTTTTGTGAAATCGCAAGTGCTTGTTAAAAAATAATTACCAAATGTACGTTTTTAAGGAATTTATAAACTGATTGATAACATAATATTAGGAGTGTAGAAAAAATAAGTCACTATCATTTAACAATTTTCAAATTTTTAAAAATATCAATCTTTATCGTCAACAGAAACTGAGCTACGTACAATTAACTTCCTATACTACAGAAAACAATGCTTACAAGCCGAATTGGAAACACATTATAAACACAATATTCCTAAACATTTTATTGTTCAACAGGAATTTGTTATTAAGAACAAAAATGTTCGTTTTGAAAAATGTGCTAACTGCGTTAGTCGAGTGGCAATATCTGTCAATTCATTTGTCATGATCTAACGTTATTTAGTCTCTCTATAATATAAATTTTATTCATAGATTTGTCATTAAAAAAAATTAGATACTAATAACAAAAGATAAATATTTTTCACTGGCTTTAAATATGCCGCTTGATCTAACGTATGCAATTTTTTATTTATTATTTAGTTACTTTATTCGGTTATTAATGAAATTTAGTGTATTTTGTGTGGTAGATTTTGTGGCAACAACAAATTTTTAATATAAAGTCACACTTACAACATATAATATGAAAGTATTTTTTTCTAAAGGAAACACCGACCCTAGTAGGTAACTAGTTATAATTATTCAACATTTGAGCTTGTTTATCTACATATTAATACGTGAACCCCAAAAGTTCTGCACCTTCGTTTTACTATTTATTATAATAGAAGGGGAATGAAACATATATCATTCGAAAGGTGCTGTGCCATAGATGTGCAGAAAAAAAAATTATGTGGGAATGTTGCCTTTAAGGCAGGTAAAAAAATACTGCCTTCCCTGCACGGGAGAATACGATAATTAATCGAATTTCGACCATAGATGATACTATTATATTATTATATTAATACATGAACACTGAAAGTTCTGGTACACTTTTTTACTATTTAAAACACCACCAGCCCGACTTCGCTTCGCAGGGGGAGAGATTCTCGCGGAGAGAGGAATAAATCATAAATTCTTATCTCTGGAACTGTTGAACCGATTCTAAAAATTATTTCACTAATAGAAAGCTATACTGTCCCTGAGTGATATAGGCTATATTCTCGCGGGGGGGGGGGGTAATTTCTATAGGATAGGAACAAAACGTATCTCTGTTGCATTTTAGCGCATAGGTGGAATCTCACTAACATTATAATCACCACCAACCCGACTTCGTTTCGCAGGGTGAATAAATCATATTCTTAACACCCGGGCGAAGCCGGATGGGACGCAATTGGTCGAATTTCGACCACAGGCGACACTAGTTAAAATTAAAATGCCTTTCTAGTGTTGTTCTTAATTTTGTTTCCAGTTCTGTTTCACAGCCACAAATTCTTCATACAAAGCTGTTGCCACCCTCAGGTCTCACTATTTAACAAATTCTGATAGTGTATCTGCCCACATACCAATAAATAGATCGTTACCTACATGTTATAGCTGATGATCAAGGCTTGGCCAACTATATTTTAAATTTATTACCATATCATAGTACACGTTCACATATTATTACAGTTACAGTTACATATACAAAAATACCATTTTAATTTTCATAAATGTGAAAGAAGATTCACTTGGCTCAGTGCATAACAATAGTATTCTAACGCAGGGAAACCCAATAGATAATAAATACTTTCGGGAATTGAAGCGAACGTTTTTTATTTTGTATTTTTATTTTGTATTACTTACAGTACCTATTTCAGTTTCTGATAACGATAAAACGTGATTTATAAAAATTATCTATATTCATGTTATAAAAAAATCCTTCCATTAGTCAACAATATACCTATTTTCCAAATGTTAACAATATAACAGCACCTGATTTTCGAGATAAGGACATATTACTGAATAATTTGTTTGCAACTGCTAGGGTCTTCTTTGTAAAAATAATGTTCAATGCGAATAAAATCGCATTTAAAAATTTAGACTATAAAAAGTTTATTTTTTGTTTGTTTGGTCGATACAGACATTTAAAACAGTTATTGTTCTTCTAAAATCTGTAAGATTTGATTAAAATAAAAACATATACCTATTTCGTAAGACACAGATAATATTTTTTGAAAACATAATATATAAACATTAATTTTTACGACAATATATAATTTAAAGTGTAGTTTTAAAGTAGTTGTGGACTTAAGTGAAAGATTGAATAAAATGTACTTTTTGTGAGACAGAATATAGTACTTAGATTGAAGGACTAAACGAACACTAAACATACCAATCCAGATAAATAGTACTTTTCAATTGCGTTAATTAGAAGTTTGATGCAATTTTAATGGTAGGGAGGGGTTGCCAATAGGACACTTCAGCCAAGTTTCCCCCATCGGATTCCCCAAGGAGTGGCCGCATCTTGAATTGAAGGGATGAAATCATGTATCTTGGTAAATACTGCTTATACGTGAAAAATTACTGTTACAAAAATTGTTAAGGAGGATGTATCCAACAACTTTTGTTTGGAAAATTTTTTGAAATTTTTTCGCCCCAATTGAACGTTTTGTTGTAAAATCAAAAAAAAAACGTTTCCACTCTCAATAGTGTCATTTTTGGGAATTTATAACTTTTGAATAGGTAATAAGATATTTAAAAAAAATTTCCAAACAAAAGTTGTTGGATACATCCTCCTTAACAATTTTTATAATAGTAATTTTTCACGTACAAGCAGTATTTACCAAGATACATGATTTCATACCTAAAATTCAAGATGGCGGCCACCCCTTGCGGAATCCGAGGGGGGAAACTTGGGTGGTATGTTCTAGTAGCACCCCCTATCTACCATTAAAATTTCATCAAACTTCTAATTAACGCAATTTCAGAACTATTTTTTCGAGCATTTGATTGGACTATACCTACACTAAATACTTTTTTTAGTAAGTAGGCAAAATTATCGGGAATATTTTAATCACAGGTTTTCTACATCATGCTTAACTTTAAAATTTTTAGGGCTGATATTGCAAATAGGTATCTTCTTGAAGTTACCCATATAGGTAACATAAGTACAACAGGCATGGACAAACTTTATTCCTCACGAACCAAGATTAACAATTTCAACAAAATGTCGTACTTACGTACATTAAATTTTACAAATTTCCGCCAAACGCTGTTTCCCTTAAATATGTGCATTTTTATTTCACAGACCCAAATGTTCTTAAAACCATCAATTTATTGTATTCCTTTGTTGATGTTCCCCTTTAAACATTTACCCAACTCTCGGGAAAAATTTTCAATTGTTATTTTGAGTTATTCTAGTGGGGTCCGTTTTGTTGTGTTACAGGCGTCTGGTCTGTGAATACTGTTTCCAAACAATTTTTTTCTGTTTTAGTTCTTTATTTTATCAAAATTTCAAAGTGCATCCTGGTTTAAAAAACTGCGCTAAAGACACATATTCTGTGTCGTTCGTGCCACTTTCTAAAATTATTTTAATAGAAGCATGTGGAGTTACTGATCCGGTAATGGTTGACGAAATTTTAATGCACACAAACATATTTTTCAATTTTAAGAAGTCTATTTAGATTCAGTATATAGTAGTGTTGACCCAATGAATGTTAATAATTGATGGAAGGTTTGGTTGAGGGTCAAAATAATGAAGCTTTACCAAAATATTGCTTGCGTAGATTATCATAGAAAATTAGACAATTATGTGTTATTACAAAAAGTATAAAACCACGTATTGTAAAAAAGTACAACATACGCTCATTCATGCACATCCGCTAAAAACAATAAAAATGTTCTGCAAAACCATCTGTATTTGAATTTGTGGGAAAAAAATTAGGAACATTGACGATTGCTATTTTTTTGTTCCTAGAGAACTGCACCACGTATATGGCACATAAATATAACGCAGGAATCTGATAAATGATTCCAGAAACTAGAATTTTCGTTAAGTTTTTATTGTCAAAAAATAGCGTTTGCTGAGGGTTGTCCATGCCTATGAAATAAAATTATAGAAAATACACTAGTATAATTTTCAAATTTTGTATTATATTATATAAAATTTTAGTAAAGCATGATTTGGCCGTGCTAGTATATATAAATTATACAATGTTAAAGGCCTTCTAATGAGCCTAAGGGAAGTAAAAAAATATGTCGAAAGTAAAATACCCTGCTACAGTGATTATTAGAAAATGTTTGCTAGAATAGTTGTTTGAGCAGGTATTAAAAAGTGGAATAGTGAACTTCAGAATTTGTAATTTGGTCGTAGATTTATAGAGATCATTTTTTTTATTTAAAATCACACAAAATATGAACATTGAGAATCTTGATGGATTTGAACATTACTTGGGGAAGATTGACGTTTTGTCCCGTTTTATTGCGTAGAAGAAAACCAATTAGATTTTTATAGAGTAAACAGAATTTTAAATAGTTCTATAATAATTAATTTAGTTTTGTCAGTTTATTATCTGTTTTAGAAATTAAATGTTATGCCGTTAGCTCCTCATTTCCAATATAAACTTTCTAAAAACTTGGGTTAGTCAGTTTTGTTTGTATCGTGTAGTTAAGACCAATAGAATTCAATCTTACTGAAATCAACATATCCCAAATCATCAGTCCATCTCTAAATTGACTAAAATTACACCAGACTTTACACATTTTTTCCAGACTAAAATTCACAGAAATATAAGAACAACGTTTTTAGTTTATGTTCCATAGTAGGATCGTCCCACATTTTTTTTAGGATTGGAATCTACGTTACAAATAGATAATAAAACATTTTTTGAAAATGTTTCGGAGGCTTTTTCTACAAAAGAAATTCCCAAAAGTGCGTATTTTTCACTGATTTTTAAACATAGAATTATACCGCCACGGAATACGTCATTCACAGCCAGCCTTCTTTGATTGGCTGCTGTAGTTGAATCACGCCCACTGATTGAAAGATAAATAGAGACTAATATAGTACACTGATTTGTTTATGTACAGTTGACAGGCCGGCAGTAAGAAGTTAGGTTAGGTTCTTTACGAGTTATGAGTGACGAGGAAGTATTCCTCTCTTTCCATAGACATTCATCTCATTATATCTATGCGTGGACGTATGACGTCATGATATGGCGGCTAAGATCATCCGTTTGAAATGAATAATTTTTTTTAATTCTTGTTTGCAATTAAGGGGAAGTATATAAAAACAAAAAACGTGAAGATCTGTTACAATCTCGAAATATTTTTTTCGGACTAAATCCTTACTTCCCTATCATAGTAGAGGTGGGAAGTAAAAAGTTGGTTTACATTATTTGTTTATATATGAGGAATAACATACACTGTTTAAAATTATAAAATTTTTATACGCGGGACGACCCTATTGATATTGTGACAAAAGTCACGTTCGAAATAAATAACTTCTGAGCAGCTTACTGTAATTTTGAATGAGTTAGTTCTGTGTTTAAAATTGAAATCTGATTGGTTATCTCCGTGTTTTACAAATAACTCTCGCTAAATTCAAAGTCTGATTGGCTGGCTCTCGAGGATCGTGTGTAGCATGAGGTGCCAGCGCCGAACGCCGAATCGGACGTACCGGCATCCGTGATAAAGTCGGCAACTATCAGTGTGTCTTTACCTTGCAACATCGTCGGCGGCCCCAACATCGCACCGCCTCCTCCGCCGCCACCACCGCCGCCCCCGCCGCGCTGTGCGTCGCGCTCCACTATCCGTTGTTTCAGAAGACGAATTTTTTCTTCTTTCTGTATTAAAAAACATTGACCGTAGTTCACACTACACACTACAGAAGTGAAAGTTATACGAGTGGTCGCGGTCGGTCGCCTGACTCAGTCGCCGGGTAGATAGAGCAAAAATGTAGCAGGATATCTAGGGCAAAAGTAGTCGAGTAAATAGAACAAAAGTAGCTGGCAACATAGGGCAATAGATAGCCGGGTACCTACTACCTAGGGAAAAATTAAACGGTCACATAGGACAAAAAATAACCTAAGGCAAAATGTTGCCGGGTTGCCAGGGAAAAAGAAAGTCGGGTACAAATGGCTAAAGCTAGTCAAATATCTAGGGCAAAAGGCAGTCAGGTACATATAGGGCTAAAGGTAGCCGGGTATCAAGGGCAAACGTAGCTGCAGGGAACCTTGGGCTCAAGTAGCCGGGTAAAAGGTAGTCGTATAAGCTGCGGCCATGCCTTCCCAGCGTCGCACTCTAGCTCAACGGTGCAGACGAGTGGTGTTGTAGTCTTTTATTAGATCTTTTCGTTAGCGTTACGCGTTTAGCCACATAAGACCAATTCACTCTACTGTTCATTCTGAACCCAATTTTTGGATCATTATCTACCCCGAATGGAAGTTACTAATTACTTGCCATATATATTATATAATTAATCAATGAATCCAAATCGCAACTACTGTAGTCAATAAATAAACATGAGAATAACAATCAATATGATTAGATTCCTAGCCGTAACTAAATTCACTATATTAGTGAAACTAACATAAGAATATCAGACGAATTATCGCCATGATATTATATAGAAGGTTATATAGGAAAAATGTAAATGCACCGCCGGGACTCGAACCCAGAACTCCCAATTTCGCGTAGGGAAAGTTTCCAGTTACTACACAGTGCCCAACAGCGTACATTTAATTCTTCCTATATAAGCAACGATGACCGCAGATTCATTAACTGCGAGAGCTATTATTTATAACAACATTACAATGAATACTGTAGTCAAGTTTCAAACTTTATGATAGTGAGTCATGCATAGTTCGTAACAAGGTTAAAGGAGCGGAAAAGTAATGAAACCATGTAAGCATACGCGTCCCATGCATAAAAACTGTGTCACTTATATAAATAGTGAAGTATAAGTGCATGACTCACAATCTTAAATTTTGGAACTTGACTATTATTAGTAGGTAAGTTTGACATTAAAAAAATGTAAAAGGTATAAATTGATAGAATTTTTTCTATCGCTCACCTGTGCTATTAATCTTTGAAGCTCTTCATTTTCATTAACAAATTTCTGATACCTTTCTTCATCTTCTTTAGAAACTCCAACGTCTGGATTATATTTACTTTCAGCCTTATCCCTAGGATGTCTTACAACTTCTATAACCTATAACACAATAATTATCTTTTATTAATTTAGTATTACACGCTTTTTGAGCAATATAAGACATTTGCTACTACCGCACCCAATTTCTATTGAAACAATCAAGGATCCAAAAATAATTAAGAGAAACGTTTTTTTTACAGGAATTAAATTTAACCACCGATAAGTGCTGTCGTTTTTTAAGTAGGTGGGAGTTTCGAAAATGTAATTCAATAAGTCAATTTTCAAATGGGTTTTATTTGGAAATGAGTGTGAGGAAAGTAAACTGTAACAGTTTTTCTATTTTGACAATGAAAATTATGAAATTTGTTAAATTGTCTATAATTTTTCCCAGATAAAAATCAGAAGATCATAAGTTCTATTAAATTTTAATATAGTAGCTATTTGAAACTTTTCCTTCAGATATAGGGTAAATGCGGGAGAGATGCCGCGGTAGGAGAGACGCCGCATGACTATTAACTTACCTATTTACCATTAATGGATGGTGCTACAAGTACGTATGGTTCGTTCATCTTATCTTGTCAAGATAAGATGAACGAACATACGTACTTGTAGCACCATCCTTTAATGGTAAATAGGTAAGTTAATAGCCATGCGGCGTCTCTCCTACCGCGGCATCTCTCCCGCATTTACCCTAGATAAAACAGAATGCCATCAGTTTCCAATCGCTATTCATAAAATTCTATCAGATCCTTTCAAAAGCGAAGGTCAATATATAATTTTGAATGTAATACAATACCTTTGGTACAAATATAAGCGCCATGGAAAGAAAACAACAAAACACTATCGATAATGCACAGAATGCAAAGCTGGCGTCCTGCTGGCTGGCTATCACCATGGCAACCGGGCAAGTGATCAGGCACAATACTACCACGTTATAGATGCTCATGCCAACATAGCGTGAGTCATTAATCTGCTTCACTTTTATGCTACGAGTCTCGTAGGCCAGAAAAAGGCCGAACACAAGTACTAAGCCTTTGTAACCGTATATCACACCTGCAACAAACAAACAACACCCATTAGGCTGAAATAAAACGATTAGCAACTTCGATTCGGACTTCCATGGTTTTTGAAGGTTTTTCGAACACTTTAGTCCTCGTTAGGAACAACTCTTTTGTTTTTACCACGCTTATAATATCAGATTCACTTGTATGTTTTGTTGTTGTTGCACATATGTACCTATGTTTATAAAAAATTCACAGATTTCGCAATCCTTGCAACCATCGAGGACATTAGAAATGATAACAGCATATATGAAACATAATTAACTGTTTATTATACACACAATATTTATCAATGCACTGTCAGGAATAACCCTATTATTCTTCTGTTATATACGCGTTCACTTTTGCTTGATTACTTAACTTTTAAATGGATTTTTCTACAGTATTTATTAACATTTGCTCAAAAATAACACCGCAAATCGTCGCAAATACCTCTCAATTAACTAGACATGATATAAAACACATTTCGAAAAAATTGCACTTGTTCAATTTTGCATGATTGCTCCTCACTTGATCGCGACACCGTTGTCTTTTGGCCTTGAACGAAAACTCGTAAATCTGCCCCCATATACGAACATAAACATTTCCAATGTTAAAAAAACCTTGCAACTCTATTTTCACCCTCTTCCGAATTGACGTGAAACCTTGCAGTCGTATGTAATTTCGACGACTATATCTAATATTTTGGCTATTGTAATATTTATATAACAATTTAAAATAATGAAGAAAAACATATGGTGGAAGTGACGGTGTTAATGATGGGAAAACGTGTCGTCACTAAATGGACTTCAAGATCGTGAAGCTGGACTGTTCAGTGCTAACGGGCAAGACACCTTGTAATAGTGACGCATTAGCAGAGATGGAGAGAATGGGCGCACATATATCTAATGAAAGAGCCACCTCCTCCATATCACATAATTAGAATGTACTCTAGGTCTCTAGTGCCGCAAGATTTGCAATTTATCAAAGACAAAAAAGTTCAAAATAAAATTTTTATAGTTTCAAAAAAATCTAAAAGAACACGTTTAAATATCAGCGCACTAAAAAGTAGAAAATAAATGTCATTCTCTTCTATAACGTTTAAAAGCATGGGGCACTCTGAATTTAACGAAATATAAGTACTAGGTACGTTGACTCACCTAGCCAGACTGTATTATGCTGACTTTCACAATGCTCCAGTTGGGGTCGGATTTTGTAATCGTCGCCAGCTATGGCTGGCATCTCCAACGGAAACTGTTCAACTTGACGTTGCAGAGGATCATGCAGTTGCCACGTCAGCAGCAGAGCTATGTCTACGGCTAGTAGACCTGACACCATCGAGTACAACTTCCAAGGCTGCACTTTTTTCTGTAAATTTATACGTTCAGTGTAAAAAATTGCTACAGCTAAACTTTACTTTTCTAAATGCATTTATATTGAGTTTTTTACAAAAGAAGTAAACAAATTCGACTTTTAAAACCCCTATGTGGTGGAAGAATTATTCGAGTATGCGGCTTTAGAAATCGGACTAATACAGCGGAGGTCATTAAAAGGCTTTAACTACTCGCAAAATTCACAGATTTCGCAATCCTTGCAACCATCGAGGACATTGGAAATGATAACAGCATATATGAAACATAATTAACTGTTTATTATACACACAATATTTATCAACGCACTGTTTAGTTTTGTCAGGAATAACCCTATTATTCTTCTGTTATATACGCGTTCACTTTTGCTTGATTACTTAACTTTTAAATGGATTTTTCTACAGTATTTATTAACATTTGCTCAAAAATAACACCGCAGATCGTCGCAAATACCTCTCAATTAACTAGACATGATATAAAACACATTTCGAAAAAATTGCACTTGTTCAATTTTGCATGATTGCTCCTCACTTGATCGCGACACCGTTGTCTTTTGGCCTTGAACGAAAACTCGTAACTCTGTCCCCATATACGAACATAAACATTTCCAATGTTAAAATTGAAATATCGGTTTTAGATCAATTCTACGAAGAAGACGAAAGTATATATCCTCAGAAGTCAGAGCAGCTGTGTCATAACTCATAAGCTATACTGAAGCTTCAAACACATTATCTCCGAACGGAACCCTATTACTAAGCCTACGATATCTGTACGTTCGTCCGTCTGTCACAAGGATCTATCTCACAAACGGTAAGAGACAGCTAGTTGTTCTACACTAATAATTGACATATTATCTCAGGAAATAATAGCTTGATAGTCATAAAATTTGGCACACATTGAAATTAAATGTTTGTTTGGCTGCTTGAGAATAATATTATGATACATTTCTTTAACTGTAACAAACGCGACTAATTTCGATATGAAAACTGAATTTTTTTTCAAAACGCATTTTAAACCGTGCGAGTTTTTATTTAGTACACAGAGGACAATATTTATGCAATGTAATTTTGATAAGTACACATACGAAATAGGTATGTAAGTATGGAAACAAAATCGTTTATAAAATTCCCTACGTGTACTTATAAAATCTCAAGAAAATTGCATTGCATAATATTGTTCTATGTGTACTAAATAAAAACTCGTACCGTATATATTTTTTTCCATAATAGTAATTCACTCATATGCTTAATGCAATAAGATTACTTCGCTCACCGGCTGCAACATAGACAAATGTAAAAAATTTTCAAAAAAAATTCTAAATGACAAAATTCAGTAATTTTCCCAAAAAGTATTAATTTTTAAATGTGCCATTGTTGCAGGTGGTGAAAATTTTCATTTTCCGAGTGCTACTTACTTTGGGATCACATTTGGACTTAGTGGTGAGACGATGCACTCGCCACACTTTGCTGAACATGGCGCCGTACGATAGCGTGAAACCGACGGCTAATAGCCAGGCTCTTGCCTGACACAAAATAGTGAACACCGCCGGGGATACGAACTGTCCGTCGAGACCCAACACGAATACACTCACCAAACAGACTATCACTCCGCACAACATTATTGTGTTGCACTTCGGATGCGACGATTGAATCACCCTGTAATTAATATGGAGTGTTAGTAGGTACCCTAAACTAAAAAATTACAATGAAGTTAATGTTATAATCCATGTAGCCCAGTGAAATTTATATATTAGGAGGAAAATAATTATTGAAGTTTTATATAATATCAGTTTAAGATCAAAATAATTCTTATCCGTTCATTGTAGATTATATATAGATGCATAATGGGGTTAAATACTAACGAGTTGTGACAGAATGTAAAAATGAGCAATAATACCATTACGCACCAAATATATATTATGGTTTTTTCGTTGGAGAGCAGCCAATTATATAATTGTTTCGAAACATATAGGAAAAAATCATTTTACCAACCAGTGGTCACAGTCAGGATTCTAACCTGAACCTTTCCAATATAAGAAGAATATTAATTTAGCAATCATGTCACAGTTGAGTATTGTAAGCTCATTCCGACGCGAAATTGGAAAGGTTCAGGTTAGAATCCTGACTGTGACCACTGGTTGGTAAAATGATTTTTTCCTATATGTTTCGAAACAATTATATAATTGGCTGCTCTCCAACGAAAAAATCTTTCAATTGCATACAGCCGTATAAAAAAAACTATTATTATATATTATGGTGTTTTTTGCCATTCCCACTACAAAATACCTACTTTTCACTTCATTTTCAGCATTTCAAAAAAATTTTGGCAGTTCATTTGCGTCGTCATCTTTACATTTACAGCAGGCCGTGAGTATGTAATAACTAGCCGTTACCCGTGGCTTCGCCCACGTATTTTACGATTACAATTTATTATCCCCCCCGCGAAAAATTCTCCTCCTGCGAAGCGAAGCCGGGCTGGTCGTGTTTATTCGCTCGAATTTTATAATACATAACTCATTCGCTTTGCTCGTTTGCTCGGATTTTATTAATACATTAGACACTCGCTTCGCTCGTTCGCTCGAATTTTATTAATACATGACTCACTCGCTTCGCTCGTTCGTTTGAATATTAATAATACAATACTTACTCGCTTCGCTCGTTCGCTCGAATTTTATTAATACATTACTCACTCGCTTCGCTCGTTCGCTCGAATATTAATAATACATTACATTTGTTATCCCCCCGCGAGAATCTCCACCTTAAATTTGTTATCCCCCCGCGTGAATTTTTCCCCTAATTTGTTATCCCCCCGCTAGAATCTTCCTCTCTAATTTGTTATCCCCCGCGTGAATCTTCCCTCTAATTTGTTATCCCCCCGCGAGAATCTGCCCCCCTGCGTAGCTTTCTATTAGTGAAAGAATTTTTAAAATCGGTTTAGTAGTTCTAAAGATAAAACAAAAACAAATCTATCCCACGGGAACCGTACATTTTTCGGGGATAAAAAGTAGCCTATAACATTATCTGACCCCTAAACTTCCGCTATGCAAAAAATCATGTCGATCCCTTGCTCTGTGAAAAACAAAAACAAAACTATCCCACGGGAACCGTACAGTTTTTCGGGATAAAAAGTAGCCTATAACATTCTCTGACCCCTAAACTACCACTAAGCAAAAAATCATGTCGATCCCTTGCTCTGTCAAAAACAAATACAAAACTATCCCACGGGAACCGTACATTTTTCCGGGATAAAAAGTAGCCCATGTGCTATTCCAGACTAAATCTATCTCTGTGCCAAATTTCATCCAGATCCGTTCAAAAATGACGAATTTCCATACAAACTTTCATCCCCTATTTAGCCCCCTTAGGGGATGAATTTTCAAAAATCCTTTCTTATTGCTCACCTACGTAATATAAGGAACTCCTATGCAAAATGTCATGCTTCTAACTTCAAAAATGACGAACTTCCATGCAAACTTTCATCCCCTTTTTAGCCCCCTTAGGGGATGAATTTTAAAAAAAAAATTTCTTAGTGCTCACCTACGTTATATAAGAAACTTTTGTGCAAAATTTCATGCTTCTAACTTCAAAAATTACGAATTTCCATATAAACGTTCATCCCCTATTTAACCCCCTCGGGGGTTGAATTTCGAAAAATCCTTTCTTATTGCTCACCTACGTAATATTAGGAACTCCCGTGCAAAATGTCATGCTTTTAACTTCAACAATGACGAACTTCCATGCAAACTTTCATCCCCTTTCTAGCCCCCTTAGGGGATGAATTTTCAAAAAAAAATTTCTTAGTGCACATCTACGTTATATAAGAAACTTTTGTGCAAAATTTCATGCTTCTAACTTCATAAATGACGAATTTCCATACAAACTTTCATCCCCTATTTAACCCCCTTAGGGGTTGAATTTCAATAAATCCTCTCTTAGTGGGTGCCTACGTCACAAAAGGAACCGACTGTCCAAATTTCAAGTTTATATCTTCAGCGGTTTGACCTGGGCGTTGTCTGTCAGTCAATCAATCAGTCAGTAACGGAACTGTTTTATATATATAGATAGGCGGATAGAACGAATAAACATAAGTAACTATGGCAACCGTTTACTTACCGCACTCTAGTTATGTTATGAAAACACTTTCGGCACGCCTGTTTGTTAAATGACCCAATACAGGCCGGTATATATGCATGGAAAGTATCTATTTTGTAGTGGGTATGGCAAAAAATATCTTTTAATTCCTTAACAATTTTATGATAAACGGTACATCTGACAATAAGAAAACAAGATGTGGAGAATAAAATATCCAATAAAAAAACTTTAGGTACCTATATGTATTTTTACTGTAAGAATTGCGCACTATTTTGAGAAGTAAGAAAACGGTTTTTGTGTTTTTTTTTACAAAAAATATTTTTTACTGGTTTTTATTAAGAATATTCGACTTCTATTTTTGGGCTTATTCTATGAAAAGTTAGTAGGTATAGATTGTGTGAATACTTTCAGAAAATATGCACTACCTATTAAGTTAATACAGAACAATTCTATTTTTTTTCTACTCAATTAGTGCTTCTTTTGAGTACCTGCACAGTCCTACGAATTATTGCTGATGATGCCAGGAAGCAGGAAAAAATTCCTCTGCACTTTAGACCCTCAAAGGGCACACTGTATTGCCCAAATAATAATCTAGGTTTCTGAACAGATATGTGTTTTCGTTGAAAACTTTCAGATAACCTGTCTAGTTTAGTCATCAATTAGTATAGATAGTACCTACTAAAGTCTGAGGCTGTGCTTCCTTAGCAGTATAACTAATTAACTTATTATTTACCTCCGATGGCTGTGCAGAATATTGAATACAATTAAACCAATGGCGGCAATAATGCCAACACTGGATACCACACACATGCATACGAATAACGGCAGCGATATTGTTCGCAATTCGTAACGGATTATCATTCTGTCTTGAGGTACTTTTCCACCTGCAAAGAATAAATAAATCTGTTATTATAATCTGCAGGAGTACACATACTACATAGGTATTAAAAAATAGTTATGTTTATTATTTTTTTGTAGATTATTTATGTAGATTATATTTTATTTATATAGATTTTTATTGTTCATTTTGTATCAAGAACCAGTAATAGTTTTCATATTTCAACACAAAATGTATGTACATTTTTAGGTGTGACCTAAGCAATCCTAGAATTGTGAATTGTTACAAACTACTTCTATAAGTATTTCATTACAATAATTGCATAGGAGAAACTTTTTCTGAATTAGTAAAAAATTTGATTTTATAAGATAAATCATAAAGATAAAATAATAAAAGTGGATGTATTTATTTTCATGACCACGGTTACAATTATTTGTGTTTAACGATATTCACATCTGTCTGTACCCATTTTTAGGGTTCCGAAGCTAATCGAAAAATTCTGAAAAAAATTTAAAAACAATTCCAACGAAAATTCGTTTAAATAAGATATGTTGTGTAGTTTTTGAGATATGGAATATTTTTGGTTACCTACATGCTATTTTTTAAGTTTAGCTACCGCAGAAGTAACTTTGTTTATCACAGTGTATTTTAGAAATATTATGAAATACAAACTTATTTTTGGGAAACTATGTTCAGCTTAAAGACTATAGTAATAATAAAAATAAAGACTATAAATTATTATTAACTTTGAATTTTAACCGTGAACGTTCTTCCCGACTAAGGAACCCTTCACTGTGCGTGGTTGGACACGCACTTGGCCGCTTTTTAATGCTACACGGGCCTGCAGCGAGACAAGATGTTGATTTGCTTTATCGCTGTATCTCTTACTCCTTTTTGTGTCTGGCACATGTATTTATTTTTCTTAAGTCAATAGTGGAAAGAAAACAAATTGAAAATTTTATGAACACAGGAGCTGGAAAAATTATATAAATATAACTAAATATAAGTGTGGCCAAGGTCTTCTTGACATCAAAACATTTAATTTATTTTTTTCATTTGTTGAATCTGAAACACTCGACGTTTGAACTGAATTTATGCATCGGGATTTTGGGTTGATCCACATCAGCGAATTAAGAATTGGAAGGTCCTCAAACACAAAATGATTTTGAAACCCCTCTTCTTCAATAATTTTTAAAAATAAACTTTTTTATATCGTTATGTATTGTTAATAGTACTAATATAGTCTTATTTTTGTTCTCTGCGGCCCCTGCAATACTAAGGCCTCAAGCGCGCTTTTATTGCGGCAGTGCGGTGATTAAGCCACTGGTCATTCATTTTATTATTGGCAGTGTTAAATGAAAATATATGTCCTTGAAAATATCTTTCAGATAAATTTTAATTACCAACGCTACATTCATCCTTTCCTAGAAACAAAATGTTTGATAAAACAATTTGAAAAGAACCTTTATTAAAATGCGCATTGATCACTCCCAATATAAAACAGTTTTTCTGTACATATTCTCTTTTAAATAAAAATTGAAATATAAAATGTCAATCTTTCGTCAAACAATATCTCTTTGTTGGAATTTCAATTTCAAATAATTTTAAGCCTATTGAATAGTCAACGTGGAGAAGTACTTGAAGCATAAATATCTCGGATATAACTTTACAGTAGGTCTAGATTGTAATGTATTACGTAGTGTAACTAGAACACGGTTCCAGGGTGTCAAATTAAAAAAAAAAATGTGAATAACGCGGTACCTACTCACGAGACTTGATGTGTATACATGTGAACACATATTGGTTTCATTCGGAAAAATTATGCACTTTTAATAATAATAATAATAATAATAATGATAATGATAATGATAATAATAATAATAATAATAATAATAATAATAATAATAATAATAATAATAATAATAATAATAATAATAATAATAATAATAATAATAATAATAATAATAATAATAATAATACGTTTAACGTCCGTTTCTCGACATTATGTCATAACAGACGCCATTCGCACCATTACATTTTTCCATTTTTACCACTTCCCGTTTTATACATTTTTATTATACTTCAACTTATTTAATAGCAATGTGCGAATGGAGGAATTATAGGACATTAGGATAAGGTAGGCAACTTTGGGAGCATAGGAGTTTGACAGGTAATCGGCCATGGCCTTGAATAAGGTACCATCTCGATATTCATCTGGAATTATTGAGGGAAACCATGGAAAACCTCAAACAAGATGGCCGGTACAGGAATTACCGTTTCTCGGCGTGAGGTAGTAGGAAAAAGTCCTAGCCACATCTGCCCCCGCCGGGATTCGAACCCAGTACCTTCCCAATGCGAGTCTAGTGCTGTACCACTAAGCTACAGAAACTTAATTGATTTAATCATGAAATCATATAGGAATTCTAACCTAAAAGTTTATTTTCAAAAGATAATTTTTATACGATAATGTCCTAATATTAAATACATGTACCACTGTTATTATACTCTGTAATTGGACACTATGCCTGTAGGGTATATTAAATTAATAATAAATAAAATCTATACATATTATAAATTGAAGTCCCTCGTCGCGTCTGTTCGCGCTATTCTCAGAAACTACTGTGAGGATTTTCATTCGGTACCAATAGACAGACTGATTCACGAGGAAAGTTTAGGTATATAATTTATGAATATTTTATGCAAATAAGTCAATATTATGATGATATTTCTCAATTCTCGAATAAGTCCTGAGAGCTTCCATGGCGTGCGCTGCGTAACACCACCAGCTCGACTTCGCTTCGCAGGGGGAGATATTCTCGCGGGGGCACAAAAAATCATACTTCGCTTCGCAGGGGGATAATTTCTCGCGGTGGGGTAACTAAGTCATAATTTCATAGCATCCGGGCGAAGCCGAACCAGGCCGCTAGTAAATAATAAATATAAAAAGAAATATGTATATTGAACAAGTTACGTTGAACTCTTTACACGTTTAATTTCACTTCACTGAGAACAGCTGACGTCGCTTATGTAGGCAAATAGGTGTTAAGGCCTGAACACATTAGCGTAGTAGCGATGGCGGTGGTGTTTGAACACAACACTGATAAACAAATGGACACGCGCATATTTGTCGCTGCTTGTCAGCGGTAGAGCATTCTGGTGCTGCGTTCTATGGCGCGGTGGCGGTCAGACACAACTTGTTGAGTTTGACCGCTGACCGTGACGTATAGTAACGTTATTGTATTCATACAGAAATACAAAATTTATCTAGAAAGTTAAAAACTGCACGATGTCACCGCAAACGCCACCCTAACAGTATGGCCTACTCAAAAAACGCCACACCACGCTAATCTGTTTAGGCCTTAACTGTAAAGTGGTTGTACACACACACACACACACACACACTAACGCAGTCACATATACATGACTTATGCTAGAGCTCCCATGACGCCCGTACCGCGAAAAGAATACAGATCAAAAGAAGCATTGTCAATATTCACCATTTATCATTTTTTATGTCTCGTAATTAGATTTTTATTTATTGTGGATTATAGACGCGTCGACAACTTAGGTCATTAGCGTCTTAAATACAACAAATATCATATAACACTTAAAACTAAATAACATCACAAAACATCCATGAGCAGAGGTGGGATTCGAACCCACGACAGTCTGATTCAGAGGCCGCGACGCTACCAACTGAGCCATACTGTCCTCTCTCGTGATTAGAGGCTGTTCTGAAGTTTTGGTGCCCTAGGCTATAAGAGCCATGCCACTTGTACGGCAGTTTCTTGTTTCGTCAATTCGTGTTTCGTCACCTAGGGAAATTTCACCAGTTATGACCCATTTTATTCTTGTTTCGTCAACTGCAAAATATACCTGCTTAAAGTGTTCTTGTTTCGGCACCTCATCTTTGCACCTGCGCCAGTGATTAATATTTAAGGTTTTACTATATTTAAAGTTTAGTTTGTACCAAGCAACATTTCGGTAAACATGGAAATGCATTGAATATAGAGAAGATGAAATTGTTCGAAAGCATATAAGAATGTATGCCGCTTTAGCACATTTACCTACGGAGTGGACAGATGAAGGATTTTTTATAATAACATTACTAATTATTACAATAAATATTAAAAATAATATAAACATTAAAAAGAATTTAGGTTTACGGACTTTTATGACCCTAGTACTCCCAGTTGACGAATGCGGAATAAATTATTACCTGCGAAAAGGTCAAAAAGGTACAGGTACAAGTATAATTAAAATATATTAGCTTCAAAAGTACAAAAATCTCTTATAAATAGGCTATATTAATTAATGAATACATTTTTGAATGGTATTTTTCCGGATATATGGGCATGATAAATGAATTGTGAAAGATTATGTTACGCCGTCCGTCCCTGTAAACATAATAATGTAGGTGTAAATATTGACTTACCACTCCACCGCTCCCTGTTAAACCATGTCAGATTGTCAGCTTGCGTATCGTAATAACCTAATGTGATATACTTTCTGTCCAACAACTGTTCAATTTGCGTTAATGCTATACGGTCTCCCTGAGAACTGAACGCCACAATTCCCTGCAAATCAACAAAACACTTCAATATCTTCAGACCTCATTATTATACGTATCACAGTAACGTATGTACCTAAATGCGTGTGTCATTTGGTGGTCTTTATTGTACTAATAATACGTATGGTTATTTGAAATAAGTATTAAAATTATGTATAATAATTTCAAGTGACTGTTGTGAAACAATTACAACAAATAAATCAATCATTACATAATATGATATGAAAGTTCGCATGTTTTTTTCTCGAAAAACCTCCCTATTTTCGTCCTCAGGGAAAAAATCGAAAATCATTCCATTGTAGGTTCTGTATCGTGCCCTATACTATAAGTGTACAAAGTTCAACGGGCGCCTTCTGGAGGGCGTGGAAAATCGGACAGCCACACACACATTAGGAAAATATATTATGTAGATATTACACGTATTGTTTTAGCGAGAAAAGATCAAAACATATCGTCATTTTTGTGAGTGACTAATATGTGATCATTTTTCAAAGAATAAAAAAAGAGTGTTTATTTTTTGCAAATATTTACTAGGTGGGAAGTATAGGACCTCGTATAGGACTGGTCATCTGTCGAATTTTTTTTTGCAGATTGAGCAGTCAAGAAAAATGTTCGTTTATATAATATTTTTTGTATGTTTTTAACTGACTGTTCATGTCTGTATTTATAGATTTCTAATGAATTAACTAACAATGAAAATTATAATCAATAATCTACATTTTGATAAATTATTACTTCCCACCTCTACTATGGTAGGGAAGTAATGGATTTAGTCCGAAAAAAATTTTAACAGATTTCACGTTTTGAGACCCTAGCAATCGTTTAAGACCATTTTCTGACTGATGTCTGTATGTGTGTGTGTGTATGTGTGTGTGTATGTGTGTGTGTATGTATGTGGTCAATTTTTCGCCTTCGATATCTTAAGAACGGAACAACATACGGGCATGCCGATTATTCTATTGTGTTTATCAGCCTTTAACTTAGATCTGATTAGATTTTGAGTCAAATCGGTTCAGTGGATCCTGAGATATTCAAAAAAACGTTCTCAATGTCACGTATTAACATAGGTAAAAAAAAAATATAAATGAATTCTAGATGTTATAATATGAAAAAAATGTAAATATTTTTTTTCTCTAAAATGTATAGTTTTCGAGAAAAAAAATATTTTACTAAAAAAAAATAAAAATTGTACGTAAATCAAGGTAACCATGATTTTTGCTATATTAAGCTAGCCATCAGTAGATCACCAAACAAAAAAGAGGGCCATGCTTTTTTCAAAGAATAAAAATTAAATTGTGTTTTAAAGACCACCAACAGCTAAGGTTATTTGGGCCTAGTCAAAGAATAAAAAAAAGAGTGTTTTTTTGCAAATATTTACTAGGTGGGAAGTATAGGACTGGTCATCAGTCGAATTTTTATTACTATATTCGGACATTAACAATTTATACTCTATGTGAAGCATACACACTTTTAATGCCAATTTTGTTTCTCATATAAGCTGCACGTTTACATATTACTATGTGCGTGGTTACGTTTATATTTTTATATTTCCTCGCTAGGTACAGTTCTAAAATATTCATCCCCAAATAAAAAATACCAAGGAGATAAAGAGCATATATTATATAAAACGTAGTACACTATCAATAATTAATCCCCTGGCAACTACATATTATGAATTTTATATAAAGCAGCTGTCTCATAGAACTCAGTAATGCCTACTATCATATTGTTCAGATAAAATGCGTGGTAAAATTTTATTTAGAAATGTTTGAAAATACGAAAATGAAGCAATACATTAATCACGTGACCTATCAGCAAAACAACATTTAAGATAATTATCAAAGTGTAGTACTTACTGAAACTCCAAGAAATTGAGTTGAATTAATTTCTGCATAAATTTCATCAGCCGTTTCTTTATCTGTATACGTGAAATTCTTTAAACTTCTTCCTTGTTTTTTTAATCTATCCATTGTTCTATTAAAAGCTTAAAACAAAATGTAGACTTGTGAAATATCATAAATATGAACCATCTCTCTTATGCTTGTCTTCTGAAAGGACAGGTACGTACGATCACCCAGAGCAGGGCACAGCACCGAACCTAAGTGATTGAAGCACCGAGCATCAAGCACTTTCGTTTCAAAAATGCTTAAAAGAATCGTGAACTCACTAAAGTGCTTGAAAAGGTTAAGCATTAAGCATTTTAACTTCTTAACTTCCGACATTACAGTACATTTTGTTTATCAAAATAAGATAAGGAAAAACGAAATAATATGTTTCATTAAATGTTTAAATGTGTTGTTAAAAATGCTTAATAAGCCTGTTGAATGCTTATTAAGCAATGCTTGCGTGCTTAATAAGTAGCAAGTCTTTATGCAATTGCTCTAAGCATCGAACATTGAGCATCTATTTTACAAAGTACTTTAAGCAAAGTGTTTTATACATTATAAGTGCTTAATCATTATTGCGCTAGCACTAAGTTCTCAGCACTACGATATAGTAACTGCATCGACTCCGTCGCAAAGTTACGCACCTCACACATGTCTTTTCAGAAGACGGGCATTAATATTTTATCAGTAATAATTAAACTTAAATTTTAAAAAAACTCGGGTCGCAGTGCCAAAACCCTGCCGACAATATAGTGTATTTGCTAATACTGGCATTGTGGCTTTATTATGTGAACTTAAATTTGTTTTTGGACAAAATAAAAAATTTAACCCCTTAATACATCCCTTAAAATAATTAAATTTTTCTAAATTTCAATATTAGACATGGATTTTATCAGTACACCCAATTAAATACACCCTTCCATAAGTAAATCCGTATCAACAAACTAGTGTTTTCATAAAATTTGAAAGTCCGGTCCTGTCGGGCCGATTTTATTAAAATTTTAGCAGCACATTTTAATCTTTACTAAAGAGTTAAATTTCAATTTTGAAACGATTCTGACAAATTTTTCGGTATTTTTGGGCCCAAAAACTTTTTGGAACCCCTAAATACAACCCTGAAAATGGTCCGATCAGGCCCATTTTAAATAGGCTTCTTGCGGTGATGGGTCCCAATATGTGTACCAAATTTCGTTTCAATCGATTAAGTCTGTCGAGAGTTATCGTGTACACACATATATATATATAAATAAATATATATATATATATATATATATATATATAAATATATATATATAAATATATACATATATATATAAACATTTTCAAAAATGGTGCCAAATTGTTCAGGAGGCTATGAAATGTCGAGAAATTTTGGTCCGACCCCTAGGTCCCGCCATCCGACCGACGCCAATAGTGTATGTGCCATATTATGGCAAATACACTAATAATGAGCCTCTATAAATTATGGATTTTTCAAAAAGAAACTATAGTAAGTTATCGAAAAATACTAATGGTTTAATGCTTGAGTGATCTGTCTATAAATTTCAAATGTAGGAAATCGATTCTCGGGAACAATAGACTTTGTAATGCAGTGTATTTGTTTAATACATTTTATTTGCCAACGTTTCGACTTAAATCAAGTCTTTATCAAGGCTCTAAAATATTTTTTATACACCGTTGTCAATTTTGTACTCATAAAATATATTCGACATACAATAATTTTCATAAAGTTAATATTTACTTTGGCCAATAAGATAATATTATTATATATTTTATGAGTACAAAATTGACTACGGTGTATAAAAAATATTTTAGAGCCTTGATTAAGACTTGATTTAAGTCGAAACGTTGGCAAATAAAATGTATTAAACAAATACACTGCATTACAAAGTCTATTGTTCCCGAGAATCGATTTCCTAATGGTTTAATGTTTGCTTTTTCCTCCAGAGACATTTTTTGCCGGCGTTCATGATTTTGCCATATTATTAGAGCATTTACAATGAAAAAAAGGTTGTCTTGGAAATATTTTAACTAAAATATGCTGCAGAAAAGAAATATTATGACTCAAATATGTTTTAGCTCAAATTGCTCTGGTCAAAAATTCTTGAAAATTTTCCATTCTTAGGTGTTTTACTTTCCGAATAAAACATCATTAATTTTGAGTTCTTGGCTTACCTAGAGCGACTGACCACACAGCATCGTATGCCAATGGTGCTTCCTGGTAACCCACAGGAAAGTGAGCATGTTCTATATCGTATTTTTCACTAAGCACTTTATTCAAACGAAATCTAAATTCTTCAGAAGTCATCCCGGATATTGTTTTTTGATCTAGATTTTGATTCCACATTAAAGCTTCAGTAGTTAGATGTCCTTCAGCTGCTAAACGCATTTCTTCGACTGTGCAGTTTACTTTTTCTTCTTTTAAATTACTTTCAAACCAATTATCTTCATACCAACCTTTAACAAATAATAAACTTATGAAAATATGTATATACAATGTAGCATCATTTATCCTAATATTTTAAATGCGAAAGTGAGGCTGTTTGTTTGTTCCGCTTTCAACAACTCAACCAATTTCTGTGAATTTTTGCACACGGGTAGCTTCCTATGCATGAGACGAACATAGGCTATAATAATTAGTCGGTCCGGCTTCGTCCGGGTGAAAATAGGGGGTAATCTCCGTAACTAATGAACGGTTTTGTTCCGGTTTTCATGATTGATACACGAGGAAGGTTTAAATGTATAATTGAAACTGGCCGGCCCGGTTCGTCCGGGTGAAAATCAGGGTTAGTCTCAGAAATTAATTAACCGATTTCAATTTTTTTCAATTTTCGATAGCTCGTGATACTTTGTTTTACAACGTAGACTATAATAACTGGCCGACCCGGCTCGCCCGGATGAAAATCAGGGGTAATCTTAGAAATTACTGAACCGATTTCAATTTTATTTCGCTGTTCGATAGATGATATACTTTACTTTAGACATAGGCTATAATAACTGGAGAGAACGAGCGAAGCGGGTGAGTAATGTATTAATAAACCATAAATTCATAGCACCCGGGGGATGCCGGAACGGGCCGCTGGGGCCCTGCGGGAAAAGAACGAAACCGAATTACTTTTTAACCGACTTATAAAAAAGGTTATAAATTTGACGGTTATCTTTGTATGTGCTCTATATATCTGTGCTCAAGAACTCGGAACTACTGGACCGATCTGATTATTTTATAGGTTATACAGGGTGTCCCAAAATTGCTGGGACACAGAGCTACACGTGTAGTAGAGGTCAAAATAAGTCGATTGGACCCAATTTATTTATTTACCAAAATGTACCGTTTGCTCGTGAGAAGAGTTCAAAGTTTACATAAAAAAACACATTTTTGTACGCTGTTCAGAAATGAGTGAAACAAATTGAATGAAATTTGACAAAAGTGCATTTTAGAGGATTACTCTCCTTTCGGTAATCAAAGAAACCCAAAAGAAATTGTAGAAGGGTTAAAACCACCCTCACCCCCTGATATTTTTTTCAGAACTTTCTTAGAGGTGGTAATACGGTTCTCAAATGTTTTTAGCGAGAAGACTGATTAATTATCTTCATTTTGTTACTCTTGTAAAAAATTCGTATTCCACATAGTTCCGAAGGAAAAAAATGTTTTCTTAAGTAATGCTAACAGATATTCCTAGTACAAGTTTAATAAAATTGTAATACAAAATTTTATATACAAAATTTTATGTAAACTTTGAACTCTTCTCACGGGCAAACGGTACATTTTGGTATATAAATAAATTGGGTCCAATCGACTTATTTTGACCTCTACTACACGTGGTAGCTCTGTGTCACAGCAATTTTGGGGCACCCTGTATATTATTACGTTATGACAAAAGAGGGATGAGCAGTGAGCAAAACTTAAAGCAAGTCGCGGATATATGGCCATTTTAAATAAGCTTCCAATTGTCACTGATTTACATCAATTGTATACATAGAATTATTGTTGATGAAACTGAGCATAGAGGTATCAAAATTAAAAAAAGGATAAAAGTATAGAATGACTTTAAACACAGGAATTAAAGTAACGTATTTGCCATATGTAAAGTTTTAACAAAATCCCAAATAAAAAAACGCTTGTAGAGATACATATCAAATTTCAAAAATAAAACCAGCAACATAAAGAACGTTTGGTTAGTGATATAGAAACAAGAATTAGAGGTAATGCTTTGAACTAAAAACTGATTGTAGATATGTCGTGCTTTAAAAATAAAAAAAAGAGTAACACAAAAAGCGAGAAAAAACGTGTGTATAGAAGTTTTTGTGGCAACGATTACAAATTTAATAAGTCCACAGTTTGTACAGCAACATTGTAATGAAAAACTAGAAAACGTATTACATCCTATACAGGATCAACCAGAAGTAATGCGGAGGAATCTGTGGGTAGGTATATTTATAAAATCCGAAACAAAACGTCTTTAACCATTTTCTGTCCTAGCTTTAGTTAACAGGTTATTAGTTATTAAATGAACTTGTGCAAGTATTATAGTAGTTACAACTAATTAATTGATGTAGTTGAATTCTTGTAAAATGTATATTTTTATCGTAAATAAGGTATAGCAATTAAGTATCTTCTCATCTCTAAAAAAGCGAATCTTCGTTTTCGCTCTTTTTATTTACGCCACTGTCGACACAGCGACACAGCGACAAGATTGTGTGTAAATAAAAACGAAAACGAGTGTGTTTTTTATTTAAGGTAAGAATAGTAGATGGTGTATCTAGGGCGTAATGAAGTATATTTTTGAGGAGATGTAGCATTATGTTAATCGAGTGCCAGCGAGTTTAGCAGTTACACGAGTCAAAATCGCATTGCGCCAACGTCAACGTCAATAACAAATAGTAGGCACTGTACATATTACGTGTAATTATCTACTTATATATTAGCGGCCCCGTCCGGCTTCGCCCGGCTGCTAAGAAAGCCCGGGTGCAATACACCATTCACTCGCTTCGCTCGTTCGCTTGAATATTATATTTACATTACTCACTCGCTTCGCTCGTTCGCTATATATATAAACCTTCCGTGAAAAATTATCTAACTGATGGTGAAAACCGTATCAAAATCCGTTGAGTGGTTTACGAATTACATTACTCACTCGCTTCGCTCGTTTGCTATATATATAAACCTTCCGGGAACAATTCCGTCATACATGATTTTTGCGTAACTTTAACCGTTTACGCAGCGCACGCAACGGAAGCTCTCAAAAGAAATAATTTTTTCCGTTTTTGCAAGTTGCAACATTTTTCATTGATGCTCCGCTCTTATTGGTCGTAGCGTGATATTATATAGCCTATCGCCTTCCTCGATAGAATAGAATAGAATAGAAATAATCTTTATTGAAAACCTATAAAAAGGTGTAATAGCGTCATACAGAATAAAGATATACAATTAATAAATTAAAAGTATTAAATAAAATAGTTGGACAGATTTGTCTTAGAATTGCACGCGGCAATCATACGGACAACTATCTATCAGCAAATTCTTTACTCTATTTCTGAAAATTGCAAAACTCTGAATTGATTTTATATCTGATGGTAACATGTTATAATAATGTATTCCTTTACAAAGCGGACTATTACTATATTTAGTGGTTCTATATTTTTCTATGTGTATACGATTATTGTTACGGGTACTATAATTATGTACATCAGAATTCAAATTAAAATTATTGATATTATGTTTTATATATAAAATAAGTTCAAAAATGTAGATGCCATAGAAAGTGAGTATTCTTTTGCTGATAAATAGTTGTCTACACGATTGTCGCGAACGTAGCTTAAAGATCAATCTAATTATTCTTTTTTGACAAATAAATATCCTATTGCATTCAGGAGAATGACCCCAGGAAATAATGCAGTAACTCATCGAGCTGTAAGCAAATGCATAATAAACAGATATTAGCACGTCGGTACTGAAGGTGTTTTTCAGAGATCTGATATAATACGAAATTTTATTTAGCTTTGCGCATACGCTGTCAACTTGTACATCCCATTTTAAAGCAGAATCGATATAAATACCTAGAAATTTGGCCTTACTTAACTTGTTTATTTCATAGTCATTATAAGTGATTTTATTATGTATATAGCTAATGTTTGGTCTGTCAAATATTATAAAATTGGTCTTTGAGAGGTTTACAATTAAGTGATTCATTTTACACCATGTAGCGAAATCATTTATGACTATATTAATTTTTTCAACAAGATCGGTAGCATCGTCTGAATGTAAGATGACCGATGTGTCATCGGCATACATGATGAGCTTTCCAGTGGAAATGTGTTGAGGTAAGTCGTTCACATATAATAGAAAAAGGATTGGACCGAGATTACTACCCTGCGGGACACCGACAGGGGTATTAAACATGTTAGATTTATGTCCATTAACTTTAACAAACATTTTACGACTATTCAGATATGAAACAAACCATTCATGCACATTTCCACGGATGCCAATGTTATACATTTTATCTAATAAAAACTTGTGGTTGACAGTGTCAAAAGCTGAGCTGAGGTCAAACATTACGACAGCAACATGCTTATTTATATCGAGTTGCTTCAAAATGTACTGCACAAATTGACAGCATGCTGTGCAAGTAGACCGCTGTGGCCTAAAGCCATGTTGACATTCCGTGAGTAAGTCATATTTTTTTACAAAGTCAATTAGCCGTGTATAGACTGCACACTCCATAATTTTGGCAAAAACACTGATGAGTGATATGGGTCTGTAATTAGAGATCTCATGACAATCATTTTTCTTATATACTGGGGTCGCTACTGATATTTTTAATTTTTCAGGATATCGTCCGTTACTAAATGATAAATTTAAAATGTGAGTTAAAACATGAACAATAAAAACAATAACAGATTTCAACACCTTGGCAGGAATTTCATCATGACCACATGACATAGAGTTTTTTAAATTCTGAACAATACATATTATTTCACTATCAGTCACTGGATTCAGAAACATGGTATGATTTTGTATGTTTGGTACAGTGCACCGTATAGGTAAATTTACACCATAATGTTCTCTTAACTTTGTGTGTGTTAAAGTAGAAAAATGTTCCCCAAATTTTCGGGCAACTTGATCTGGAGATTCTATTAATGTACCATCCTGATCTCGTATCTTAATGATACTACTTTTATTTTTAGTTTTGCCAATCATACTGTTGATTGTTCTCCATTTATTTTTAACAGAATTATTTCCATTCGAAATCATATCATTTATATACATGTTTTTAGTTTCAATTATTTGACTATTGTATTGTGTTTTTTTATATTTGTAAAATTCATCAATTAGAATATTGTCAAAATTAGATTTTAAAATAAACAAGTCTCTCAGTTCTTCACTTTTTGTTATTAGTTCTTGTGTAATCCAATTTGATAATTTGGACCTTTTAGTTTTATTTTTACATTTAACTATCGGAAAACTTGTCAGAAAACAATGCAAAAATTGATCGTAAAAAATACTGAAAGCATTATCTAAGTCACCATTATTAAGAACATCAGACCAGTTTACTTTACTAAGTAGCCACTGCATGTAATCAAGGTTAAACGAGCTAATATTTCTCTTATAAATTAAATCATTTATCTTATAATCTAATACATTTTTATTGTTCACCTGAAATGTTACTTTTTGCGCTAAATGATCACTAAGATTTAAATTAAGTACTGAAACATTATTGACTGTTATATTCTTGTCCACTATACAGTAGTACACTCCTGTTGAAGTTGTTTTGCAATATCTTGTTGGTTCGGTGATAATATTGACACAGTTATTAGAATCTAATATGTCATATAACTTGCGTTTGTATATATTGTTTGTTTGATGATTGATATTAAGATCCCCGCATATAAAGACATGATTACGATTGACATCAATTTTGTCGAAAATAAATGGACTATCCAACACAAAAATAATTTTTCAATTCGAACCAGTAGTTCCTGAGATTAGCGCGTTCAACCAAACAAACTCTTCAGCTTTATAATTTAGTATAGATAATAAATTGAAAAAAATTAAATTATTATTGAATTTTACTTTAGCGCCAGGCAGGCGGTAAAGTTATATACTTTATATAAAGTTATACTTTACCGCCCGGCTCTCGTCACCGACCTGAAATCGGTCATTTTACGACCGGTTTAAACATATGAAAAGCAGCTCTTTTATAGGGGGTAGGGCAAGAAATATTTATTTAATAATATAATTTACAATCTCGTTCACAATAAATCTTTATAAAAATGAAGTACAACTTAGAATGTAAGAATGTAGAATGAAATCGAATCGTGATTGTGATCAACTTTCGCATCAAGCTGGATTATTCTGTTTTCATAGCTTTAACTGGCAACTATCTATATATTTAAAACATCTATATATTTAAAACACAAGCCCTATTTCTCTAGACAATCCGCCAGCAACCCCTGCTCAACCGATTGACATAATTTTTTTTTTAAAATGAGGCCTTTAGTCCACAGATATGTTATCGCTATTTTTTTTTTGTGAAATTTCTTTAAAAGGGGTGATTTCAAGCGACAATAGTAAAAATGACGAGGGGGGCAGTGGGGTGAAGAGAAACGTAAGCAGAGAAAATCCATCGGCGTTCACGATACATGAGTGTGAGAGAAATGCAAATGTGCAAATGTGGTGAAAATATCGGTGTGTCTAAGACGCAAGTAAATAGTGTGTCTGAACGACGTATGTCATTCTTTAAGTCAACTGTTTAAAATCCAAGACAAATGCACCGCGAATATATCACTCAATATCGGCTGTCACTTTAAAACTAAAGATGAAAATCGGACATAAAAACGGATTTAGGGCGGGTACTTTTTGTCAATATTAGATAAATTGTGAATTATAGATTCTTTTTAAATGTACCCTCGAACCGATAGCCATAATTTAAGATTATGAAATCCAATTTTCAATTTCGCCAAGAGCCGCCGTTTGCTTAATGAGTGCGACAGAGAAAAGACAGAGATGCATATAAAAGTCATGTTGCATATTTGACATCTCGATATTGTCATTTCTAAAATTATAAAACAAAAGATGTTCAAAATGTTAAACATTTAATAGCTGTCACTTTGTTACTGCAAATGACAAATTAGCTTCAGTTTGGGTTTAGGACCGGTACTTTTTGTCAAATTTATGTAAAATGTTAATATTAGATTCTATTAGAACCTATGTATGAGACGGAGCCTGCGATATTTGCTTGGATATTTGATTTTAAAAACGGCCAAGAGTACAGATATGTCTCAATGAGTAAGACGAAGATGCAAATATACGGGATGTCCATAGATATATCCGGCTCTCGAACTGTCAGTTGGAAACAAATGATCGAATTATTAGTTTAATTAGCGCTAAAATTCAAAATAATCGTTAGGTATAAAATTCTTATTTTATATAAAAAATAATTAACAAAAGTGTAAATTTACGTTCATTTAAAGCGAAAATAGCATTTTCATATTTTATGAAAACTGTTTTTTGTATAAAATTTGGTCAGAGATCACGAAAAAATTTACAGTTCAATCTGACGTTAATAGATAAGGAGTACAGTCGAGAATTCCAATTTGACATTTCAGATTCTAACCTAACATATACAGACAAAAATATATTTTTTACATGTTTTTAGTCAAATAGGCGTTTAATTGGGGGTCTGCGAAAAGTTTAGAGACGGCACTGCCCAGTTTTTTCAATATTAAAGCTACATTATTTTTGACAGATTACATATTCTTTTCATAGAGATCTGTTATAAGAAAAATAAAAGTACTAATCATGTCAAGAAATTAGCATGTGTAGGGGGCAGAGCCCCGTACTGAAGGAATATGGATTGGCCGACTCTTAACTAGGTACGTTTGTAAAAATTAACCGATTCTTTTGAAAATTGATATTTGAGAGTTTTATAGGACACAAAAAAATAAAATGACGTCAGATTTCAAAATGGCGGCCATTTGAAATTTTTTTTTTAAAAATTATCCGATCCCTTTGAAAATTGATATTTGACAATTTCATAGGACACAAAAAAATAAAATGACGTCAGATTTTTCAAAATGGCGGCCATATGTACTCTGTTATATAAATCATCCGATCCTTTTGAAAATTGATATTTGAGAGTTTCATAGAACAAAAAAAAATAAAACGACGTCAGATTTTTCAAAATGGCGGCCATATGTACTCTGTTGTAAAAATCATCCGATCCTTTTGAAAATTAATATTTGAGGGTTTCATAGGACACAAAAAAATAAAATGACGTCAGATTTTTCAAAATGGCGGCCACATGTACTTTTTTGAAAAAATTACCCGATCCTTTTGAAAATTGATATTTGAGAGTTTCATAGGACACAAAAAAATAAAATGATGTCAGATTTTTCAAAATGGCGGCCATATGTAATTTTTTGTAAAAATTATCCGATCCTTTTGAAAATTGATATTTGAGAGTTTCATAGGACACAAAAAAATAAAATGACGTCAGATTTTTCAAAATGGCGGCCATATGGACTCTTTTGTAAAAACTATCCGATCCTTTTGAAAATTGATATTTGATGTATATGTACGTGCAAATTTTTTTTCTCTTTTAAATATAGTACTTAGTTTCTCAAATACCGACAAACTCATCGATTTTTTTCTGAAGATCATTCGTACGTAAGTATTACACTGATAGATACGTTCTATAGCTTCTAAAAAACTACTATTTTACGTACACTTTAAAGTTATGTTTGAATCAAAAATATTTATCAAAAATTATATTAAAAACATATCGTTAAAAGCTAGGTTATGTGTTTTACTCACGCGTTCGTATACACAATGATATTGAGAAAGCTTGAAATATATATTTCTTATTGTTTTCTTAATAAAGTGATTCATATTACATATAAAAAAGGTTTGTGTTGGCAGACATTTTTTTTGGCGATAGCCTTTACTAAACCATTGTTCTTTGAAGACAGTGTTAAGTCGTCGCAAAAAAGTTTTGCACGGGTACACTAGTCAATTATTATTATGAGACCGCCCATATTAGATATCTGATATACTTACTATAATATATTGTTTTTCATGGTATTTTTCGCTTAGTTTAAGGGGTGGGGGGCTGGATGTACTAACCATTAAAAAGTGGCCGGGCTTTCCATTCCCTTCTCAGTAAGTTCTATAGGTACTTCCTAAGAAACTATACGCTTACTGAAATACCTTAAGAATTACAAGACGCCACAGTTTTTCGCTAAACTGTTTTTTCTCGTTTTAACTCGACCGAATAAGTTACGCGAGTGAGGTCCCGTTTTAATTCTTTTGTATTTGAGAAGATTTCAGACTATATCTTATTATATATACGCTATCATAACAAGAGTCAGTTCTAGATAATGCCGGGTAAAAACGGCTAGTGTTAAAATAAGTTTTGACAAGACAATGCCATAATATACAACAGTCAGATATTCTTCTATCCTCAGTAAATGTGATATTTTACAACACGCTCCTTTGACCTTTCATCTTTATAAGAGTAAGATTTACTGGTTACAGTAAAAATAAGTATATAAAAAATATATTACGGAATATACTATATACATAATATATTCCGTAATCTTATATAGATACACTGTATTATAATATTATATTTATACCTATGTAAAACAGGATGCCCATTTCAAAGGTGCCACAAGTGATACCTCCGGAGTCAAAAAAATATCAGGATTTTTTACTGAATTGAGACTACGGTCTGTTATGCTCCAGTTTTGACCAGTAAAGATATCTACTGAGCTAAAACTTAACATCTACATATTCTTTCAACAGTCAAAATAAATTATTTGTGAAGCGCTATATTAAATATATTGAATCACAAAATCGATAATTAATTTCAATTTTTCTCAAAAACGAACTCATTTATTTTTCTAGTTATGGTGTCAAAATACGTAAATTTAATTGAAGTTTTGAGGTTGAGATAGCTAAAAACGAAGTTGTGAATTATTTTGGTAGTGACTGCTACCCCTTATACGTAAGGGGTTTTAGCTACACAACTCGCGGTTCTATACTACTTGTTATACCATAAAAACAGCCCTCTGTCAATAAGGTTTGAGAGTCCAGCTACTAGCGTATGTGCCTCGTACACAGAAGGTCACTGGTTCGATTCCGGTCGGCACCATTTATGTTTTTTGTTTTTGTACAAATATTCCAGATTTCACTTAATATTTATTCATATATTTTATTGTTATATTGTCTCTATTTATTTTTATCATAATATTTACAATAATTTTTAGACGAACCCTCGCGGGGGGTTTCTCGCAGAGGGAGAGTTTGGTTTGTTGACATTTTTTGCGGGGTGAAAGGCGAGGTGCATGGGGGAGTTCTTAAAAAACGTACGCAGGGGGGGGTTGTAGTATAACAAGTAGTATACTTAAAGGGCACAAGTGGTGTAACTAAAACCCCTTACGTAAGGGGTAGCAGTCACAGCGAATTATTTTTTTTAACATAAAATATAGCGCCCCCCCTCATTCAAATAGAATATTTTTATTTGATTTCCGACATAATATGTCGGATGATATCTTTTTCAACGTGCACGCTGACTGTGTACTGATGTGTGTGCATATATTGCACTTAATGTATTATCCACTTTAAAGTTCACGGATGCAGCAACTGCGTCAGAATAAAACCATTGAATCTTTCTCCTTTTGTATGTCACAAAACTGTTTTTGTTAAGTTTTCCTCTAAAAGTCAATGGTCGAGAAAAATTTGCAATGTAGATATATTTCACATTACTGTTTTATTTGTTAACAAAACTAAGAGCAATAAAGTGACCGTTTTTTACGGGAATCGTCATACTTAAATACTTTTAGAAATTAAACTATTCTTAACCCTTCAGTAGTCACGTAGATTACGAGTTACATAGGTATGTAATCTAAGCTCTCTTTTTGCACGGCATTTTATGGTTTATTATTAAATATATATTTATTATTAAATATATATCAACAACCTTTTCAAAAGATGAGCACAAATAAATATACAGCGCACACCCCGCTATAATTAGGTATATGGAATAATTAATTTCTAAATTGTAATTAAATTATTTTTTTCACTTATAAATTAATATTAGAAATCGTGTCCATCGTGATTATAATAAAATTAAGAAAAATCGCAGGATAGTGGACAAAATATTGAATTTATTTAATTAAATGTACGACGTTTCGTCTATATATTTAGACTTTTTCAAGTACACAAAAAAATAACAATATTTATGAAAATTAATATTAATTACTAACCATAGCAATTAACATAAGATAGGGTACATAAGACAAAAACATGGTAACATGTAACAAATTATGTTGACTATAAATTTTAACAATCAACCAATAATAATAATAATACACGTTAGTATAATTTCATAACATAATTATATTGACTACTTAAATTTTGAGTGTCTGTTCTATAATTGATTGAATTGTTTTTTCTAATAAAACACATTTCACTGATATTGCGTTTCTTCCAATTTGACTCTTTATCTAATATTTGAACTTCATTGAAAAGAAATTTATGCCCAGTGTCGAAATGATGAGAAGACAACGCCGTCTTATTATCACTTAATAAGTTTATGTTTCTACAGTCCATTTTGTGCTGATAAATTCTATTTTTTAATAATTGTTTTGTTTGTCCTATATAGCACTTATTACATTCACAAGGTATTTTATAAATAATATTAGATTGATGTGAGATAGGCGTCTTATCTTTAAGTCTTGTGAATAACTTATCCAATTTATTTAAGTTATAAAACACCAACTTAATATTTGTGTTCGAAATAACTTAAATAAATTGGATAAGTTATTCACAAGACTTAAAGATAAGACGCCTATCTCACATCAATCTAATATTATTTATAAAATACCTTGTGAATGTAATAAGTGCTATATAGGACAAACAAAACAATTATTAAAAAATAGAATTTATCAGCACAAAATGGACTGTAGAAACATAAACTTATTAAGTGATAATAAGACGGCGTTGTCTTCTCATCATTTCGACACTGGGCATAAATTTCTTTTCAATGAAGTTCAAATATTAGATAAAGAGTCAAATTGGAAGAAACGCAATATCAGTGAAATGTGTTTTATTAGAAAAAACAATTCAATCAATTATAGAACAGACACTCAAAATTTAAGTAGTCAATATAATTATGTTATGAAATTATACTAACGTGTATTATTATTATTATTGATTGATTGTTAAAATTTATAGTCAACATAATTTGTTACATGTTACCATGTTTTTGTCTTATGTACCCTATCTTATGTTAATTGCTATGGTTAGTAATTAATATTAATTTTCATAAATATTGTTATTTTTTTGTGTACTTGAAAAAGTCTAAATATATAGACGAAACGTCGTACATTTAATTAAATAAATTCAATATTTTGTCCACTATCCTGCGATTTTTCTTAATTTTCTTATAAATTAAATTTAAAATCGAGTTTTAAACTAATTTTAAACTTTAGAGGTTAGAATTTTTAAACAGGTTTTAAATTTTAATGAAAACTGCTTTTATAGTTGAATTTTAAATCAATCGATAATTTTGTATTTTCAGTAATTCTAGTCATTGTTGAAATTAACAATGGACAGTTCATTAGTGATATTTAAAAGGGAAGTTCGATTGACAGTGGTTTAGAGCTTTAAAGTCCCGGATTGTACTGGGTGTAGCATAATACTCGATAAATTTTCAGGAAGGATTCAAGAAGTTAAAATAAACACATCGATTCATATCAACAATAATTGTTCTCGAAATAATTTCTAAAAAAATCTTTTAACGCGGGACCATTCCAACTTCAAAAATACTGACATTTGGCATAATATTATAATAAATAAATTAAAATTTCTGTTAACGTGTGGGATGACGCGGGTAACGGCTAGTATTAAATATTTATATTATATTATTTGCTTTTCGTTTCCATAGTTACATAATATGGTTTCACACCAAGGTTATTAGAGTACAGGTTGCCTCGTTCCATCTGACCAATCAGCGTAAGCGCGGGAATGACGTCAGCTGGAATTTAGTTTAGATCAAGTACAAAAATTGTTGAAGATTATGCTTATTTATATTAGGTGCTTCGTGCAGATTTTTTCTTAAAATTGGCAGGAGACAATAAATACAAGAATAGGTGTTAAAAAATAGGAAAATTTTTATTTTTATTACAAAATTTAGGTTTTAATATTTATAATATAAACAAACAAAAAATTAAATAATAATCAAGAAATGGCAGATCTTGTTAATTACCTATTTTTTTAAATTTAAGAAACGAATAGAATTAACTAACAAATTGATAAATTATTATTTTATCTTTTATATTCACAAAATATTAAAAATAACCACAAAACACCATAACACTTAACAGCTATCGCAAAATTGACAACTTATCATACTTTTTTCACGAACAGAAGAATCATGTTTCTATTATATAGGTATTGAAAAAACATATCACAATACCATGGTTACTGTGATTTTTATTTCCAAAAATTAGTAGCGTCCATGGTCTGATCTTTTCTATTGAAGTGAGCAAGCATAGTATATTCCGAGCGACGTCATCCCCCCACTACTATCTATCGGAACGAGGCAACCTATACTCTACGAACCTTGGTTTCACACCTGTCAGATGCTGTCAGATCACGCATTTCTTTTTGACAGATAAATTACTTCAGAACAAAAAAACATCTGATTTTTTTTTATTTTCAAAATATTTACGAAACTATAATACTTATTTAAAAAAAAATGTTTAGAAAACTTTCTTGGAAAAATAATAATAATAATAAACCGTTATGAAAAGGATACCATGCGCCATTTTTCCCCAAAAACAATAGGGCTCTTCATATTTACATCTCAAATTGAATTGTAAATTATAGACGCTCGACAACAGAGATCATTAGCGTCTAGCATTCGCTTTAAGGGCGGTTTTTTGAACACGCATCAAAGGGATTGGCCAACGCTGGTCTCGACTTGCAAATATGATTTTGATTTCATCCAGACGACTGGACAATTTTTACTACGCGGTGTTTGTCAGCGTATGTATATTATTGTGATTTATGAATTGATGAACCATGTATTAAGAATTGGGCACAAGACATTATTATCTCTGCGCCATCTTCGTTATTCATTTTGTTTAATGTTTAATTCTATTAATTGTTGTTTTGAAGACGCTGATGACCTGAGTTGTCGACGCGTCTATAATCTACAATAATAATAATAATTAATGTTTAATTCGTTAAACATTGGGTGTACTAAGCTTGGTCATCGCTGGCTAAACAGAATCCTAGAGTCGCGTGAATCCTGGACATATTCAAATGATCACAAATGCCCAACCATGCCGAACATTGATCGCCAATACATTCGCCAACATTGGCATACGTTGGCCATGTCGTCTGGAGCTGGAGTCATGGAGAGCACGAGCAGCGCCGGGTTTAAGAACTAAGATTCAATAAAACTAGATGGTAGCGTAGATCATAGCAGGGCTTGCTTAAATTAATGCATTGTTATATATCCGAGCGTACACAACGAAGCAGTGAGTGTAGCAGGTATAAGCGCTGTTACAAGTGCTACTAGATACAAGAATGTATCTCACTATTCTTTCAGCGCGCTGACTACTACAATCAACGTGTGACAACTGTCAAATGGCCGTTACAAGTTTCACAACGGATGTGACTAATTTAATAAGTGAAATTTTGCCAGTTTTTATTTAATTTGTTTTGAGTTTTTTCTAAGACGTATTTAAAAGTGTTAGGTTCCATACGTGAATATTCAAAAAACCGGTTTGGATAAAATTTTAATTTTGGTATAAATGATGAAATTCGCCATGTTTAGATCGTTTTCTATTAATAGGGTGAGCATGATAGCTCCTACCTAAATTTGTATTTAAAATATATCACTTTGTTGTGCAAACCTATAAGTGCTTATAATTTCAGCCACCATCTATCATACATACTACCATCTAGAATCCCAGCTGCGTACTGCACGTACCTTTAGTATGGACCGTTATAGCTTTACTAGATAAATTTTTAGTGTTAGTTAAATATTTAGTAAAAAATTTAAATTAACACATTTTTTATAATGAAGACCAGTTCCTTATAGTTTAATTTACTTTAATTTTCAAAAATAAACTGAAAAAATAATACTTTTGTCTGTCCTCAGAATTATTGAAATTAAAGGTTTGTGATAGATAAAACTTTATGCATGGGGAAGAAAACGCTGACCTTACGGGAGCTCCATCTCTTTATTTTTTTAAATATTTTAATGACAAAACTACAATAATTTTTACTATGTCTCTATTTATTTTTAGTCGAAACAAAATTTAATTTAATTTACCGCAGCCTCATCACGGTGTGCAGGGGTGAACGGTTGAATGTATAGTAACGCGCAATGGGAAGGGCTATAAATGTTGACGTTACGAGTAACGGAAAGCTACTGTATTTTCAAACTTCATCGAGCCAATAAAAATTCAAAACGTTCAGAAAACATTCTATTGAACTGTTTTTGATTTTCGTCTCGAATTCATCCAATTTTGTCTGTTTGGTGATGTTACAGTGTGTACAATATTGGTCCACGGTTTTCTAGCCAGAGCTTCCGGGATTTGTCCAAATTTAACAAAAATATTAGGGTTAGTACCTAGTTAGTACCTATTAGGTTTAATATTAATATATTTATTCCCTGAATTCCTACTAATTGATATCTATAAAAATGAAATGATGTTTTTGATTGTTAGTCAATCACTTAAGATCTACTGAACCGATTTGAAACTCTTTCACTGTTTTTACTTTTTACGGACGCAATTACCATTTTAACTCGGCCGAAGGAGCGAAGCGAGTGAGATTCGGTTTTAATTCGACCGAACGAGCTAAGCCATTATCCCGTATTTGGTTGAAAGCGACAGGGGACTGTCATTTCCTTGACAACGCCGGGTAAATGCGGTTAGTATTACATAAAGTCGTGCAATGTTAGGATCAAAGTAACTAGAAAATAGACAGAATTAAATTCAATTTTAAAATGTTTGTTATTTTTTATATTTGATTATAATATGCGAATAATATGTAATCGTTGAAGGATTTAGGGGAGAGACACGGGAGCAGATATTCCCTTCAAACTGGAATTACGTCCCGCCCTTTACACATAGTACCTAGACACGCTAAACTGCAATTAACTAATATGAGGGATTTGTGCACCGCCCCTTCTGAGAAAATGTTTCACCGATCTATCTAGCCCTCGTTTTTTCTCAAAGAAAAAACAACCACTTCAACTTATTAAGGTTTTAGCAACGGGTACATGATATTTTGTACAAATTTGAAGACTAATAAGTTAATACAAAACATTTCAAAGTATTTCATCATTTAAATAAAAGTTTGAGGTCTACTGTTACATTGCAGCAGCTGTCAGTTGTCAATCTAATTTATAAATGTATCAAATTATTATACGATTCAGAACAAACCTGTTTACATAGTTCCTTCACAAGTGTACGTATATCAATCTACTACTGTCAAAACTAAATAGACTGTCAAATTTAATAATCGTAAATGTAACGCCAACAGTTGATGGCTTGCTTTTGACATGTTTCATTTAAATAAAGACATTTTTAGGTTCTGAAATTTAGTGAGCGTTAAACGTTTTCTGGGGCTAATACAGTTAACTTTTTGGTTGCTATTTTCTTTTAACAGAGCGAATCGGTATCTAAATATTTAACGTTAGCTTAAGTGTAGCAATGGCAACGAAATATTATACAGGGTGAGTTCGACCACCCGTATCAGTCGTTTTTTTCGAAAACGGTTAGTCGTAGAGAGTTGTGTCAAAAATTTGTATTATAAAAGCCCTAATAAAGAATCGAATGATGATAATTTTTTTTTCCGGGAAGGTCGGCTTCCCTATTAGTTTGCTCCAGAATGTCCAAAACTCCGGAATTATAAATGTAACGATAGGTCGAAAGTGGTATTGTTGAAAAGATCTTTAAAAAATAAGCAAGTTTTGTAGGAAATTTTTTTTTATTACTGCCATCCCTGTTAAGTAATATTTGTTTGAAATTACTAAATTAAAATGTCATAATAACGAACTTATTAAAAGTCCGCATTTAAAATCTAGTTACCTATCTATCGATCATTAAACACTGAAAAAGTACACTCACGGTATAACCAGAAGAGCTCAGTAGTATGTATTAAAGAGTAAATGGAAAGCAGTTTGAACACTTGTGACAATGTCTCTAAGGTTGCTAGATTTTTAATGCCGACTTCGATCGTTATTATGAAAATTTGATTTAATAATTTCAAACGATTGTTACTTAACAGGGGTGGTAGTAATTAAATTATTTTTTCTACAAAACTTGCCTATTTTTTAAAGAGCTTTTCAACAGCACCACTTTCAACCTATCGTGCTTTCTAAAATTCCGGAGTTTTGAACATATAATTATTTACATTTATACTTATAGAAATTTACAGGGGTGGCAGTAATAAAAAAAATTTTCCTACAAAACTTGCTTATTTTTTAAAGATCTTTTTAACAATACCACTTTCGACCTATCGTTACCTTTATAATTCCGGAGTTCTGGATATTCTGGAGCAAACTAATAGGGAAGCCGACCTTCCCGGAAAAAAAAATTATCACCATTCGATTCTTTATTAGGGCTTTTATGATACAAATTTTTGACACAACTCTCTACGACTAACCGTTTTCGAAAAAAACTACTGATACGGGTGGTCGAACTCACGCTGTATAATATTATAATTTATAAATTGTACATAAAGTGTGTCTCAGGATAGGTTTAACAAAAGATGTATTGAACAAAAAATTTGCGAATTTCGGAATGTTATTTGGAGATCGAGTCCTGCTTGATGTAAAAATAAGGTATATCAAAAATGAGTTCATTCGGTCTTCTACAGGGTGTTTTATAAGCAAAGTTGTAAAAATGACCAAAATAAAATATGTAGTACCTACCTTTATTTTTTTAAATATGAAAAAATTCTATTATGAAAAGTTGTTTAGAATGCAATTTTGTAACTCCATACCAAATTTCAAAAATATCAAAGAGAAAAAATAATTTGTTAATTTTATATGACTAAAAAGTTAGGTAGGTACCTTTATTTTTCAAAATAGGAAAAAAATCTACTTAGAAAAGTTGTTTAGAATGAAATTTTATAAACCCATATCAAATTTCAGAAAAATAAATTCGTTATAACACAAAAATAACGAATTTTTTTCTTGTTGATAGGTATTTCTGAATTTTGGTATGGAGTTATAAAATTGCATTCTAAACAACTTTTCTTAGTGACATTTTTTCATATTTTGAAAAGTAAAGGTCCTGTTTCTTGATCATTTTTACAATAATTTTGCTTATAAAACACCTATATAACACATAACTGAACAAAAAGTTATGAAATCCCACCAAAAACATATTACATGTAAAAAAACAGGCCAAGCTCTCGTCAGTACTGTTTTGTTATCTAAAAAAAAATTACTGAAATGTAGAAATTATGCCAAGTTCCTTGCCTACCCATTATTAGCAGTGTTTTGATAAGCACAGAAAAATATTGTGTGAATTGATAAATTTCTAGATCAAACTTGGCAAGTTTTCAAGGATCTCAGTATTGCTCAGTTCGTTACCTAATAAAAACTTGCCAAGTTTGATCTGGAAATTTATTAATTCATACAATCTTTTTCTGTGCTTATCAAAACACTACTATTAACGTGTAGGCACGGAACTTGGCATAATTTCTACATTTCAGTTATATACAGGGTGAGTTCGACCACCCGTATCAGTCGTTTTTTTCGAAAACGGTTAGTCGTAGAGTGTTGTGTCAAAAATTTGTATTATAAAAGCCCTACTAAAGAATCGAATGGTGATAATTTTTTTTTCCGGGAAGGTCGGCTTCCCTATTAGTTTGCTCCAGAATGTCCAGAACTCCGGAATTATAAATGTAACGATAGGTCGAAAGTGGTATTGTTGAAAAGATCTCTAAAAAATTAGCAAGTTTTGTACGGATTTTTTTTTTATTACTGCCACCCCTGTTAAGTAATTTTTGTTTGAAATTACTAAATTAAAATGTCATAATAACGAACTTTTTAAAAGTCCGCATTTAAAATCTAGTTACCTATCTATCGATCATTAAACACTGAAGAAATACACTCACAGTATAACCAGAAGAGCTCAGTAGTATGTATTAAAGAGTAAATGGAAGACAGTTTGAACACTTGTGACAATGTCTAAGGTTGCTAGATTTTTAATGCTGACTTCGATCGTTATTATGAAATTTTGATTTCATAATTTCAAACGATTGTTACTTAACAGGGGTGGCAGTAATTAAATAATTTTTCCTACAAAACTTGCCTATTTTTTAAAGAGCTTTTCAACAGCACCACTTTCAACCTATCGCGCTTTCTAAAATTCCGGAGTTTTGAACATATAATAATTTATATTTATACTTAAAGAAATGTACAGGGGTGGCAGTAATAAAAAAAAATTTCCTACAAAACTTGCTTATTTTTTAAAGATCTTTTCAACAATACCACTTTCGACCTATCGTTACATTTATAATTCCGGAGTTCTGGACATTCTGGAGCAAACTAATAGGGAAGCCGATCTTCCCGGAAAAAAAAATTATCACCATTCGATTCTTTATTAGGGCTTTTATAATACAAATTTTTGACACAACTCTCTACGACTGATACGAAAAAAACGACTGATACGGGTGGTCGAACTCACTCTGTATACCTATATTTTTTTTCAGATAACAAAACACAGTTCTGACGAGAACTTGGCCTGTTTTTTACATGTATGTTTTTGGTGGGATTAGATTCCTACACTGAACTATATTAGGACTAAATTGGAATTTTGACGACATTATTACATGACTATTGCCAAGTCATCATTACATTGCGCGAGCGGCTTGCATAACTAACAGCTAATATATTTCATAATACAATTTATTTAAGTTCAAGGTTAATGAATTAATGTCTTAACAGTATTGAACCGGCAAACTGAAGTGTTTTGCTTCCTCTTTGTATTTATAAAGTCTTATATAAAAGGTGTAAAAAGAGCATTTAGTAATTCATTTTATCTAATATCTAAAGCATAATACATCATTAAAGCTGTGTTTGTATGCTTTTCTGTAAAGATCGTATTTTATTATATTATCTTGAATGTTAGATCTGTGACGTTATATGAAATTGCGTGTTTTAAGTGTTGTATTTTTAATTGTGTGTTTTTAAAATAAGCATGAATAATATTTTTCCTAAATTACAATAATTTATTGCAGGCGTATTTGTGACGTCACAGACTCATTCTGAATTTCATTCTTTTCTCATTTTTTAATGCGTTATAAAACACTGTCTTATTATTGATTTAATTTTTATGATTCTTTAATGTATTATTCGTTTTTACATAACATAAATTAAACTGGTATAAAATTAAAAACAAGAGATATAATAATATGTGCGGGACCCAGTGGAAAATAATAAAACCCGACATATTATATCCCTAAGGTAATTTTGATAGAATCACTTTATTAAAAACTATTTCTTATCCGCGCGGCTTCGAACATTCGATCACATCTGTTTTGACAGAAAACTTATGTTAACTGCATTAGTACCTGTGAATACCCCCTGCACTCTTCATATCAAATCCTTACCTCTCGCCTAAAAATGGTTAAAGCTCTCCCAACGCCAAATGGAGGACTATAAGAATCAGACTACATGTCCTACAGTCGAATTTTTGAAGTGAAAACTGCGTTAGGCACTCTTTGCCTGGGTAGTTAAAAAAAGTGAACCGTTCGCAGTCCGAAATGTGACGCGGCTAACATACTTATATCATAAAAACGGTACGCAGTACAGTCGCACCCATAGCGCAGTTGGAAACGTCTTTGCGTTGTATGTATAGGAACCTCGGTTCGAGACCTGATGGCAGCGTAGAATTTTTGGCTTTTTTTCTAAATTATACATTATATTTTTTTATTTTTGTTATATTCTTTCTTTGACAATAATTATAATTTTTTTGACATCAAGGTGGAATTAAAAATACAATTTTAGTATTTTAGTAATAAATTATTTTTAGTTCATAAAGGCGCTATAATAGATGACACCAAAAATTAGAAAATCTAAAGTTTTCACTTCTGTCGTGTAGTCATAAGCACACACTTTTTTTTTTTTTTTTGAAAAAAAATTTTGGCAACGTGTGAAAGATTACGTAAGTTTTTCCAGGAAATTGTTTTTCAATTTTTCGACTGAAGGATCTGTAGTGTAATTCTTGGTCCTTCATTTGGCGTTTACCCGAACCCTTTAGCCTCAGAAATAGCGACGGGAGAGCCATATACCATTTTAGACGAGAGGAAAGGATTTGAGATGAAGAGTGCAGGAGGTATTTGTAGGTATCCAATGCTCTTAATTTGAATAAAAAGTAGCGTGCCTATATTTTAATTTTAGATACCAATTAGTAGATAATATACCTAGCAATTTTATCAAAATCGTTACAAAATGTAGTGATGCTGATACCTACAAACAGACAGACAGACAAAAACTCTGGACTGACTTTTTCAAATCTCGATATCATACAAAAACTCCAAAAAACCCGCAAGAAAACGAAATCGTAGACAGAAGTTCCGTTACAATTTTATGTATTTTATTATAGCGCGAGATCCGGTGTAAGAAATATATACCCTCATCTGTTATTTAATGATGATAAAGATTATATGCTAGATAATATATACATTGATTATGACAAAAGTTGTAGCTTTTGATTGAATCCATAGTTACGGTCTAGGAAATTAAGCATATTGATTGTTTATCTTATTGTTAATAATTATTAGATACCGTATTTGAAATTTCTCACATGTGTATTTTTATTTTTATTATTTAACATAATCGGTACGCGATTTAGCTAGGCAACCTATTTGCGATGTATCAATGTATATATTATCTAGGATAATATAATCTTTATCATCATTAAATAACAGATGAGGGTACATATTTCTTATACCGGATCTTAGACTATTACTGGTAACTTTTTAATGTGATTCCAAATATAAACCTATAAGTAATTTTATATCTTCGGAGAGCGTTTCGCTAACATTATCGAGAAGATGATCATATTAAAGACTTATCTTTAACATAATTATCTTTTCATTGACGCTAACTTTGTAAAAGAAATTCATTTAGAAGTTTTACTTTTATGTGTTGGTGCGTTTGAAATCATAGGTATACATGTTTTTATACATCAGCGTATATTATGGATCACTTGCTATTATTTTTAGGGTTACATTTAAAATAGATGAAAATAACAAAGAAATTTCTAAGTCGACCTGTAAAAAATACTGAACTGAGATAAAATAAAGAAGCTTCAAATAGAAACTTTGAAGTTTAAAACGGATGGTTCCACTTTAACATGAATGCCATACACATGTATTGTCTAAAAAGTGAAGAAAATAAGGGTTCCTCTTCCGCCGGTAGAGGCGCTAAAGCTGCAGTAAGACCTCGAGTAGAGTGGATAAGCGAGCAATTTGAATATCGCTTTTTTTGCATGAATTAAAAAATAATCGATCAAATCCATAAAAATTGTTCTAAATAATATTTGTTTTCACCTTTTTCTAATAATTACTAATAATATTAGTGCAATCACAGGTCTGACAACATTGGCCGCAGATAAAGATTAAAACAGTAAACAACACCACGTTGCCGTGCCGATGATCCGGTCATAGGAGATTCGGGGCCTTTAGAGTTTCTCTAGTGAGAGTTAAGACAAAGGGGTCTCGATTTCTGATTGGTTCGTTCGGTACGCCAAAATTTAACTTGACGTCATTCAAAGCGTAATTCACATCCTATAGGTAACGAAATTGTCTCAGCTGCTGTCAGTGCAAAAAAGTGAATCGCGCAATATTTTTTGTTACGTTTCCAAAGTTTTCAAAAGTACGTGCGTTATTTCACTGCACTCCCTTCCACGATTTTGGCTAAATATGGCGTCTTTGTCCTAACTACTAGAGCAACTCTAGGGGCTTTATAGGTACAGCGACGCGCGTAAAGCTTTTACGATTTTCGAGACACGCTCTTCGCATTGCGGCCTGCCGAGATCAGCCTTCTTCCTTTATATCCTTCATCACTTTAAAGTAGTAACTATCCATTTTAAAGCGCATACCATCGTTTTTTTATATGTTTGCAGTGTTAAAGTTAAAACTAACAACTTTAAAATGCTCTTAATTTTATAAATATCATAACTATCTACATAGGCGCCGATTATGGGGGGGCGGGGACCAAAGCCCCCCCCCCGGAGAAAATTCTGGAGGGGGCTGTAACCCCCGGAGAACGATAAGAAAAATAAATCAAAAACTAATTCTCAGTGGCAATTCACGATTTTGAACTAATCTAACGAAATGCTATAACGTATAATCTATATCTATATACAGGGTGAGTTCGACCACCCGTATCAGTCGTTTTCTTCGAAAACGGTTAGTCGTAGGGAGTTGTGTCAAAAATTTGTATTATAAAAGCCCTAATAAAGAATCGATTGGTGATAAATTTTTTTTCCGGGAAGTTTGCTCCAGAATGTCAAGAACTCCGGAATTATAAATGTAACGATAGGTCGAAAGTGGTATTGTTGAAAAGATCTTTAAAAAAGTAGCAAGTTTTGTACGGATTTTTTTTTATTACTGCCACCCCTGATAAGTAATATTTGTTTGAAATTACTAAATTAAAATGTCATAATAACGAACTTTTTAAAAGTCCGCATTTAAAATCTAGTTACCTATCTATCGATCATTAAACACTGAAAAAGTACACTCACAGTATAACCAGAAAAGCTCAGTAGTATGTAATAAAGAGTAAATGGAAGACAGTTTGAACACTTGTGACAATGTCTAAGGTTGCTAGATTTTTAATGTCGACTTCGATCGTTATTATGAAATTTTGATTTAATAATTTCAAACTATTGTTACTTAATAGGGGTGGCAGTAATTAAATAATTTTTCCTACAAAACTTGCCTATTTTTTAAAGAGCTTTTCAACAGCACCACTTTCAACCTATCGTGCTTTCTAAAATTCCGGAGTTTTGAACATATAATAATTTATATTTATACTTACAGAAATTCACAGGGGTGGCAGTAATAAAAAAAATTTTCCTACAAAACTTGCTTATTTTTTAAAGGTCTTTTCAACAATACCACTTTCGACCTATCGTTACATTTATAATTCCGGAGTTCTGGACATTCTGGAGCAAACTAATAGGGAAGCCGACCTTCCCGGAAAAAAAAATTATCACCATTCGATTCTTTATTAGGGCTTTTATAATACAAATTTTTGACACAACTCTCTACGACTAACCGTTTTCGAAAAAACGACTGATACAGGTGGTCGAACTCACCGCTGTATATAAAAGTCGTGTTAGTTACACCATTTATAACTCGAGAACGGCCGGCCCGATTCTCATGATCTTTGATTTTTTGGATTTGTCTCCGCCCTGGTTAACAGAATAAGTATTAAAACATCGGAAAAATTCACCCGGGAGCGAACGAGCGAAGCGAGTGAGTAATGTAATTATAATATTCAAGCGAACGAGCGAAACGAGTGAGTAATGTACCACCCGAGAGCGAACGAGCGAAGCGAGTAAGTAATGTACCACCCGGGAGCGAACGAGCGAAGCGAGTGATTTATGTAATTATAATATTTAAGCGAACGAGCGAAGCGAGTGAGTAGTATTTTGCAGTCCGGGCGAAGCCGGACCGGGCCGCTAGTAAATAAATAAATTATAGATATGTAATCTCAAAATATTTGTTTGGTTAAAATAAGGAGAATTTGTTTTTTTTATTTTTGAATTAGTTGCCAAGACCAAAATCAATTCCTTATATTATTAAAATATTACCCATCAGTTAGCAGTTACCACAACAAGTCATATACGCATTTCTCGTCCCGCCTTTCAATTTGCGACGTAAAAAAAATTTACGCACCTGCAAAACACCATTTAAATTTTTTGAGCATAAGCAGTGACGGATTTAGGGGTGGCACGGGGGGCGAGTTTTTTTACTCTTACCTTAATCTGTAAGTTTTATTTTTTGCTAAAAACGTCTTATTTTGCGACACAATAAATTAGAAAATAGTAAAGTTACCTTACCTTGTACTTATTGTTCTATTTTGCGACATAATAAATTCGAAAATATATAGTAACATAAATGTTTTAGTTTAGAAATTAACTTAATTAACTTCTAACAAAATTTAACTTAATGACGCCCTATCATAAATTACTTATTATATTGGTAAAAAAAGATTTGCTTCGAATTTGCGTTTTTGGGTCCTTTTTTTAAAATTTTTTTCCGGGGGAGACTCCCGGAGCCCCCCGATCTGTTGGTTAACGCTATTAATTACCTTTGTTCCTTCCAATCTTGCACCCCCCCCCCACTAAACTAAAATCCTAAATCCGCCACTGGGTATAAGCCGGGCTCTCCTAGAGATTCACAAAAGTCGGCGCCCTCTGACTATCTATATTTTAAAGTTCAATTATCTATTTACCTTATTTTTTTTTCTTTAGTGTAAAGAAAACTTGTTAAAAAATTTAAAGAATATGATATCAAACATAATATCTACTGTTAATGGATAGATTAACTCACCAATAAAAAACCATACGTAGCTTTTCCCGTACAAGTTCTTGTGAAATATTTCGCAAAGCACCTTGCGGGCCGCCACCACATAAAATAAGCCGACGATGACGCGAGCATCTTGTCGTCTCAAGTTATTTACAGCGTCCGACGGATCCGATAAGAATGATTGGCGAGTTACAATTTCGATACCTGATTCCTTGCATCGAACTTCTAAGTCTTCAACTGTCTGTAAATAAAGAAAAACAAGATTTTACACTTTTTTAATAATATTCTGTGAGCCAGCAAATATATTTACTAGTGACGTGTCATTTCAATATTATGTTATTGAGACAATATACTAACATAAATTACTTAAAATATAAACGTTTTTTATATTAATAGACATTAAAGGCCGGTTCTCACGGGGCGATTTTAATTGATCAACTTTAGTTGATCAACTAAAATCGAATGAAAATGAGCGTGAGAACCTATATTTCAACTTTTGTTGATCAATTTTAGTCGGTTCCACAAAAGTTGGACTGAGTCTAACTTTATCGTTCAAGTATGAGTCATATTCAACTTCAAACTAGTTGAAACTGCTATTTGAAACACGATTGAAGCGTGTGAACTGCGAACTATTGTATTGTCAGTCAACTTCAGTTCATTCGTCTGTCAGTATGAGTACTGTCAATGTCTGGTGTCCCGAAGTGTTATATTATTATTTATAATAACGAAGTTGTATCAAAAACACGATTGTTTGTGGAATCACAAATTAGACTCATACAGAAATAAAGATTGCCGAGAAAATGCATTACATATTGTAAAGAGTGAAATGAGGTTAGAAGACCTGTCTATAGCGGACATTAAAAATAAAATTAAATTTGATATCTTCTCGAAATCCATCGTCTAACCCAAAAACGACGTTTTTTGCGTTGTTTCGTCATTTTCATTAAATTTTTTTTAGTTCGTCCCTTAAAGTGGCTATTATTCCTAGACCTGCACGGAAAACTGCATTTGGCGCCATTTTGAAGTTGAAACAGTCAATCAATTTTCATTGAAACGTGGGAACGAAAAGTTGTTCAATTTAAGTTCAATTTTAGTTGATCAACTAAAATCGCCCCGTGAGAACCGGCCTTAAGACATTAGGTCGCATAATACAATTTTCATTGTTGTGTAGACGTAGGTATTTACCGAGTAATCACGTTTCCTCCACCACAAAAACCGGTCACTACCACCATAAACAAATACGTGCAAATAGTTTTTTTGTTTTTGGTTTATTTATCTTCACAGTCACTAATAATAATTTTCATACACATAATACAAGGTCCAATATGGACATACATATAAATTTCTACCGTATTCATAAAATTAACAAGCCGTGAGGTGGGTCGTTTATTAGGACTAAAGTGCGACTCTTGAGGTCCACACGACGAACTTCCCAGTTTGATAAATATTTAATAATAATAATTAAATTAGATATTACACAGAAAAGTAATCATTTTAATCATTAAAACATAATTATTATTTATTTTTAACAATAATTTAAAAAAAAAACGGCTGAACCGATTTTTATAAAATTTATATCGGATCAAAATGACGTTAACACGCCTCGATTGACATCCTTACGAAGTCGATATCATTTTTTATTCGCGAGATATTGTGTAAAATCTACTTTTTTGGAGTCTATTTGGTTAAGAAAAAAGAGATATGAATGTTTACATATCTTTTGCGAGTAGGTACCCATTCTTTTATTTTCGAGTAGGTAGGTTCTCCTGTTTAATGTATTAATTTAATTAGATTAAAAATTAACGACGTATTAAAAAGCCATTATTCATTAATTGATTTATTGAAAAAGATCTAAATGCAATCAATTTTCTATCGGTATTATTATTTTTCAAGATGTGTATTCAATTTCCATCAACATTAGTGATATTTTCTAACAAATTGTCCACCATTAAAAGGGTATTTAAGTGAAATCAATTTCAGTTTGAGGTTAGATTTATCATTATTGTGTTTCTTCCACTATAATAATCAAGTGCTGTTACACATAAGTTTGCTTTGGGCCTGCAGAAAGAATTATGATTGATTGTGTTTTGATATCTACTTATATTATAGAGCCCGACATCTCAACTCACTGACTCTTTCATCCGTTGCTGGTTTCTAAAAATCAGTTTCTGTAATAGTGACCGAAATTCTGCGCACTTTGGAACTGTAAATAAACAAGTACCTTTACATAAATATCAGTTCAAAATTATGGCGTATTAATTAATTTAATAAACAATAACGGTTTTAATTAATAATAATTATGATTTAACAACAAAAATACGGAAATGTCATCCGTCTAAAATAAGCTTACAGTACAGATAATATTGTTATAGTAAGATCGAATCCATATTTAATTTTACCGCGCAATATTATGGGTAGGATCAACGATTTTTATTGTGCGTAGTAAACCAACACGCTGTATGCTGAATTATGTACTAAAAAATTATGCTTTAGAATTATGTATCGGCTAATGGGTGGTTAATGTTTTATAACTACAAATTAATTTGACAACAGATGTAATAAATATAACAAGACAAGGGCAAAAGTGCCAACTGGGTTTTCAATCTATATATTTAAAACACTAGCCCTATTTCTCTAGACAATCCGCCAGCAGCCCCTGCTCAACCGATTGACATAATTTTTTTAAACTGAGGCGTTTAGTCCACAGATATGTTATCGCTATTTTTTTTTTGTGAAATTTCTTTAAAAGGGGTGATTTCAAGCGATAATAGTAAAAATGACGAGGGGGGCAGCGGGGTGAAGAGAAACGTAAACAGAGAAAATCCATCGGCGTTCACGATACATTAGTGTGAGAGAAATGCAAATATGTACGCATGTCGTGGATAGGCTATGCAAACAATAAACAATGAAACAACTTGACAGTTGTACATTTTAATTTTTAGAGCCCAGATTTTAATAGGGTTATATTGACAAAATTTCCAAAAGTATTTAAAATTAAACAATAAAGATGTATATGTACGTGTAAATTTTTTTTCTCTTTTAAATATAGTACTTAGTTTAGACACATTATTAATAGTTTTTTATATTGACAAAACGTCCATTGACAATGACATTATAATGAAGGGAGGTTACTACCTCAGTGTTGCAATACTTCTATAACTACACCTGAAAAAAGGTATTCATATTCGTGCCTTATAATATAAGCTGAAATACGAAGAAAGTGACTGGCAACTTGGAAGAAAAACCGATGTCAAAAAACCGAATCGTCAATTGGAAATTTAATTTACAATTAACATATGAAAGCAGACTATCTTTAATGAAACTACAAACTCTTGAAGTTAGAAGAAAAATTTCCGATCTATGTTGTTTACATAAAATTATAAACGGAACAATTAATTCACCCGACTTACTAGTGAGATTTTGCCTGTCTGCTCCCGTCTACCATACCAGGAATAGAGATCTATTTTATTTACCCCCAGTCACGACCAATTATGCCTTTAACTCTCCACTTTTCAGGATGGCGCATATTTTCAACGCTATCAATAACAAAACTGATATTGATATTTTTGGGGACACTCTCTGCCGTTTTAAAAGACAAGTTTCTGTTTTTTTGAAGTAATAGTGAGTTCTTTTATTATATTATTTAATTATGTAATTTTTTTTTTTTTGTCATATGTTTTGTAATGTAGCTACTGTGCTGCAAATTTGAATTTGTTGTAATACTGTGTGCAGGCTTGTTACTGGACATTATTTGTCTGTTAGCCTGCCAGATTTACAAATTAAAAAAAAAAAAAAATAAAAAAAAAAAAAATACCGACAAACTCATCGATTTTTTTCTGAAGATAATTCGTACGTAAGTATTACGCTGATAGATACGTTCTATAGCTTCTAAAAAACTACTATTTTACGTACACTTTAAAGTTATGTTTGAATCAAAAATATTTATCAACAATTATATTAAAAACATATCGTTAAAAGCTAGGTTATGTGTTTTACTCACGCGTTCGTATACACAATGATATTGAGAAAGCTTGAAATATATATTTCTTATTGTTTTCTTCATAAAGTGATTCATATTACACATACACACACACATATATAGATATATATCCATTTACAGAGAAAAAAGGTTTGTGTTGGCAAACATTTTTTTTTTGGCGATAGCCTTTACTAAACCATTGTTCTTTGAAGACAGTGTTAAGTCGTCGCAAAATAGTTTTGCACGGATACACTATTTATTATTAAAAAAAAAATTGAAAATATGAATTGGTGCTAGATCCAAATAACCCTAGCTTATGCTGGCCTTAAAAAAATAATAAGACGACATACTACTATATTTATTAGTTTTAAATAAACTATAGCCATGTCGTCGTTGAACCTATTTTATATTAAAAATTATACTTGGTACTTGTGTAAGTTCTTGCTTGCTAATTGAAAGCACGTAATACTAGCATATACTCCCAACTAAATAACAGAACTAGCCGGTGATCGTACGTTGTTAAAAGCGCACTCTGCACATGAGTCAATGCAATATCAATCTTCGTCCAGTCTATCCTTCTTTCAACAGTCTATCAACAATAACAATTAATCTTTTGGATCTAAAAGTTGACAAAACCATTTTAATTTCAATTCTAAATCTACATGGTCATTTAATTGTTTCCTTGAAAAAAATCAATTTCTAATTTGGTCCTTCTTAAATGATGCGGGTATAACAGTCTGACATATTTAGGTGTCCTGACACCCCTGGCGAAGGGAGGACTTGGTACCTTTCGTGTAATAAGATTCACACAAAGCAGAATAAGGACTATTTCAAAAATTGCCATTGAAAATTCATATTGTATTATTATCATTGCTTTATGATCACTCTATGTATTACTGTACTGCCGTTTATTCTTTATTCTTTTCAGCAACCATTTTTTTAAATGTCGTTTTTTTGTAGATTTGAAACAAACTTTTTGTTGAAAGAACCTACTACTGTACATTTGACAAATAAGACACGCATTAAAAGCAGTGTAAGATATATTATGTAACTTTTTTTGCATCAGAAAAATATTTATAGACTTCACATCTTTCTACTTCATGCGAACTTATAAATTTATTAGAAGCCTTGATGTATGTCTTTAAGGATATATCTGACCTAATAGCATATCGCAATTTGTAACTTACTTTATAATAAATTCAGTAACTGAGTAGATGTCAGTGTTTAAATCGATAGTGAGGAGTCAATACGAACGGAGAATGATGGGAAAACACGCTATGCTCCATTCATAGTAGGTTTTTTAAGAACCAATATGTTTAGTGACGTATTTACTTAAGGGCGTAAAGGGCACTTGCCCTGGGCGGCAAATGTGAAAAGGACGGATCACCCAAATATAAGACCCAAAACTTGCATTTTAAACATCTGTTAAAGTGTAACTCCTATTTTTAGAGACAAGATTTATCAAGCTCGCAACTCAGAGTTTGTATGAAGAATTTTAGGTGCATTGGGTTTAGGAAGCAATCATTGCCTTGCCAGACAATATGGCAGAAAGGGGACGTCACTGAATATGTTAAACATCAGCAGTAACTAGGTTTATCTGAAGCACGTACCATTTCATATTTTAAATTATTACTACTTATTTCTAAACTAAAAAAACTAATTAAGGTTTTTATCTACTTAGTTCTTAAATGACGATCTCGGAGTTTGAGGGTTTGTAACAAACGAACGATATTAGGAATAACAAAAATGATTGGAAATGACATCGAGAAGTAACTTCTTAGATAATTTTAATAAAAAAGTTTGTATAAATTTATTTCCAACAATGCTGAGCAAAAATCGTAGTTGGATTGCAGATGATTAAAATAAGTAGCATTATTTTGGATCCTGTCCTAAAATTGACAAGATGAGCAGGAGACACGTAGCGCATAAATTATTAGATAATTAAATGTGAAATATAATAACATTATAAAAAATATTGCAGTTTGACGTGTGTACGGAGTGCCTGTGATTTTACAAATTAAAAATAATTTTTTTAAAATGTTAAAGAATAGGTACTTATTTATAGAAAAATCCATATGCAGCTACTAAACGCAGCAGTGTGTATAATGTTATGAATAACTAATGAGCATTTTTTTCTTTCAGCAAAAACATTTTTTGTTAAAAAAACATATGGTGTTTTTCCCAACATGTTTTAATTATTAAACGTCATTCTAGTTCGTTTTCATGCAGTATAGTTTTATTTAGTTCAGTATTGGCACTGGATTTTAGAGTTATAATATATAAGTTTAAAATTTCTATAAATATATTTATTTAATTTTTGATGCTTAAACATCTTTACTGTCGGAGAAGTAACTGTTTTACATGCCCTATCGGATCTAGAGCGTATATGTTCTATCCTCCTTAGTCATCTGTCAAAATGTTTTGATGTTATATTATGTAGCTGAATGTTAATATGTCGATTTTAACGTGAACAATCTCCGCCTTTCTTACATTTATACCAGGAGCATAGTTCTCGACGTCATCGGAATACTAAATTTGCCGCAGTACAGGAAATTAGAGAATATTTTTCTTTGCAATTTTTATTACACTGTATTTCTGTAACTATTCCCGTGGAAAAACATTTTATTAAAATGAGGTCTGACGGTTCTTTTCACAAATTGTATTCATATTAATTATATTATATTCAATAATCCTGTGCCAAATTTCAGCTTTTAGAAAACAATAGTTTTTTTTTACACTTTTTAATGTGCCCCGACGCCAGAGGTTCCGACCGCTGACTTGCTGATTATAGAATATTTATTTCACTCTAAATACTAGCTAATCTCAAAATATTAGCCTTTGTAAAAATCTTGCAATTTTTGACTACTATTACGTTGTGAATTGAAATCAAATTTTACCTATAATAAGAAAAACCGAATGCTTGCCATTTAATAAGTAAAAGTTCAGGAAAAACTATGTCTAAAATACTGAAAAAACTAGAAAAATCAGAGAGGTTTTCTTCATATTTGTAGCCACCTGGTAAAAGGATTAGTAAAAAACTAAACCAAACAATATAAATGTACACATTAATCTTATATGTAACATAAATAAAGTATTTTTGATGACTAAATAATCCATAATCTTCAGTTTGAAAAAAAACTTTTTGTATGAAGTACCTATAATAAAAATAGTATGGAATATAGTTTTGTTCAATTCAACAATACATGATATCGCCATTTAATCAATAATTCAATACTTCAACCATGGCCTTACTTAAAGCTATCTATTCCATGAATTAAATATAAAATGTTTCCAATGTTCCGTTAAGAATTTTCAAGTACTAAAATTATAATTTTTTTTATATACCGAGACATAAAATAAAGTATTTTTATGAACGGTTCTTTTTCATGAGAGAGGTTGTAAATTATTAATTAAGAAAGTTCTTTGTTGCCTTGTTTCATTACAGTGCAATTTTTAAACAAAACATTTTACTTTAATTATTCTTTTATATTGGGAATAATTATGTTATAAAAAGTTTGTTAAGAAATGTTTTTGTTCAGTTGTTATAAAACTTTTAATGAAAAGAAATATTTATTCAATCATTTTTTTTCCTCGTTGTAAAAAATGATGTGCTCCTAACCCATTTTCTATGAAAAGAAAGAAAACAACAAAACAATTCAGCTATTGTGCTGTAATGTCATAAAGGCAACTTTAGTATAAAAAATAACACTAAACTAACAAGCCACTTGAGATCTGAATTGTATTTTACAAATTTTATAAAAATATTTTAATTACCTCTAATTCAGATACGGAAGAAAAAATTATGGAGAAAAATAAACATTCAACCAAAAGAAACGCAGGCAAAAACAAATGCACCTCCATTTGTAATAGTGGATTGTAGATATATCTAGATGCATAATGGGGTATATTACTGACGAGTGATGATAGTATGTAAAAACGAGCGACAGCGAGTTTTTAGTCACACAAGTCATCATACCATTAGGCACGAGATATATATGGTATATTTTTTTGCCATATCCACTACAAAATACCTAGGTACTTATTCACTTCATTTTCAAAAAAAATTTGACAGTTCATTTGCGTCTCCAGCTTTACTTTTACAGTTGTATGTATACGCAGACCCTTAGGGCCCCCGTATACATACAATTTTTTATCGCACAACTGTTTAGTTGTTTCTCAAAAGGCTATTGGAGTAGATGGGAGTGCGCATACATACAACACGATAGTTTGCCGACAAAAAAATCGTAAAACTACACCGAATGCCTTTTGACTCAACTGTCGGCCAACTATCGTCGGCAACTTATGTCTACAGCAGTGTATTGACGTGCGCATACATTCGACTAGACAGCTGTTGTTCGACTGCCCATTAGTTTTATAGTGAAATTGTGGCACAATTAATTGAATGTATGCGCACCTCTTACAACTACAACAGTTTAGTCGAATTGAAATCGCAACACGTACCCAACTCGTTAAACTGTTTAGTCGTGAAACAAATAATTGTATGTATGCGCCCGGCCGAATGTTATTTTTTATAATTAAATGAATGCATAATGACTGCAATCGGTAAATATGAAGCACCTATTGAACAACTAATGACGTAACATAATGCTGTAATTATGTATTTAGTCACGACGTGCGTGTTATTCCTGTATTATTGCTATTTTTTATGTTTTACCTTTTATTATTCATTTAAAAGTTTACATTTCTGCGAGAAAAGTAGTGTCTTTTGAGTTAATCTAATATTGCATATTTATTTTACTAACGCATGCACTATAACGTTTTATATTTTTGGTTGCCCTAAATAAAAATGTATTTCGAGCCTATGATCAAAATTATCAATCTAATTAAAAATACATTGTCAACTACAACGACAATATTTGACAAAATGTATCTGATTTAAAACTCGTTTCAATTCTGGCCGACGGAGATAGACTTATGCTCGTGAAGGCGGTATAAGTGAGAGAATGCGAGGTACGGCGGCTGGTACGTCACGCGAAAGACGCGCTCAGATAGACAGGACAGGACAGAGGATACAGCCGGCCTGCGGTCAGACGGCTCGGGGCCGCCGAGTTGCGAACATATGATATGAAAAATTGATGGTTGTTTGACGACGATAAGGTCGTGTATGGCGTGTTGATTGAGTCAGCTTTTGTTGAGATTTCATGGTTGATTGTTATTGTTTTTGTTGGTGTATATTCCTGTATATTGTATCCATTTTCCTGAGATAATCACTTAAAATTATTCCCGAAATTTTCTTATTTTGTCTGTGTTTGTCAGACTAAGCCCTTGAGGTTTAGCATCACAGCTGGGACCTGGTCCTTGTGATTTCGTTGCTGTGGATTATATAGGATTTTCGGATTGGATAGAAGAAACGATTGGATTCGGACATCGTTAATTAAATGTTGGCCTACTAGTTTTGTCCGTAAAATTGGGTAGATGAAAAATATTCAGTGAATATTTTCACCGTTCAGTGGTGTACCCCTATTAATCTCGTTGAAAATTAGCAAAGGTTTTTTATTTTAATGTGTCGTTCCGTGCTGAATTGAAATTTCAGGATTTCCGTATTGTAATTGTTGTTTGCGGATTTTGTTATTGGGTTAAGATTTTGTTAGGATTCCGTATAGGAACACAAATTTTTTTAGGATTTATTTATTAATATAGTTTAGGATCGTGGATGTTTTTTATACAGCTTCCCAAACTAAACCCGTTGGGTTTGCAGTGTACGGCCTAAGTGGTTCTGGCGCCCTTTGATTTTCTTTTAGTCGGTGTGGCACGTACAAATATTTTACATCATAAAATCATCCATTGTTTTGTTGTAGTGTTTTTTTTTGTGTCGAGTGGTAGGTGGTTGGGTTTATTGAGCCCTTATTAGGGTTATTTGTTATTGATTGTTTATTTATTTATTTATTGTTAAGGGTGTATTGTCCTTTGTGTCAAGTGGTAGGTGGTGGATTATTAAGCCCTCTTGTGGGCATTTCTCGTATTGTTTTTTTTTACTGATCGTGGCTCCAATTTCCTAGAGTTTATCGGATGGAGTTAGCGACGAACTCCTGTTGAGCGTAACTTACTCCCCCATACTTGATTTTTTCTCGAAATTTAATTCTGAGACCGTATTTTTGAACCACGACCTAGCGCCGCTGAGCCTAGCTAGCCGTGGCCATCGGTTGTTGAAAAAACCGACGTTATAGCACATAATATGCTATTAATTAGCCCAACTCCAAATTTATGGCGGCCTCTTACAGAAAATTTTATTTCGAGCAAGTATGGTCTCCATTTCTATCATCGTTATTTCTTTAAGAAGAAACAAAGACGTGCATCGGCATTAAACGCAATAATTTTACAATTAATAATTATAAAATTCACGTGTCATTTTTTATCCATCTGCATTTAATTTTTCCTTTAAACTGAGTAGTATAATGTTATATTGTTACATATTGACAACACCGACAATATTCACTTCAAACCTGAGTCGTGACAAATAATTGATGCCTTTTAGGTAATTCTGAACGATGTTTTACCAGTAGGAATTTTCAGTGTGAATTTGTTTATTTAAAAAAAATGTAACTATAATGCAAATACTGTTGTTTTTGTTGTAGAGGCTTGGAAAAAGTTCCAATAAAGGACGAAGCGTTGGCGATTAAAAAAAAACTCGGGTCGCAGTGCCAAAACCCTGCCGACAATATAGTGTATTTGCTAATACAGGCTTTGTGGCTTTAATACGTAAACTTAGTTTGTTTTTGGACAAAATAAAAAATGTAACCCCTTAATACATCCCTTAAAATAATATTTTTTTTCTTAATTTCAATAAGATTATCAATACAACTTCTGTACCAAATGAAATATACCCTTCAGTAAGTAAATCACTATCCGCAAACTAGTGTTTTCATAAAATTTGTAAGTCCGGTCCTGTCGGGCCAATTTTATTAAAATTTTAGCAGCACATTTTGATCTTTACTAAAAGGTTAAATTTCAATTTTGAAACAATTCTGAGAATTTTTTTGGGCCCAAAAACATTATTCTAAAACTAAAAACCACCCTTAAAATGGTCCGATTGGGCCCATTTTAAACAGGCTTCGTGCGGTGATGAATTCCAACGTGCCTACCAAATTTCGTCAAAATCAATTAACTCTTTCGAAAGTTATAGCCCGTACACACACACACATACATATTAACATATATATAAATATATATATATATATATATAAACATTTACAAAAATGGTGCCAAATTGTTTAGGAGGCTATGAAACGTCAAGAAATTTTGGTCCGACCCCTAGGTCCCGCCATCCGACCGACGCCAATAGTGTATGTGCCATATGGCAAATACACTAATAAGTCATTTGGTACCGTCCAACTTACTAATAACCATCTTTCAATTATTAAATATCTAAAGGATTATTATAGTAAAGTAAATGCAAATAATAATATTATAGATATGTACTTAGGCACAATTTTATAATAGCTGATATGTAATCATAGTCACTATATAGAAAAATGCAGTAAAATAAGTGATCTGAGGTGAGTTATACCTGGTGGTTTATCTTTTTGTTTCAGAGTCTATTCATTGTAGTTAAAATGTCTGCAGTAAAAAGTTTAGCACTAGGATTATATTGACCCAATGGTAGGAAGCAGAGCTAGTTTAATATAATATTTTAAACGAGAAAAGAACAAACTAGTCCATGAAATGTGTGTTGAAAGTAGAGTGCAATAAAATTTTACAGTACACAGAAGTGGAATACCGGAGCAGAGATTATTTCATATTTACAACTACATTCAAATTCAATATTGCAAAAATAACTCAGAGTTATATTTGCTGTCTCAAAACAATACTGAAAAAAATACTTTTATCTCGCACGATAAATATTGCGTGAAAAACATATTATTAAAAGGTTTTTGATGTGTAAAGCATTATTAATGCCGCCCTCCCCCCAAAATTTCTGCTAGAGTGACTTGGTCAAATATGTTAGAGAAGTGCTACGTCGAATCCGAGTATTCGATACCGGAAATTCCTCCCTGCACTCTTCATCTCAAATTTTTTCCCCTCGCTTAAAAACGGTTCTGGCTCTCCGGATGCTATTTTTAAAGCTAAAGTGTTCGGATAAACGCCAAATGAAGAACCAACACTACAGATCCCCGAGGTGAAAAATATTTTCCTGGAAAAACTTACTACTTAAAAAAAATTACGTAATCTTTCAAACGTAGGTAAACCTTTTGTGCAGAGACGACCTATTCACGGATTATTTGAGTCATATACATTCCTTCGTGTAGTCATCGTAATAAAAAATATAGTAATGAAGTAACGACAATACGGTACCTAATTTAAATAAAGGCCATTGAACCGGCGTATCGACAATAGGGAAACATTGTTTAAATTTGTAAATAAAATAGGACAAGGTCATCAGCCGAATAAAATCAGATGTTGGCTTGGTAACAAAACATAGATATGTCAACGGCAGGAGAGAAGTGTAGATAAAGATGTTGAGGGGGGGACAAACGGTAGCTCCTGACGGACGAAAATCGCTTGACTCGACATCAACAATAGACAGACACCGTGAGATTATACAAGACCGATAGGTAATTTTCGATATGTAAATAATTTCAGACAAGTCAATTGACAATCATGACAAGTAACTCAGTCTGTTGTATTGTACGGCCATCAGCACACAATAGGGTTGAAATATTAAATGTTTGAACGTAGGTAAATAACAGTCACAATGAACGGGCTGATATAGGGTTGGAAAGTAGCGCTACGTCGCTTCGACGCGACGTACACTAGCTGACTCGACGTCACGTGATTTGGCTAGTCAAATTGCCGGGAAAACCGACCCTATAAAAAGGGCAAACACGCTCATTTTTAGTCATTAGATCCTGGAAAATTAAAATATAAACAACTCTAAATACAGAGTACCGGACTAATCCCCGTACAGCGATTCAGCTTATAAAGTATGTGGTATTTTTAAATTAAGATAATATTTTTATCAGTCAATAAAATTATCTCCAATAATGGAATGCAATGAAATTGATTTAGGCATCACGAAATGTAAATGAATCTATGTTGATTTAGCAACGATAATAATGGCATTATAATAATAATAAATCAAAATAAAAGCCAAAGCGCTTGAAAGTATGATAATACAGATTAAATAAAGGTACGCTAAATATTGATTGAATAAATAAATAAATAATATTAATATGATAATTTCAATAAGTTTGAATTAGAAAATCTAATTCAAATCAGCGGTTTTAAACTAGCTAGAGATAAAATGTTGATTATAGGTTAAACGTTTATTAGAAACTTAAATTCAAAACTTATCGAACCGGGTAGTTTTTTATACTATAGTTATTTAGTTCATGAACCTTTTCCATTCAGGTATAAATTGACAATTATACGATAACTGTAAAATTCGTTTTGATACTGAATAAATTATATTAGAAGTTGTTTGAATTGACTTACTTGTTTTGATGAGTAGCTTTACTTATTTCAGCCGCACAAACTCACACCTTACATTACGCCAACACATACTACACTTTCCCACATCCGAATTGCTGGGCGGTTCGCCAATACTGAGCAACCATTTTGGTGTGGCAGTCCAGTAATCCGGCACACATCTAGTACACTTCACACGATTGTAATCCATCTGGATCATAGTTCCGGCCTTGTGTCTGGTGGGTTACACTCATACACAACCAATTAGGGGTAGTAAATGGGATCTTGACCCTTGGCTCTGAGCAATCAAGCGAAGGTACAGATTCCGTTTGCTATCTAACACGACACCATTCACCACAACGACACTGTACGCCCCACAATTAGCGAAGTGAGTAAAAGTAAGAATAAGTGAGTAAAAGTAGCAATAAGTGGACACTTAATTGTCCTGGCATCCCGAAATCAATCAATTAGAGGTGTGGTGAAAACCCATGTCCGGTCGAACACGACCGTAATTTCACTGCAGTGGCGTGCTGCCGGGCCCAAGGGGTAAGTTGATAAGACGCCGACACGGTTGTTCAAATCACCGTCAGGCGTTCCGGCAGGTAACAGCTGAGGGGACAAGCTGAACGCGATCACAGTTGGCATCCCTTGTATGGGATTTTTTTTTTGAAAAAAAAAAAAAGCCACAGTTGGCATCCCTTGTATGGGATTTTTTTTTTTTTGAAAAAAAAAAAAAGCCACAGTTGGCAACACTTGTGGGGACATTTTTTTGAAAAAACAGTAGCCCTTATATGGAATTTTTTTTGAAGGAAAAAAGCCACAGTTAGTATCACTTTAATGGAATAGTTTGTTGAAAAAAAAAATCACAATTAGCATCATCCCGTGGGAGAACTTTTTGAAAAAACAGTAGCACTTGTAAAACATTTTTTGGTGAAAACAACACAGTCAACACTTGTGAGGTCTGTTTGAAACTAAACCGTAGCGTTTATTGTGTAGAAACTTTTGAATTATTGAATAGAGTCAACAATAGTCCACACGTTAACAACAATCAGATCAGATCAGATTTAGAAATAATTCACAATTAGCATTCCTTTGGATTAGAAGTAAAGAAAGTTTAAAAAAAAGGAGTAGGATAATTTCAACTGCGACTGTACAGTTAAAAAAGGCAGAAAGTTCAACAATCATAAAAAAATCAGTTACAAAACGAATATTTAATAATTAGAGTCAAGAAATCAAAAACGTAAAAGGTTAGGTCGATAAGTTTTTTAAACAATAATAATAAAAAAATTTAAATAAAGTAAATTTAAATAAAGCCGCACACCTGGTTTAATTTAAAAAAAAAAATAACGAACGAATAACAATTAAAAAATCACACGTTAACAATTAAACAGTTTATGATAATTGAAAAATTTAAATAAAGATTTCAATAAAGAAATTAACATATTAAATAAAGTATTCGCGTAAAATTTAAATACGTAAAACGATTAAAAATGGAGCAACAAAACCCCGAAGAAACATCGTCTCCGACGGAAACCGAAATCGACTTTAAGACAGATTTTGAGGAAGACCCGCCAAAGACGTCATCGCCCGCAGAATCTGAAGAAGTTCCTGCAGCCTCCAATTTAATAATAGCTATGCTCAAACAGCTAAAGGAAGAGCTAAAGGAAGAAATGACACAAACACAAAACGCCGTCAAACAGACACAAAATGAGGTCAGACAAAATCAGAGCGCCATAGAACAGTCCCGAAACGAAACGTTGGCGAGATTCGATGACACTATTAGTCAATTAAGCGAAACCAATCAACAATTGCAAGTCACACAAAACCAGCATAGTGGCAAAATTAAACAAATCGAGAGTAAACAAGATGACTTCAAGGTCAAATTAGATCATGTGGAAGAATACGTTCTAGAGCAAGTACCGGTGCATGAGAAAAAATTGGAAGCGATATCCACGAAAGTAATGCAATCGGACGAAGAAGTCCGAGTATTAGATAGCCGTCTACACCAAGTAGAAGTAGCGATTCGGACCAATACCGTGACAGGTTTGCAACAATTAGCAAACCGGGAGCCGGTAAAGAGTCAAATAAAAAATTTCAGGGGTATGTCAGATAATCAACATCCCGTAGATTTTATAAAATCGATTGAGGTACAATTACTAAATGAATTCCGAATATTAGAAAATCAAGAATTCAAAATGTTCATTTGTAATTATTTAGAAAACAGTGCTAGAGAATGGTTTGACGCCATGGAAACCAGGTTAAATAACTGGGAACAATTCAAAACTGAATTTTTGAAATATTTCTGGGGCACCGATCTGCAAGAACAAATATACCGGAGCCTGATAACGCCTCATAGCTATCAAGCGCGAAGCGGATCCTTCTCAGAACATTTTTTGAGTTGGTTCAAACGGGTCAAATACCTGGATATACCAATAAAGGAAACAACAATAATTAAACAGATATTTAAACATTTTCCGCATCCTTGGTATAACCAATTGTTGCTAACAAACCCGCAAAACGTCAGTGAAGCCTTGGAAATATTAAGTCAAATCGACAACAGTGCCAATATAAATAAGGTCCAGAATGGAGATCGCAATCACGCGAATCCGCAACAAAACACGACGAATAATAATTATAAAAATTACCAGAAAAATCAGTACACGGAACGCAATAACAATAGTTCGCGAAATTATCACCGGGATAATAATGACCGTAACCACAACCGAGAGGTGAGGCAACACGAGAACCGTAATGAAGCCGAGCCTAGTACATCGCGACAACATCAGACGGGAAACGAAAACGCACGCCATTAGAACCTCCGGGCTATAAGCGTGACAACCCCACTTCCCGGAGACTTGAAATCGACGAATTACAATTATACAATAATAATCCGACGGCCGATTTACTAATCGAAAACGACCCGGAACCCAGCGGAAAATTACGACCGCACGTACTCATGACAATTCGACAATTTACAGAATTAGCCCTCATAGACAGTGGATCGGACGTTACTGTGATTTCCACCGAGTTTTTTGAAAAAATAAATCACGACGACTTACACCCGCTACCCTTGTTGCCTACAACACATTTAGTAGCGTACACGGCTAACGGAAAAAAGTGTAAACCGATTAAAAAATTGACATTAATCAAAGCGAAGATTCAAGAACAAGAATGCGACATTATGGCGTACATTATGGACGACCTACAATGTAACATTATTTTGGGCGTAGATTGGCTTCAACAGGGATCAGCCAATATTGATTTTCGAAACCAGGAAATCGCGTTCTATCATAATGACGAGTTAATTAAAGTGCCGTTTTATGAACACGTTCGCGATACTAGAATTGAATCGATTAAATTAACAAATAACATTCGAAAAGCGGTTTTTTGTCCACCAAGCGACCCCTTAACCCGCTTCATATCAGTGATCACTAATAATGTAAACAATCAAGAAAACTTAACAATAGAAGAATTGCGTAAAACTCTACAAACAAACGACGTGCTAAAGGATGAGGAAAAAGCTATGTTGACCGACGTAATATGGAAATTCAAAGACGTATGTTCAGTTAAGCCCGGTAGAATTAAAGGAGTAGCGGCTAATTTAAATATCGAAATCGGAAAAACGTGGTGTAGGAAAACGTACCCTATTCCATTCAGCAAACGCGACGCGGTGAAGGAAGAAATAACGCGTATGTTAAATTGGGATATCATCGAACCATCAATATCGCCATATTCTAATCCACTGACGGTGGTTATCAAAAAAGATGCTTCGGTGCGATTATGTCTCGACGCGCGCCACCTGAACCAACACATAATACCAGACCGTGAAACGATGCCACCGATGGAAGAGATACTCGCGAAATTCCAAGGCGCCAAATATTTTTCCAGTATCGATTTGACGAATGGTTACTGGCAAATACCGTTAAATAAAGAATCAAGAAAATTTACCGCCTTTTTGCACAACGGGCAAAACTATCAATTTAAGGTGTTGCCTTTTGGACTAAACGTCTCAATATCGATTTTCAATAAATGTTTGCGACAAGTTTTAGGTAATGACGTCGATGCGTTTACGCAAATTTATGTAGACGACATCCTAATTACGTCTGAAACTTTCACGGATCATATGAACCACATTAAAATAATTTTAAGAAAGCTGCAGAATGCAGGCATAACAGTTAAATTTAGCAAATCAGAGTTCTGTAAAAAACAGGTCAAATTTCTCGGACACATCGTCTCGACTGAAGGTTTACAAATCGATCCGGAGAAAACTGAAACAATTCAGCAGTTTCCCGCACCGCACAATAAGAAAGCACTACAATCATTTTTAGGGATGTGCAATTTTTATCGCAAATTTATCCCAAACATGTCTGAACATGTAGACAAATTTGCACATTTACTTCGAGGTAAGCAGCGGTGGAATTGGTCCAATAACGACGACGTGGTTTTTGAACAATTAAAATTGGAATTTTTGAACGCCATCAAGCTTCGACATCCGGATTTTAACCAAGAGTTTTATCTGGAGACCGATGCATCTAAAGCAGCTGTAGCGGCTCATTTATACCAAATAGATAAAGACGGACGACATCAAACGATCGCTTTTGCGAGCCGAGTGCTCTTGTCAACAGAACAAAGATATACAATTTCTGAATTGGAATTGTTAGCGGTTGTTTTTGCGTGTAAAAAGTTTAGAACTTACATACTGGGCTATCCGACAATCGTGATGAGCGATCACCAAGCCCTAGTATTTTTTAAGTTGACACGACCAATCAACAATAGACTGATGCGCTGGATTTTGTATCTTCGGGAATATCAGATTGAAATAAGATACCGACCAGGAAAAGAAAACATAATCGCAGATTGTTTGTCACGATACGCCGTCAAACCGACCCAGGACGGCGACAACAAAACGGAAAACATATTGCATGTCTATAGTTTGCATATTTCTACCGACAAAGAATTCCGACAGCGCATAAATAGAATAGTAAAATATCAAGAAACGGATGAACACATTCAAAGAACGTTGCAACATTTAGCCACCGACACCGAAATCGGCGAGCGTACACGCATGTTTTATATGCTACATAAAGGCGTATTATTTTTTCGGGCACATCCTGAATCCGACAATTGGCGACTAGTAGTACCCGCCGCAATGGTTAATTTAATGATAGAAGATTTTCATCTTCGCTACGGACACTTGGGTACACAGAAAATATACAAGGTGATCAAAGATGTTTGTCATTTCAATAACTTGTACCGACGCGTGCGACAGACAGTGACCGAGTGCGATTTATGCCAGAAAACCAAGGTGACTCAGCAGGCCGGGAAGGGGCCCATGCAACATGTCATTCCTGAAAATCCAATGACGTTGTTAAGTTGCGATTTGTACGGTCCGTTACCGAGAGGTCGAGGCGGCCTCGAATACATTTTCGTGGTGATGGACGCGTTTTCTAAATACGTGAGGTTATACCCGATACGGCATGCTAACGCGCGGACGCTAGCAAGAAAAATTTTAGACGATTTCATCCCCCAATTCGGGAAACCGGAAACGGTGTTGACCGACCAAGGCCCACAGTTTATCGGCAAGAAATGGAAGGATACCCTTAAGGACGCCGGTATCCAAGTTCGCTACAGTTCCATTTACCACCCCCAAACAAACATGGTCGAAAGGGTCATGAGGGAACTTGGGCGGTATTTTCGGACCTATTGTCACGAGAAGCATACCAATTGGGTACAATATATAGATTATATCGAACAATGGATTAACTGTACTGAACACGACTCTACAGGAGCAACGCCATACGAGATCATTTTTCATAAAAAACCGGATACGATAATTCAAAGGTTAATAGAGTTTCCAGCTCGATCTAGTGAAGACCCAGAGCAAAAAATATTATCCGTGAGAGAACGATTACGAAAAAGAGCCGCAGCTCGGAAAAAACGACACGACAAAGTTCCGTTCATACAGTTCCAGGTAGGCGACTTAGTTTTAGAACAAGTCCACTACCGATCGTCAGCGCTGGATAAAACCATAAAGAAGTTTTTCCTATTGTATGAAGGACCCTATCGGATCCAGAAAATACACAATGTGAACGCGTACGAACTGGTGCACCCGGATACGAACGAGTATCACAGCACCAGAAACGTTATCCACTTAAAAAAATATAATTTAAGCGCCCGGAACAATAACCACCGGATAAAAAAGTAAACAATGACTAGACCGGTCGAATTAAAAAATAGTGATAACGTGGCTATGAACAATGGATAATCGAAACTGATAAACGAGACAACGCGAGTTAAATTAAATAATAGTAATTAATAAAAAAAAAAAAAACAATAATCAATTTTGTTCGCCAAGAAGAAAAATCGAGTTAATAATACCAGAAGTGTTAAACGGGATTTAATTAACGATTGACTAGGTTTGATGACTAAAATAGTGTCAAATTATCGTTAATATAAAGAACTGAATAAACAATCTAATAATTATTTAACTTAGTGCGATAAATGATAATAATATTATATTGACATAAATAGGTAATAATAACCCTTTTAAAAAAAAAAAAAAGAGGCCGACAAAGGCAAACTTTAAGTATGTAATCATGACACTTAAAATCAACAAAAGGTCTTAAGTACCTAATAATCACGCCGAAAGACAACAATTGAACTAAGGAAATTGCAATCCAACAAATATAATCTGATATGTAATTATCCTACACCATCAGACCATGTATATTTTGTCGTAGATGGAAGACATCCTAGAAATTTTTTTCGACGATATTCGAGAGTGGGAGTTTTGCGACCCTTTGCCGAATCTGCAAAGTAAAAGGGTAGCGTACCCGGACGACCCCAGCAGGGCCGTGACCAACAAAGAAGAGTTAATAGCTGCCGGTGTGATGCAACGAACACCGCCAAAGAAGCGGAGACGTGAACCTTCTCCGAACAACCAGCGATATAATGGGCCATACCGGCTTGTTCGTTTAGATTTGCCGCCAGTCCAGCGACGGGATAGACGACCACCGCTGGGAACGACCCCAAAAATTTTTGACCATAGCGGAACCCCCTGGCCATCCGCTAGGCAGCAAGTAATAGTAGTAGATGAGGGAGAACCGCCGAGCTGGCTAAAAACTACGCCCGAACCACCAAGGCCAATGATGAAGAAGGTGCGCCGTTGGGTAACGATCGACGGACGGCGGGTGCGTCGACGGGTGTTCGACCACGTCCGCACCCACTCCATCAACCAACAATAGTGTAAAGGTGTAGTGTTTGTGCGCGGTCAAGTGACGGTGACATTTGTTTTTATTGATTTGTTATGTTTAAACTTTAATTTGAAAAGGAGAAACTTTGTTTAAAAGAAAATTCAGTTTATGAGATCTGGGAGTCTTTCGAACTATAGAAGTTACCCTTGCGAGATATGATTCACAAATAGTCATTTTAAGCCGACTGGCATAGTCATAGTTTTATTTGTTAAATTATTTAAATTAGAATTTTAGGTTTGATGAGCAGTCGAATAATATTGGCAAGGGAAAATTCCGAAATCGTACGTCTTCCAGACTATTAAAATAGTAACTCTTAGTTATAGTTGGTTTTTGCTAAAAAGCTATTTCAGTAATTAATTTTGATACACTTTTATTATTTTTCGTTTAGAAGGATCAATAGATCCGGTAAGGAATTTTGAATTTTAAGTAGTACTCAACGAAGAAATGTTATTTGAACAAATGCCCGGTAAGGTTCGTCACTTCTAACGTCATATGAATCTCTGGTTGTTTTTGTCGTAATTATACTCCAAAGCACATCCAGTTTCGAGGTGGGGGTGCTGTGCAGAGACGACCTATTCACGGATTATTTGAGTCATATACATTCCTTCGTGTAGTCATCGTAATAAAAAATATAGTAATGAAGTAACGACAATACGGTACCTAATTTAAATAAAGGCCATTGAACCGGCGTATCGACAATAGGGAAACATTGTTTAAATTTGTAAATAAAATAGGACAAGGTCATCAGCCGAATAAAATCAGATGTTGGCTTGGTAACAAAACATAGATATGTCAACGGCAGGAGAGAAGTGTAGATAAAGATGTTGAGGGGGGGACAAACGGTAGCTCCTGACGGACGAAAATCGCTTGACTCGACATCAACAATAGACAGACACCGTGAGATTATACAAGACCGATAGGTAATTTTCGATATGTAAATAATTTCAGACAAGTCAATTGACAATCATGACAAGTAACTCAGTCTGTTGTATTGTACGGCCATCAGCACACAATAGGGTTGAAATATTAAATGTTTGAACGTAGGTAAATAACAGTCACAATGAACGGGCTGATATAGGGTTGGAAAGTAGCGCTACGTCGCTTCGACGCGACGTACACTAGCTGACTCGACGTCACGTGATTTGGCTAGTCAAATTGCCGGGAAAACCGACCCTATAAAAAGGGCAAACACGCTCATTTTTAGTCATTAGATCCTGGAAAATTAAAATATAAACAACTCTAAATACAGAGTACCGGACTAATCCCCGTACAGCGATTCAGCTTATAAAGTATGTGGTATTTTTAAATTAAGATAATATTTTTATCAGTCAATAAAATTATCTCCAATAATGGAATGCAATGAAATTGATTTAGGCATCACGAAATGTAAATGAATCTATGTTGATTTAGCAACGATAATAATGGCATTATAATAATAATAAATCAAAATAAAAGCCAAAGCGCTTGAAAGTATGATAATACAGATTAAATAAAGGTACGCTAAATATTGATTGAATAAATAAATAAATAATATTAATATGATAATTTCAATAAGTTTGAATTAGAAAATCTAATTCAAATCAGCGGTTTTAAACTAGCTAGAGATAAAATGTTGATTATAGGTTAAACGTTTATTAGAAACTTAAATTCAAAACTTATCGAACCGGGTAGTTTTTTATACTATAGTTATTTAGTTCATGAACCTTTTCCATTCAGGTATAAATTGACAATTATACGATAACTGTAAAATTCGTTTTGATACTGAATAAATTATATTAGAAGTTGTTTGAATTGACTTACTTGTTTTGATGAGTAGCTTTACTTATTTCAGCCGCACAAACTCACACCTTACATTACGCCAACACATACTACACTTTCCCACATCCGAATTGCTGGGCGGTTCGCCAATACTGAGCAACCATTTTGGTGTGGCAGTCCAGTAATCCGGCACACATCTAGTACACTTCACACGATTGTAATCCATCTGGATCATAGTTCCGGCCTTGTGTCTGGTGGGTTACACTCATACACAACCAATTAGGGGTAGTAAATGGGATCTTGACCCTTGGCTCTGAGCAATCAAGCGAAGGTACAGATTCCGTTTGCTATCTAACACGACACCATTCACCACAACGACACTGTACGCCCCACAATTAGCGAAGTGAGTAAAAGTAAGAATAAGTGAGTAAAAGTAGCAATAAGTGGACACTTAATTGTCCTGGCATCCCGAAATCAATCAATTAGAGGTGTGGTGAAAACCCATGTCCGGTCGAACACGACCGTAATTTCACTGCAGTGGCGTGCTGCCGGGCCCAAGGGGTAAGTTGATAAGACGCCGACACGGTTGTTCAAATCACCGTCAGGCGTTCCGGCAGGTAACAGCTGAGGGGACAAGCTGAACGCGATCACACTTTGTTTCAAAAAATTCACCTGACAGATCTGTAGCCTGATTCTTTGTCTTTCATTTGGCGTTTACCTGAAACTCCTAGCTTCAAAAATACGATCGGAACGTCAATAACGCCGAGCCGAACTTCTATTTCTGAAAAATCTAAATTTTCTAACGCACTGTGCCTCTGCCTCTAAAGTTTTTGTCTGTTTCACTGACTGTATATCTAAAGCTGCTGATTTAAATTTTTTGTTTTTTAACGGCCCTTTCTTTCAAAACTTATCAATGTTTTTAACTGTCATGATATAGCATATACACTGAAAAAATACTTATTTATTAAAACTTTTACAACAACAGATCTTGAGATTTAAATCCAATTTTTTTTTATAATTTAAAATAAAACGAGTGTTTATCCAATTGAAACTTGTCCTCAGAGAAACTGTGAGGAAAAAAAACTGCAACATGGTGTAAAAATATCTTTTGGCATTTTTACATATTGACATATGAAACTAGGTGCAAATCGGATTGAATTCAAGTTGGATAGAAAAAGCGGTATAAAATATAAAATATTTAATATATGAGATGAATTTAGTACGACTGGATTTGAAGTAAAAATATATTTATTATTTATATTATACAGTATGTAAACCGGTAAGGTGTACATAAGATATTTGGCATTGAGAAAAAAATGATCGGATCAGAGCATTTGTAGAGATTTGTAGAGCATAATACTTCCTATATTATACGTTGTTTTACATTATTGTAAAACAGTTATTTAATGCAAAAATACCGCAAAATAGGCCCAAGACAAGGGGTTGAAAAACGCTTTTTCCACTTTTTACCCATTTTCGCGGCAAATTAGGTGGCACATTCAAACCGGAAAGTTTTTCGTCACTCAATTCCCTACAAATTGGTACTACATTTAAGAGTGTAGATTCGATGAACGGTTCTCGCTCGGGAACGCCTACAACTCACCCCTATTTTTTGACTCAACTGGCAACTTCGAGACAACTCGTTCTTTCGCAATATTATCGAAAGTGTATCAGGTCAGGATACTCTGGACCAAAATTACTCAAAATAACTGAGGCGGAACCTCCCCAAATAGCCTTCTCAAGGTGAAAAAATCGTTAACCGTCCTTCCCCTAAATCTCTATAACATCGATCGAGTCAACAGACTAAAGTTAAGTTCTAAAATATAATAATATATTTACCCTGTATAAATAAATTGTGGAATTATTAATAAAAAAAACAAACGTTTTAATTAAATATAAATATCATTTATTAAGAACCAATTAGGTTTGATAATAATTTATAGACAAATCGGTGTTTGTAATTTTTGTCGTTCTTTCAATGCACTTATTACAAAAAGTATTGTGTTAGATTTGGGCAGAAAGTTCGCGTCTGCGCATTCAATATTTGAACCACCCCCAATGAGCCATTTTCCTGAGAGTAGTTCCTTCAATTATCCACGTAAGGCAGCACTCATGGGTTATGTACAAACATTACTTATTTCCTAATAGTGTCGTGTCCTTTTAGTGGTATAACTTAATTAATTTAATAATAATAATAAATTAACAATTAAGTTAGAGGTACCACTAATTTTTTTTTTTTTTAATAATGAAAATACATTGGAGAACAATTAATAATGCTTATTATTTACAAATAAAAGTATAGCGATTTTATTAATTATTTCCAATAAAACAGAGTTGTACGATGGTTGTACGTGTTAGTTTTAATGAAAATAATTAATAAAATCGCTATACTTTTATTTGTAAATAATAAGCATTATTAATTGTTCTCCAATGTATTTTCATTATTAATAAAAAAAAATCAATTATAAGCTCTCGGGATTCGAACCTGAGCTTGGCGTGAAGGTAATTGATGTTGGTCAACGCGCTAGCCGCTAAGCTATTTGCGACGTTGAGCACTTGTCCATTAAACTGGTATACAAAGCAAAGATTGTGATTTATTTTTTAAAAATGTGATTTTATTAATTTTTAAAGACATTTAAATAAAAATAAGTCTACAACATCATTACTGGGGACATTTAGAACCAGATCGTAAAATAAAAATAACAAAAACAGTTAACGGGGAGCAAATATTAACAAATTATCGTAACACCATGTTAAAATGCTATGTCTCAGTTACGGTGGGACACACTGTATATATACATATGTATATAAACATTTCCAAAAATGGTGTCAAATTGTTCAGGAGGCTATGAAACGTCGAGAAATTTTGGTCCGACCCCACAACTTAAAAAAATAGTTAGTTTCGGTGTGGTAAGAAACGCTTACTTTGGGTCGTTTCTCTCACTAGCCAGGTATGGTATACTGTTCTGGGGTAGTACTGACATCTCTAATATATTTATATTACAAAAAAGAATTGTAAGAATTCTAGCCGAGGTCCCACCGCGTATGTCTTGTAGAGGTCTATTTAAGAAATTAAATATTCTTACTATACCATCACTGTACATATATGTCTGTCTATGCTTTCAAAAGGGGCATGCCGACTTAATAAATACTCCTAAAAGATCAAATCTTCATGATTACAACGTAAGGAATAAAGAAAATTTATCTATTAATAAGCATCGCCTAGTCCTTTTTGAGAGGAGCGCCAGACATATGTGTACAGTACTTTATAATAAACTAGCTATAGAAATTAGAAACAAAAACTTCACGGCATTTAAGAAAGCTATATTTAAAATATTATTAGAAGGAGAATTTTATTCGGTAAAGGATTTTATAACGTAAGATTTATGATTATTTCTGTAATTGACGTGTCAACCCTGTTAATGTACATTTGACTAATAAATCTATCTATCTATCTATCTATGGCAAATACACTAAAAATTAGTAATATATAATTTTGTGACATTCAAATAAGAAGAGATCGGAGTCCAACCTCGGGATATCACATAACCAATAATTGGGTTCTCTGGGATCACTCATCTCATCTTTTAGTCTAAGGACACGTTGAAGATCATTTTCACTTAGATATTTATTAGCAATGACTATTTCTAAAACAGTTGGGAAAAGATGAAGTACAGAAATATGACTTAGGGTGGCCATTAAAATATCAAAACTGATTTCGGAGTTTTTGATAACGGCCTTAATTTGTGAGTAACTACAATATTTCAGTAGTAATACATGCAAACCTGATCCAAGAGCTGTTCTTTTATATATATTCATGTGAGGTATGACTTGCTCTTTTAGAATTTCGTTTTTTTCATTGCAATTAAGTTTACTGAAAACAAATTCACATTGAAACCAACCGTAGTCATGTAAATGCCAGTCAATATATTTTTTTAACAGATTTTCGCTACGGGTTATCTCGGCACAATATTTTCTTCTCCAGTTTTTTTTTAAAGTGTTAGTGAATGTGTTCCATATTTCAGAAAAAACTGATTCGCAACCAAAATATTTCGCAGTATACAGTTGTTTTTCGGGAAATATTAATCCTTGCTTTGAAAATAACCCTTTTACAGTTTTCTCAATGTTAATTTCGCCATTAGATTTCCAATACACTTGATTATAGCCACTTGGAAGAAATTCGTTTTTTGCACGAAAATCTGATATAAAATGAAAATTCGAAATTAACATAACATTTGTGATTATTGTTAATTCGCGTTGGATTGATGTAGGAAATTGTAATTTAAGAATATTTTCGCCCGCTGTGGTTATATAAATTCGGTATCTTTTAAAAGAAGTAGCATCACACGTTATGGTATTGCACTCCCTTACAAATACACGTGAATTTATCAATTCTCCGGCTATCACATTTGTCGCTAAATCCTTCAAAGTTAGTAACTTGTAAACCACACTCATTGTTTATAGTGAACACACGTTTTCAATAATTTCAAAATTATATTAATCTTCAAAAACGATTTCCTTTTATTTCGAGTGTTATATTTTAAATAAAAAACGCTGTTATTCGTTTTCAATAATTTCAATACATTTATTTTTAAAAACACTTTTATTTTTTTAAATAGATTATCATTTTTCCAAAATATTTATATTTTCAATAGTGTCTGCACTTTCGATTATAAATAAACTTTGAGAAACTTTGAATACACACTAAAATATATTATGTAGGTACCGACATACACTGGTACATGTGAAAACTTTTAGAAAAGTGAATTGATGTGGTAAAACTAGGTATGTAGGTACCTATCTTAAATTATTAAATACCTATAGAACGTCATAAATTACAAAAGGGATATTACCTGGGGTGCGTTCCGAATGCGGGTATTTCGTCGGGACAAGATTTGCTAGGGTAAGATCACAAGAATAAATAATAACCAGAAGCCAAACTCCCAGGCGGTTCCATTGATCTGTGTAGCAACCGACTCGTGACCTTGGGTCGATGTAAAAAGAGTCTAGACTCTAGAGCAGAGGTTACCTAACTGTACGTCGCAACGCCCTGGGGCGTCGCGGCCCTATCCTAGTGGAGTCGCAATTTCAGAACTTCAGTCTCGATTTGAGAAGTTATGCTCAGAAAAGCAAGCTCATCCTGTTCATTAATTCTATTGTTTGTAGTTTTTTATGTTTTCTAATTATTAGAATTAAAATCTAATAAATAATAATTAAGATTCAATATTCTTTGGAGTTTTCTTTGAATAATAAAGTAATTTTATTGTCTGCTAGAGCTACACACAGGTATCTTCTTTTTGAAGGGCGTTGCAAAAAATTGCAACCTGTAAAGGGAGTCGCAGTAAAGAAAAGATTGGCCACTGCGCATCTAGATATACTAAATCTACTATTCAACTATATGTCACGTTCCGTGGGACACATCTTCGTTCGACAGCTAGAAACGTTTTATCGATACCTACGTCTAAACATGATTTTGAACTTTGACTAGAAAATAAAATTTTGTATTTTTTAAAAGCTTTTATTAAACAAAGAAAGGAACGCACGATTTTAAAATCGCGGTGAGAAAACCCGTTGTTGGAAACGAATTACTTAATTTATATTATTAGTAAGAAGATGCTAGTATTGCGTATTGCAAAACCACTAGCAAACAGCAACTGCAGTAGCAACGATCTGTCTCTCACTCGCTCTTTGTCTTTCTCTGTTAATAGAGTGATAATTCTACGCTATCAGTAAAGCAGGTACAGCGATACAGTATGTGCTCTATATGAGTGTTTACCCGCTGACCTTGAAATGGTTTCATTGCGGTACAGCCGTGGCAAACGACCGGTCACGGAAAAAAATTTAATCTCTTTGAAAACACTACTAGTAGGGCCATAGCTAGAGGGATGCATATAGTGCGGAAATTCTCTACCTTAAAAATAGCCTGCAACATTTACAGTAATATCCCGCCTTTTGTAAATTTACGCCCTACTTTTCTAGTCTAGAAGAGATAGAAAAGTTTTCTTTAGCTTGTCGGAATCAGCGAATCTTTTTTTAAGGGACTGACGCATACACAACGAGATCTCGTTGTGTGCGTCAGTTCCTTTAGCGAGTGCCTCAATTTAAGCCTACTAGATACCTCACTTTAAGCGTACGTCTCGAACATAATTTTTTATAACGACTGCTTCTAAAGTTTAATAGAGAGAAAAAAATTAATACACTGGTTCTCATGACTGGTCATTTCATTTGAGCAGGCGCTAGAATTCTCCCCAGCGAGCGCGTTAGTTTAAATGTGTGGTAGAAATAAACACACATTCTTCGAGTTATGTACATTTCTTATAGTCAATTTTTTTACGCACGGTGACTGTACTTGTACGCACACTTTGGAATTACTTTTACGCACGCTTTGGACTTTCACGCACGGTGACTGTACTTTTACGCACGCTTTGGACTTTCACGCATGGTAACTGTGCTTTCACGCACGCTTACTATAGTTCGTTAAACTACTATAAAAATACGCCTCTTCACGCGCGCCTCACAGCGCTTGAATACTTTAGAAGCGGGAGTTATAAAAAGACATTTATTTCGATTTATACATGACTTATACATGTTGCGAAATTTATCCACCCAACTTGGCAATGCCAGTGCTAGGGTGGATTTCTTATACTCATACAATAATTTTAAAACGATAATTTCTTTTTTTTTAACTCCTGACGAAAAAAGAGGGGTGTTATAAGTTTGAAACCTTTGTCTGTCTCTCTCGCTCTGTGTGTGTGTCTGTCTGTGGCAACATATAATAACGTTGAGAACACATACAGTTTTGTAGTAAGCTATGGGCCATAAGACCTAATGTAAATATGGTGTGGATTACATAGAGAAAATAGCACAGTGAATTTTTTAAACAAGTTTCCATAGCAACGGTTGACTATTAAGAGTAACTCGGAACCTCCTTAATAAAAAAAATCAAAGCATCTACTACATGTTTACATTAGGTCTTATGGCACATAGCTTACTACAAAATTGTAAATGTTATTTTTCCTCTGTTACCTTTTCTAAGAAACACCCTGTATAACAGTATAACTTCCCTTACTAAGTACTAACGTAGGTACATAAAATCTAAATTTAAGAATTAAAGTAAAATGTACACCTGCTAGTGGAGGCTGAGCATTAATTAATGCCAAACCGTTATAGAACGGCAGCGGCAGTGGCGGACTAAGCCCGTCAGAGGCCCGGGGTGGCAGAGCAAAATGAGGTCCCCGGTCTGCTTAGAAATTGATGTATTTGTAGTGTAAATTTCGTAAAATATGAATAATATAGATGTAATGGCTGACAAAAAAAATCAAATATTTATAATAAACGACCTACCTAAGTTTATATTTTGTATACGTACGGGGCCTCCAACTCCAAAATTACTGTCTCTTACTAAACATATTTTGGCCTTGTGTGGGATTTGATTAAGAAAGACTTCTCGAGATTTGGAAGCCCCCCATCAGAGGCCCGGGGCGAGCCGCCCCCTCCGCTCCCTCCTTAGTCCGCCACTTGGCAGCGGACACTAATATTATTATCAATGAACGAGTTATTGGAAGAGCCAGTAGCGGACTAAGGGGGGGAGTGGGCTCGCCCCGGACCTCTGATCTGGGGGGGCCCTAAATCTCGAGAAGTCTTTCTTAATCAAATCCCAAACAAGGCCAAAATATGTTTAGTAAGTAAGAGGCAGTTTGGAGTTGGAGGCCCCGTATACGTATACAAAATATAAACGTAGGAAGGTTGCCTATACCTACCTACGTTTATTATAAATATTTGATTTTTTTGTCAGCCATTACATCTATATTATTCATTTTTTACGAAATTTACACTACAAATACATCAATTTCTAAGCAGAACGGGGGCCTCATTTAGTTCTGCCGCCCCGGGCCTCCGACGGGCTTAGTCCACCACTGGGAAGAGCAGCCAAATTATATAATAAATATTATACAATACAATATAGAAAAAATCATTTTTATCAATCAATGTCACAGTCGGAAGCGGAACTCAAACCCGAATCTTCCACTATCACGGCGGATGAGTTTTTCAGTTACTCAACTGTGATACGATTTACAAGTAACTGAAAAACTCATTCGCCGCTATAGTGGAAGATTCGAGTTTGAGCTCCGACTGTGACATTGGTTTGTAAAAATGAATTTTTCTATATTGCATTGTAATATTATCTATAGGTATAATTTGGCTGCCCTTCCAATAACCCGTTCATTGTAAAATTTACAGCCATAGGTACTTACTAAAATCAAATTACAACGAACATTTGTCTCAAATATTTCAAATTCAAATAAAAAAATTAAAAATAATAACTCTTTTTCGACAGAAACCATCCATCACGAGAGTGCAGGGGACTTATCGGAACCTCTCGATGATGAGCAGTACATATAAGTCTACCGGGTTTGTGCTCATTTTGCTTATCTTCGATTATCTCTCAAATATTAATCTATCTGATTGTGTCTTTTAAATTATATTGATTTCGTGCTGTAATAGTGAGGTAGCTTAGAGCTGTATTTCAAGATTACCGATATATGGCGGATAAAAGCACCAAATTTGGTAAGATGGTACCTTAGGGTATACTAATAAATGCTAGCTTAGGAGCCATCTGAGATTTCTAAAAGACAACTATTGGCGGCCGAAAAACCACGAAATTTTACCACCTTTATTACTTTTTTCGAAATATCTCAGAAATGGTCGACTTAAGCAATTCTTCCACAATGTAATGTTTTAAAGAGAATTACATTTCCTACAATTTTCATTCCCACAACTTTTCTGTGGTACTAATGGTAAGCGCGCTACCGCTTCTTGAAAATCACGCACTTTTTGTAACCTTGATAACCAATTGTTATAATGTTAAGTCCATTTCAATAGCTTTATTTATTGTGTTCGTTGAGTAGATGCAAATTATTATATTAATAAATAAACAAATAATTAACATATATTATTTATGTATTTATCGATTCATCCGATTTGCAGCCCGGTCGGGCAGGCTAGTATAAATATTATAATAGTATAGGTATACATTTTCAAAAATACCAGGTTGTTCAAAATGATTAAAAACGTCAAATATAAAATAGGGTAAACGGTACAGTTATTGGCACTTTAAGACTATATTAAAAGTTTAAGCGAAAGAAAACGTAAGGAATTCACGTTAACCAAAACATTTTGATACCTATATACTAATAGTGTACTTTCTGTTACTAGTCAACAGTAATTTTAATCTGAAATGTCAATGAAAAATAATGTTAACAAGTAAAAAACTGGATGAACTTCAGAAATTCAGTGATTGGCACTAAGACTCGAGTGGTTGGCACTTCATGTACATAGTTATTGGCACTACTGTTGCTCTTGTTCCTAGTGTAAAAAATCATTTAGGATTAATAATTTTTAAACACAGAAATAGGTTATACAAAGAATGTACATTTTATTATGTTCAAAAAAAAAAATACATAATGCTATTCTTAATTTTTTCCAAATTATTATACTCTTAGAAAGTAATTACACAAAACACAAGTATAAAAATTAAACAAAAAAAAAACTTTAAAAGCTCGTCAAATTTACCAATTTAAATATACCTAGCTAGGCGCCTACTCAAAGTTGTTATCATTTTTTAACACACTTTTATTAGCTTTATTTGTAACTAAGTAAACAAATCTTGGAAGTCGAATTTAACAAACTTCTAATTGTCGTATCGATTAGAAACTTTGCAAAGGTATGTAATATCGATGACAATACAATAATTTTGTTATTTTTGATCTGTAAATTTAATATAAAAGTAATTTAAAAAAAATAATATATCTGTATAGCTGTCAAATTTAATTAATTAAATTAATTAACATTTTTCATAGTTACCTAAGCAACGCAACACATTTCATGGGTTTCATTGATCCATTAAAAAAATCCATTGAAAAAAAAAATCACGCTTTCATCACGCACTAAAAGTTGTAAAATAATTGTCCCCTGACTAATTCAAAAAGTGTGGAGAGATTTTTGGTGTTTTTTTTAATTAATTTAGACAAAGCACTCCACACTTTTTGAATTAGTCATTGGACAATTATTTTACAATTTTTAGTGCGTGATAATGGCGTATTTTTTTTTAGTTTTTTTTAAACTACATATAAAAATTGTGTAATAAAAGCTTACCCTTTAAAAGAAACATTTATTTGTAATACATGTATTACAAATAAATGTTTCTTTTAAATTAGGGTAAGCTTTTATTACACAATTTTTATGGTATGTTCGGTTACAATGGTAACATCGAATGCCTTGATTACTTTGATTTATATTTCTTACGCAAGTGAAGCACATTCCCTTAACAATATTGACATTTTCTAGAAATAAATTCTGTTTTATGTCCACTTTTTTATTAATTAAATTATTATTTTCTTTAAGAGTCTCTTCATTAACATGAGTGGTTGGCGGAATAATTATTGACGAAATTATATTTATTTTGTTTTTATTGGATGTTTCACGTTTACTTTCACATAAAAGTCCTTCATCATATAATAATTTTTTGCAGTGATCCACAGGCGTTGAACTTTCTTTAAGAGTGTCTTCATCAGCATGAATGGTTGGCGGAATAATTATTGACGAAATTATATTTATTTTGTTTTCATTAGATGTTTCGCGTTTACTTTTACACAAAGAATTGTCATCATCAAATAAAATTTTTTTGCAGCGATCCACTGGCGTAGAATTTATTACTATGGGGGTAGGCTTTGGATTTCTCTTTTTAATATTCACCTTTTCCTTTTTAACGGTTTTTGTATCAGTTATAGATTTAGTTGTCTTTATTTTCTTGGCATTTTTATCTTCCTTTGCCTCCAATCTCTTTCTTTTCCTTTCCTCTTTTTCCCTTTCAAGTTTTTCCTTCTTATCCTTCTTCTCGACCTGCATCTGTTTCCATGTAGACGACGTTACCACAAACGGAAGTTTTTCAGTATTTTTTGCACCTTTTCGTTCTGGTGTTTTAGGAAATGATAAATAGTCAAATAACGTTTCATTTAATTTGCTGCCTTCTGTCGAATCTTGAGGAATAACGTCCGCATTTATTTCATCCGCTATTATAATATCTAAAGTAGAGATGTCAAAGTCACACTGCGTAATTGTTGGCAGTAACACGTCAGTATTAGAAATAGAATTGTCTACATGCGTATCATAGTGTGCTTCATTTTCAGTCTCTGAATGATTGCCATCATTTACAGAAACTTCTATATTAGTCTGTTCTTCTGAATTAGATTCATTTTCTTGAAATGCCTGGTAAATTTTCAAAAGACATAAGTAATCATATGATTCATTTTCCATATTTTCATTAAAGTTTTGAAATGACATTATTTTGTTTTCACCCACAATGTCCACAAATTTAGAATATTTTATAATTTTATCATCGTGGCCGTGAGATTTGTTCGGAGCCGTTGTATTTTTAATTTTCTGTTTACCCAAACACTTAGAATAATCTAATGCATTGGGATCCCATGGATAGATACCACATGCTCGGAATCCATTTTTTATTGTCTCTGAATTTAATTCGCTTATGACGGTGTTTAGTATGGGGGCAAATTTTTCTTTTGTTAACCCAATTGAAGGATTCTCTCTCCTCCATTGAAGGACTCCCCTTTTCCACGCATTTTTTAGTGGTTTGAAAGCTGCGACGTCGGCTGGTTGGAGCATTCTAGTGGAATTTTGGTACAAACATACCAGTATTATTTTCAATTTAGAACACAATTCACTTAGTTTATAGTTTAGATGAGTGCTATGACCATCTACAAATAAGATAATCGGAAATTGTACGTCCTGTTTGATCAGATATGGATGAAAAACATTTGCAACATATTCATAGAACAGTTCGGTTTTCATCCATCCGTTATCACTAACCCCTATACCCCATTCAGGGGGGACAGATGAAACAATTTCAGCCGGTAATCTTTTATAGGGATAGATTACCATGGGAGGCGTCGTGATTCCTGATGCAGAGAACGTAAACAAGACTGTTAGATTTGCTTTAGCCTGTCCTCTGTCTACCTCATAAACATTACGAGCCCCTTTTGGAGCCAACACGTTTTTATTTTTTGGACAAAGTTGAAAGCTGGTTTCGTCCGAGTTGTAAATTCGGTTTGGATATTTTAAAACGTCGAAAACATTCTTTTCTTTTAAATACATTTCAATCTGGCTAAACCATTTGCGTAAATCAGCTTCACTAACTGTAGAACTTGCTGCAGTAACCGGTTCTGCTTGTCTTTGTGTCAAAATAGGGTGTCTTTTTAAAAACGATTTATACCAGCCATCACCCGGGTAATTATTCTTAAATGGGTTTACGCGAGGGTTGTCATCTAAGAAATGTTTAACGCTAGCCTGAAGATCTTCTTTTCTTTGGGGAAAACCTTTCTTATGAGATTCTTTAACCCAGTTTACTAATAGATCCTCTTCTTCTTTGGACAATATTGGAGCAGGGCCATGGCTTGTTTTTTCAAATTTTGCACTTAATCTGAACTGAAGAGTAGACCTCGGAATACCAAATTCTCGGGCAGCGGTCTTTTTTGGCATACCAGCTTTTATAGCTGTTAAAGCCTTCGTCAAATTTTCCTCGTTGTATTTTTTGGAATACTTTTCATGTTCGTGTGTTTTCGGCATTTTTAAATTAAAAAACCAACGAATACTAGGTACCCTACCTAGGCAGGTAATTAAAACTAGAATTAGAGAAAAAAAAGTAAATTAAATTACTCATTTTGTGTATAATAATAGTTATTGGCACCTACGTTTTTTAGTTATTGGCACTGTGCCAACTACTGTCCATGTTAAAATCTACGAAAATTCAAACACTTCTTGCACTTAATATTTTTTTTTAAAGGGATTAGGTATAAAATACACGTGACATTATCTGGAGTGTTCAATTCAATAGTTGGCACCCCAGTGCCAATAACTGTTTTTTAGGTTAGAATCATAGTAGTAGTTGGCACACTAATTATTAATATATAAAAGCAAAAAATAATAAGGTTATGTGCTTGAATATGATGGAATAAGAGTAATAAATCACTCCAAAACGTAAATTTCATACCTATCACATGACAAAAAATTTAAGATTCAGTAATTTAAATGTAACACTAACCTTATGAATATTCCAGAAATCCTAGGTCGCTGAAGTCACTGCACCAACTATGTAACTAACCGGTACTGTCAATATTCACTCTACCAACGTAACGACATGAAATTTTGTACCCGTGTTAATAAAGGGTGCCACTTTTACAACATCTATTGTCAAAGTTCCTACTTTTTACCGAGTTCTTGTTAATAAGAAATTTAAAGGTGCTGTGCCAATTACTGTCGGAGTGCCAACGACTGTACTGGTTACCCTACGTGCGATATACATTATACAATATTTGGACAAATACGCTAATAAATAAATTTAAGTAAACTAAATAATATACGACAAAATAGGGGCGAAGTTCGAAAAGTCTAAAAAGAATACTGCTACTGAAAACAAAATAAAAAGTGCTGACGAAGATCAATAAAATAACTGCATCACAATAAAAAACAAACGAAAAGTTCAAAACTATATCAATATATCAAACAAAACGAAAAGTATATTGATTCAGTTTAAATAAAGCACTGTCGCAGTAAAAAAACAATAAGTACTTCAAAAGAAAAGCTTAAAACGTAAGTCCTATCTTTCCAATCAAACTCTTACCTATGTCTGTACAGTGTACACCCCTTAAAGCTAGATAAAATTAAAACGAAATTTGTCGACCCATCGTAAAACTTTTAATGATGATACTGGAAGGACTTCTATGATTTTGTTATATCTGTTAACGGCAATCTGTATAATTCGGCATTGTATATAATGCCTAGGCTACGTATAGAATGCCTAAAACGTCCAGGCAATGTATGAAATATTATTTATTTCACACTTGGCCTAGGCATTGTGTACAATGCCGAATGAGCAGCCGGCAATGTGTTAATATTACTAATGTTATAGGAAGGTACTAAGTTCCTTTTTCATGAGTGTTGCAAATTTGCAATGAATATTTTTTTGATATATAACTCAAAAGTAAGTTTATAATATTAAAAAATACGTTTGAATGTAACAATTCTATTGCAAAAAAGAGAAGTTCTCTAACATTATCATTTAATAAAGTTGATTTTGAGCAATCTGATATTATATGGTGTTTTATTGGTTCGTCTTTTTGTATGTAAGTGTAGGGACACATCTGTGACACGCGTGTACTGTATTTTACGAGTGAGTTACGTATGACACACTAGGCTGAACTATCCGCTGTCATATCCTTGGTAATTTTGCGCTACTGAACTTTCCGCCGCCGAACGTTCGGCAGATGTGTCCCTATACTAAGGAGGTAGGTAATTACATAATACTCATAAATATAGACCAATATCAATTTATTTCACACATTGCCGGTAGACCAGCAGACATTCTATACAATACCGAGGCATTATATACAATGCCTAGGCAAAGCATATAATAGATATTAATATTCATAATATTTCATACATTGCTTACCGGCTCAAGGCATTCTATACATAGCCTAAGCATTGTATAACAATGCCTGTATTATACAGATTGCCGGTAACATATCCACTCATAAATACAGTACTACTACGGTCCTGTAATTATTTTTTTCAATTAAGTTTGAGTGACACCAAACATTGTACGAAATCTCGCAAACAATCATCATCAAGTTTTATGATCCATCTTTAACCTACATGTTTGCCAACAGTTATATAATTCATGGTACTTTGTTATATATATGTATATAGAAGAAGATGGGAATTGTGAGGTTAGGTTTATGGTCATACCATAAAAGTAAACGTTCGATATTTCAGAAAACATACAGTTAACCACAGACTATACTCCCTGTTCGGTTTAGAACTATTCTATTTTCTGGAGTTGTTTTATCATCCGCTATTTAAACGGTTCATCGAGAATTACATGAAAAATGAATACATTGAACTCGTTTAGAATCAAACTGCTTCTTTTCGAGGACTGCTTACGTTTATGTATAACTAGCTGTTGTATACCGGGTTTCGGTCGGGTGGAGTTTAAGAGTGCCAACGTGTCAATTTTTTAAAATAGTGATAGTAACTCGAAAAAATCACTCTCTTCACATTCACCCGTTGGGTTCGGATAGTTTTTTTTTGAAGCTATGCTTCTATAGGCGCGTTAGACGATTTCTGGCAGGGGGTAAACTTATAGGTTCGCGTCACGATGAGTGACGCGTCACGCTCATGTTATTAAAAGTATACTATAGCTGTGGCCAGCGGTGAAAGTAATATACTGGCGCACGCGCAGTAGCCTATGTACACATATATGCACCAACAGTTTTATAGGACACAAAAAATAAAATGGCGTCAGATTTCAAAATGACGGCCATATGTAAAAATTAACCGATCTTTTTGAAAATTGTTATTTAAGAGTTTTATAGGAAACAAAAAAATAAAATTCCATCAGATTTCAAAATGGCGGTCAAATAATAACTTTTCAATTGTATTGTCTATATAGCTTTGATAATTTCGGTTTTATATACAATGCGTAAAAAGCATAGCTTCTGTCGCGTGTCCCATGACACCTCTTGACTTTTTTTAGAAAATAATATATTTCTTTTCAAGTGTTTTATGTTTCTAGCTTAAGCGCTTTCAGAGATATGCGAAAGTTTTCATCCTTGTTTTCACCCCTGTAGGGAGCTAATATCGAAAATTCATCGAACACATATTTCTTCGATTTTGACAAAGAACACACTAATGTCAAAAATCAGGGTTTGTAAAAATCTTTTTTCTCCAACCCCCTTTTATACTTCTTGAGGGGTTGAGATTCCAAAAATCCGTTCTTAAAACCGACAGATATATATAATTATAAACCTGTACTTGAAAACATTTTCAGTAAAATAAATCACGCTTCCTCACCACAAAAACCTGTCACTTCCACCATAAAGTTTTATTCTGTTCACACGTAGTTTAAGTTTATATCATAAAACATAATTTATCATCTTTCTCTATCAGAGATTTTTTTATATTTAATATTTTCGCAAAAAAGAATTGTGAAACATCTGCAGTTCAATAAAACCGACTGGAATGTTAGCTCATATAAGTTCTCATAAAATTCAAATACCGCTTTCGCTAATTGAGATTTAGAACGGTAGCCTACAAAAACACGAAATAACAATTTTATTAAAAAATAAATTTTTGTTATGCTTTTTTAAAATTATATTTTTTTGTTGATTACTGTTGTTTTTCTGTATAAAAATAATACAACATAAACATTCTACGGACAGCAAAAAATCACCTGCTGGCTATACACAGTAAAATTTGCATAGGCTGATTCGTAAGAAGCAATAACCGTTGATAGAACCTTATCTCTTTTTGATCGAGCGAGCGAAATGAGTCGTTTAAAGTCGATCGTTTAGCATGTCGGTCCGTGTGTTTGTCTATCCATGTGTTTGTTACATGGTTACGAGAAAATGCGAGGACCGATTTTAACAAAATTTGGCAATGACATTTTGAGTCCAGGCCAAATGGGAAAAAATGGAACCATACATTTTTTATAAATAAATACCAAAAAAAAAAGTTATTTTGCAAATAAACAAATGGTTTTGCACTTCCCGGGGGTTGGAATAGTTCTGAGGGTCAGGATAACAGAAAATTGTGAAAAAACAACAAAATAACTTTTCGTATGTTTTTATGTCAAGTTTTGTCCAAAACTGAAATAATAAGTTGATAAAAACTTAAACGATTTGGTGAGAAGGCTCTTTGAAATTCTGTTACGATAAAACTTCTTGATTTAAAAACAAATAGAGAGTGAGATTAATTGTTCACAGAACGTCCAAATACATTAAAAAGAAACAAAGAAGGAATATTACCTATATGGAGACCGATCCGAAGTAATCATTTCAAACAGACTTATAATTAGTAAATATACTTTGAGTACAAGCTCTATGATCATAATTTAACGAAAGGCACTAAAAGAAAACAAAAATGGGTTTAATAGTAATATCTAGAATCGAACAGTTGTAATTTTTCAGTGAGTTCGAGCAAAGTTGCGTCCACAACGCTTTTAGTACGAACCCAACAATAAATTATTACTTTTTTGTCCTACCTCCTATAGGATTGATGCTTTTCATGCATGTATGCCGATCGTAAAATGACTCATTTCAGGCCGGTGGCAAGAATTGGACAGTAATATAAGTTTACCTCCCGTCGGGCGCTAAAGTAAATTTCAATAATAATTTAATTTTTTTCAACTTATTATTTTTAATGATAGGTGAATAAAGAAAAAAAAAGTGTGTGTGTCAGCTCCGACGCACGACTGGAGTTTACTCCTTAAGCACATATGGCCGCCATTTTGAAATCTGACGCCATTTTATTTTTTTTTTTGTGTCCTATAAAACTCTTAAATATCAATTTTCAAAAATATCGTATAATTTTTACAAAACTACATATAGCCGCCATTTTAAAAAATCTGACCTCATTTTATTTTTTTTTGTCCTATGAAACTGTCGATCTTGTGAACAGCACACAATAGATCCAGATAGGTAATATGGCACGCCGCTACTCACACGGTCACGACGCTGTGTGAGTGTGAGAGCTTAGAGATACTACTTTATAATACATATTACATAAACTGTAGGACGTAGGTACAGTAACTGTTACCTGCTATTCATTATTGAAGTTAAGTTTGCCACACAAGTGAAATATCAAAAATGTTGAAAATACTGGAAATGAAGACAAAAGCCGCTATTTTATAGGGTGTAAGACAAAAATACAGTGTGTATCTAGGGCACAATGCTATTTTAACTCGTGTCATACCTCGTTGAACTAGAAGATTTTACTTTCCGATCAAAAAAAATTCTAATAATTATTATTTCCTAATGAAAAAATGTTAATGTTAATGCATGGTGAGTTATTGAAAAAACACGCGATTCGCTAAAATCAAAGATGTTGTAAGCCCTGTCCATTTTATCTATTCAGTTGGTTGTAAAACTGTTGCATATTTCGTACATGAAATGTCTGATGTTTATTCGCATTAATTAAATTAAATATATTCTACGAGTATACTGCAACAAACCAAGAAGAAGACAGCAATTTGTATTTACATATAGTATAGTTCTAGACATTTCCTGCAAACAGCTAATATTATTATACAGATTATAGACACGTAATTTTCGAGTTAGTTTAGTGTCCTCACTAAATTATCATATCGTTATAAACAGTTCTATTTGCCGCGACGTAGTTAAATATTTAGTGTATAGTCGTTATTACTAACTAGCGACATAACACCGAGTACGAAAAAGTAAAAGGGATCCATTAAAGTTATTTATGCAATTTTGGAATAATAACCCAAATATTTCATTAATAAAACTGAAAAAGTCTAATTATAAAATATGTAGGTATGTGTGTATGCATGTTTTAAAAAAATAATTCTACCTTTTTACAAATAAAAAAATATTTCCTTATTCAAAAATTATGATTGTCACAAATAGTCGCAGATTGAAATTATCTACTTTACGTAGATAAGAGCAATTTTTTTTTAATTTAATGAAAGGTGTTCGACTGTATGGTCATTACACCACAGTTGGTGTATACAATTCAGAATACACAGTAAGTTACAATACCTAATTGATTGTGATTACACTTGTTTTGCGAGTTGTGTGGGTGAGTATAGTGTATATATGTGACGGTAAGTATTTTCATTGTTATTTTTGGTTAATGTTTAATATTTTATATTTTATTTAATAATTCTGTTTTTTTAGATATTTCAAGAGGTTCGTGATGTGATGATGGTCGTTGTCCAACGCTTCCTTTATGGTGTTCGGGATGTTGTAAATTATTCTCTCTGGTAAGTATTTTATACAATCTAATATTATGTGAATTACTGTGAGGGGCTCGTGGCATGTGGTACATATTGGATGATCTTTTCTCTCTAATAGATGTCCGTGGGTTATTAAGGTGTGTCCTATTCGTAGCCTGGTTATAGCTGTTTCTTCTCTGCGATTCCCAATATTGTTCCATTTTTCTATTGTGTTTTTTATTTGTCTCAGTTTGTTGTTGGTCGTGTTGGTCCACTCTTCCTGCCAAATCATTTTGATTTTGTTTTTGAAGAGTGCTTTGTCATCTTGGCTGGTTATATATTCAGTATAAATGTGGATACTGTTTGTGGCTTGTTTAGCTGCTTCGTCAACTTTTTCATTTCCGTGAATTTCTATATGAGATGGAATCCATAAAAACTTGATTTTTTTCTGACGTAGTTTTATTTTGTTTGGCATTTCGTGAATTTCGGTAACTATTGTATGCTTAGATGAGGTGGTATTGAGAGATAGAAGGGCACTTAAGGAATCGGATATAATGATGGCTTTGGTTTGTTGTAGATTTTCGAAATACCTTATTGAGAGCAATTTTAAAGTGCTATGAAAACTTTTTTTATTTTGTAAAGGCTATCAAAATTAGTGTTCTGGATCTAGTATCAATTATTCATCAGTTTATTATTATCTTAATAATAGGTACCTAAGTCGAAAATGATACCAATAAGTCTAATAACTCTAACTGGAACCTGTAAACTTGAGAATTCACTTATTTCGATTTAGGTCATATAAAAAACAATGGCATCTCAATGATTTCGGTTATTCTCAAGCGTAACCTGACCGTATATTAATATTTAAATATAAAATTATGACATTATCGTTTATCAATTATTTCTACAACTTCAAACACTCAAAATACGTTTATGAAAAGAAAACAAGGCAAAACAAAAATTACACCAGAATGTCGAAAATGAAGGCACGCCACTGCAATTAACTTAAAACTTTATTAAAATTAACCAGGCCATATGAAGCATATTAAATGTAGAATACTTTCGAGATCATTATCTCTGTTGACATTAATTTCTGTTGTTCCGTTTCGTAAATCATGTTCAGAAGTTTGAAACGAGAACTTTGGGGAACTTTCAGATGCGGCAGCCAACCGGAAAATGACAGTAATTGGTAAATTTTATTTGTCTAAACGTAGCTTTCTAGTTTCGCTTTATTGTCTCACGTTTTTTTAATGTATGAATATTGTTCGTCTGTAAACCAATCGATATATTTTCCAAAGAAATTCGTTAAAATTATTTCAAGACATTTTTCGTGAGAAATTCCTCATTTTATGCTAGAAAAGTTACAAAAAACAAATATTGAATTGTAAGAGAATTTTTGTAATAATAATTATTACAAAAATTCTCTTGCAATTCAATATTTTTATTAATTTATTTTTCAAATAATAATGTTTCGCGAAGAAAATTAATTTATACGAAATTTTTGCTTCGTTCATTTGAGTGTTTCAGGATTTAATAAAATAAAAATATAATCTCAAATCTTAAAGCAATTTTTTTTAGGTAAATTAATTAAATATGTCCAATTTATGAGAGACGTTGAGTACAAATTTAAGTAGGTCGATTTTGAATAATATTTTCGTTATCATTTGTTGTACCTAAGCCCTTTTTATGATAATTTCCGTAAAAATAGATTTTTCCCTTCAACTTTATTCATAAATAATTTTATTTGTACTTTATTGATGAATGCAAAGAATTCATAAATTGGTTACTGGCATTCTGTATTGTGTTACCAAAAGAACAACCTTTGTTGTCGAGCGTCAATAATTTATAATCATTCATTCAAGAACACTAAGGCTGTTCGACGAAGATCAGTTTCTACTGCGCATACGTGAACTACAATTTCGCCTCACTTAAGTAATTACGGCCCATCAATTATTTTCAGCGGTTGATAATACTAGGTCTCGCCAAACAATAATATTCATTTATTGAAACATTTTAGCCTCCTTTTTTTTAGTTCGCTTACGCATGTCGACCGTCACGTAACGTCAAATCAAAACGATCGACCAGAGCAATAATCATCGAAAAGTAGCGACGTTAATGTTCACAACTGTATTAACCGACTGCATACAAGCATGATGGTAGCCGCGTAGACAAGTACTTCATTGAAAACCAGCGACGTTTATGTTCATAACTATATCGTATGTCTACCTAACTAATATTAAATGAATATTCAGTCGAGCAGCACATCAAATACCCACTGACCACTAACGATAGAATCTGGATTCTTACGTTCGTCTCCATACTGATCAGGTTTCAAATTACATTACCAAAACCACATAAATAAAATTATTTTATATTTCGGCGATTTTTATAACTCATTTATTAAATAAATAAAGTTTCATTTGCACCGTGGTTTCATAAAATCGTTTGCCGGGACCATGTAATCTACAGTTACGAATTATTCGTATTCGCTGGGTGCAGAGTATATGGTGGGGACAACCGAATCAACTGCAGCGTACGCTATGGACAAAATAAGCATTAAATCATACTCACGAGTAGAGTTGCCAGGTGTCCCGATTTGCGCGGGACGTCCCGATTTTCAGGGGTATGTGGGACACGTCCCGATTCACCCTTGATCGGGACGCTGAATGTCCCGATTTAGGGTCAATCGGTAATTATAAAAGGTTTAAACTTCACACATATTGTTTTGTGACTGCGAATAGCGCGATAGACAAATCGCGCTCTCCCGTTCTTTTCTGCCGCCGCGTACGATCCAAAGATTATGATGACATTATTTTGATGATATTATAAAGACATTATTTTCACCATTTAATAATAAAAATAAGCGTTGATTTATGAACACTTGTTTTTTTTTTGTTGTCCCGATTTCAGAACCAAAATCCCGATTTTGTTAGCCTTCTGTCCCGAAATTTTGCAAACTGGACCTGGCAACACTACTCACGAGTCACGTTGTGAATAAATAAATGAAGTTATTTAAAAAATGTTGCATAATAGTTGCTGTGTAGTTAATTGTAGAAATACAAGCAGAAATAGTAGCTGTAAATTTTTAAATTATGATTGTTAGCTTTAATGCTATTATAAATAATATTATTATTAATTTTGACAAATAACCTTACTCCATTCTGTTTTATTTTATGTTTATAAATAAAAAAATTACAAATTTCTGATCGCTAAAAAATATAAGTGTAATACCACATCTAATAAACACATTTATTGATTTGATCTATAAAATATTTATAAAGAAAATAACTAAGAACAATAATTTACAACATTGAATATTATCTGACGGAATCACGTTCTCATATTATTAAGTTCCCACTACTTTGCCTTTTGATGTTAACTAATAAAAAAAATATTATTATTATTATTATTTAGTGGACAGTGGACATAGATACATAACATCCGAATTAAAATGTATTTTATATTTATTAAAATTTTTTTACTTAGTTTTTTTCAACACAACACGTAATATTTATTAGCCCTTTTCAGATGTGGTATTTAATTTATATTTTTTTGTGATCAAAAATTTTAATTTTTTTATTTATAAAAATTTGTCATTTCTTCAACGGATATAGAGCCTGATTTAGTGCGGTAGTCAGATGACGTTTTCGTCGCGCATCCAGCCACTAGCTGTTCACTTAACAACACGTGTATAATGTGTACTTTATAAACGATATGTTGTGATGGCAGTCTATACACTTTTGAAAAATCGGTGTCCGGTGATAGAAATATTAAAGCCTGAATGAAGATGGTAAAAATAAAATCATAAAAATAAATTAGTTGCCGTCTATACCTATATCTGAAAGTATTTTTCAGGTATAATCAATAATCATAAAATAAAAGTTTTACGAATTCAGGACGTAAAAAGATTGGAAAATTCGTTTACTTTCTTAGAAGTATAAACGCACCTTGCGGATGCTGAAATGATCGAAAAATCTTTGACGTATATTTTCACTATTATTTTTATGTACAGCTGCTCGTGGTCATCGGCGATACACTCGACCATTGAACCATTGACTTTCTACACGGACTGATATCTTGAATATATACCTAGACCCTCAATATTAGACATACGAGGAGGTTTTCAATACCAGAATTCCGAAATTTCGCGATTCCGAAATTCCGGGAAAACTTTTAAACATATCAATTCCGGAACTAATTTTTGCTTAATTTGCCGACCACAAGATGGGCTTTAATATAAATTGTTTACCAATGCTTGATAATATTATTTCTAGAGTTATATAAAGTATCTAAGTTTAATATTCGAAGTGTTCCTAATTATTACTAGTCGCAAATTTTAATTTTTTTGTTTGTTTGCAAACTTATGACTTAAATTTTTATTCAACGTTTTCTATGTCAGTAAACATGTTTCTTTTTCATGCAGTGTATTTGTAGAATTTTTTTGGCATCGGAACTATCTTCGGGATTTCGGAACTGAGAACCAAATGTCGACACCAGTTCCGGAATTGAGGATGATCCGTATACACGAGGAACGAGTTAGTTTGTGTAAGTACTATCGGTATTACACTTGGTTACAAAGATGGATGTAATGAGGTATTAAAAACAAAATATTATAAAAAGTGCAAATATTAATTTCTTTTTTAAAGGAACATTGTTGAATTATTACAACCAATGAAATTACATTAAATTTTATGTATTTCGTTGAAACATGGAAGGCATATTATCGACTTTCCGTTACAATATTCGTAGTGTATGTGCCGAGTATTCGAAGAACATTATTTGAAAAGTTCAACGCTCGAATTCCTGACAGGGATAATACCACTCTAATTTCGTCATTCCCGGAAAGTCGGAGTAACTCTAGACAGTGTTTACGTAGAAAAGTAGTAAATTTTGTCTCTGTTATCATTATTTTATTCCGTGTCCACCGATGGTGTATGACGGCCATGACAAAAAATTTCTTTGGAGCCGTCATGTACCACCGGTGACAAATGAACTTATGAATTTGATTAAATAAAAAAAAAATACAATGATAGATATATAATAATTCCCAAATAAGTGAAAATATAATAATTCGTTGAAATACCGCTTTCATATAAAAACCCTAGAATTTTTTTTCGGCCCCAGCCTAAATATTCTGTATCTAACGTCGTCATGAACGTGTTAAAAAAAAGGACAAAATTTATGCTCATCATAAGGAATACCGTGGCTGGTTATGGTTTCTTATTTTCTTTAGTTTTATGTGGAATTTTTATTACTTTCTTATAAAACTGAATTAGCACTTATATACGGACAATTCACTGGCGTCAATATGAGTCGTTCTTGAAATAGCTATTAAGGAAAAAAGCGGTCAAGTGCGTGTGGAACTCGCACTACGAGGGTTCCGTACCATTACAACAATTAAATTAGCTAAACATATTCTGTGAAAATTTCAACCGGCTACATGTTACGGGAAGTCCGAAGTACCCTTTAGGTTAAATTAATAGATTGGTTGGTAAAATGATTTTTTCCAATATGTTTGGAATCAATTATATAATTGGCTGCTTCCAATTTCAATTACCCTTTAGGTTTTTGATGAGTGAGTTTGCGAATATTAAAATAGGTGTAGGAGTATAGGGCCCCCTTTAATTTTTACTTTTTGTGATTTTCGGACTTTTTCCTTTACTTGTGCTGCGAGATCTTGCTTTTTGCCAAATTTCATGATTCTAGGTCAACGGGAAGTATACCCTATAGGTTTTTGATGAGATAACAAAATGGCCGTATCTTTTGATTGCGTTGACCTAGAAGCTTAAATTCTTTACAACTTTAAGGGACCGTAGACTTTAGTATTTTGTATAAATTTCAACTTGATATCTTGGGTCTTGAAAGACAGACACCCAGCCAGCCAGCCTGACGGACAAACGAGTGATCCTGTAAGGGTTCCGTTTTTTTATTGAGATACGGAACCCTAAAATTAAGTGTGTCTGTTGGAATTTAAATCCGAAACTGCTCAGAATGAGTAAGATAACCAATATAGGATATAACTACAGGCTTGCGGGTTTAAGTCATATTATAGAACATTTGGAGTTGGAAACGATCCAATCGCCCATTTGGCTGAAATCTTTTTTAATATAATAGCACAGTGCGTAAAAAATAAAGAATTGCTACAGGTAAAAATATAAAGAATAAACAAATAAAAGTATCTATTTAAAATATAAATTGAAAAAGCATAAGAAGATTATTTTAAACTAAAAAATATATAATACCTATTAATATTTCGAGAAAGTTATTTTTGCATTTAATTAATCTTTTTAGACACAAAGAATTACTTTGAAGAAAATGGGGTATTAAGTTTTTTGTAAATATAGTGAACTGAAAAGGCTGATTTTAAAAATAAAATCACGGTAACTATTCACTTTAACGAAAAATTATGCTAACGTTTTTATAATGAAAATATCTTTATTTCGAGCAACCGTATAATTAAAGCCATAAAATTCGTACTTTAAAAATAATACGCATTTAAATTTTTTACTCATATGTCCTTGCAAATAAAAAGCTCTTTCTTGTTTATTTCACATTTTTGTAATCACTTAATATGCATATTATACAATATAAAGGTCAGGCGACAGATAAATTTATATTAAAAATGTTAACATATATTTGATTCCTAAAGGTTACATTTGGACATGATAAAAGTTTCCAGCCGGCCTCTAAGGTCAACTACAGTCACTACGATTTTGCTAAAATTCGTATTTTCTTCGTCGCACGGCACAAATATTTATATAGGTGCAAAACTTAAGCTTATAAAATGAAGCCTTCAGAATCAAAATAATTATGCCGATATTTTGTATTACATTTTACCGATTTGATTACTCTGCCGCGTTGTGGTCTATTACTCTTACTTACATTACATTACATTACATGAGTATATGACGTCACAAATTGGTTTTGAGCAAAGAGCTTACCTAAATATTTCAAATTTTATTTTTAAGTTTAATAAAAATCAGAATGAAGTGATTTTGGTATCATTTTGTTCAGAATTTACTGCTATATAATTAATGTGGTACAAAAAAATGTTTTTTAATGCAAATACTCTATTGTATACTATTATACATTTCTTTTAACTATTCCATACATATTATGTCTAAATATAAAATATAAAAACACGAATGCTCTAAAAATAAAAATTGTGAAATGTGATGTAGGACGTCTGCAGATATATGAACTATAATATAATAAATTCGTAAAGCTATTTATTTTTGGGTTGTAAATATTTTCTAAACAAAATAGATTCCATTAGATTACACACAAGAGCAAAATAAGATTGTAAGTCGGTATATTCAATATAGAAAAACAGACCAAAAGCCGAAGACAATTTAAGAATGTTGTAGAAAATGGAAAAGGCAGTAAAACGTTGTGTGCTTGTATGTTGTTGACATAAAAGTCAAGGAACAAAACAAACAAATATTATATTATAGACAAAAGACACTTAAAACAGAGTTAGTAAGCATTTAAGTTTTAAAAAGGTTTCCTGTTCTTCCATAAAAACAAATTGTCCGAAGCAAATGGGACTTTGCGTTACTCAATGCTTTGAGTGCTGTCCCATTAATTTCCAAATTCTCACAGAGCAAGTCTGCAAAGTTTGTTACTGAAATAGGTAAGCGGTAACTTGAAAGAAAATAAACGAGGTGTTAATATTCAAAGAATTCAATATAGTACCTACTGGGTGTAACATCAGAGGAGACATTAAGTGAAGCAAAAATAAAGAAAAGTATAAAAGTGCACAAATTCGTCATTTTTTAACCTTATGAGAGCAGCATAGAGTAATAATAATTTTTCTTGTTACTTGTACGCGAAACCTAACAAGCATACCAAATTTTAGCTTTCTCTGACTACGCGAACCTGAGGGAAAATCACAAATTCACTAAAAAATATGTACAAATTATCTTCACTACATTTTTTAACTTCTTATTAATTATAGCAAAATATAACGAATTAAATTTTCTCAAAAATGAAACACGTATGAAAAAAATACGTTTTTACCGATAAATTTGTCTAGAAAAACAGATAATAAACGCGCATCTATTTTTCTCTACAGATATAATATTATACAGATACAAATACAATGAAAATGGGACACTGCTCTTCCGAAACAGATGGGTGGGAATCATGTTTATACGCAAAAGTGACCCGTTTCGAAGTCTTCAACCACCCCACGAAGTTTTATTTCAAAACATTCTGTATATACAAATAAGTTATGGTGAAGCACAATGTTTGGTTACATAACTTTAAAACATCTGTGATGCTGGTAATTCTGAGAATTGAACTTAAATTATGCGTAACGTTTATATCAGACTGAAAAAATAAGACATACATACCATAAAATTTCTCACTTAAAAATATTTATTAATATTAAGTATAAGTATAAAGGAAGCAAAAAAATATAACTTCAAAATACGAAATATACACAAAAATCTATTTATAATCTTAAAAAATACCATATAAAAAAATTATACAGGGTGTCCCAAAATTGCTGAGACACGGAGCTACCACGTGTAGTAGAGGTCAAAATAAGTCGATTTTATTTATATACCAAAATGGTACCGTTTGCCCATGAGAAGAGTTCAAAGTTTTGTATATAAAATTTTGTATTACAATTTTATTAAACTTGTACTAGGAATTATCTGTTAGTATTATTTAAGAAAACATTTTTTTCCTTCGGAACTATGCGGAATACGAAATTTTTACAAATGTAGCAAAATGAAGACAATTAATCATTATTCTCGCTAAAAAAATTGAGAACCGTATTACCACCCCTAAGAAAGTTCTGAAAAAAATGTCAGGGGGTGAGGGTGCTTTTAACCCTTCTACAATTTGTTTTGGGTTTCTTTGATTACCGAAAGGAGAGTAATCCTCTAAAATGCATTTTCGTCAAATTTCATTCAATTTGTTTCACTCATTTCTGAACATCGTACAAAAATGTGTTTTTTTTATGTAAACTTTGAACTCTTCTCACGGGCAAACGGTACATTTTGGTATATAAATAAATTGGGTCCAATCGACTTATTTTGACCTCTACTACACGTGGCAGCTCTGTGTCCCAGTAATTTTGGGACACCTTGTATATACGTATATAAAGAAAAAAAAATAATGTGAGAAAGTTGATACAGTCCAGTTTTTAAATATTAAATAAAAATTCTATTCAAAATGCAAATAGTTTTTAATGTTTTATTGCACTGTTCCTACGTACTTTTAAACATTAATTAACTTTCTTTTAATTTGATTTATATTTTTAATTCATTTTAAGAACGTTACAGCTGCATGTAGAACTGATATAAGTTATAATAATTAGTTTTCTATTGTAGTGGTTTGGTTTTATTGTAGAAGTCTAGTAAAAGTAATAAAAAAGAAATATTTGAAAATATGTTCACAAAAAACTGTGAAAATATTTTATATATGGACACGAATGGGTATTATAAAATGAAATTTTCTTTTCAATTTCTTTCCTATCGAGAAATAATGCGTGGCGTATAAGTAATAGAATAAAAAGAAAGCAATAATGAAGAAATTGCATTGATCTTATTGCTTTCCCTTATAAAACAATTTCTCGTTACGTAGAAAAAAAATCTCTTACACCTGAGAGAACCTAACTGGGATTACCGGATGGCAGCGTCAGCTTTTTATTTAATAAAAAAATATCGCACAATCAGCGGACACAGTCTTGCGGTTTTCCGTTCGAAAATAAAATCTCACATTTACTATACACCTGGAAATATACGTTAATATATCCGTAGAAAATAAATCAAAACTCACTTGAGAATATGCATTTAGATTTTATATTTTTGAAGCTATGCTCCTTAACGCACGTTTGGGATGGGAACGTAAATCACAAAAAGTGAAACCTTACGAACACGGCCTTGGAACGCGGCGATGCAACGCACCTCATTGGCTTATTGCTATAGTTTCTATACAGGGTGTATCACAGAAAACCGAACATAGGGAAAAGTACACAGTACAAATTAGTTAAGATCAGAGATTGCTTTGCCCTCTATTCAGAGGTCGTTACCATGGTTACCATGGTGTACGTATACAGTAACAAATGCATATTGCTGTTCATTTGACAAAATTTGGCAAAATCTGGATGAACTTAAAGACAAAGTCGTCGAAGTATGTTTCAATATGACTCCTGTAATGTTAGATAAAGTGAGACAAAGTTTTTGTAACCGATTAAGCCACTGCTTAATTCAAAATGGAGGTTTATTTGAACATTTGCTTTAATTTTTTATTTTAACTGTTTGTTTTGTTTAATTATTAGTTAAAAAAATATTTTCTTAATAAAAAATTGTTTCATTAATAAAAATAAATTCATTTAATATTGAAGAATTTATTTTAACTGGTTTTTCTAATTATTCATTAATTAGCTATTATTGTTATTAAATAATGGTTAGTCAGCGTTACCACGGTACCCATTCTCATATGTGGCCAAAGTAATCGTTGATCCTAACTAATTTGCACAATGGAGTTTTCCCTATGTTCGGTTTTCTGTGATACACCCTGTATAGCTTTTATATGCAAATAAATTCGATTTTATATAAGAAGCATTATAGCATAGCTTCTGTCAGGTGTCCTACGACATCTTATGGCTTTTTTAATAATTATACGAGCAATTTAAAGAGAAGTTAAACATAAAAAAGACGGACAAGTCAAGTACAACTCGCACCCTGAGTGTTCCGTACGATCTTCCTTCGTGCCAAATTTCAAGATTCTAGGTCAACGGGAAGTAACCTATAGGTTTTGATGAGTGAGTCAGTGAGTCAGTATCAAAATACGTGATTTTTAAAAGACCGTATCTCCGCTTTTTGCACTAAGTTAGAAGCTTGAATTTTTTACAGAATTATAGGGTTGCAGACCTTATATATGGATTGTGTATATTAGACCGTAGAGACCATAATATATTAGTTTCAAGTAGATGCCTCCAGCCGTTCCTGAGAAAAAGGTTTTTGCCAGACGGACAGAAGACCTAAAAAGGACAAAAATTTGTCGCAATTGTAAGCTTTATATAAAATGTAGATTCGACAAAATGTAGATTCTGTGAAAAAGAATAAATATATTTTGTTTTTCTTTTTGAAAATTTGGTTTAAAAATAAATATGGACTTTTTGTTTTATATATTCCAAATCATTTTTTTCCTCACTTAAGTTACTTATTTTTCCCTGATGTATTTTATTTAATTAGCTTTAAATAGGTCACGTTATGTTTTTATTCACATCCTACATCTGTCTCTAACAGACGTATAGTTGGGATTTGTTAGATTTGCATTAATAAGGGAATCACGAACTGGAAAAGCTTGAGAGCTGCTGAAATACAGTATTAAAAACTTTTGAAGTTCACTATATCAGTAATGAAGATGGATTAAAACCACACATCACATTTGCAAATAGAGTCCACGGTAAATTGGACAAGTTTAAAATCTTCCCCTAAAATCTCTCTTTGATAGAAAGGGTTGCTCTATTCAGTGACGTAATAGGTAAATCTAGGTAACGATGAACCAACCCGTCTCTAAGTGCGACGGTTAGAACTTAAATGGTGTCCTGCATTCGATTAAATCTGATCATTCAGTGGAATGGGGCGCTACATCCAGTTACTCTCCGATCTATATATAGCATTTGGAAGAAAATTATCACACGAACTGACTGCACGCTCGAAATTCTATCATGACTATTGTTACGGTGGGATCAGTTTTTAATAATTATTATTAATATTGACTAGAATTTCGAATTTGCAATTTTAATGCTATAGTTTTTTAAAAAATTATCCTTTTTCCTCCTAAAAACAACTTGGAACAAAAATGATCTCCAGTAATTCTAGTAGAAAGTTAAAAGCTGCAATTATAAAAACTACTTGAAATTTCTGTATTCCTAAGCTACTTCTAAATTATAGCAAGAGTCAAGGTTAGTATAGTATAGGTTGCGTCGTTCCGATAGATAGTAGTGGGGGGATGACGTCACTCGGAATGCACCATGCTTGCTCACTTCAATGATTGTGGAACGAGGCAACCTATACTCTAATAACCTTGAGCAAGAGTGTGACAGCCACTTAAGTGTCATTTCGTTTCCGTAGATACGGTTTTAGCAGATATAAACAAGAGCAAAATTTGATACTTTTTGTGAGAAATTATTAACCGACTTCAAAAAAGGAGGAGGTTCTCAATTTGATGCGTACTTTTTTATGTATGCACACAGATTTCTTCTGTATTTGTGTACCGATTATGATGAATATTAATAGTTTTTTATACGGCTGAAATGCAATTGAAAGATTGGCTGCTCTCCAACGAAAAAATCTTTCATGATGAATATTATTTTATTTAATAGGACCTACCTTCGGGGTGTTCCCATATAATTTTTACTTAAATCGGTTCAATAGTTCGACTGATTTTTTTATATATTATGTTTTTTTATGTATGTATGTCATCTCATATCCCCTGCATTTGTGAACCGATTTTGATTATTCTTGTTTTATTTAATAGGGCATAGCTTCAGGGTGGTTCCACATAAATTTTACTAAAATCGGTTCAGTGGTTTTCTTGTTTTTTAGTTTAGTAATCAAATATCAAAAAAAAGTGGAAAATAAAAATAATAACATTTTGAGGTCGGCGCCAATTTAATAAAATAATAAAAGTAGATATTAGTCCAGTCACGAGAGGAAGTCCACCTTGCGTTTTGTGCAGCAAATGATTTTATTTTTTTATGTCCTCAAGCATGTTTAGGAGATGTCAAATCCAAGTTTGCGATCTCTAAAACAGGGCGGGGGAGTTTTAGTGGGCTTAAAACCACGATTTTTTTGCACCTTTTTCAACTTCTTGCTTATAACATAAAAACGGCTGGTCCTATCGAAAAAATGGTCCTACTCAAAATTAAAGGGCACAAAATTTACTTCAAAAAGCACTAGTTAAATATGTTTTTGTTCCGATTGTACCGACTCTACAGAACTTAGAAAAACAAACACAAAAAATAAACTCTTTTTTGTTTGAAGACGCTAATCTCAGGAACTATCAGTCCGATTTGAAAACAATTTTTTTTGTTGGATAGCCCGTTTATTAAGGAAGGTTATAGGCCATTCGATTTTTTTTTTATTCAATCCCAAACGGGGTAAAACGTGGGTGTAGGATTTTTTGTTATTACAATAAATCCTACACTTCCGTTTTCACCCTTTGGGATTGAATTTTTAAAAAACTCGTATAGGGTCTCAATGATTACTACTTTGCTTCTTTTACAGACTGGTAGTTCCTGAGATTAGCGTCTTCAAACAAAAAAGAGTTTATTTTTTGTGTTTGTTTTTCTAAGTTCTGTAGAGTCGGTACAATCGGAACAAAAACATATTTAACTAGTGCTTTTTGAAGTAAATTTTGTGCCCTTTAATTTTGCGTAGGACCATTTTTTCGATAGGACCAGCCGTTTTTATGTTATAAGCTAAAAACCAAAAAAAGTGCAAAAAAATCATGGTTTTTAGCCCACCAAAACTCCCCCGCCCTGTTTTAGAGGTCGCAAACTTGGCTTTGACATCTCCTAAACATGCTTGAGGACACAAAAAAATAAAATCATTTGCTGCACCAAACGCAAGGTGGACCTATCTTTTTAAGCTCTCGTGACTGGACTATATAAAAAGTTTTAGCAATTAAATTGGCGCTTACCTCAAAATTTTATTATTTTTATTTTAGTGGCTTTTTTGAAGGAGGTTTTTTTAAATTTTTTTTTATAAATACGTCACCCGACACTACGGGACCCTATCATGTGCGTGCCCAACACGCGCTTGTCTTCTTTTTTTAAGGAAGTTCATTTTTTTATAAAAAGTTTTATTACATATTTTTATCAATTTGATAAACTGGCCTTCGTTTTTAATAAAAAAAAAAAACAGTGAAAAATCAGATAAAAGCCCTGTATTATAATGGGCATTGCTATTTCCACGTTCGTCTGTAAGTAATATGTGTGTGCCTAAGAGGCTAAGAGCAACTGAGCAATAAAAGCAATTTGTTCACTATCATTTCCACTTTCCAGTGTTCAGTAAAAGAGATTTCAGTCGGTGTTGTCTTTGATGGTGAGGACGGTCGTGTTTCTACAATCAAGTTGAGCACTTTGAGCTAGAGTGAAGGGTTGGATTAAGGTAAAACGAATTGTCAACTACCACAAAAATTCTCTTACACACCGCTAGGGCTGATATCATTAATTTATTATCAATAATTAGAGAGTTTCCATGTGACTAAAATACTGAATGAATGAATTGTGAATTATAGGCGCTCGACAACAAGGGTCATTAGCGTCGACTAAAATACTAATAATGTTAGCACAACATACTAATAAGAAGAATAACTTTCAAATTACCGAAATAATTATTTCGATATCTTTAAATTTGACTAATATGTTCAATTTTTTTGAGTGGACTGCAAACCAGATTCACCGAAGTTTATGACGTTACCCATCGGCGTCGATTACTCGACTTGTTGTCAGCAGAATTCAATGGGGCATAAAATTGCAAGTTTTTGCCACTCGCGACACCACAAGCGCATAGGGCAAATACAAATCTTGCACGATTCACAAATGTGAAATATAAGTTCTGTCCAAGGATGTTGTGAGAACTCATGCGATCGCGACTCGCAGTGTGTCGCGTGATGTGGCACCCCCAATGCAAAAGAAATTCTCATAATTGAAATTTTAAGTGACATAACTCTGCTTTTTAAAGAAGTTTCAAAAATTCTTTATCGTTGATTTGGAAATTTTTAGGACCATAAATAAGAGTAAAAATCTAATTTCGATATGTTGCTGCTACTATGCAATGAAATTCGTTTACGCAGTTACAGAAAAATAATTAGAACATGACACTTTTCATAAATACAATATATAAGCGCATATACGGCAGTTTTTCTTAACCAGTCGTATTTTTAACCGAATTATGCAGTTTGTACGTTATCAAGCACTGCTCTTTAAGCTCGGCTTAATCTTTGTATACCATAATAGTGACGTCGCACACGAAACTATCATGACGACTAGAGTTTCATTTCATGTGACAGATAGACTAAAAATCTTATTTTTTAAAACATGAATAACAATTATTAATTAATCTTGTATTTTTATGAATAAAAATCAATGTATTTGGGTTTCTCAATGCACAGACCATCGTATTTATAGATAGGTACATTATTTCACAATTAAAGCCTCACTCAAACCGAAGCGACCGCGACCACGACCACAGCCAGGACCCAACTGTGACAAATCATAACACGTTATTTTTGCCAGTCTACCTAAATAACGTGTTGCGATTGGCCGCAGTTGGACAGCCACTGTTGGTTTCTCGTAATAATATAATTATTTAATTCTTTGCGCAAATTATATAACACTCAACATTTTTGATGTCTAGAACATTTTTTCATAAAAATTTACAATTCAATAAAGGTAATCGTTTTTATATTTCAAGCCGTCGGCAACTCATTTCTTGGAGACACCAATTATTACCATTGCCGTATCATATTTCTTTCATAGTACAATAAAATTAAAAGATTAATTAATTAATTGTGAATTATAGACGCTCGACAACAGAGGTCATTAGCGTCTGTAAAGATACAAAGTGTAAACAAAACAAAAGTAAAAACAATAAAATAAAAGCAAAATCAAAAATTGACACACAACAAAATAAAATCGTTATAAGTACAAATAAAATGTGTCATATAATATACAGAAAGATATAAAGAAAAAACCATAAAGGCTGTAACTGGGCCTAAATGTATATAAATAAATAAAATTAAATAAACCGGTCAAGACCGGTTTCTTTTAAAAATCGAAACAGCAGATCGACATTGTCAGGATCATTTCCTAAAACAATCGACAGATCACCTGATAATCCGATCTGCTGTCGTGTGTCCCTAAACTGGACACACTCCATTAAAATGTGCGAGACGGTAACACGAGTGTCACACGTCTCACAAAGGGGCGGGTCCTCCCGAGCCATTAAAAAGCCATGGGTTAGTCTACAGTGACCGATGCGTAGCCGTGTAAGAACCACTTCCTCCCACCTGGAGGGACGGCAAGATGTGAGCCATGGGTCAACTGTAGATTTTATAGCTCTTAACTTATTCTCCTCGACAGCACTCCATTCATTTTTCCAGAGCTGCTGCACGGCTGAAATAAGTACGTTCTTAAGGTCATCACCGATAACGCAAAACACGCTCTGACCGTTATTTGCAGCGTCTTTAGCTGCAGTGTCAGCTAGTTCATTGCCAGCGATTCCCATGTGGCCGGGAACCCAACAAAACCGGACAGTGGTTCCACCTCTTTTTAGGGAATATAACTTGTCCTGTATCAAACAAATCAGAGGATGGCTGGGGTAGGAACGCTGCAATGCCTGTAGAGAACTCAAAGAGTCGCTGCAAATAACATATTTGTGCGGACCGTGCACATGTCTCAAGGCCTGCAAGATTGCATATAACTCTGCAGTAAAAATACTGCACTCTTGAGACAACTTATATCCAACACTGGCGTTATCGGTGACGAACGCGCAACCAACTCGGTCGAGAGACTTCGAACCATCCGTGTAAACGGAACGATAGTCTCGATTCTGATCCAGCCACGCCAGAAAAAGCTGGCGATAGAGCTCTGGAGTTGTTGAATTTCGAGGATGAATGGAAAGTGACATGTCGATGACGGGCTGAGGAATTAGCCACGGGGGCACAGAATTACGGCCGACTTTAAGAGTTCTAGGAAGTGCCAAAGGAAGTTCATCTAGGAGAAAAGTCAACCTGATACCGAGAGGACGTGTTGCATTTCTTCTCCGTCTATACAGAGAAGAAAACCTTGGTTGAAATACGCAACTGTAAGTTGGGTGATCAGGTTGACTACGGAGCTTAGAGACGTAGGATAGCATATTGCGTTTCCGCCGGATGTTCAGCGGAGGCTCTCCGCATTCAGCGGCAATGCTAACAACAGGACTGGATCGGAACGCTCCGGTTGACAAACGTATTCCGGCGTGATGAACAGCGTTTAACGTCCTAATGTACGACTCACGCGCCGAGTCGTACACAATGCTACCGTAATCCAATTTAGACCGTACGACTGCACGATAAATTCGTAGCAAAATCGTACGGTCTGCACCCCACGTGGTGCTGGATAAAATTTTTAAAATATTCAGGGAAGACATCGATTTCCTCTTTAAAATATTAAAATGAGCCTTCCAATTCAACGACCGGTCAAAAGTGAGTCCTAAAAATCGAGCAGTGTCTTGTACAGAAATCAAAGTGTCATATAGATATAAGAATGGTTCTTGATAACAACTACGAATGCGGCAAAAGTGCACACACTGGGTTTTCCCCACAGAAAATTTAAACCCATTGTTGGTTGTCCAGTTCTGAATGCTATTAATGGCCAACTGCAGATGACGTTGTGCAGTACGAATGTACTTTGACGAGCAGTAGATCGCCAAGTCGTCAACGTAGAGCGATGACTCTACAGACGATGGAATGCTGTCAATTATGCCATTAATAGCGATGGAAAACAAAGTGACACTAAGAACCGAACCCTGTGGAACACCATTCTCCTGTACAAAGACACTAGACAAAGTGTTGCCGATGCGAACTTGGAAGTAACGCTCTAATAAAAAATTATTTATAAAATTCCCAAGATGTCCTCTGATACCCCAATTATGTAGTGTTCGGAGTATTCCATACCGCCATGTAGTGTCGTAAGCCTTTTCAAGGTCGAAAAAGACCGCTACCAAGTGCTGCTTGTTAAGAAAAGCGTCCTGTATTGCGGACTCTAACCTGACTAGATGATCTATAGTTGAACGGTGCTTACGAAAGCCACACTGGGCATTCGTGATCAATCGTCTGGATTCAAGAATCCAAACCAATCGTCGGTTGATCATACGTTCGAGGAGTTTTGATAAACAGCTAGTCAGTGAGACAGGACGATAACTTGATGCTTGTTTCCGGTCTTTACCGGGCTTCAACAACGGCACTACAATGGAATTACACCAAGCGGTAGGAAACGTATTGGTGTACCAGATTAAATTAAACATCTTGAGAAGGAATATCAATCCGGAGGGAGGTAGCTTTTTCAAAAATTGGTAATGAATATCGTCAGATCCTGGAGAAGTATCATGGCAATCATGCAAACTCGACTGCAGTTCCCACGAGAAGAAAGGTGCGTTGTAGTTCTCCTCATTTTCTGAGGAAAAGTTTAATGCAACTTGTTCTGCTTGATTTTTCTGAGCAGAAAAATTCTCGAGATAGTTAGCGGAACTTGAAACTTTTGCATAGCATGAACCCATGTGATCGGCGACTTCATCAGGCGACGTAATTATGTCATTTCCCATTACCAATCCAGAAATATAATTAAAACTCTGTTTTCCAGAGATCCTCCGAATTTTCTCCCACACCTCGCGAGCGGGAGTACAACTTCTTACAGTGGAAACAAACTCACTCCATGACTGCTTCTTACTCTCTGCTATGATTCGTCTGGCAATGGAACGCTTTTGCATGAAAATTACACGATTTTCATCTGTCATATTATTTTTGAAACGACGGAGAGCCTTTCGACGTTCACGGATAGCATCCCGACAAGCCTGATTCCACCAGGGAACAGGCACACGTCGCGGTGTTGTTGACGTGCGCGGGACTGCAGCTAAAGCCGCCTCGATGACCGCATCCGTGAAATGCTCCACAGCAGCATCGACATTGCCAAAGTTCATTTCGCCGACATTTAGCACTTTTTGAAAGTGTGACCAATTGGCTTCTTTTATTATCCACTTAGGAGAGCGACTTTCATCCACATGGAATGAAAAAAGCCGACAAATGATAGGAAAATGGTCACTGCTACAAAGATCGGCATTTACTTCCCATTCACAGGATGGGGCGATAGAAGAAGAGCAGAGAGTAAGATCGATAGCTGAAAATGTCCCATTAGCTGCCGAGAAATGTGTATTGGAACCTGTGTTCAATACGACCAAGTTTTTATTCAGAATCAACGTCTCCATTAGCCTTCCACGAGCATCCACACGATTTGAACCCCAAGTGGGATTGTGAGCATTAAAATCTCCCATGATGATAAAGGGGCGTGGAAGTTGATCTATAACAGATGCAATGGTTGCAAGTGTCGGTTGTTCTGATGGAGGAATGTATATTGAACACAAAGTTACCGGATTCGGCGCATAAAGTCTGACAGCGATGACCTGCAAGTCAGATTGTAATGGGACATTTTCGGAAAACACATTGTTTCGGACTAAAACTGCCACTCCGCCACTGGCATGTTCAACGAATGGTTTATCTTTACGATAAATCGTAAAACCACGAAGAACTGGAGTGTTTATATCTTTCAAATGTGTTTCCTGTAAACTAATAGCAGTAGCATTATGGTCGTTAAGGAGGAGTTTTAATTCACTGAAATGAATATAAAAACCGTTCATGTTCCACTGTAAGAAATTGAATGTGATAATTAGTAAAAAAGGAACTACCTCGTTTTTTTCCTCGCTGCATCAGACCGATGATGGGGAGGTCTGCTAATATCTTCGTCCATTGCAGAGTCTGCACTGCTGCTATGGTCGACGCGAGTACGTGTAATAGTCATTTTATGACTATTATCCCGGTTCAAGATAATCTTAGTTTTCTTGACCGGAGTTGCTTGACTCTTTTCAACAAGAGATTTGTCAGGTGATTTCGCCTTTTTAACTGGCGATCGTGATCTACTATCTGGACTTATTTTGCTTTTACTTTTATTTTGTTTTTTGGTAATTTTGGAACTGGAAATTTCGGTTTGTGTAGACATGTCACATGTCTGTGTTGACATGTCTACTTTGATGATAGGAACGGCAGCAATGGTTGCGAAAGAACGTGTAAAAGAAGGGACAGATTCTCTATACTTGCGCTTGGCCTCTGCAAAAGAAATTTTTTCAGTTGTTCTTATTTCCTGGATCTTGAACTCCACTTTGTATTGTGGACATTCTCTAGATCTTGCAGAGTGGATTCCGTTGCAATTAACGCAATGCGACACCCTTTTGCACGGAATATCCTCATGCAAAGGTTGGCCGCAATTGTCACAGAGACTGGGAAAGCTACAATTATTCTGCGAATGTCCAAACTTTTGACATTTGTAACAGCGCAAGGGAGATGGTATATATTGACGTACTTTCAAAGAATAGAATGCTGCTTTTATTGATGGCGGAGGCTGCGGTGTACAGAACGTAAGAATATGAGACGGTGTAGGTACTAACTGACCATCTCTACGTGCGTGAATCCTATATACGTCTGTAACACCTTGATCTTTAAGTTCCTCTTTTATTGTTTCAACTGTACAATTAAGAAGATCGAAACAATAAATTATGCCTTTCGAGAAATTAAGCTGCTTATGTAGTTCTACTTTTACTGGTACGTCTGTGCACATATCCACACCTTTTATATTTTTACATGCCATTACCTTTTCAGCTTGATGCTGCGAAGATGTTTCGATTAATAAAGATCCATCACGCAACTTTTTTACACTTGGAAAAGTTCCAAACAAGCCATCAAGATGTTTATTAATATAAAAAGGACTGTCACCGTTGAAATTTCCAGTTATTTTATTCATTAACAAGTATCTGTTACATGGAGTAACATTTGCCAAGTCATTACCAAATAATAAGTTCAAATTTTCATCTTTACGCCCTCTCTTAGAGGGAGGGCTGTTTAAAGGGGGAAAATTTTCCATAATAATTGTATGATATTCATCAAACGTGCTCCCCACCCACCACGGAGCCCAACAAGGGGACGATGACCGCAAACCGGTACAGAGCGCCAGGGCTACACGTTGATATAGTCAGCTCAAGAGACGGCGCCACTCCATCCAAAGATACTGGCTCACCCCGCCGAAATACTAAATATCCACGACGTTAGCCGATTGACTAGACTGGGTTAGGTCTAGCCGCCCGTTTACAGCGAAGCGGAGGCCAAAGCAGTGTGTTGGTGCACCCAGGCGAACCTCAACTGCCAGGATCCTCTTTTCCGCCTTACGGGTCACCGCGCACGGCAAACACGCAGGTGTACTATTAGGGACTACTACAAACAAAGGACAGCAACAAAAGTGTACCCATTACGGAGGGACAAGACCGCTAACAACAACAAAAAAGAAGAGAGAAACGAAGAAGAAAAAAAAAAAAGTTGCGACTGTCCTTCCTTCATAATAGTCCCTAAATGAATCACCCAGCCAGGTACACAACCGACTGGTGCGTGCTCGGGTTTCCCTGGGTTCGCCAATTCCCAAAGAACATTGTAATGCAATTGTGATAAACAACGACATTCCAATGTTCCCCCTGGGGGCAAATTAAAAGATTGTTCCAGTACATTACTTATTATTGATGATATCGACATTATCGATAATACAAATTCCCAGCCCTACTCGCTGCTTGCGGCAATGCTATCATTCCGTTATCTAAAATCATTGCCATTGCATTTGGATATATCTATCTGATAGACTGGAACAAACGGCCATTATTTATCTGTTTAGATAAAAGTGGGGGCTTAAGAATGTAACTTGAATGAATGAATGAATTGTGGATTATAGACGCTCAATGTAACTTGAGAAAAACTACTGCAAAATAAATCGTTAATTTGCCACTCAAGGATATGTTACGGGTAAAACTAGAATGTAATAAACCTTGGTTAAAGTGCGTTTGTAGTGGTTAATGTGCACTTTGCCCGGGGTATACCTAAGTTTATTGTATATCTTAAACTTCAGCCATAACAGCTATATTTTTTATATCTTCGTTTTCTGTACGTAAAAATAAAACTGTACAATAAAATGTGGAATTAATCTGTTGTTTTCTTTTTGTAAGCGTTTTAATTTTTCTCAAAAATATAACATTTCACACAAAAGATTAATTGATAGTCTACTGAATTGGCATATTGTGTACGATACAATATAAAATCCGAGCGAGAAACATATTTTCTTTTTCAAACGTTTTAATTTAAAATTTTACAGTATTGTACAGTATGCTCTTGGTTCGAGCTTACAAAAGGAAAAAATATTTTTAATTTTACGACAAAATTTCAAAGGAATAAAAATATTCGCTTGACTTGAAGCAAACAGTTTTGTTATTAAAACTACAAAATCGCACATTTATTTTTAGGGTTCCGTACTGTCTACGCCCGTCTGTCTGCCCAACTGTTTGTCCTTCCTTTAAAAGGCTGTATCTCTTAAACCGTAATAGGTAGCCGGTTGAAATTTTCACAGAATATGTGTTATTATGGCGGATATCCTAACTTAAGTAATAAAAAAACAAAAAGTGAAAATTATAAGGGTAGTTCCCATACAAAAAACTTGTTTTTTTCAATGTTCTCGTCAAATTTCAAATTCGCGTAACTTTGAGAAAAACAAATTGTAAAATTTTTTGAATAGGTACAGCATTTTGACGGGAAAAGTCTCAGTTTTCAGCTCCTGATATTCAATTTCCCGGATAACGTGTTTCTGTGTGTCACTGCACCACTTCCAAGCGGACAGGGATAACATTGCGAAAAAATTGTCAATTTTGAGTGTACCTAACTACTAAAAGCCGAACTACAATTTTTTAACTCGAAGATACGGCGATTTGAAAACGCAAACAAAAAAACGTAATTTAAAAAAAAGAGTTTTTTTACCAAATCGCCGTATCTTCGAGTTAAAAAATTCGACTGATGACTGATGACCAGTCCTATACTTCCCACCTAGTAAATATTTGCAAAAAATAAACACTCTTTTTTTATTATTTGTAAAAAAGCATGGCCATCTTTTTTGTTTGGTGATCTACATGACTAGCTTAATATAGCAAAAATCATGGTTACCTTGATTTACGAACAATTTTTATTTTTTTTAGTAAAATATTTTTTTTCTCGAAAACTGTACATTTTAGAGAAAAAAAATATTTACATTTTTTTCATGTTATAACATCTAGAATTCATTTATATTTTTTTTTACCTATGTTAATACGTGACATTGAGAACGTTTTTTTTAATATCTTAGGATCCACTGAACCGATTTGACTCAAAATCTAATCAGATCTAAGGTAAAGGCTGATAAACACAATAGAACAATCCGAATGGCCGTATGTTGTTCCGTTTTTACGATATCGAAGGCGAAAAATTGATCACATACACACACACACACACACACACACACATACACATATACATACAGCCATCAGTCAGAAAATGATTTTAAACGATTGCTAGGGTCTCAAAACGTGAAGATCTGTTCAAATCTCGAAATATTTTTTCGGACTAAACTGCCCTACCATAGTAGAGGTGGGAAGTAAAAATCGTAGCTCGACTTTTAGTGGCTGGATTGAAAACTAAGACTTCAATCTTTCACGTTGTGATGATGAAAGTTCCGGAAAAAATTGCATGCACATTGCACGTGGGTGCACTCAAATTTAACAATTTTTTGTAGGTATTTCTTTTCGGTTCGCTTGGAAGTGGTGCAGCGACGCACAGAACCGTCATCAGGGAAATTGAATGTTACAAACTGAAATACGAGGCTTTTGCCGTCAAAATTTTGCATTCAAAATAATGTTACTACTTTTTTTCGCAAAGTTAAATGAGCTTGAAAATTGATGATTTTTGACTTCATCCCATAATTGTTTTGAGAAATTTATTTATAATTTTTTTCTCTTCGTTCAGCCTTAACTTCTCTAAGGGTTGACCGATTTAAATGATTTCGACTCCGCTGTGTTCAGAAAGATGTCGAGGTGGTCCCATATGATTTTTACTTAAATCGGTTCAATAGTTTTTTTCTAGTTTATTTATCAAATATCGATAAAAAATTAGTCGGTTACTATACATAATTATATGTATTGCAATAATAAAATCAACTAAAAAGAGAAGAAAAAAAATTGACCCACCTTCAAAAAGGCCACTGAAAAGAGAAATATAATTTAGTTTTGAGATCGGTCCCAATTTAATTACTAAACTTTTCATATACCTTTATTAATTTGGCTCCGGCCTCCAAATTTAATAATTTTTCTTTTTTCAGTGGCTTTTTTTGAAGGCGGTTCAATTTTTTTTATAAAAAGTTTCATTTCTAAAAAAAATATTTTAGGAATCTATTAAAATTTTTATGATTTACATAATTTTATAGTTTTTATTTTTTCGAAAAAAAGTCTGTAGATTAGAATTCGATTAGAATTAATAACAATAAACGGAGCCGGCTTTTTTATTGTATCGAAGTAGCGAACGAACAGTCACAACTTTCTAAAAAATCGTCGAGAAAGTACACGCTATTAATAATTATCTGACTTTATTTTACTTTTTTAACATGTCAAGTTTAATCTAACTGAATCGTTTTTCAATGATATTAAAGGGTAGTTATTCTTTTCAAGCACTCCATGTACAGTGTGTCCCACCGTAACTGAGACATAGCATTTTAACATGGTGTTACGATAATTTGTTAATATTTGCTCCCCGTTAACTGTTTTTGTTATTTTTATTTTAAGATCTGTTTCTAAATGTCCCCAGTAATGACGTTGTAGACTTATTTTTATTTAAATGTCTTTAAAAATTAATAAAATCACATTTTTAAAAAATAAATCACAATTTTTGCTTTGTATACCAGTTTAATGGACAAGTGCTCAATATCGCTGATAGTTGGCTAGCGCGTTGACCAACATCAGTAACCTTCACGCCAAGCCCAGGTTCGAATCCCGACGAGAGCTCATAATAATTTTTTTTTTTTTTAATAATGAAAATACATTGGAGAACAATTAATAATGCTTATTATTTACAAATAAAAGTATAGCGATTTTATTAATTATTTTCATTAAAACTAACACGTACAACTCTGTTTTAATGGAAATAATTAATAAAATCGCTATACTTTTATTTGTAAATAATAAGCATTATTAATTGTTCTCCAATGTATTTTCATTATTAAAAAAAAAAAATTAATTATGAGCTCTCGTCGGGATTCGAACCTGGGCTTGGCGTGAAGGTTACTGATGTTGGTCAACGCGCTAGTCAATTAAGCTATCAGCGACATTGAACACTTGTCCATTAAACTGGTATACAAAGCAAAGATTGTGATTTATTTTTTAAAAATGTGATTTTGTTAATTTTTAAAGACATTTAAATAAAAATAAGTCTACAACATCATTACTGGGGACATTTAGAACCAGATCGTAAAATAAAAATAACAAAAACAGTTAACGGGGAGCAAATATTAACAAATTATCGTAACACCATGTTAAAATGCTATGTCTCAGTTACGGTGGGACACACTGTATATTATTTCTTCATTTTTAATTTGTCCATCTATGGATTTCTTTTTAAATTTGACGTTTGAAAACAAAAACTTATGATATAAACTTCACTATTACTATATTTGATTATTAATATTTGTTCCACACTGAATAATGTGACCAGCCTTCAAGAGTCTTTCTGTTTTCACGATATTTTTTTACTTTGGATTTGCACCAGAATCAAAAATTGCACTTAAATTAATCATATTTGAAGTAAAAACACCATATAAATTAACGCTTAACTATATGTAAATCAATTTCACGATTCCGCCATATTGAATACGTCACAAGTTAGCTCCTCCCATAATATGTCAGATCCTAGTAACTATATCTATATTTCATAAGTTACAAACTAGCGAATGGAATTTTCATTTGTTCATTTTTAATTATTGCGCTTGTGAAACTCGAGCATATTTTCTTCTCCGACACAAATATGCCTACGTGTGTAAACAGAAAGCTGTAAGAAACTAGAACTAGTAGATATAGTATAACAATAACTTCTTCGATAAACGGGAACAGAAATGCACTTTGTGAAGTATGTTATAATATTATGAAAGTCATATTATTTTCTCGAAGCTGCGAGATAGAAATATCATATTACCATATAAATCGGACTATTGTGTAGTTTTATACACTGTACCTTTCTTAAGTTCCATAGATATAAAAGTATCAGATTAATTCTGTCGTTTTCTGTGCCGCTCATACATCTATAAATATAAATTTCTGGTGTCCGTCTGTCTGTTCCGGCTAATCTCCGAAACGGCTTAACCGATTGCAATGAATATGTATAAATTTCTGGTGTCTGTTTGTCTGTCTGTTCCGGCTAATCTTCGAAACGGCTTAATCGATTGCAATGAAATTTTGAGTTTTTTCAACGGAGACCCGTTTTTTCGACTGAAATAACGTTACTAACACTAAGACATCGACTGAAACGAACAACTATTGTTTATAACAATTGAATTTGTTATAAACAATTGAAAACAGAATCTATGCAACGAATTCGAGTAATGTATTAATAATATTGAGTGAGTGAAATAAAATTCGTGCAAACGAGCGAAGCGAGTGAGTTATGTATTCAAAATATTCGAGCGAATAAACACCACCAGCCCGGTTTCGTTTCTCAGGTGGAGAATTTCTCACGGGGGGATAATAAATCATAAATCGAAATATACGTGAATGAAGCCACGGGTAACGGCTAGTTTTCTATAAATTACACGGCGAATAATAGGAAATCTGTACCAAGAGAGATCCAAAGATAAAAATTATAATGCTAAGAAAACGGGATAAAGGATCAGCATTCCGCAGATCAAAAAAATGATCATCGTTTAAATATCACCTTATACTTACCTCAACAATACTCGCGTACTAACAGAGTGGAAGAAAAACATTTATAACTGTTTTCAGGACTGGCAACTTTATCATTTGCTCTTACCCAAGCCAAGGGACCCGATAAGAGTATGAGGTCGGGGGATGAGAAAATGTTCTTGGAAATTGAATGAAACTCAAACTAGTTCTGTTCAGTCAAGTTTTATTTATTTCACGAACTAAAAATTGAAAAGTGCGAAATTCGTACGGAACATTTGGAAATCGGCAGTGTAGTCAGGGCGGTATAACATGACTATTTTGCATTCGACTATTCGGGTTAGAAGTAAGCGCTTCGTCCAGCGATTATGCAAACGCATTTTCAATTTTTTTTGACGAATTGTCGCCGACGTCCGGTGTATTGCCCATGCCGTCTCAAGCAATTCAACTGATGCCGGCCCTGACTGTTTTGTTGTAGACTTTGAGTAGTTACAGTAAATGAATATTATTAGTTTATTGTTCGGTTTTTTTAGATCGTTTGTTAAATTATAATATTCATGCGGTACCTATCTGTACTTTGTTATATTATCATTTATGTTGATTTAATCAAATGTTTTAATAAAAAAATCATGAAAATTTTCCGAATGACAGTACATTTTATAAGCATTTTTCCGTTATACGGCCTTTTGTTTATAATATAATATAAATTATGAATAAAATTTAATTAAACTAACAAAATATTATATTGTTGAATCCTTGCAGTTAAACGGAATAAATTTGTCAAGTTTTTTTTAATACACAGTATTACTTCTTAGTAGAATATTATAATATATCAAAGAACACGAATATTTTAAACAGGAGAATAAAATAAATACCATGTGTATTGCAAAGATTGCGTTTTTAGGTAAGCCTTAAAGAGGATTTATCTCACCAAAAAGAAAAATATAGAAACGGTGAATTTACGCATTAATTTTATAAAACCATCCAATACGAAACTAAGATGTTTCATATATTAATTTAGAATAACTCTTTCGTTAACTGCAGACATCTGAATTATTTTACTTCATAATTCAAACAAAATACCTACTTATAATTAATAATATAGGTATAATTAAACATTCACAAAAGAATATTAAAATGAGAAATTCTCTTATTTAATAGTCAAATACGCTGAAACAGTCTGCCTTATTTTCGTTATTTTTTAAAATCTATTGAACGAAATTAACTTCTGTTCGTTCTCGATTCTAGGATAAAAAACCCACGAAATTAAATAAAAAAATTCGACTGATGACCAGTCCTATACTTTCTACCTAGTAAATATTTGCAAAAAAATAAACACTCTTTTGTTTATTCTTTGAAAAAAAGCATGGCCCTCTTTTTTGTTTAGTGATCTACTGATGGCTAGCTTAATATATTCTATCTATCTATCTATAGCAAAAATCATGGTTACCTTGATTTACGTACAATTTTTATTTTTTTTAGTAAAATATTTTTTTTCTCGAAAACTGTACATTTTAGAGAAAAAAAATATTTACATTTTTTTCATATTATAACATCTAGAATTTATTTATATTTTTTTTACGTGACATTGAGAACGTTTTTTTTAATATCTCAGGATCCACTGAACCGATTTGACTCAAAATCTAATCAGATCTTAGTTAAAGGCTGATAAACACAATAGAACAATCGGCATGGCCGTATGTTGTGCCGTTTTTACGATATCGAAGGCGAAAAATTGACCACATACACACACACACACACACATACATACATACAGACATCAGTCAGAAAATGATCTTAAATGATTGCTAGGGTCTCAAAACGTGAAGATCTGTTTATATCTCGAAATATTTTTTTTTTCGGCCTAAATCTATTACTTCCCCACCATAGTAGAGGTAGGAAGTAAAAACTTCTACTCTAAAATTAAGTAAAGACAGATATTAGTATTATTATTAAAAATATTATGAAAAAAACCATAAAAAGTAGCATTCAAAGAAAGCACCCACGAGATCTGAATATTAGTGGAGTAATAGAATCACTTACGGCGCGGGAATCAGTATCACATTCGACGGGATCAGTTCCGACCATCTTGATTTCTGAGTCAGTTCAGATCACGACTAGAATTTGAAATTTTTTAGCTGGGGCAGTTTTGACCACATGCTTAAATCTTGGAAAATAATAATGATCTTTTTAAATACAATAGTATGACTGGTTGACTTTAAACTTAGAAGGAAAACGAAGAAGAAAAACTCATATAATGCCAGACAGCAAATTAATAAAACATTATCAGAATATGAGGAAAATGGCGACAGACCAAATGTTTATATTCAAAGACTGGAATAAGAAATGAGGAAATGTAAATAGTGTATACTGTGTGGAAAAGATTTATAATCCATAAATTTTTAAATTAAAACTTCACAAATTATGTAATACTATTAATATTTTAGATATGAATTTTGTTAACAAATTTTGAGACCTTTTAAATTTATGACCAGGTTATCAGCAAGATAAACAGCTTAAATTATGTGGTCGCAATTATCCCAGTTAAAAATATGAAACGCTATTTTCATGGTCTGAACTGACCCAGAAATCAAAGTGATCGGAATTGACCTGATCGGATCTGTTTTGACACCAAGCCGCACACCATGTATATTACAAGTGTACACAGTGTTACAAGGAAGGTTAGAACGTTTAGTTTGAAATAGCTCTAGGGAACGGAGTAAGAGAGTCAATATGTATATCGTCAAGTGATTTATAGGGTCCAAACTTTTACACGTGAAATCTCATGTTGAGATAGAGTTAAGTGTTCTCATTGTCAGCATAGTTAACCATGTCGATGTATCAAAGGTTGGCTCGTAAGGTTAAATCCGTGGGAATACAAGTTCCCCAAAAGGAAAGGACTTCTTTCTGAACATTTAGACAGTTACAACACGTTATAGTCTAGTCAATGAATGATCCTAGCCAGAAAGTCAATAAGCGCAAAAACCAACTTCGGGACTTTGTTTGGACTGGTTAATAAAAAAACATATTAAAAGTCGGCGCAAGAGGGGGTGGGAGCACTTCAAAGGTCCCTTTTTTTGGTTTTTCTCGTATATCTCAAAAACAGTTGGTCCTACGAAAAAATTCCATGCATGAAATAATTGACATAATTTCCTACATTTTCTATATTTGAGGTTTTTTCTATCTCCAACCGTTAACGGGTTACACACTTCTGAAAACTTTGGATCAGGTTAAGATAAAATGGTAACTGATATACCATTTCGAAGGAAATTTAATAAATATCTACAACTTTTTTGTAAAATGAAAGGCTGAGTTGCGAGAGAGAAGATAAAAAAACCTCAAATATAGAAAATGTAGGAAATTTTGTCAGCTACAATTTTCATGCATAGATTTTTTTCGAGATGTACGCAAAAAATCAAAAAAAGGGATCCTTGAAGTGCTCCCTCCCCCTCTTGCGTCCACCCGAGGGCCAAGGACTTTTTACATGTTTTTTTATTAGCCAGTCCAAACAAAGTCCCGAAGTCGGTTTTTGCGCTTATTGACTTTCCGGCTAGACCCCTCATTATAGATCATTCATTGACTGAGCTAGTTAATACGTTTATAATATTATCATATTTGTCAATATCCCATATACTTACGAGTATATAAAAGGCAGCGTCCGTCTGTCTGTCTGAATGCGATAAACTCGGAAACAATTCAACTGATTAAATATTAGGAAAAAAAGTAAAAACTACATAGTCTTTTTTGTAGATAATTTGTCGATCTTTCTGCAGGAAGGAAGTATATTCGTAAGTAAAAGAAGATATATCTGATACTTTTTCTGAAAATGCCAATGTACAAATATTAGTATCTGGGAATAGATAGATATTGTGGATTATAGACTATCTATCTATTCCGGACAACGCCGGCTAAATACAGCTAATACATTGGCAAGTGTCAGAAACCTGTAAACTTGTAGATATCTTCTTTTATTTGTATAAATCAGGAATATTTCACGTCTCCCAAGTAAATCCCTTCCTGCAAAAAGATTGAAGAATTATCTACAAAAAAGGCTATACAGTTTTTTTCCGTAGAACCATGTAAACGCCATATAAATAACGGCACACTACATGTTCAGCTATTTTCAAGCCCCGAGAATAAACATTTTCTGCAACTGGGCAAAAACGAAATTTTGAGTTACCTATCATTTTTTATCAGTATATCAAGCGAACACGCAAATAATTTTCATTTGATTGCCTTAATATTACCAAACTTAGATTTAAATTAGTGTAAACACAAAAACTCCAGGGACTTAACTGAACTCACTAATCAGCCATAAATTGTGGTTAACCTCGTAGAATCCTACATGCATATTTCGTAAATACAAAGTGTTCATAGATATATTTGGGAAGATGCATAAATTTTACAAAGGGAAGAAAAATAAGCTTTTTCCGAAACCACTCGAGTTAGGAAGTCGATTGACATGATTGTTCTTTATGTAGGTATTCGACGAATTTCGATATTCGCTTCCCAAGAGGTGAAAACAGTGGTGGAAACTGCTTAAACTTGAAACGTGAAACTCGGGAGAAACGCTTTTCTTAAAAAATTAAAATTACATTTTCTAAAAAGCTATGAAACGGGTAAACAGCAAGAGGGTGGGTTTTTCGAGTTACTATCACTACTACTCACTACTACTAGCTCAAAAATCATGGCAGCCTAGCTGTCTGAGATATTTATTATTTTCACCTCTAATTGTTATGTGAATAATATGGTGTGGATATAAGGGGTTTTAAATCGATTGATTTTATCATATATCAATTTACTATCACTACTTAGAATGAGCGAAGCTCTGACATTCTAATGCCCACCCGGATAAATCCAAGTAGAACAAGTTTACTATGTAATTTATCATGACGGATGGTTTGATCTAGTCTTAGGTACGGACTACACATTGCGTTTTAGCAATAGAAGATTAGACTAGAGTACACTAAGGATACAGCTGCCTGTAAATGGAAGCGATAGAGACGAAGAGAGAGATAGATGCCGAGTGATCTCTATGGATATGAATATATTAGAGAGATAGTTGTCGAGTGATTCCACTATATCTTTTCTTTGTATTAGAACACTCTGCATCTGTCTCTCTCGTTGCTTCTATCGCGAAAACAGGCCTCTTGCGTACTCTATTATAATATCTCTATGGTATTAGCGGCTGCCGTTTAGCGTGAAGTTCACAACGCACTGGTTTAAATTAAAGCATTCATACAACCCGTGGACAGACGACCGCATCATACTGCCGGCAAAGGCACTAGAACTGTACATTGTGTAATGATTGTTGAATTCCGTTGATGAAGAGCGTTCAGACAGTCACAAAGTTCATCAAAATATTTATTGGACATCTATACATATAAAACAATTTCGTGACTGACTGACTGACTTACTGATTGATTGAATGACTGACAAGCACGCACAGCCTAAGATTTTTTTAAGACAACCCCTAAGGAGGGGTGCAACGGGTTGTTGAAGTAATCATAAATTCAATGTGTTAACTATACTGTTTAAGACCAAACTAAAGATGTTTTTTATTGAAAACTGTTTTTATGACATTAAGGAATTTTTAAATTTTAATTGTTAATTGTAACTGTAAATGACGATGTATCCAGCTTGGGCATTACAAATATTCTTATATATATACGGGATTTTATATTACTGGGCATAAAAAAATCGAAACGTAAGTGAGCGGAGTCACGGGTAACCGCTAGTTCAGTAATATTCAAAAAATGTCTTTTAATATTATGGCAACATTTAGAAAATCTTTCACTACATTCACGGTTGCAGTGGAAAAGATAAACCCAATATTTCCCTTTTACTGGTTCTTTGAGTAAACCTGCAGCTTCAAGTAGGCAAATTACTTTCAAATTTGACATGGCTACCATAGAGTCCTTCTCACTTTTTTTTTCTGGAGAGGGGAATTTTTTGCGAACACCCAGGGAAGATGACCCTGGGTAGCGTGGGACTCCGGCCAGTGCCCCCTACCCACTAAGACCCTCTCCATCTCACTTCTTTGTCCTTCCCGCGGCACCGACGGTGGCGGGCGAATTAACTGCAATAGACCGAAAGTAGGTACCTAGCGGCTGCGATTTACTGGGGAGTGTGTAGTCACTGAAGCTTTTGCCGCTAAATGGAACCCGTTAAACAGCATCCGCTAAAACGCAATGTGTGGTCCGAGCTTTATAGTCTGTCGGTTTTTTACACTGTTTTATATTTATTTATGTGCATATGTGCATTTATTTATGTACATAAAATGGCAGAAAGACGTCCTATTTTTTTATATTTCCTACCACAATAACAAGTAGCTTGACTCACGACTCATTTAACAAAATTTATGATACATTTCTTAGTAGACATACTGTAACATTATTTTCGTAATGTCTTCACGTATTCTCTATCTCTCTCTGCATAATATCCAATAAGTTTGTTTAATCATTAATGGTGAATAAAGTTGTATGTACAAGGTATCCAAAAGTTAAAGTGATATTATAATATATTATAACAAGTATTGAATCGATATCAAATTATAAAGACGTGTTATTCAATATACAGAGTGTAAAGACAGTTCAAGATCCAAAGCTTTTCGTAAAACGAGTTATAAATTAATTTTTGTTGTTATTTTTAAAATTAGATCATGTATTCTCGCCCATTTATTTAATTTTAAAATATAATTTCTAGCATACTTAATAATAAACTTGCTGTTTTAACTCTCAGATTACTTTATCAAATATTTTTTCTTTTAACTGTGTATACTAAGAATAGTTCTTTAAGCTTCATTGATTGATGAAATCTAGGAGATAAATGATTAGGAATTATGCTATAAGAGGGATAACAAACGCAGGAACAAAACTGCTTGATCGTTTAATGAAAAAAGTCTGAGGTGATTATCGTTAGAATGGTGGAAGAGAACAGATAGTGTTCTACGATTATTAAGAATATCCAGAAGACAGGAAAAAACGCTCATGGAAAGAAGGTTAGCAGAAAACATTTTTGGTAAGAAGGTTGATAGCTGTGCACTGGCTAATGGCGATCCGTAATAGAAATTGAAAAATAGATTGACGTACTTAAACCACTTAAGCTACCATTAAATATATTATAAGTCATTTCTTTGTCATACTAATAGAATTTATTGTTCTTTCGGATTTTAAGTCCCCATAATATGTTGCAGCCGTTCTTAACTTGTTGGATATACTTCCCCAAGGAACGGTTACACGAGATTTTTAGGGATGCCTCCCGGAAAATGCATCGTAATTATTCTTACATTTATATCATTACTAATCGAAAGTATTTTATTAACGTGATTCCAAAGAATATTTAAATTAATTTATTTTATGTTTGTAGATGTGAGAAATTGTCTAGAAATAAAATACTTAACGTTAAGTGTATATTGATTAGTTCACTAATTTATTTGGGGAAAGATGAGAGATGTAAACTTTGAGAGAAGATGTGATGGTAAAAAGGTTAATAGTTCCAACCATACGGCATATCTGATTAGTCTTTCGACCTTTAACCTTTGTGGATTATCAACCCACACATTTTTTTCAATACACCGTATTAAGTTTGAACAGACAGTAAACAAGGAAGGTAGAGCAGTGAGTTACTTGTTACTTGTTGAAGTTCTGTAATATATATGTAACTGAAGTATCGTTCTGTTCAGTGTAGTTGTTGTACGATAAGGGTTGAATACAAAACAGGGTGAGTTGAGAGCAGAGTGCACGGTGAATGTTTTGTTTTAGATTCCCAAAAGAGCACTGTAAGATGGTTAACCTTTAGATTTAGTTGTTCTAGATGTAACATGTGGGAGGGTAAAAAGGATCAATAGACCAAAGCACCTAATTATTTCACACAATATGTTCGTACAGGATATCTTTTGTATGTTTTGTTCACGCTTGTATACGCTTTTAGTGGAAATAAAAGTATTTCGGTTGTCAAAAAGATCTTCTGTGTAACATCTTCAGTAAAGTGATTGTGCGGTTTTTATTGAAGAACTTTACGGACCCTCATTTCAGACTTTAATAGCGGAAGAAACGGTCATTATATTGCGATTAAGCAGCCGGAATTAATTCAATGCTAAGATTAGTCTTTTATCCGTAAGACTCTCATTTTTTCAATTTATTACTATTATTACTTCCCACCTCTACTATGGTAGGGAAGTAATGGATTCAGTCCGAAAACAATATTTCGAGATTTTAACAGATTTTCACGTTTTGAGACCCTAGCAATCGTTTAAAATCATTTTCCGACTGATGTCTGTATGTGTGTGTGTGTGTGTGTGTGTGTATGTGTGTGTGTGTATGTGTGTGTGTGTATGTGTGTGTGTATGTGTGTGTGTGTATGTGTGTGTGTGTATGTGGTCAATTTTTCGCCTTCGATATCTTAAGAACGGAACAACATACGGGCATGCCGATTGTTCTATTGTGTTTATCAGCCTTTAACTTAGATCTGATTAGATTTTGAGTCAAATCGGTTCAGTGGATCCTGATATATTCAAAAAAACGACCTCAATGTCACGTATTAACATAGGTAAAAAAAAATATAAATGAATTATAGATGTTATAATATGAAAAAAATGTAAATATTTTTTTTCTCTAAAATGTATAGTTTTCGAGAAAAAAAATATTTTACTAAAAAAAATAAAAATTGTACGTAAATCAAGGTAACCATGATTTTTGCTATATTAAGTTAGCCATCAGTAGATCACCAAACAAAAAAGAGGGCCATGCTTTCGTCAAAGAATAAAAATTAAATTGTGTTTTAAAGACCACCAATAGCTAAGGTTAATTGGGCCTAGTCAAAGAATAAAAAAAAAGAGTGTTTATTTTTTGCAAATATTTACTAGGTGGGAAGTATAGGACTGGTCATCAGTCGAATTTTTTTAATAGCAACTGATACTTTCATTGGTACTCGAAGGAGTTATATAAAACATATCATAATAAAATTAAAATGTCCAGTAAATTTTGATTTCCACTGCGGAATAATTTCCAGTTAGCTCAGTTTTTGTAAACACCTTCGTTATGGTGTTCTAAAAAACGTGGAAAAAGTCCGCATCGATATCGTGCCAGTATTGCCAGATATTCGAGATTCAAGTTCACAATAGACGGGTTTTTGCGAATTTCCCAGTTTCGTTTCATTTTCAGTAAAAAATGGTTATTATCAATCTTGTAGAAGACACAATTCTCTACAACTTTTGTGTAAATATTACGAGATATCGTTGTGTATGCGTCAGCTTCTTTAGTGAGTGGCTCAATTTAAGCCTACTATAGATACCTCACTTTAAGCGTACGTCTCAAACATAATTTTTTATAACGACTGCTTCTAAAGTTTAATAGAGAGAAAAAAATTAATACACTGGTTCTCATGACTGGTCATTTCGTTTGCGCAGGCGCTAGAATTCTCCCCAGCGAGCGCGTTAGTTTAAATGTGTGGTAGAAATAAACACACATTCTTCGATTTATGTACATTTCTCGTGCCTCAATTTAAGCCTACTAGAATACCTCACTTCACGCATACGTATCGAAAATAACTATTTTGTCTGTCTGTTTGTTCTGTTTTAGCTTGATAACTACTGGGTCAATATTGATGAAACTGATACAGTTTATAGACTATATTACTGGTACCAGTTTAGTTTTTATTTCATCTTGATATCTTAAATGGTTCCGAAATTATTACAAGATATTCTCGAAAATAACGCTGCACTCAAATAGTAGCAAACGAGAAAGAACTAGGCGTGTAAATAGTGGAGCGGCTCCTCGCATGTTAGTACTGAAGCACGTGCGTCGTGCATCTATTACTACCTACAACGTTCCTAATTTACTCTGTACTACACTCCTTGGAACAAATTTAATATATCGCGAATCTTCGGATAAAATCGTCGTTGACGCGAGTAAAACCGCGGGAAAAACTGTAAATATGTAGCTTGCTGGCGATAACAAAGCTTCGTTTGTGGTGGACCACCGGCTTAATAACTAAACAGTTCCAGCAATAATATTGGCTGAGTTTAATTAATTGAACAGATGATCTGAAGTAATTAAAACGGTTAGCCATATACAAATTATTATGCTCAATTCCCAAATGAATACAGGAAACATTTAATTTCGGTAAAGTGTTTTGTGAGAATGTCGGACACACCTAATGGACGGGCGCAATGAATAATTGTTATGAATAGACCGTCAAATGCAACACATTAAAATGTGTACTGTATACAGAGTGAACGCTGAGAGACGACGAGAAAGTAGTTATATATAGTCGAGCCGCAATTTACCAACATAATTTTGAAATAGGTAAATTGAGCCATTCCGCAAGTTTTATAAAATTATGAGAGAGCTCATACACAACTAGGTACTAAAATATTGTACAAGTTATATATTCTCGCAGAACTCTTATTTTGTGAGAAAACTTAATTTAAGTCGTCGATGATAATAATAGCGCACTTAAAACTCCTAATATAATCAAATATACTAATGTGGGTAGCGGCATTATAACATAACCAACAAGCCGTGAGAGGGGTCGTTTATTAGGACTAAAGTTACTTTTAATTGGGACTCACAAGTGCGACCCTTGAGGTCCACACGACGAACTTCCCAGTTTGATGAGTATTTAGGTAATATTAATAATTAAATTAGAAATTACACAAAAAAGTAATCATTTTAATCATTGAAACATAATTATGATTTATTTTTAACAATAAAGTAAAAAAACGGCTGGACCTCGGGCTGGACCGATTTTTATATAATTTATGTCGGATCATACACACCTCAACGAAGTTGATAACATTTTTTTGGACGAGATTTCATATAAAATCTGCTTTTTTGCAGTCGTTTTATTCAAACAAAAAAAAACGGCTTGATCGATTTTGATAAAATTTCTTTCGGGTCTTGTTGATGTCAATATGCTTCTATTTGCACCCTAAAAAAGTCGATATCATTTTTTATTCGCGAGATTTCGTGTAAAATCTACTTTTGGCAGTCTTTTTCTTTGAACAAAAAAACGGTTGGGACGATTTTGATAAAATTTCTTTCGGATAAAAATGACGTTAACACGCCTCGGTTGACACCCTTACGAAGTCGATATCATTTTTCATTCTCGAGATTTCGTCTTAGAAAGAAATGACCATATACGTACGTACGTACGTACACACACACCCACACAAACATCTTTTCAAAAATAGTATAAAAATAGTGTAGTGACCTTGAAACATAAAAATTTGTTATACATTTTGATTTCGATTTTCGGACCCATTACAATAACTTCCAATGGGAAGTTAATAAAGCAAATGCCTATAGTTCTCACGTCGTGCATTGGTTCATGTTTTACTGTGTGACGTCGTAATACCGCTGGACTGCTGGAGACAGAATACGTCACATCAGACGTAAAAGGTTGCTGTTTAAAATTAACATGTGATTTTAATCTCATATAAATTGTGATTTTCTTCGACTTAATCCTTATCATGTATGTTAAAATTGTAACAGCGATTGACTGGGTTATTTCAGAAATGTAAATATTAATTTAGTGTAATTGGGTCACCGTAGGCCCCATTGAATTAAATATTTTTTTTAAATATATTTTCCAAAAAAAATGTTAAATCTGCATTGTAAAAATTTCGTAATTGCAGGGTTGTTTTCGTTAAAAATATTAAAAGTCGCATTTAGTAGATACGTGCATTGTTCGTAAATACGATTTTTTGTTTGTTAAAAGTTCATAAGTAATGATTCGCCCCTATATATAGGACCCCATTTTCACACTAGATGTTAGTATCCTCGTAAAATCAATAAAAATGCTCAACTTTTTTAAAATTTTCATTTGTAACAAAGATGGTGAATTAATAAAATCGGGTAAATTTTAATTTTCTCTTTGTAGCTCCTAAATGCAACATATTATCATCAAAATTGTGATTGTGTTAATCACTTTGTACAAAACAGCTTATACAAATGCATACTTAAATTTTCTATAGGTACCTATAATAGATATTATAGTTAGCTTAGTTTATTCAAATACAGCGACAATGGGAGTCGGGACATCTTATACAATGCAACGGCTTAAGGGTTAATTAAGTATACCTACCGAGAATCATATACTATGTTAACAGTCTTAAAGAATAGTTAAACACCCGTAACTTCCAGACCCAGAGCCAGTAATAGTTAACAAATTAGTTGCAATTTCAAATTCTAGATCAACACTGGCCTGATAAAATAAATAGATAAATAATTTATAATTATATTAAAAAATAGCCTATACTGATATAATATAACAATTAATATTAGTGAAATCGGTTCAGTAGTTTTTGAATTAAGCCGGAACAAACTGACAAACATGCATAATTTGCATTTACTCACTATTACTCAATATTGCTAGCGAATTAATATCGTCCCTGTATCGACTCGACATCGTTTCGGTAACGACTAGATATCGTCTCGGTATCGAGTCATATCGCAAAGTGAGATTGACTTGTTTTTAGATATACAAAGTCTATAAATAAGTTTGGCTTTTGGTAAAGGAAAAGTCTGTGAGGAATTAACAAAAAAAAAGTAATCAGACGGAGACAATAGTTGTATAATAATTTATTCTCAAATGTTAAGGCCGCCCTACACATGCAATTACGTTTGTATGTTTTGTTTGTGCTAACATGTTTGTACTAATATTACAACTATACGTATAGCGATTTATTGTACGGCCATGTTTGTTCAAACTTGATGTTGTGTCTAGGGATAAAACATGTTTACTGTCAGAATATTCTGATAATAAATATGTTTTATTCCTAGACGCAACATCAAGTTTGAACAAACATGGCAGTACTTACAAACAACGCGTACAAAGAAATCACAGAAAATTGATTTAAAAAAACCAATGTTTCCATCCTTCTGTTTGTGCAAACAAAATGCAGCGACATTATGTCGTTGCATGTAGTTTGTCTACATGTGCATACAAAATTCCGAAAATTGTTTGTACAAATTTGTATGTAGGTACGTGTAGGGATGAAACATATTGTAGCAAACCCCAAGATGTTACGCCACTGCCTCCAATAGAAACCACCAGAAAGGAAGGTCACAGTAGTAAAGCGTGGAATGGTATCGAAGATACGAGAACGTACTAGGCTGGGCCGCGTAGCGTATATAAACAAGCCGGTACGAGTGAAGCAATCAGTCTACGGTGAGTCACGCAAGTAATCAGTTCAACGGAGATCCATCAGTCAGTACAGTGAAATAAACATTGATCTGTCAACGGGAATCAGTCAGTGTAGATTGTACTGTGACAGTGTTGAACAGCGAGATAAATCTGGTATAAATACAGTGAAATAAATAATTACAAATAAATAATCCTTGTATATATAGTCAATTGTATATAGTTAAGTGTTAATCACTGTTTAGTTATTGTTACTTGTGTTAATTGTTAGAACTGACTTTTCGTTGTTGCATTTATTGTTATTGTATTCTTAATTATTGTAAATAAATATTTATTCCGCCAACTCAGAAAACAATTTTGTAACAATATTGATTGTACATTTTGTATATGCAGGTATATACAAATCGCACAAACATTCTGCTGCGTGTAGCTATAGGGGGCGCTTTACGAACAGAATCATTTCAGTTTCAACTGTATGTAATCCGACAGCTTCGAATGTAATAATAGCGACGAATAATCGATATAATATTATTGTTATTGACAATAAAGGTATGACGTAAACAACAATAATGTCTCAATACAAGCCTGCCTTATCAGACCCGAGTAGAATCTAATTATGTAGAGTGCTCCAGCACTAATTACAGTGCTCAGATATGGTTATATAAATTATTAACATAACGTAGAGGAAATCATTATTTGCATAAATGATGGTTTTACATGAATACTATGGCTGCCGGGATGCCATCTCATGCAGGGTTTGCTATTTCAAGGAACAACAACACGACGTCGTTACCAAAACACGTCGAGGCCATATAAATTGCTTGTTGACATATTATTTTGAACTTCATTTGTTTCTGTGGTTTGTCTGCTAAAGAAAATAAACTGAACAGAGAATACATCTGGAAAGGCCGAGTAAGATCAAAGTTTCTTAAGAGGCCTGTACACAATAAATTACTTATTACAGTAGGTGACTTCTTTGTAACTTTGATATCACATTTATACGTTAAACCATTCATGGTAAGCAATTGTTGAGCAACAGTTGGTCAACATAGTTGATAGCAACTGCAAATGTTGCTGGAAACAATATTTACAACAACCTCTCTTGTCCACACTCCACACTGCCAGTCTGCGTAGGATGTTGCCAGAGGAAGTAGTGCTGTTGTGTTCTCTGTACCTAGCATATAGACTTAACAATAAAAAAAAGAAGAAAAAGGTGGTGGGTGCGAAATTATCTGTTAAGAAGAGAAAATTTGATGAGTGATCTTAGAATGTCAGATGGATCATTTAGTAACTGTACGAGAATGACTAAAAGTGATTTTAAACTTCTTCTGGGAATGATTGGTCCATCAATAGCCAGAAAGGAAACAAATAATTCAATTAAAAGCATAATTTATCATTACTCCACAGTACTGCCATGTTTAGCAAGTTCCTAAAAACACGTCCTTATACGTAAATAATTGTTGCTAAACAAATGTTCACGCTCGCTGACCGTCAACATCTCAACAATTAGCTGCCAGCAACACTGCAACACGTTGCTGCAACAGTGTTGCTCAACAATTGTTTACCATGAATACGGGGCTTTACAGAACTTCGTCCGATTTTCTTGACAGGAATGATTTTTAAAAATAACAGTTGAATCGTTCTAATATTATTAATTTGTTAAATTGTTGATTTTTCATTTCAAAAATAGAATAATTAATATTCTCAGTCTATATGTTACGCTCAATCATGATCATGACGTCACTCGTCAATAAACGGTCATTTAAGGTCCGCAAAATTGATAGGAAAAAACACTAAAAGCGTGCATGTGTTATATAAATACCGTGCGAGTTTTTTCAAAACGTACATAGGCTGTTTCACAATTTGAAAACGTGATATAGATATTGTTAGAAACTATGGAAACGAATGTTTTTATTTACAATTTATTATTATTGAGTTGTGATAATACATTTTATAAGTTCAGAGATTAATTTAATATTTTTTCTATAAAAAATGTACACCGTGGAAGAAAAGGTTCTTATGTACAATTTGTGTTCTGGTGGAAATAGTTGTCGACAAGTCTCTGCGTTATTTAGTGTGCAGTTTTGCAGGCAGACCAGATAGATACCAACAATGTCTATACCACGATTTTAAATTGTGAAACAGTCTATGTACGCTTTGAAAAAACTCACACGGTATATTTTATTTCAATACTGACACAAATATAACAGAAAATAAAACTTTATTCTTATAGACAAATATCAATACAGTATGGCATCGGAATCTTCTTTGCGTTTTTTAATTAACTTTTCCACACCACTTATACTTATATCAAAGCGATTTATTTTTCTGTACTGTTTAGCAGACAGAGGTTTTGATTCAGCTTTCAACTTTGCCTTCTTAACCTCACTTATGGCCGATTTATCGTACATTTTAATCACGATGTTTTTTAATCACACTGTTAAATTTTGCCAGCTACATGTTAATTGCAGTTGCTGCGTTTCGTTATCATAGCAACATGTAATTTAACAGTGTGATTAAAAAACATCGTGAATAAAATGTACGATAAATCGGCCATTAGTGTAGTAAGGCAATTTTCTTTCGTCATGATTTTATATTTTTGTGTATCGGAAGCCTACAATTGGCGAACTAGTTGACACTCGAACTCACCTTGCATTTTCACATAATTAATAATTATTGTACTCAATATTCCGCAATTATGTTAATTATAATATTAATGATCAAAAACACAATTTTCAAAACAAAAACAAGAACATAACCCTACTATTTATTCGGGTTTGGACGTTGATTGAATAAGACAAGCAAAACTAGTATTTTCGTTAACAAATGTACAAAACTAGTTTTGTGCAATTAAAAATGCGAAAACTAGTTCTGCTCATTTTGTAACACTCAATACCCGATTAAATGTAAGATTTCGGGTTTGAGAAATATTCGTTGGTCAAAACTAGTTTTGCGCATTTATTTCGGGCATTGTCCGAATTGGAGTATTGAGCGTAACATATACAATTACATATTATAATATCATACGAAATTTAAATTAAAGAAATCTATAAGGATTTTATATTATTTCGTAAATAAATCTTTTAGACTAGCGGTAAAAGTTCGATCCATCGATATAGATTTTGTATTAAGCTGTAGGTACTGAATCGACTCAGTTCAGACCGAAACGATCAATCGATACTCTTTAAAAAAAATGGGTATGTCTGTATCGCGGGTACAGGCAGATGACGTGAATACCGGCGTTAAATACAAATAATTGTACTAATAGGTACATCAACTTTTACTTATCATATAAAATCAAATGTTGGTAAAATATAATAAATTAGACGCTAATGTCCTCTGTTGTCGAGCGTCTATAATCTACAATTCAATATAATTCAATATAATAAATAAAATAGTTGTAATTTTATTTTTTTATATTTTAAATTGTTATCCAATGCCTATAATATATTTTCATTATAAAAAAATAAATATTAAAAACCTTCAGGATTCGAACCTGGGCAAGGTACATGGGCGTCATAAAATCAAAAAATTATACATAGGTACTATTAAAGTTATTTTGAATGTCGGTTTGATATATTGATTTGTACAATTTGCCTCATTTCTGGTGACATCTACTCGTATACCAGTGTAATATAACATTCTTACGGGTTGTGTATGTTTGAAGGTTTTTAACTTAAAAATTACAGCACCGATTTTGAAAAAACCTGCATCAGTAAGTTGCTTGAAATCTCAGGAGCGCAATAAGGTACATATATCATCACGCTATTACTAAAGAGAGCTGAGCAATAAAACAAAGCTACGAAAATGTGTGTAACGCATGACGCACTACCCCGTGCTCGCGCGGATTTTGGTGCGCGAAGTGGGGCTACATCTGTAATCCTAATTATAATATAATAAATGCAAAAGTGAGTTTGTTCGTTTGTTTGTTCCGCTTTCACGCCTCACCTACTCAACCAATCTTTGTGAAATTAGCTTTCGCAATGAACAATGAACATAAGCTATTATAACTAGCCGGCCCGGCTTCGCCCGGATGAAAATCGGGGGTAATCTCAGAAGATCGATTTCTCTGTAAATACTGAACGGATTTAGTTCCGGTTTTCACGATGATATAGAATGATTCACAAGGTATGTATAATTCAAACTGGCCAACCCGGCTTTGCCCGGGTGAAAATCGGGGGTAATCTCAGAAATTACTGAACTGATTTCAATTTTTTCTTTAGAACATAGACTATTTAATAGCTGGAGCGAATGACCGAAGCGAATGAGTAATGTATTAATGAATCATAAATTCATATCACCGGGGCGAACCGGACCGGGCCGCTAGTAACAAATAAAATAAAGTTTCTGTTAACGCGTGCGATGATGCCACGGGTAACGGCTAGTCACTATATGAAAGCTTAAATCATAGCGTTGACGATTTCTGGACGTACTGTATATTGCCTGAGGTAGAATATCGAAGTTATAACTTGGATTATATTACCATTGCTATCGTGTAGTGATATTATAATCCAACAGCTTTCTGATATTCCCAAAATTACAGTATTATATCAATTCAGAATATCTGGTTCAAACATCTTGCATAGATATATCTTTGGCCACAAATCAAATCCGCTTATGTCGTATTTATGGAACAATAAGAGTATTTACTGAATTTTAATTTTGATATCTAAGAAATAGCTGAGGGTCCATCGCCTTCAATAAAGTTTAAACAAGGTTCTACCAAAGTCCAAAACCGTACGAACAATTGTCGTAAACATTAACATATTAAATTGCAGTAGCGCTATGATCCCGTGCTCCCATATCTCTGCTAGGGTTATCTCCATCTAGTACCAATTCATAGTTTCAATTTATTATTATTTTTACCTAGAGGCTTCGCTCGGGTGATATGAATTTATGATTTTCACCTATTAAACAGTGAAAAAAATTTGAAATTTGAGATTACTCCTACTTTCACCCAGAAAAAGCTTGGCCGGTCAGTTATTATAGCCTGATGTATCACCTATCGAACATGGAAATCGATCTTCTGAGATTTTCACCCGAGCGAAGTCAGGCCGGACCGTTTCAATTATACATCTAAACCTTCTACCTGTATCATTCTATCTAATCGCGAAAACCAGAACAAAATCCGTAGTTACGGAGAAATCGGTCGTCTGAGATTATCCTCGATTTTCACCCGAGCAAAGCCGGGCCGGCCAGTTTCAATTATACATCTAAACCTTCCTCGTGAATCAACCTATCTAATCGTAAAAAGCGGAACAAAATCCGTTCAGTAGTTACGGAGAAAATCGGGCACAGATAGATAGACAGACGCGGTGGGGGACTTTGTTTTATAACACTCTTAATTTTTTTTCATAGTTAATTGAAAATCGAATAGATATATATTCATGAGTTAAATTAAAATTAGAGCCTGGAAACTGGAGATATGGACGCGCCATGGAAACTCCATAATATAAACAACGAAATCCCTACGAGCTCGGCTATTCTCAAACCATTCTTCAATAGGTAGGTAAGTGAAGGATGCGATATGATTCGTCCAGCCCTAACTAGCCGGCTGGGTGGCAATCACAACTGATTACATGCTCAGGAGATGGGACAGAGATGGGGTGAATTAAATTAACCACTTAAATTACAAGTGCCTACTCGTTTACGGTGCTAGGCAAGTCAACTGGTGCACACCTTCTCACAAACTGTTCACACTTCCAACTATCGCCACTACAACTACAACTCCTAACTCTGACTATTATAATATACCGTCGAATAATCTGTTGTCATAATATTGCGAATTACAATTCATAAGGTTGACACACCTGAATTAATGTGAGTTGTGACAGAATCAACCGCGACTTATGTTACTAATATGGATGAAAATATACCGACACACATTTAAACTTTGATTTTTAATTCGAATATTTTTTCAAAATTAGAAGATCAGAGACGGACTTAGATGTGAACTTATTTTAGTTGACTATAATAATTATACTTACACTTACTGCTCTCTTTAAGATCAATGATGTGGAACCGAAATCTTTCTTTTTTATTTAAGGAGTATAATTGTTCTTAATCTTAATTCACAAATTAAGTTCACAAATATTCAGCACAAATATATATTAAATATAAGGGATAGACAATGGGGTCGTCATACTGCATTTAGTTCTGTTTTGGAGGTTAGAAACTAAATTACAGATAGGTTATACAACGATTTTTTTTGAGAATTTTTTGGAAGCTTAAAGAAAGTCGTGAATATTTGTTATATGTGTGGAACTAGCTATTAAATGGTCAGTATAAAATCAATGTTCGGTTATAATACCTATCGAACTTATGTAAAACCGTTTTAAATAGTCCGTGCCGATTAATTTCCAGCAAACTGAAATTACAACGCCAATAGGTGATCTAGAATTCAAAATTCTAATATCTGTGAACATATCTTTATACCTTATTTGAACCTGTTTTTCGCATTTTTAGGCTAACATTAACAATTTGTGGATTTTAGGTTTTTTTCGTTAGTGGTTGTAGCAGTATAACGAATTCTCCGCAATTATATAAGGAATCTATTTATTTCGATTTTACATACATAGACAACAAATTAGAATAATTCGTCCAAGATTTTTAACATTGTTAATAATAGGAAGTAGATTATTAAAAAAACAGAAACCCTTACATTATTTTATTCAAAACATGTTTTAATAATGGTATTACAGCTGTTTAGATGGATTTGTTATTAATCCATGGCTTTTGGAAACCTCACAAAGGTTGTCAATGTCTTTAAAGATTCTAAATCTCCTATACTAACTTTCCAGGGGTATTGACTCTATCACCAAAGTCTGAATAAACAGAATACCAAAAGGCCCTAATATTGATCTTTGTGGAACATCGGAACTTACAATTAATAATTTATCCTAGATTATATTATATATTACTACTTTTTGGAAAAGGTCGGATAAATATTTAAGAAGTAATGCCACTGAAATATCATCAAAAGCAAAACACGAAAGTTTGTTACACAAAAGTCAATGATTCAACATATCAAATGCTTTGGACTTTAGAGTAATCAAGTAAAACAAGTGATGCAATTAGTTCACCTCTATGATCTATCAATAGAATACGAATCATCACACACGTTCGCTAATGCAGTTGCCGTACTATGAAACAACTTGAATTCGGATCGATACTTGGGTATAATTATTGATTTAAACTAAACTTGAAACGGTACGCACATTGCTCTTTATAATATTTTTGACAAAACTGGTAGAATACTAATTGCTTTATAATCTTTTATTTCTTTAGGATCTATTGTTTTCGGTAATGGTCGAACTACCTATATAAATATCGATTGATCGATCAGGACCTACATATTGTTAAACGGGCCAATTGAACTATTGCGCAGTTATGACACAATACAAATTTCACTTATTCAGGCTAATAAATTTAATAATTTATTTGACGTTTGAATAAACATAGTATAAAAAATTACAACCTAAATGTTATGTTTAAATAAACAAAAACTTGCTGACTGATATAATTTTGGCTTACGCAATTTCCTTTGAATTTGGCCACGTTATCTGCATACGTTGCACAAAATTTAGGGCAAGGGGGAAAGGGACACCTAACATATAAATAGGAGGAAACATCACACGTAACACACAACACAAGAGAAGAGGAGACAGAGACTTAACACACAGCACGGGCGGGACAAGAACTACACACTCATAATACAGACGGGACAGGGACTACACATACAATAGACGGGAGGGATACCTAGGACAGTCATCACACGGGCAGAGAAGTTCAAAGAATATCTTGAGGGGAATAATATTTTAAAGTTGAGTTTTTACGTTAGTGTGTTTGTGTTGTCATACCTAATGTAAGGGTAAGCCAAATATAGAATTTAAGTTGATATTTTTTACTACTAACCCTTTCACGATCAAAATCTCTTTCATATTACAGTTGTTATTTTTTATGTTTTCTTTTAATAAACTTATATGTTTTACACTGACATCTTATAATCATAACCCTCGCCTGCTGGTATCACTGATCGAATCAAATTAAAACGAACCCAGGGGTAACAGTATACCCCGTTTACAAATGGTGTTAGCGGTGGGTTACACCACTACGATCCCGTTAACAATATTATTGCATTCTACAACGAGATAGAATGCATTTCATATAAAAACGATTTTTGATTTCTTTTTTATTTATTTATTTAAAAACGAGACGTCTAGTTTATTTCTTTATGGATTTTTAACTACAACTCTGGTTCTATCATCTTCATTCTTAAATTTATATTCCGACCTATAACCTATTCAATATTTTTCTCTAGTGTATGTATGCTGAATATTATGTATTTAAGCTCAGCTTAATTTGCTAACAAGTGGGGATGTAAGAACGCTTACTCGGTAAGAAACAGTTACTTCGACCCGAAAACCTTAGTTCCTAGAGACAGTGTTGTACTGTATACCGAGTTGGTGAAGTTCCGATCGGCGCGGCTGTACTGTATTTTAGTTTAATATTTTAAGTTATGTAGACATCGATGCTCTTGATACGTTTTATTGTAAGATGAGTATTTTTTTTGTATTCAAGACAGCGCTGCATCAAGTGTCACTTGTCAGAGAGCACACAGGTTATGTGTATGCATGTAGAATGAGCGATGAGGTTGAAGATTCTAGTTAAGAATAATTCCTTCTCCATTATATCACGAACTGCTCTTCTGCATTCAGCCATTATTCAGCGTACACAAGTTAAAATTGCAAGTAATTTTGCATAAAGAAAGAAATTAGTATTTCAGCAAAGAAGAAGAGACATTTCATTGTTGAACAAGAAAAGGTCGTTTAAATGACTATCTAGAAATACAAAAGGAAAGATGTGATGCAAATGGAATCCCTTTCTCTATGTGAACAGATGTTTCTTTCTATCTGAATATACAATCCGTTCACTATGCAAACTAGTGTGAGATTGAAACGTTTATATTGAAGTTAATTAAAGCAGAATTTTCTGTCACGGAAATCGATGACGAAAGTGACGTTACGCGCATGCTTAAAAACAAATCATGTGTAAAACGATCACGTGAATTCACTGATTGAGCAGATCTGTCTAAAATTCAAAGTTAATAATAATTTATAGTCTTTTATTTTAAGTTGAACATAGTTTTCCAAAAATAATTTTGTATTTCATAGTATTTCTCAAAGACACTGTGTATAAATAAATTAAAAAAAAACTTTTAAAAAACAATGATTTTCTTCGATTTTCTTTTAAATCAAAATGCACAAAAAATGAAATTTTTTTTTAGTTAAAAAGAAAACCATTGGGCAAAAATGTATAGACAAAGTAAAATTTTATGAGCGCTCAGTGGTTTTCTTTTTAACTAAACATTTTTGTGCATTTTAATTAAAAGAAAACTATTTTTTTTTTTAAGTTTTTTTTTAATTTATTTATTCACAGGCTCTTTGAGAAATACTATGAAATACAAAATTATTTTTTGAAAATTATGTTCAACTTAAAATAAAAGACTATAAATTATTATTAAATTTATCTTGAATTTTAACCGTGAATGTTCTTCCCGACTACGGAACCCTTCACTGTGCGTGGTCCGACACGCATTTGGCCGCTTTTTATTTATTATTAACTTATTTTTAATTATTATTAAGTTATTATTTATTTTTAAGTTCTGCTTATAACTTTCTATTGTTTATTTATATTGTTGAAAGTGAGAATTTAAGTGGCCGCTAGGCTTTATTTAAAAAAAATAGAGATTTATTATTATTATTGTTGTTATTATCAATTGTTCGACTTTAATTTCAAAGGAAACCACATTGTATAACATTATGTAGGTAGGTACATCTCTGAAAGCACATAATATGTGTGAATATGTTTATAGGGTAAAGATGACTATAAAGAGAAATTTTAAAAAAATAGTTCGCAGTTTAACCACAACTTTATTGTAAATTCTGAAACATTTGAACAAATGAATTTAAATATCAAAATTACTATCGTATTTCATCTTACTGACATACAAAACTTATAGACCGAGAGCTAGTGACAATTTTTTGGTGTTATTTATTCAAGGCCTTATTTTTGTGAAGATGTTGAGGAAGGCATATTAAAGTGTCCTGAGTAAGGGATTTTGCTAGATAGCGGTATGGGAGGGAGGCAGACCGCCCCCAACACGTAACAAAAACAAGCCGTGAGGTGGGTCGTTTATTAGGACTAAAGTGCGACCCTTGAGGTCCACACGACGAACTTTCCAGTTTGATACAATATATTTAAAAAAACTCGGGTCGCAGTGCCAAACCCTGCCGACAATATAGTGCATTTGCTAATACAGGCCTTGTGGCTTTAATACGTGAACTTAAGTTTGTTTTTGGACAAAATAAAAATTTAACCCCTTAATACATCCCTTAAAATAATATTTTTTTCTTAATTTCAATATTATTATCAATGCAACCTCTGTACCACATTAAATACACCCTTCCATAAGTAAATCCGTATCAACAAACTAGTGTTTTCATAAAATTTGAAAGTCCGGTCCTGTCGGGCCGATTTTATTAAAATTTTAGCAGCACGTTTTAATCTTTACTAAAGAGTTAAATTTCAATTTTGAAACGATTCTGACAAATTTTTCGGTATTTTTGGGCCCAAAAACTTTTTGAAACCCCTAAATACAACCCTGAAAATGGTCCGATCGGGCCCATTTTAAATAGGCTTCTTGCGGTAATGGGTCCCAATATGTGTACCAAATTTCGTTTCAATCGATTAAGTCTGTCGAGAGTTATCGTGTACACACATATATATATATATAAATATATATATAAATAAATTAATAAATAAATAATATATATATATATATATATATATATATATATATAAATATATACATACATATATATATAAACATTTTCAAAAATGGTGCCAAATTGTTCAGGAGGCTATGAAATGTCGAGAAATTTTGGTCCGATCCCTAGGTCCCACCATCCGACCGACGCCAATAGTGTATGTGCCATATTATGGCAAATACACTAATAATAATCATTAAATTAGATATTACACAGAAAAGTATAATCATTTTAATCATTAAAACATAATTATTATTTATTTTTAACAATAATTTAAAAAAAAACGGCTGAACCGATTTTTATAAAATTTATGTCGGATCAACACGCCTCGATTGACACCCTTACGAAGTCGATATAATTTTTTATTCGCGAGATATTGTGTAAAATCTACTTTTTTGGAGTCTATTTGGTTAAGAAAAAAAAACGGCTGAACCGATTTTGAAAACATTTCTTTCAAATCATATTTACGTTAATACGCGTCGATTGGCACCGTAACGTAGTCGATATCATTTTTCGTTCTCGAGATTTCGTCTTAGAAAGAAATGGACCCATACGTACGTACACACACACACACAGAGACATCTTTCTAAAAATGGTGTAGTGACCTTGAAACATAAAAATTTGTTATACATTTTGATTTCGATTTTCGGACCCATTACAATAACTTCCAATGGGAAGTTAAAAATGGTAACAATTATTATTGCTTCAAGGCTGAAATTGTTTGTATAACTTGTCGGTGACCCAATAATGCCATTATAATATTTGCAGATCGATTGGTCAGTATTAAAGGGGTGGCAGATTACCCTAAACATGGCATGTACCCGACGACATTTTTATTATTAGTTCAAGGTTCAAATTTTAATATGTTGTTACGGCGACTGTTTTAAGCATAAATTTCAATTTGCAGAACAAAATGTCGGTATTAACCCCCTTGCAGAACGATATAACATCTAGGCGAGCAAGTTTCCCTCTAAGAAAGGGGGTTAATACCGACATTTTGTGTTCTGAAAATTGAAATATATGCTTAACACAGTCGCCATAACAACGTATTAAAATTTGAACCTTGAACTAATAATATAAATTTCGTCGGGTATATGACACGTTTAGGGTGATCTGCCAACCCTTTAATACTGACTAATCGATCTTTAAATATTATAATGGCATTTTTGGGTCACCGACAAGCTATACAAACAATTTCAGCCTTGAAGCAATAATAATTGTGAGCATTTTTTTTGTTACATGTTGGGGGAGGTATGTATCCCTCCCATACCTCTATTTAGCAAAATCTCTTACTCAGGGCACTTTAATATGCCCCCCTCAACATCCTCGCAAAAATAAGGCCTTGAATAAATAACACCAAAAAATTGTCACTAGCTCTCGGACTATTATATGAAAACAACAAAAATCTGATGGATACTGTCAAAAAACAGCAATTTCTTTAGAAATGAAGATATAACGCATTATCTTCACTTTTTAAAGAAATTTCTGTTTTTCTTAACTGTGTTTTTACAACTTTGTACAATTATTCGCGTGTTTTCCACTTTTCTCCACTATGGGCGATGTAAGTCCTATACTTCTAGCTCCTCAAAGTCATGCACATAGTGAATAGTAGCGGCGACTAGCCAGGTACTGCAGAATGAAGCCTCATGTGGTGCTAGCTTACAGTGAATAGATATAAAGCTTGTAAATTTATTAATTTAATTCACTGTTTCCTTCAAACCTTCTCTATTTTATTCCACCTTTCCCTTATATACTCATGTGTAAGTTTTCTAAAGAAAACAGAATTCAATTATTTTTACTAAGGCATATTTAATGAGAAGTATTTAACACGAAGAATATGAACTTCCATTGCAGCGGTTTATAATTGAATAACTAAACAAAAATTCATTCATGCTAGTGAATTATTAACGCTTGTATGCAGAAGCAGTACTACTTATTTTTTAATGAATATAATATATAAACAAAACTTGTAAACAATGTAGCTTTTCAGTTGAAGAACTGTAAACTAGTTTTTTTCCATATACGCATACAGACTAAGTTCCGACTTAATTATTTCAATATAATTAATCTGGAATTTATTCAGCTATTTTCCATTGATATTTCTCAATCCGATGTCAAATACGAGACGTAATTTTAACTCCTACTAGCGGCCCGGGGCAGCTTCGCCCGGAAGCTATAAATTTATGGTTTATTACCCCCCCGCGAGAAATTCTCCTCCTGCGAAGCGAAGCCGGGTGTGGTGTTTATTCGCTCGAATTATATTAATACATTACTCACTTGCTTCGCTTGTTCGCTCGAATGCCGTTAAACTATATGAAATACACTCATTTGTTGAAACGACTCGCGCGACACCTATTATAAAATGGCTGTACTAATTCACAAACATTCGCGGGCTTGTGCACAACAACTCACCAAAATTGCATCGCAATCGGATGAATGGTATAGGAACGCATACGGGACAAACAAAGAAACAATCATTTTTGTATATTATATAGATATAAATTTTGCAAAATAAAACGACTTTTTATAAAACGTAACCAACTTTTTTGTATATCCCGTAAAAATATTCTGTTGTAAACAGATAGAAAGCTGCATCAAAATCGTTCCACCCATTGAAGAGTTATGATGCCCCACACACACACACACACACAACAAACATACGATCCAAACACAAAACGCACCTAATTTGTGGGTAGGGCATTAAAAATAGAAAATATTTAAAATACGAAGTATAAAATTACATAACAAAACACAAGGCATCTATACCTACAAGTCTGGAAACTACAAATGCATTCTTAGGGAAAATTTTTGATTATATTATTAACCTTTAGTTCCTGAAATTCTGTTTATAAAAATTGTAAACAAATAAACGAAAACCTATTATTATGAATATAGTAGTCGTTGGCTTTATAAAAATATCTCCATCTTGATGATACTATACAGGAGATTTAACTTACAAGAAGAAAATCTTAAAAAAATACTATAAAATAGATACATCTTGTAGACTATAGACGCTTATAAATCTATAACACGCGATTTATAACACTATACAATATTACAAATCAGTAAAAGTATAGACGCAATGCTTTTTTAAAAGAGTCAAAAACATATCTATTTTTTATTAAGTTTATTTTTGTTCCTCACAGAAGTAAACCGTCTCGCTTTGGTGCCATCTAAATGCGATATCCTCCGAAAGAGATCTTTTTACAGAGATTACGGTGTGTTATATTATATAATCGGATTTTGGAAATTACGGTTGTTCAAGAAAATGGTCGTTTAAAGGTCGATTTTTGTAGCTATAGATAAAGGTACCCACAACTGTTATCATTAGAATTTAGAATATTATACCTTATATCATTATACAATATATTATAATAATTATGATTTTTTGATAAATAAATTAGTAGTTAACACGCATTTAACCTCATTTATTACTGTTTGAAATAAATATCAAGGATAACATCGAAATATGTACTTATTTAATTTTAAATATAATATGTTTTGACGTGAATGACGTCTAATGTCTCATACTTGGGGTGGCATTTTAGAAATATTATATGTTACGGAAACAGGAGAAGTGGTTGACATGTGAAACAAAACACAGCATGTATAACTATGCAAGGTATCATATTATCATTGATTAACATATTATATGGGAAGATAGTGATTCCATGTACTGAAAAATATACTATAGCTGCCCGCTTACGTTTCATTCCCCTGGCCCACAAACTCAATGTTGACTTGTGCTTCCACCTATATTATTGTTGAACTAACAGCTCAGATATTGTCAATGCTACCTCTAACTGATCCTAAATAATGATATAAGATATTTACATCACTGCCGCAGCTGACATTATTTTAATGTTTTGAAATTTGTTGAGACTGTATAAAACTTATATAAAGTGAACTTAGTTTAGTTACATAATTTATCTGTAAACGCTATCTGATTTTATATTTCTTTGTCTCTGAATAAAAATTGTTCAAACACTCGTAAAATATATTTTGATGTATTCATAGGCTAAGAGCTGATAACACTTTTTTCATGTGTTTTTATAAGACTTGGAACTTTTTTAAAAGATGAATTTTATATATCTCTACAAGGGGTATATAGTCTGTCATTCCAAACGCGGGGCAAAACCACCCCATATTTTTTTGTTCACTCTTGCGAAAAAAGACTTATGTGTGTTTATCATTAGTAAAGTCTAGAAAAAGTTTTGCCCCGCGCTTGGAATGACAGACTATTTACCCCTTGTAGAGATATTTAAAAGTTATCTTTTAAAAAAAGTTCCAAGTCTTCTAAAAACACATAAAAAAGTGTTATCCGCTCTTAGTCTATCATAGCAACTTATACTAATTAGTTAACAAAAGCAAGCAGTTTAAGAGAATTAGATAATCAAATTCATTAAGATTGTAAAATTTGTTGTTAAATAAAAGAATTTAAAATAAATCTTTCACAATTTTTCCAATCGTTAGGGGCCTACACACGATCAGTTTAACTTCGCAGTTTATCTGTGCAGTCAAACTGCACAGTTGTGTGAACTGTACGGTGTGTGGGCTATTTCAGTTTTCTCCTCAATTGTTCTCAGTTTGAAGAGCTTACCCAAAGACTACACATGACTGTGACAACTGTTCAATTAACTGAGCTGACTTCGCAGTTTATCGGTGCAAAGTAGAGTCAAATGCGCAGGCCAAAAGCCTGCGTTAAAATTTGTCGGAACTATGCAGTTATCTCAGTTTATCGCTCAGACATGACGCCACAAGGGTTAAACTGCGCAGTTAAACTGATCGTGTGTAGGCCCCTTTAATGAATTTGATTATCTAATTTTCTTATGTATGAATATTTTTAGTTTGACATAATAATGATTAACTTTATTAAGTTTAAAATTAAATAAAATATCAGAATGGTCCAAAAGTCTTGCCCTAATGTTAAATCCAATTAAATTCAATATAATGTCTATAGAAAGCCGGAATCAGTTGGCTAAAGTGCTGTAACGCTGTCTGGTCATCAAACTAATTCTGTAGACTACTGCAAAAATTTAGGATTATACATAGACAAATACTTAGTGGAGTCGCTCATTTTATCATCTTTTAATTATTGTGATATTGTGTACGGACCATGTATAAACCAGTCAACATCGCAGCTTATCCATAAATTTTAAAATATATGCTTCAGATATATTGTATACAACATAAATTTACATATCGCATACTTCGTAGACAACTTGATCACAACCGGGCAGCCAGATTATCTAAATTGCAATTTAAAATATTTATCAGATTATCATAATAATAATAAAAATACGATGTCACAGGATACAACATTGTCAATAAACTTGCATGAAACAAATTTTTATAAAAAATCTTTTACTTATGGTTCTGTCTCTATATACTTATAATAATATTCCTCGTGAATATAAACATCTCAAAAAAGAGGCGTTTCGAAAGAACGTTAGGGGTTGTCTATTAATAGTCACCGCGAAATATTATGCAATATGAACCAATGACGCAAGATTGTCTTAAATAAAATTATGATGCTAGTCACCAGATGGCCTAACGATTGTCAACACAACTCACTTCTGAAAACTCTACAATTATTCTGTACTCAAAGATTAAATAATAAAACTTAGGATGCTAGTCAACAGATGGCCAATAGTGCGACGTCTAGCTGCCTCTATTAAAAGTGGCCTCATTTACGCTCATAAGGATCAAAATCTTCTAGTAATATGTTAAACAATGATATTATTTATAATATAGTAAATCAGTGTAGCTGTATGGTAAAGTACGAGTCTGCCGACAGATACAAACGCCAAACCTAGCTTCAAATCCCGAAGGCTTTTAATATTTTATTTTTTTTTAATAATGAAAATATACAGGTGTTGGAAAACAATATAAAATCTAAAAAAATAAAATAATTTACAATTATTTTATTAACTTCCCATTGGAAGTTATTGTAATGGGTCCGAAAATCGGAATCAAAATGTATTACAAATTTTTATGTTTCAAGGTCACTATACTATTTTTACACTTTTTTTGAAAAGATGTCTGTGTGTGTGTAGGTACGTACGTACGTATGTGATCATTTCCTTCTAAGACGAAATCTCGAGAACGAAAAATGATATTGACTACGTTAGGGTGGCAATCGACGCGTATTAACGTAAATATGATTTAAAAGAAATTTTTTCAAAATAGGTTTAGGCGTTCTTTTTTCTTAACCAAATTATAGACTCCAAAAAAGTAGATTTTACATAATATTTCGCGAATAAAAAATGATATCGACTTTGCTAGGGTGTAAATAGAAGCATATTAACATCAGCAAGGCCCGAAAGAAATTTTATCAAAATCGATCAAGTCATTTTTTTTTGTTTCAATAAAACGCCCGCAAAAAAGTAGATTTTATATGAAATCTCGTCCAAAAAAATGTTATCAACTTCGTTGAGATGTCTATCAAAGCATGTTAACGTCACTATGATCCGACATAAATTTTAAAAAAATCGGTCCAGCCCGGTCCAGTCGTTTTTTCAATTTATTGTTAAAAATAAATAAAACTTATGTTTTAATGATTAAAATGATTTTTTTTCTGAGTAATTTCTAATTTAATTATTAATATTCAATATTCATCAAACTGGGAATTTCGTCGTGTGGACCTCAAGGGTCGCACTTGTGAGTCCCAATTAAAAGTAACTTTAGTCCTAATAAACGACCCCCCTCACGGCTTGTTTATTATATTTTACGAACTTTTTTTTATAGAGGATTTCATGATAACGAATACCTACAGTTATTTTTGTATAAGGCTATTCACCTCATCTGTCTGTACCCACGATACAGACATACCAATTTTTTTTATTACAGTACAACCGCGGTTATGACTGTATATGCAGCGTTCAAAAACGGACGTTTCCTAGTTCTATTGAATGAAATGTGTCGTTTTAAGCGCGAACGGACGCTCGCCAGGAACGTCCGTTCGCTAGATTCCTTGCGTCTGTATTTAAAACGTGCGTTCTGAAAACGGACGTTTACAAACGCAGTGCATAAAACCAGCCTAACTGCCATTTACCTATAGGTATTTTTATCCGACTGCCCCAGAAGAAGGTAATGTTTTTTTGGTGTCTGTATTGTATTATGGATTACTTAGCTGCCCAGTTCAGCTTCGCCTGGGTGCTATGAATATAATGCCTATTTTGACAGTCAAAATTGCAATAATCTGTTTTCCAAAATACAAAAAACATGATACGTAACTATGGAAATGCAGAACGCATAAGTAATTCATGACCTTCTGTCTTTCCAACACCATAGGTAGGTATGCACACTAGTGTGGAAATATATGTGCATGGCTTGAATGATCTCCGTCTGGAACAGTTTTCAGGGATAAAAAGTAGCCTATGTCCTTTGTCGGGTTTCAAGGAATCTCTTTGCCAATTTTCGTCGAAATCGGTTCAGTGGTTAAGCCGTGAAGAGGTAACAAACAGACAGACATATGACAAACACACTGTCGTATTTATTATTAGTTTGGATAGACAAGGTCATTATTTACGAATGTGTTTCGTATAGTTTGTCATGAAAACAAAAATCAAACACAAAATCACGAAGCATAGTTATTGATAGTTAAGTATTGATAAGATGCTGAGAACAGTGTGGTCCAGTGGTTAGCGTCGCGGCCTCTGGATCCCGCCACTGTTCATGGATATTTTGTGATGTCATTTAGTTTTAAGTGTGTTGTCATTTAATGTAATTAAGACGCAAATGACCTAAGTTGTCGACGCGTCTATAATTTACAACAAACAAACAAAGATAAAATGCTGTAAAATAGGAAACATATTTTAAATCTCAAGTATGTTATGTAGGGAAAACTGTTACGCCCTGCGTATTTGGTGTTTGAAATTTGATACCCTACAAAAAACACGAATATAGGACACACTGTACTCGAATCTATAATGTCTATTGTCTAGTCTTGCATGAAGCTTGAAATTACAAATTCTGTTGTCTATAGTTTGAGTAATAATACATTGCCATTAGCTAAAATAAACAATCAATATCACGTTTCACTGAGCCTTCAACATCAACAAGGTTAACTAAACAGGTAGATCTATAATAATTATTATTTCGCTAGTGTAAATTTGTTGTTTATTTAATTTACCCAAGAGAAATTATTGAGCTGTTGAGACCACAGAAACTATTGTTTCAATTTTGTTTAGCACAACAATTAACAATTCGTGTTATCAAACGATTAAATTCTGTCACGACTCACGATCCTTCACGTAAATATAAACACTTTTTAGACGCGGCCTTAGCATAGCTCAACAGTCCGTTAGCTTGTGTGTCACGATATCACGCATACAGCCCAAATAGGTGAAGTGATTTTGAAAACTTTATTTAGTCGAATTTTTCCTAAGTGTAGTTGTACACTTTCAAAGATTGATTTTAAAATTTTGATTATTATAGCCAAAATATTAGAACATTGTATATTGTCATGGAAAATATATAATCGAGTTGCAAGATTTTTGTACATACATAACACAGTTACAAGTGAAGCTAAAATAGGCGTGTTAAAAAAATCAATTCTTGCCTACATCTCTTTGGAATTTTTCATGTTATTAACAGGGATTAAAATTGGCTACATTATATAGCGTTTATTATGCTGACGTCTACTGTCACTTTGCAAGCTGCAAGAACAAAGCTTATTACTTATTTCATTTTATTATCACTATAAATTTTACATGTAACAATGTATTTTTTGTCATACCTACTACAAAATAGCTACTTTCCATGCATGTATACCGGCCCCCAGGGGGGACATTGGATTGTAGTTGTTCTCGCAATTGCATTCCAATGTTTTGTGGGAATTGGCGCTCCCAGGGACCCGAGCTCGTACCAGTCGGTTTGTGTATGCCGACTGGCAGATTTTAATACACAAATGAATTATTAATTGCTGTGTTGAAGACGCTAATGACCTGAGTTGTCGACGCGTCTATAATCTACAATAATAATTATAATAATAATTGGGTCACTTAGCAGGCAGGCCTGACGAAAATGTTTTCATAACATAACTAGTGAAGTAAGTAAACGATTACTATAGTAACTTATGATTATTCGCTCTATCCGCCTGCTATTACATATTCACGGCCTGCTGCAAATGTAAAGATGGCGAGGCAAATGAACTGGCAAATTTTTTTGAAAATACTCAAAATGAAGTGAAAAGTAGGTATTTTGTAGTGGGTATGACAAAAAATACCATATAAATCTCGTGCGTAATGATATGACTCGTGTGACTAAAAACTCGCTGTCGCTCGTTTTTACATATTGTCATCACACGTCAGTAATATACTTAATTACAACACTAGAAATACAATCTAATTATCTACTAAGTATTTATTATTTCACGTTACTCAATTAATTGTGGAGCAGATTTCAAACGACTAAAAAAGGCTTTATAGTGTCCTGTTTCTAATTTATTCTAAACCTAAAATAAGATAAAAAGCATTGGCGTAACTAGGGGGTGGCCAAGGGGGGCCAGGCCCCCCCTGGAAGGTAACGGCCCCCCCCTAGAATAATTACGGCATGTAACTTAGAGTGCTGACGTAAGAATAAAGAAAGTCGACTTAAAGTTATTACAAACTATTGTAAGTAACCGTTTGGGGGTACCAAAACTTGAGCCAAGCGCCATATTCTATAATTTTGTATTTTCATTACTATACTTAAAAAATAGCCACTCAAAATAAAAACTTCATACAAGACAAGCAACTTTTACTGTTTTTTTTTTTTTAATATGGCATTTAATGACTATTAAATTACTGACAATTAAAGATCTCATAATAGTGATTTTCAGTTCTCAGATTGAAAGGGCCATGGCCCCCCCTGGAAAAAATCCCTAGTTACGCCAATATGATAAAAAGTCCTTAAAGCAATCAAACGAATCAGAGTAAGCCTATTTTCCTAAACAAAAAAACATAATAGCAGACATTTTTACAAACGTGGAGCGTTAATGGTGTCATTGATCTTATATTATATTGCGTATCGCACACATAATATGTTCACTGAACACACTATAAATCTGAGTTCAAATATGCACAAAGCACAAATTCTTTATGATCACAGGGTTTAGTATCTGCATAGTTTAATACCGTTAAACTTACGCCAAACGATAATATAGCTTCCTCTTTTGCATAGCATGCCTGCAGAATTGAGATATCATATACATTATCGATTCCATCTATAGAGATATAATATAATAGAGGTACTCTATTTTATCAAATAATATTCCCGACCTGCAATTACTTATCTAAGCGTAAAACACGTACGGGTCTTCGCAAAAAGAGCACTCAACTTTATGGCCGCCATTTGTTTGCTCTAGTATGTTTGATGATGAGCAAAAAGCCGACTATGATCGTGGAGCAATAGAGATGGGTTTAGAAGCATGAACATTGCAAAAGGAACTCCACTTGCCAAAGACAACACTGAAAACGTTGGACCATTATTTATTTTTTTACTTAATAATTTAGTATGATCATCTTCTTCGTGATGCTAACCTGATTATTGAAACGTAAGTCGAGGTTTTTTTTAATTTGCACAAAGATATTCATTTGCCAAAGGGAGTACTGAAGGCGTTAGCTCATTTTTTTTATTTATTTAGGTAATAATTTAGTATAATTAGTAGAAAAACATACAAATACAAAGAAAAACAAGCCGTGAGGTGGGTCGTTTATAAGGACTAAAGTGCGACCCTTGAGGTCCACACGGCGAACTTCCCAGTTTGATAAATATTTAATAATAATAATTAAATTAGATATTACACAGAAAAGAAATCATTTTAATCATTAAAACATAATCATTATTTATTTTTAACAATAATTAAAAAAAAAAAACGGCTGAACCGATTTTTATAAAATTTATGTTGGATTAAAATGACGTTAACACGCTTCGATTGACACCCTTACGAAGTCGATATAATTTTTTATTCGCGAGATATTGTGTAAAATCTACTTTTTTGGAGTCTATTTGGTTAAGAAAAAAGAACGGCTGAACCGATTTTGAAAAACATTCTTTCAGATTATATTTACGTTAATACGCGTCGATTGGCACCCTAACGTAGTCGATATCATTTTTCATTTTCGAGATTTCGTCTTAGAAAGAAATGGACACATACGTACGTACACACACACAGACATCTTTCTAAAAATAGTGTAAAAATAGTATGGTGACCTTGAAACATAAAAATTTGTTATACATTTTGATTTCGATTTTCGGAACCATTACAATAACTTCCAACGGGAAGTTAAAAATTGTGTATGTCGCGAGTCGCGACACTCAGAGGAAGTTTAACTCATGCATATACAGGCTGAGTTTTAAGTTGATGCTTTTTTTTTTACAGCGTGTAAAAATCAAATAGACGAGCAAATATTTCAAATAGTTTTTTTATCAAAACTCAAAAATAAGAGAGAAACAGCCTTTCGAAGTTTAAATAAATTTTATTAAATTTTCTTTAATTTTGACGTCGGTCCTGGGGTTATATTATGTCACTATGGAAATAAGTTGTTAATATCAAGTATGTGTATTGTTCACGCATCTTTGTGTCCAACAAAACGGGGACAACTTCGAACAATTTCTGTGAATACTTGATAATAATAACATATTTCCATAGTGACATAATATAACCCCAGGACCGACCTCAAAATTAAAGAAAATTTAATAAAATTTATTTAAACTTCGAAAGGCTGTTTCTCTCTTATTTTTGAGTTTTGATAAAAAAACTATTTGAAATATTTGCTCGTCTATTTGATTTTTACACGCTGTAAAAAAAAAGCATCAACTTAAAACTCACCCTGTATACTCAAAGGTTACACAGCAAAATTTAATAAACACTATCACTACAGAAGTGAAACTTCACAGCATTTACATCTAAATGTTATAAATTGACATTTACAGAATAATATATGATTTGTTTTTCGTTGCCATGGATACATTAGAATTGAAAATTTGACGCAAATGTTAAATGGCCCAGACTCGCATAAGTTAAGTTAAACCGCGCTTCAAAAGGTGACAATAGTGTCAATTTCTGTGTATCACTAAAAATTGCCTTATATGAAATATTGGGAAATTGATTGAGATAAAATAAAACTCAATCCTACTCTGTACCAATATAAAATACGCAAAGTTGTGTGCAATGTTTTTCAATAATTTTTATTTTTTGTCAAACTTCCACAAAGGCCACAACATTATTATAAAATATGTAGCATCCAGTTTGTCGCTCTGTTAGAAATGTTTTATATGTTATCAAAGAGTGCATGTTCGTATTTTGCTTCATTTTTATTCGCGCTGGGAGTTAAACAATAAAACGAAAATATACGTCTGAGGAAACAAAATTATGTTACGAAACAATAACTACATTTGTACATTTATGAGAAAAATGCGGTTTGGAAAATCAGCCATACATTATAATGAAAAACAGAAACACATTCATATTGAACAAAACGGAACAATAAAAAATCGTGGATGGCTGTATGTAAAAATATAATTTTTCATTTACCCGATAGATACACTGTACAGGCTGAAAAGAGAGTGCGCATTTAAAAAATTATTTCCCGGTTCTACTCTAAAAATTACCGAAAGTATCAATTGGTTTTCTATTTATTCTAGCGACCCGGTCCAGCTTCGCCCGGGTCCTATGAATTTCTGATTTATTATCCCCCTGCCAATACGCTAAAATGCAAAAAAATTGCAGAGTAACGTTTTGTTACTATCCCACAGCAGGGCCGTAGCTAGAGCTGAATTCAAGATAGGGCACTGAAAGTTTAAAGTAGGGCTGAAGCAAAATACTACAATTTATTAATTGGATTGCCCACCTCATCTGGTGATATCAAATTACAAAAGCAAAAAACTGTGATTTACAATTTAATCAAAAAAAAACAAAACTTGCCATGTTATCAAATTTCCGAAGAACTTCATTTAGATCCAACGAATTTAATCTTGTTTTTCCAAATTCCAGATAGATCAAGTCTGTCATTCTGTCGTGACAGTCTTTGCGGCTTATTTATAATTCCTTAAAGTAGGGCACTGGATGTTTTAAGGTAGGGCATTGCCCCTTAATGCCCCCTCCTAGCTACGGCCCTGTCCCACAGGAACTAGACATTTTTCCGGAATGAAAAGTACCCTATGTCCTATTCCAGGACCTAAAGTAACTATATAGGTACCAAATTTCATGAAAATCCGTTCAGACCGAGGGGTAAATATCTGCCCAAAATTGTGTACACCATAAATCCCTTTTGGCAAATAAATCCTTATAAATCCATATAAATCCCCAATAAATCCCTTTAAGTTCAATAAATCCTCATAAATCCTCGTAAATCCTCATAAATCCTCATAAATCCTCGTAAATCCTCATAAATCCTCGATAAATCCTCAATAAATCCTCATAAATCCCCATAAATCCCCATAAGTCATCGAATGTATAAACAATAACAAAACTGTGTTTACCTTATTAATCCAGTTAAATGGTACTTTTAAACTGCGTTAATTAGAAGTTTGATGAAATTTTCCGCAAGGGGTGTCCGCCATCTTGAATTTAAGGGATTAAATCATGTAAGTATCTTGGTAAATACTGCTTGTACGTTAAAAATTACTATTACAAAAATTGTTAAGGAGGATCTACCCAACAACTTCTGTTTAAATTTTTTTTTAAATTTCTTATTATTCAAAAGCTATAAATTCTCAAAAATGACACTGTTATGGGTGGAAACGATTTTTCGATTTTACAACAAAACGGTCAATCGGGGCGAAAAATGGTTATGACAAAAGTTGTAGCTTTTGAGTTTCTCTACAGTATACAATTGTTCAACATTTTTTTTGCTTGCTTGATGCGAATATAGAGGGCGCCAAAAGTCGACCGGCGTCAATATTTTTGAAAATTTTTGAATTTTGCACATAAAAAATTAATTCAAGTCATCGCATTTTCACCAAATACATGATTAGGGGGTTTTAGGGGTCGTTGATTAAGAATCCGTTATCAAATTTTCAAAAAACAAAATGACGGATGATGAATTTGGTGAAAATGCGATGAATTTAAATGGGAGACGTCCGCCATATTGGATTCGCCATTTTGTTTTTGGAAAATTTGATAATGGGTTTCTAATCAGCGACTCCGAAAACCCCATAATGAGTATTTGGTAACTTGAATTAATTTGTTATGTGCAAAATTCAAAAATTTTCAAAAATATTGGCGCCGGTCGACTTTTAGCGCCCTCTATATTCGCACCAAGCAAGCAAAAAAAATGTTGAACATATGTATATTGTAGAAACATTCAAAAGCTACAACTTTTGTCATAACCATTTTTCGCCCTGATTGACCGTTTTGTTGTAAAATCGAAAAAACCGTTTCCACCCCCAGCAGTGTCATTTTTGAGAATTTATAACTTTTGAACGAGTTCAGACGTTAGAGAGACGAGTGGTAAAAAGATACACACACACAAACTTTCGCAGTTATAATATTAAATCGGCCCGGTCCCGCTTCGTCCGGATAGTATTCATTCGCTCATATTTTATTAATACATTACTCATTCGCTCGAATTTATGATTTATCAACAGTAGTTTCTGTGTTAACTTTTTTCATTCGGGTGAAGCCGGGTCAGCCACTTTTTAGCAAAGTAGACATCACCTATCGAACAGTGAAAAATACTTTGAAATCGGTTCAGTAGTTTTTGAGATTACTTTTTCCACTCGGGCGAAGTCGGGCTGGCCAATTATTATTATAGCCTATGTCCTAAAGCAAAATATCACCTATCACACAGACAAAAAATTTTGAAATCGATTCAATAGTTTCTGAAATTTCTCTCCACAAACAAACTCACAAACTTTTCCTCTTTATAATATTAGTAGGTATAGATAAAACAAAACGTAAAGTGAGAATAGAACTCGAGCCATGAGGGTTCCGTACCGTTTAACATTTTAATAAAAATTAAGTTTGTTACGTAATAATTGTCAGATAAAGTTTACAAACCATTGCGTAGGATGGCGCTTCGCTTACTTGTAGTGGATAACTAGCGCTTCGGTCGACCGCAAGATTGGTTTGCGTTTATAGATATATTATAATATGTTTTTAACTTGTTCTCTAGATGGTTTTTACATCCTTGTGAGCTAGTCCGTATCAAAATACGTGATTTTTTTAAAGACCGTATCATTTCATTGTATTAAGTTAGAGGCTTGATTTTTTTACAGGATTATGAGGTTGTAGATCTTAGTATTTTAAATGAATGTAAAATTGATACCTCTATAGCCGTTCTTGAAAAAAAAGGGTCTTGACGAACAGACAGACGGACGGACAACAAATTGATTCTATAAGGGTTGTTTTTTTTTCATTCTGAGGTACGGAACCCTAAAAATCATAATAGTACATTGACAATATGCATAATTGTTATTATTTGCAGACAGCATTGGCAGTTGTCCTTAAATGAATAAAAAAAATTCTTGCAGATAAACGTATATTACATTTTGTTTTAGCAGAAAAATTGACAAATTGTTTATGTTCTTCTGTGTGCATAATAAATAAACAGAGTATACGATTATTGAAAAGTGTACAATTTTTTAGAATGATCAGCAAAGCAATTTACTCTCGTTGATTATGAATATATGATTTTTCGGAACTTTTTTCGATCAGCAGTTATTTTTTATTGAATGAGGGATATTACGTTATCGAACGAAAAAAAATTTAAGCCGACCGCTAAATATTTTTGTTTTTCATATTATTATTCAAATAATAATGGCTATGTACCTAATATAATTTTTCCTCTATTATGGCGTATATCTTTGGTGATATAAAAAGTTTTCAATAGATTTACATTTTTCGATTTTCTTTCTGTGTTGGTAAATTTATAAAACTGTTCACTCAAAGCTATTATTTGAATTGTAACCAAAAACTTTCAAACGGTATAAGAAGAAACAGTTGAAGATATACATAAATGGCAAAAAGGAAGGAGGAAATCTTAATTGTTAACACGTTGGTGGTTTTTACCTCAGTATGCAAGATACGCCTAGCCCTTTACATCTGTTTTTACAATCTGAACTCAGAGATGGGAAAAGTAGCTCACTTCAACACGTAGGTCTGTTTTTAGAGTTTTTTGTTCCTGTATAATTACAGGAATAAAAAGACTAATGTGCTTAGGTCTCGCTGAGACGAAATCGAAACTACGAGGAAATTAATCTCGAACTTGCTAGTCTCGTAATTTCGATGATCTCGTCTAGGTACCGATCTCGGTCTCAATTCGTCTTCAACGCTGTTAAGCAGCTACTTGTACGAACCTGTATACAAATTACTAATTAGTGTCCTATTTGCCATTTAGTGTGCGCGTACGGCAAAAATTATAAATTATATTCAATTATTTGCAATACATACAACTGAAAAATTTTAAACGTGCGTCTTTTTTTTGAGAGAGCTTTTTAAATACATAGGTATTTAAAATTATATGAGTACTTAACTAACATTATGATCATCAATTCAACACATGAAATATGCAATATTAGACCAGGGTCGATAATTTTTGAAACCAAAAAAAATTATAGTAGGATGAAACCCATTGGAAAAGGAAGAGAATAGAACAAAAATGAAAGGAAAAATAATTTACGGGCGATCTGAGGTCGGGAAGTGGTAGGGGGTGAGTTTTTAAGGGTAAAAAACGGTTTATATCGATTTCCGGCAAAAATACAAGTCCTATGGAAAAAAGTTTAATCGCAAAGTTGTAGGTAATAAAAAGATCTACAACTTTTGTATCATACTTTTTTCACATAACCTCAAAATTTATGTAAAAAATTCAAATAACCAAGTTTTTGGTTTTTTATTTTTATCTTTTACAAAAAACATTTTTTTTTCACGAAATTTGGTGAAAACTTACCTTTTTATGTCCCAAACACACTGTAATTTTTTTGATTTAAAATATTTATTTTTTCACCTTATTTTGACTTAATATCGAAAAAGCACCCTAATTTTCAATCGAAAATTCTCACGTCAAAATATCTGCTTTTTTAAAAAAGTCGGTGGGCTTTTTGTTCGTTGAAATATCTACTTTATGATGGTGTAAAAAAAAATATACATTACTACGGTAAATGTTCTCAGAAAATGCAAATAAACGAGTAATTAAAGTGTAAATTTTAATAAATACCTCAAAATTGTACATAATGATAAAAAAAAAATTTCGGATACGAGTTTTTTTCTCGTTTCTTTGCATTTTCTGAGAACATTTACCGTAGTAATGTATATTTTTTTTACACCATCATAAAGTAGATATTTCAACGAACAAAAAGTCCACCGACTTTTTTAAAAAAGCAGATATTTTGACGTGAGAATTTTCGATTGAAAATTAGGGTGCTTTTTCGATATTAAGTCAAAATAAGGTGAAAAAATAAATATTTTAAATCAAAAAAATTACAGTGTGTTTGGGACATAAAAAGGTACGTTTTCACCAAATTTCGTGAAAAAAAAATGTTTTTTGTAAAAGATACAAATAAAAAACCAAAAACTTGGTTATTTGAATTTTTTACATAAATTTTGAGGTTATGTGAAAAAAGTGTGATACAAAAGTTGTAGATCTTTTTATTACCTACAACTTTGCGATTAAACTTTTTTCCATAGGACTTGTAGTTTTGCCGGAAATCGAGATAAACCGTTTTTTACCCTTAAAACCTCACCCCCTACCACTTCCCGGCCTCAGATCGCCCGTAAATTATTTTTCCTTTCATTTTTATTCTATTCTCTTCCTTTTCCAATGGGTTTCATCCTACTATAATTTTTTTTCACTTTTTACCATTTTCAAAGGCTTCAGCTCTAGTCTATATTCTATAAGAACACTGTAGAAGTAAGAATACATATTATAGTATTTTATTTGCCTTTTTTATGAAAATTTTGTTTTAGATTTTAATTTTTAATGTTCTGTACCAGAATTATTGTGACTTCGAAAGACAAAAAATATATTTAATACGCCTAACTATATTATGTTATTATACAATTGAAGCAATTTTAATGTATCTATACATTATCAATTTATAAACAAATAGTGTACAACGATAGTTGTATTGTATATCCGAGACGAGACCGATACTAGTCTCGTCCGCAGCATTACATTTAATATTACCTACAAAGTGGTCACAAATTTCTTACGCTTTTTTTTACTTCCCACCTCTACTATGGTAGGGAAGTAATGGATTTAGTCCGAAAAAAATATTTCGAGATTTTAACAGATCTTCACGTTTTGAGACCCTAGCAATCGTTTAAAATCATTTTCTGACTGATGTCTGTATGTGTGTGTGTGTGTGTGTGTATGTGTGTGTGTGTGTGTGTGTGTGTATGTGTGTGTGTGTGTGTGTGTGTGTGTGTGTATGTGTGTGTGTGTGTGTATGTGTGTGTGTGTGTATGTGGTCAATTTTTCGCCTTCGATATCTTAAGAACGGAACAACATACGGGCATGCCGATTGTTCTATTGTGTTTATCAGCCTTTAACTTAGATCTGATTAGATTTTGAGTCAAATCGGTTTAGTGGATCCTGAGATATTCAGAAAAACGTTCTCAATGTCACGTATTAACATAGGTAAAAAAAAATATAAATGAATTCTAGATGTTATAATATGAAAAAAATGTAAATATTATTTTTTTCTCTAAAATATACAGTGTGTCCACAGACTCATCCTCAACATGGGGATCTCCGTTGTTATGGGAGATAGAGATTTGGTTAAATGAGACAAAATGTGCAGAATCTCCAGTACTACTAACCTGCGTAGTCAAACTTTCCATATTTTGCTTGGTTCGCGACCGACAGTTGAAAAACGGGATTTACCCATTTTCGTTTTTTGTTTATAACTCGCTTATTAAGTAAGTTAGAAAAAAAATATTTCCACTTTCTTAAGGCCCTTTTTTATGAAGATTTCAAATCTCTTTTCATATTTTTATTTACTTTTATAGTTTTAGAGATACTTGTATTAACTTTGTTTTTTTAAATACACGTCAAAGATGGCTATGACACCATTCGAAAGAGATTTTTTTTCTCTTTAATTTGATATCAGGGTTGATGGATTTATTTTCAAAAATAACAGAGTTATACGTAAAACACTGATTTTTAATAGTAGGCTGTGCTAAATTAATTGATAAAACAACAGAAGGCTTAGCAAACAGTTGAAATTCGCGTTGGCTTAGTAAACGGCTGTTTTGTTTTAGCTGTCAAAGTGTAGTTTGTTGCTAATTTGTCAGTTTACTAAGTGATTTATTAAATTTACTTTTGTTATCATGGAACCATTTTGTAACAATGAAAAATTTGATATGTTATCTTGTTACATTCTATGTCACAAAAATTCGGCCAGAGCTGCAGAAATGTACTTCGATCAGTATCCAGAATGAAGACAACCTCATTCGTCTATTTACAGAAACTTACGAGTAAATTTAATAAACTATGGATTATTTAAAAAGCCGTTTAGTAAGTCAACGCGAATAAGTGACGAAAACAAAACTACTGTTTTACAATCAATTGTTGAAAATCGCTTATTTTTCATTGTTACAAAATGGTTCCATGATAACAAAAGTATATTTAATAAATCACTTAGTAAACTGACAAATTAGCAACAAACTACACTTTGACAGCTAAAACAAAACAGCCGTTTACTAAGCCAACGCGAATTTCAACTGTTTGCTAAGCCTTCTGTTGTTTTATCAATTAATTTAGCACAGCCTACTATTAAAAATCAGTGTTTTACGTATAACTCTGTTATTTTTGAAAATAAATCCATCAACCCTCATATCAAATTAAAGAGAAAAAAAATCTCTTTCGAATGGTGTCATAGCCATCTGTGACGTGTATTTAAAAAAACAAAGTTAATACAAGTATCTCTAAAACTATAAAAGTAAATAGAAATATGAAAAGAGATTTGAAATCTTCATAAAAAAGGGCCTTAAGAAAGTGAAAATATTTTTTTTCTAACTTACTTAATAAGCGAGTTATAAACAAAAAACGAAAATGGGTAAATCCCGTTTTTCAACTGTCGGTCGCGAACCAAGCAAAATATGGAATGTTCGACTACGCAGGGTAGTAGTACTGGAGATTCTGCACATTTTGTCTCATTTAACCAAATCTCTATCTCCCATAACAACGGAGATCCCCATGTTGAGGATGAGTCTGTGGACACACTGTATAGTTTTCGAGAAAAAAAATATTTTACTAAAAAAAGAAAATTGTACGTAAATCAAGGCAACCATGATTTTTGCTATATTAAGCTAGCCATCAGTAGATCACCAAACAAAAAAGAGGGCCATGCTTTTTTTGAAAGAATAAAAATTAAATTGTGTTTTAAAGACCACCAACAGCTAAGGTTATTTGGGCCTAGTCAAAGAATAAAAAAATAGAGTGTTTATTTTTTGCAAATATTTACTAGGTGGGAAGTATAGGACTGGTCATCAGTCGAATTTTTATATGCTCTCCTTCACACTCCGCACAAAATTAGGAAACGTTATCTAACATGGGTATTGGATAACCTTCTTGATGTCTATACCATAGATAGATTTTTACACAAGCGATGAGGCCCTACAGTTAGGGTCCATTCAAATTGGTCGAATAACCCATCTTGATGTCGTTTGACACACCTAAACGAAAGTAACAACTAACTAGTGAACTCTGTATACTAATATCACACTATAATATGGATAATTGATAGCGATTCAAAAATGGGTTTTGTATGTGGAGAATGTTCAAACGCATATTCTTCAAGACAGGCATTAATGTTCAGAAAATTAGAATGAAAACTTCAGATAAGGCTTAATCTAATTTTTTCTATAAAATCAATTTTCGGACATTTCAAAATAAAACTTAATTAAAATTTATTTTTCTATTCCAATTTCTCAAGGACACTATTATTGTATAAATTTTGGACATCCTAATATCTCAAATAATAATATTAAATTATGTTTTATTTTGAAATGTCAACAAATTGATCGACTTTTATAGAAAGAATTAGATTACAAGCCTTAAAGATTTTGTTCTAATTTGAACATTGCCTGTCTTGAAGAATATGTGTTTGAACATTCTCCACATACAAAACCCATTTTTTAATCGCTAGCAACTATCCATATTAGTACAGAGTTCACTAGTTAGTTGTTACGTTCGTTTAGATGTGTGTGTGTGTCAAACGACATCAAGATGAGGTACTTGACATGCATTTAATTTATAGAACTATTTTTTAATAATTCCTTTATTTATAAAAATCTTTAATATAAGAAGATAAATTTACTGTAATGTTTTCAGCGTGAGGAAATTTCAAATAAGAAATGAAAAGATTTAACTTTAATAAGTATTTAATGCAAAATTGACAACTAATCTATATTAATATTATAAAGCTGAAGAGTTTGTGTGTATGTTTGTTTGTTTGAACGTGCGAATCTCAGGGACTACCGGTCCCATATGAAAAACATGTTTTTTGTTAGATAGCCAGTTTATTGAGAAAGGTTATAGCCTATTCGAGTTGTTTTTTAATTCAACCCCAAAGGAGGTAAAACGGGGGTGTAGGAAACATATATCACTGCCATAGCTATAGTTACAAATCAAATATGTAGTTTATTCTGAATGTTATTTCCAACATTACACCTGGTCTTACAGTCTGGAGACAGAAAAAGTAATTCACTTCAACATATCAATCTTTTAGATCTGCTGTTCCAGTTCACGTAGATACCAGATACTTACAGAGCTAAGAGTGGCGACGTGTTTTCTGTGCATGCTAGTTTTTCTGTTTGCTTCCCTTCACTGTCCACACTTTAATGGACGATGGTTAAGTTGATATGGTCTGACCTGTCCGAAGTCTAGACTTGACAACATGTGACAATTCAATTTGGGGCATATTGTTCTCTCATCCCTGAAAATAGCTGAAAATCGTTGTCAGGGATTGCTTTAATGATTTTTATGAGAATGGAGAAACATTAAAATTCGTGCTGAGAATGTAAGAAAGCGTACAGATTGATATTCTAACGAGTATCTCGTATGCTTAGGTACTTTGTAACTAGGGCCTCCAATATCGGATCATCTTCAATTCCGGAACTGGTTTCGATATTTGGTTCTTAGTTCTGGAGTTCCGGGACAAGTTCCGATATCGAGAAAAGTCTACAAAAATAGAAGAACCATGACATTTTTTAAAATCGAAATATGTTTACATATTGATTTAAAAAACGTCGATTTAAACTTTGAGTCAGAAATTTGCAAACAAATAAAAATTAACATTATCGATTAGTAATAATTATTAGGAACACTTCGAATATTACCTAAACATAAAAACTGTATAACTGTAGAGAGGTTTTTTTAATAGAAAACCTATTCTTTTTCATTCATATTCCACGAACTATTATACTATAGGTACCTAGTATCTAATTATTACCTCAACAAACACGAATTTACTTCATATTATACGCTAGTGACCTGCTAATAATCTGCAATTTAATCTAAACTTTATATTTAATGCTTCAATTTTAAATTAAATCGGCAGAATGTGGGATTGTAATCAGACTGAAAACGTTTTAACAATAAAGTATAACAGCATGGTCCTACGTGTACCATTTAAATACTTTGAAACAAACAGCAAATATGTATCTCTAAAACTTCTTTAAAAATAGTATTTTAGTTCCATTATGTGCCTCAAATTTGGTCATTTTACATAATATTGTTTAACAGATAGAAAAGAAACAGATATCTGATACGGCCTATACACTGTTATTCGCTTCATTTAGATCGATTGACTTTTTTCATTTTTTACAATAATAGATTGTGTAATTACTAAAATTACAACTGAATAGTTGTTCCTTTCTGTGTCGTCTTGCATTACAACTTATAACTGAACAAGCAAAATGATAGATTTACTTGTCTATGTCAAGTCTAAACTCTAAAGGCGTCACAAACCGACACATTCAAAACATCATTAAACCTGACACACAAACTCACTAGACCGTCTAGTTGCATGATTTAACAAATCCAATAGCCCGTTTGACATAACGTGTTTCAATTCACACAGTGCAAAATAGGTTCACTTTGAAATAATAATCAGTATCTCGAAAATAATATTTTTTCGCCAGTTAAAAAATTGGACCGTTATAATCAGCAACGGATTTTTTTAAGTATGTACTTATACGTAAGGCAAAATAATGTTAACAATTCTTGTGTGAGTATTCCCCATTTGAGAAGTAAGTATGGAAGCCTTTCTTCCTTACGTATTAGATGGCAGGTAGAAATTAGACAAATTTTTCATGTAATAATGTAACACTATTTTTTAATTATTACATTGTATTCTTGAGTCAATGTTGTAATTTTTAAACAATTTCGTCACCACGGTACCCACCTATATTGTTTGTTATAATTTTTTTTTATTAGAAAATAGAAATCATGGATATTTTTTTTCGAAGTATTCACAACAACATTCTGGACTGGCATTTGGGAATTACAATATATATGTCACCCTTTATATTTTGGCTGTCTTATTTTTTTTTTTTTTTTATAAAAATATTTATTGATTTAAATTATTTACAATTTTTATTTACAATTTGCTTATATATAATTGTTCCTGTCACCAATTGTAAAATATTCTAGTACCTACATGCGTCATAATTTTATCTATGTTATATACACTGTATGTAAGTGTAGTGTAAAAAAACGAAAAAAAAAACACCACATTATAGTACAGAAAAATTATAGAGAACTATAATAGAGTGTGCTTGGTTCTTTTATGGTCTTATTTTTACCTGCCATCTAAAACGCAAGGAAGAAAGGCTGCCAAACTTACGGCATATTGCTTAAAAACATCAAAATTAAAAGAAAATCTCCACAAAATTAATCATCCGTTCAATGCTTCTTTAAGGCAGGGTTAGGTGAATAATGTAAACACATAACTGCAACATAATATGTTATATTGTAATAAGTAGGTAAGTTACTAACCTCAAAATATTTGTATACAAAATTAGTCCTATAAATTTGTTAATCATCAAATGATTTTACTATGATAATAAGTACATCTTATTATTAATATAAAATATTTTTTTAATTCATAAATACAGTTTTTCCACATTTCATTAGAAAATAATTCGCTGTCAAGTAAGTTTTACAAGGCAATAACTGACAGTGTTTAATGCCATGATATTAGAAAACGTCGCGAATTCCATTTTCGATAAACTTTTTGTTTATTTTACTTGTTTTATATTTGTAATAAACAATTTCATGATAAATTTGCACTGTTAGCATGTAAAATTTTCCCTCGTTTTGAGTACAATTTTGTGCCACCAGATGTCATATGCTCATTTGACGGGTCCCAATATTGCATTTTTTATTTTATTTTTGTATTTGACATCGCAATAGACTTCGGTACTTTGACAATAAATAAAACGTAAATGTGAATACGTATAACATTTGCCATTAATAGTTGTTTGTGATCAGTGATTGGCCTTTGGCGGTAAAATTTTAAAACAGAAATATGATATTTTGTAGCAAACAACATTTTTATTTTACATGTCCATCGATTATACCAGGAATTCTTTATCTGTGGTATGCGAACCACAAGTAAACAAGTCAATAATATGAATACTAGATTTTCAATCTTGTTTGCTATAAAAAAAAAAAACTAATTAAAAAACTATAGCTTAAACTTATATTTAAAATTAACTGAAGATATACCGAATGAACCCAAAATTAATCAAAATAAGCTTTCCCTGCACTGAAAAACTCAAAGATCTGTAAAGGCAGTATTTATCTCTTATTATTTTTTCTTTGCATCGGTGGTTCCCAACCTTTTTTTTACTGCGACTCCCTATACAGGTTGCAATTTTTTGCGACACCCTTAAAAAAGAAGATACCTGTGTGTAGCTCTAGCAGACAATAAAATTACTTTGTTATTCAACGAAAACTCCAAAGAATATAGAATCTTAATTATTAGGTATTTGTTTGATTCTAATTCTAATAATTAGAAAACATAAAAAACTGCAAACAATACAATTAATGAGTAAGGATGAGCTTGCTTTTCTGAGCATAATTTTTCAAATTGGGGATGAAGTTTTGAAATTTCTACTCTCATTTCTTTTTCTAAATTTATTTGATTTCGATTTGACCTGTGCGTATCGTCTCGCGACTCACCTAGGATAGCGCCGCGACGCCTTCGACGCCCCAGGCCGTCGCGACACGCAGATAGGGAACCTCTGCGTAACATCATTGATTCTATGTACTAGTTAAGTTAACTCGACTGAATGTGCGCGTTTATAAGGTTATAAAAATATAAATATTTAATGTCTGTTTTAATTTTTATCTATTTATTTAATTTATTTATTTATTTAAATTCAAAAACAACAACGGAACTAAAGTTCTAAAAGTGTATAGGTATATTACCATTAAAACCCAAAATCAGTTTAAATTATGATTTTTTAGAGTGCTAAATACATCTGTATGCGTCGAGAGTAATGTTTTCAGCACGAGTAGTAGGCGAGCGCGCACGAGTCTTGGCGAGTGCGCATTGGCGAGCCGCAACGAGTGATGAAAACATCGAGCCTGACGCATACATATTTAGCACACACGTTTCACACTACACTTTATTCGAGACTTTATTTAACACATGCATTGTCTTAAAGCTTTATAGAATTAATGTCAAATACCGTAGATTCACTGAAAACATTGGTCTTGATACAATATATATTTTTTCACAGCGCCGCTATTGAAAATTCGATTTTCGGTACCTGATGAAAATTTTCAGTTGTCGGTTAAGTTCTCTGTTATTTAACGTTTTAAGAGGGGGATAGAGTGATTGAGTCGCGCCAACTTCAATTCGCATAATATTCGAAAACGTCAAAATGACAGACATAACCTCACATAAATTTCTCATGAATCTGACAGATCTAATATTTTTGCGGATTTTTTTGCGCGCCCAAATTGTAGGTAGGTACCTACAAATCGAATTGTCAATAGAGTTGTTGTGAAAAATAATATGCAATTACTCGGAACGAAACATAGCGTTTGCAACGCGTGTGATTGCTGCTCTCGTATTTTGGGAAGCAAACTTCACACTGGTTACAAACGCTTATGTCTACAGCTATGTAGTGACGCTAGCATACGCTCGACTGAATAGTTGTTCGACGACCCATTAGTTTAATAGTGAAATTATGGCACAAATGATTGATTGTATGCGCACCTCTAAGAAGTAAACAGTTTAGTCGAGTTGAAATCGCGACACGTACACAACTCGACTAAACTAATGCAATATACTATTACCTCGTTACTATACTAACCATATTTCATTTAGCATTGAAAAGTCGAGGTACATAATGGTTCATTATGTAACGGGGCTTTCAAGTGTTTTCCATTGTAGCATCAAAAAGCGTTTCATAATGGATCATGACGTCACTAGACTATAAACGGCCATTTAATATCCGCTTTACAGACACGAAAACATACTAAAAGCGTGCAGGTGTTGAATAAATATATTTTTGCAACACTTGCATCAAAAGTACAATTTTAGATGGCTGTGTACCTATCGTTTGAAAAGTGATTCTTTATGAAAGCTTCTACTGCATTTGAACGGTAGTGTTAAAAGTAAATTTTAACGTGTTCCGTTCTATAAAGTAATACTGTTTTGTTTTACTTTATAACACACGTGCGTAACAAATTACTTTACAGATTACTTTGCTATAATGTCACTAATAAAATATTTATCCAAATTGTGTTTTATTTGCTTAAAATTGAACTTTTGAAGCAGTTGTTGCACAAAATATTGTATGTAACGCGTGTCTAAAGTGACAAATCTGCAGTCGCGATTTTACAATACCCTCTTAAGGTTATGTTGCATTTATACCAGAGTGATTACCGCACTCGCCTTCGGCTCGCGCGGTAAACACACACTCGTTCTGGTATAAATTTAGGCTCGTATCGAAAAATCGCGACTGCCATATAATCCGTCACTTTACCCACTAGTTACATAAATTACTATTATATATTTTAATACACAATTAAAAAAATTGAGAACCCCTGAACTAAACACATAGACAGTTGTAAGTTGAATGTTTCAGAACAACATCCAAGCTTGAACTTTGTTTCGTAGTCTTTATTCAGTTAACTTGTAACTTTATAAAATCAAACTTTCGTCGTTTTCAGTTACAAATAAGGATTACCGAAGCCAACTGCGGTTATACCTTTCTCCAATTTAGAAACTCGTAGATTCCTTTAAAAAATTTATTTTGGGCGTCGAAAAAAACCTACTCGTATGTGGTCACATATATTAGTATAAATAAAATAATATTGTTTCCAAGATCTAAGAAATCAACGAAGTAATGCTATATTTAGTTTCGTATATAAATGCGGCCCATTTAATAAAATCGGTCAGGTGCGAATTGGGCCTCGCGCAATTCGTGTTCCGTACAATCATTAAATATAAAAGCCTTATTTTATTTAAAAAGTAGGTATATAATATATTATATTGGGATCCGTCAAATGAGCATATGACATCTGGTGGCAGAAAATTGTACTCAAAACGAGGGAAAATTTTACATGCTAACAGTGCAAATTAATCATGAAATTGTTTATTACAAAAATAAAACAAGTAAAATAAACAAAAAGTTTATCGAAAATGGAATTCGCGACGATTTCTAATATCATGGCAATAAACACTGTCAGTTATTGCCTTGTACAACTTACTGTACAGAGAATTGTTTTCTAATGAAATGTGGAAAAATTGTATATATGAATTAAAAAAATATTTTATATTAATAATAAGATGTACTTATTATCATACTGCACTGCAATAGTTGAATCCCTGATGATTGACAAATTTATAGGATTAACTTTGTTTACACATTTTTTGAGGTTAGTAACTTACCTATTTATTACAATATATCTTATTATGTTGCAGTTATGTGTTTACATTATTCACCTAACCCAGACTTAAAAGCGCATTGAATGCGGATGATTAATTTCGTGGAGATTTTCTTTTAATTTTGATGTTTTTAAGCAACATGTCGTAAAGATTACTACTTTTGACAGTTCATTTTGCATGCATTTTTCTCGTCATATTTCCGACATTTGATAATATACCTGGCTTTGAGAATCCGTTCTCCTTCAACGAAATTCCTTTGTTTAGGATTCGTACCGGCCCAATCACAAATTGCACTTATATTTATCATTTCTTATCACTTTGAAAACCATAAAATTACACGCAAAAGTATACCCCGTATATGAAATTTCCCCCCCTCTGCGCCATGTTTTTTACGCTCCACCTATCTGACGGATCCCAATAGACTGACATTTACTTATATTATAGAGATGTTTTTTGTTTCCATGGTTACAACGCTGTATCTTTAGTTAGCTGCATAGCCTACTCACGTGTTTGGGCTTAAGTTCGTATGTTGAATTCATTTTAACCTCGTAAGATATGCACATTGCGTCAAAAATCTGTAATTTTTTCGAAATATATTAAATTTGACAATGCTGTCTATACTTTTCATCAATGTTGACATTATGATACTATTAATACTATAGAAATAAATGGGATGGGACAAGCGATTTTCGCGATTTTTAATTTTTTCTCTTAAGCAAATTTAACTAAATATATTTTTTAAATATTACTGTTTTCTATGGGGTTTTCGATAGGGTTGAATTTTTTTCATTTTTTCATAATCTGTTTGACTCCCCATTATTACCCATAATGGCCATAATTATCAAAATTATTTATCCATATCTAAACCACAACACTGGGCCATAAAAAGCTTTAACTATGCCAAATTTTGAATCTCTATAGCTTTTACACCGTTTGGCTTTGGTAGCTTATGACAGAGAGACAACGGTGTGAGGCCATAAGTCTTCTGTTTTTCCATTTTGGTACGGAACACTAAAAACGCATACTTAAACGCATTTTAATATTTTTTTAAACAAAAAAAACCGAAGAAAATTCAGCAAAATTCATCTGTCAAATCGAAGGTTCCAACATGACTGAAACAACATTCGAAATGGTAGAAAGTTAAATTAAGTAGATTATTATCGAGGTTCAAACTCCGATAGAAGCAGTAATTGGTGAAAACGGCCATTAAAGTTTCGTAAATTAGTTTGGAAGTTTTAATCATTAGTCTACAAAACCCTGACTTCTGGAGCGACGATAAACAACATTTTCATAAGATTAAATTTAAAAAGTCGATATTATATATTTTCGTCATGTGTATTTCTAGTCATACCATATTTCCAACATAACTTGAAAAATAAAATTGCCTGTTTCGATCCTTTATCCATGTTTATCCGTACTTTTAAACATTTTCACAAAGAAAAAAATGTTTCAAATAAGTTTTTGAAATATCTATATTTATCAGTAAACTGCGTACTATTTTCGGTTGATACAGAGTCAAGTCGAGATAAGGAATACACGCACACTAACTTTAAAACTTTATATGTAAATCTGGCTTCCGGCCAGGTTTAGGAACCTGCCTAACATCAAAACTCTACTCGTCAACTTTTTAATTAAATAAGACATGTTCTACGTGGGGTGAAGCTCCCGCCAGTCAAAGATGAAACCCCACTTCGAATATATGATGAAATAAACAAGTTAGTAAGGGAATGAAAAATTCATACACCACCCTTAAACTTTTCATAAATAATATCTATTCCATTAGTCAACATTGAAAGCAAAAGTTATACCGTGTGTTAAAAAAAAGAAGATTCAAAGCTCAATCACAATTATACAATTACATTTATATTACATTTACCACTATGAAGCATAGCGCCTCACTAAGCTGTTTCTAACAGAGTAGGTACTATAGTGCTTTTAAACATTGCTTTTAAAATCTATAATGCTTCGAGTAATTTTTAATTTTGATACCGTGACAAGAGACTAGAATAAGTTTACGACACTATAGAGTATTTGTTTCCAAGATATAGTAATCTAAATAAATTCATGCGGAGAGCACGTGACCACTGCTCAGGGCCGACATCAGATGTTGAATTTTTCACTTAATTTAATAATAATATTACACCAAATGACTATAAACTAATTTGACATATTTTATTACAGAAGATGTTATTATTTTCAAACTGTTTATTAATAATGCGTTGCTATGAAAACGCAAACTCAGAAACTGCCACTTTTCCAACAGTGTCATTTACCTACAGCTTGCAACAAAATAAATAAATACGGTCCAGTACATTATCAACATTTAAAATTCTCCCAACCGACCAATCACAACTCAAGAAACAAAGGGACACGTGCTGATCACGCACATATTATTTCACCTAATCTTGAAAATGAATAGACTATATAGTTCGATATATTTAATTTCATTTATTTAAACTTGTTTTTAAACGCAAACCATACAAAGAAATTACACGATTTATTTTAAAAAACTATTTACTAATACTAGACGAAAACAAATATCGCGGGAATAGTATATTGCATTACAAGGTAAGAAACTTGGCGTTTGCAACCAGTGTGAAGTTTGCTGCCCGAGGTACGAGGGCATGCAACCACACGTTTTGCAAACGCCATGTTTCATACCGAGTAATTGCATATTATTTTTCACAACAACTCTATTGACAATTCGATTTGAGGCACCTACAATTTGGGCGTGCAAAAAAGTCGCAAAAACATTAGATCTGTCAGATTTATGTGGGGTTATGTGGTCTGTCATTTTGACGTTTATGAATATTATATGCGAATTCAATATCTCCTTCTTAATTTGACGTTTTCGAAAATTATATGCGGATCCAATCGGTCTGTCTCCATCTTAACAACGTTAAAAAACAGAGAGAACCGACCTGAAAATTTTCATCCCTAGAGATGAAAACGCTCAGTTTCAACCCGCTAAACAGGTACCGAAAATCGAATTTTCAATAGCGGCGTTGTGAAAACGTTTTTTTACCTCTTGTGATATTTCGCCAACATGTTAATAAGTTTTTACCATTCGCTTTAAAAATATTTGGCAAACAACATGTTAATTCGGACACGATTTGTTAAAATATTCTGGTAATAACATATTATGTCAATAAATTATTTGCCTGCGCATTATTATACAAGTTCACGGTTTATAAAGGCAAGATTTTCTATTTTCAACAGGGACTAATAATTGTTTATGGTGAAGGTGCATCTTGTACGAGGTATCCTTTAGATGTACCTATTATTTTTTCAGATATGCACAGTGCACACTGCAATGTTATACTGCTTGTATTTTTTATGAAAAAATAAATTCAATTCAAGATAATATTTTCATAAGCTACTATACAACAAGCGGACGGAGCTTCCACCATCCGTACCCGTACTTCCACCAACATAATATACAGAGTGTCCAAGACTTGCGTTGTCGGCCGATATATTGATTTTGGGTGAAGATAGAAAAGAAGTTTAATTACAAAAGTTGTATAATTTTTAATGATGTATAACCTAAAAATATTTTCAATTATACAGCCTGTTCCATTTAAGCGTGGCAGATCAAAGTTATGTTTTTTTTAACCTAGTACCCTGTTTTTATTTGTTTTTTCAATTCCGCATCTAAATGTGAACAGAAATTGTAAGTGATGCCATACTCGAAAATTCAGTAATTTTTGAGTTATTCAAGTTTTTTAGAAATTTTTGACACATGCAGACCTTTACCTAAAATTCAACATAGCCAAAACAGAAACCTTTATCAAACTGAAATTTTGAGGATTACTAGATAATGGATGGACAAATCAATGTCTGCCCTAAAAAAATGAGTTTATTATACAGGGTGTTCAAAATAATGTACTTCTTTTACCTAACTTCAATCACGCGTAACTTTTGATTGTTAAATACAACGAGGTTATTTTTTTGCTGGAATTGTATTCTTTAGGAGATTTACTAACACTTTTATTAAGGGTTGTCCATACCTAAACCTAATATTTTCATATAAAAATGTTTGGTTTAAGTATGGACAACCCTTAATAAAAGTGTTAGTAAATATCCTAAAGAATACAATTCCAGCAAAAAAATAACCTCGTTGTATTTAACAATCAAAAGTTACACGTGATTGAAGTTAGGTAAAAGAAGTACATTATTTTGAACACCCTGTATAATAAATTCATTTTTTTAGGGCAGACATTGATTTGTCCATCCATTATCTAGTGATCCTCAAAATTTCAGTTTGATAAAGGTTTCTGTTTTGGCTATGTCGAATTTTAGGTAAAGGTCTGCATGTGTAAAAAATTTCTAAAAAACTTGAATAACTCAAAAATTACTGAATTTTCGAGAATGGCTTCCCTTACAATTTCTATTCACATTTAGGTGCAAAATTGAAAAAACAAATAAAAACAGGGTGCTAGGTTAAAAAAAACATAACTTTGATCTGCCACGCTTAAATGGGACAGGCTGTATAATTGAAAATATTTTTAGGTTATACACCATTAAAAATTATACAACTTTTGTATTTAAACTTCTTTTCTATCTTCACCCAAAATCAATATATCGGCCGACAACGCAAGTCTTGGACACCCTGTATGCCCGCTTTCACGACTAGTAGCATTTTTTTTTAACTATTTATTCTTTTTATAAGAAAAATATTACAAACCTTATATTGTACAATAATTCACTAAAAGTAATGATAAAAACTGAGGACAGATTCTAACAACTTCCCTATTTTTGAAAATTTTCAATTTTCTTAGCGGGAAGTTAAAAATGTTTTCTTTGTACATTTATACCATGTGTCCCTGGATCGAGTTGCCAATAGGAAATACTTTTTTATTAGGCGTTTCTTTTGTTCAATACTATAGCAACGAATCCAAGCAGCAGTCAACGAGTTCACCTCAATTAGAATTGTTAACGACGTTCTCTTATTACATTTTTCTATAAAATAATAGATAAAGGTAGTACTCCTCTCTTGAAGCATTTTCATGTTTTCTTAATTTCTAAGCACCCTGTACATTCGATTCAAATTTTTATATGGGAATCTCATTTTTTAAACAAACGGGAGTCTTTATGTAGAATTAATTTTTTTCGTAAAACGCGTAATAAAAAAGTTTTAAAGTTTTTCGTATTGGCAACCCAATCCGGGGACATCTTTCATTGGGTCTTAAAAATCACTTGTAATGTTTATAAGAAACTTAAATTGTTTCAACCAGTTTTTCGAAATTATTCGGGTTTTTTTCGTATTCAGCATAAAAGCAGGTGTTATCTATTAAGCTTGACAAGATGTAAATACTAAAATACTGTTGAAAAACAATAGCTTTCCAAAATTCCACCTAACAACAATAAACGGAATGAATCATGAAATGTAATTAATCATCAATAGTAACGCTTAATTAGTGAATTACAATACACAGTAGTGTTAATACAAATAGTTTATATGTAGATGATAATAATACACTTGTCAGAATGGACGTTTAGTTGAACAACAAGCTTTTAATGAATTATTGTTACACGCAGACGGGTTAAAACATAAAAAAAACTAATTTGAAATCACACTGAGGTAGCATTATCTTGTAAATAAAACAGGTTTCACTGCATAGCACCTAATTTTATGCCTATAATCCATATATTTATGTAAAACATTAATACACAATGTGGTATCCACTGATCTCTATCATAATACATGGATAGTGGATACGCTCTCCAAACGCGTACCACTTAGATTTTAAGATTTTGTGGCCAAACCGTCGATCGCAAGTTCGGTTGCTCACGTAAAAATTAAGAATCTGTACATGTCATAATCTAGTCAATACGTAAAATGGTAAAAATGTTTTAAATCAGGTAAAGCTCACCAGATTATTTAAATTTCAAAAGTAACTCCCACATTTATTGAGTTTGGCGACTACTGTAACAGACGTGATGAAATCATGAAACAACTGACGAAAGCTGTCAAAAGCAAGTGACTGAAGCGTAGTATCATTAACTTAAAATCAAACGTTGTATTATATTATTATACCTATATAATTTAATTATGTAATGTAGATATATTATATTTCAAAAAATTTTATTTCAGATTTTCTAATCGTATATTTTTACAATCTACTTATGATTACATTGCCGACATCATAGGGTATTCTATAACATGCTTTCCATTGGTAAAACAAGCCTATCCACTATAATGTTACATAGCAGTGCTGGTAATGCACAGAAATGAATGAATCAAGAAGGCAATAGACAAGAAAAATTGAACGTGCTAAAAATGAACTATTTATGGTGCGCAATTAAATCTAAGTGAGAAAAGATCAAGAACAAGGACATCAGTATGTAAAAAAATAAACTTAAGATAGTATCAAAGCTGGTTCACCCACTCGCTGTCGGGGTTGACGAATTTTTTTTCATTAAATAGATACTGGAAAGATAGATGGAATATGATCAAAAAAAAAAGTGAAAATTAAATCAAAAACCACTACTGTTATGTGGTATTTTTGTCTTATGTTTAAACTATGAAAAATCAGAATACAAATTAAGTGTAATTATGGTTTATAACTTCAAACAGGGGGAATTTCCACATTAATTCAATCAAAAAGAACATAAAATTATACAAGTTTGACTGAAGGAAAAAATAAATATAGTCAAATGCAACTAAAGGTTCTCGATTCCATTTTTAAACCACATCAATAATAACATTGGGATACGGAAAGAATTATGTATCAGATATATAGACAGATTGCTAAAACTAGAATTTATATGACAAAAATCCCGGACAAACCTTGAACTATGTCGCCACCAAATGGCCCTTTTTCCAATAAATTTAGTTTTTTTATATTCATTTGTTCAGTTTATGATCCAGATGCCTACAAAAAAGCGAATAAACTAAAGAAACATTAATTATAACAATAAATGTGAATAATTTAGGAATTCACTTAAACCCCGGATACAATTATTGCGGATACATTAAAAAAATCCTCCGAGACATCCTCGTACGCCCTAAAAAACAGGACGCTATCCGGGGAAAAGAGGCCGAATGAGTCGCATGGCTACGGTTAAGGGAGATGCTAAAAGGGCCTTGGGTGGTATGATCTCATTATGAGGATAGAACAGGCGGCCTTCTGAGATTATTAAAAAGAAAGGAAAGTTAAGCCGTTTTGGAATGAATGAGTAACAAAGACCAGTAAATAATTACTTATAAGAAGACATTTATACGGAGAATTAATGGTGAGTTAAAATCGATAGATAGCGACCTGTTTTTAATCCGAATAATTAATAGTCTTATGGAATACTTTTTTAAGAATCGATAGTAGTAGCAGTATTAAATTTGAATTTAAGATATAGTTGGTTCGAATTGCGATTAAAATTGCCTTCCGCTGTGAACTTACAATGTCTGTATCTGCAATCGTGTTGAAGTATTCCGCGATTCCCCTTAATATTATCACATAAATATTCGATTGGTTCCTTATGCAATTTCATGACCGATCACCTTTCTGTGTTCAAAAATGAATTATCCTTTCCCCTATTGGTTCTTTCACTTGTCCTGTGTTATTAAAAAATTTGACTCAAAAACTATAAAATAACAGGAAAAGACGTAGGTAAATCGAAGATGCGCTAAAGATACATACCCAAAATGGAGAAACGGATCTTGAATCGTTTTATATTATTTTAAAATCAATGTTTTTTACGTTTTTTATTTATAATTGCGTGTCATCTGCATACTGATGCATAGAGCAGTTTTCACGGACTTATATAAGTCGGGCACAGAAGATTAAATAGAACAGGCCCAAATATACTGCCTTGTGGCACCCACGACGGGACTTCAAGTTGATTGGATACTTTTATTTCCAAATCAGTCTTTATTCTAACTCTCTGAAAACATTGATTGAGATAACTGTAAAACCACTTTACTGTAAAAGTTAAAAAATAAATAAATCGACAGAAAGAAAACTCTAGCTTTATAGGAAAATTAAATATTTATGTAAACTCTGTTGCCATTTATATTTATTAGTCTTAAAAACATTCTCGTTAGGAAATTTCGAATTATATAATATAATTGGCCTGCTGAGCTGGAAAAGTGGCTAATCAAATATTATCAAAGTCAATTTTAATGAATTATCTTGATTACCTACATATTTTAATGGATACATCAGTATATAATATATTAATGATTAAGTGGTATTATAATCAACGAGGTTTAAAAATTCACAATGTATGATCACATTCAATACCTATATAAAAAAGCTACATTAAAATGTCATTAGTGATATTATTAATTTATAACAATATACTCAACAATTAATATACAGAATGTCAGTAAAATTTATTCCACCAAAATAATAATAACGAACTTCCAGGAAAGAAACAATTTGTATTTACGAACATTTTAAGATGCACATTTAACAATTTTTTGTTTTTAAGGTAGTTGTTGTGCTACAATTATGTCCAAAAGTTTCGTTCATAATACGCTGTAAAACAATAAATAAGTATATAGTGTTAAATGTAATAAAATTTTGTTAGAGATTGTACCTAAACTGTTGTTCACATAGTAACACATATTTCACTTAGTTTGTTCGCTTGGATTATATAAAAATGTCAATGTTTTCTCATAAATTGTTGAACTTTGCGTTATTATATCCCAACAATAAAAAGGTCAATAATTTTTGGATTTTCTTTTTTAAACTCAGAACAAAAACATCAATGAACAGTTAGTTCTTTGAAAATTTCTGACTGTTACTTTTTTTCTTTAAATTAAAAAACTTGTCAAAAACACTAACTTTCCTATGCTCTCCGTGTTAATTATCCGAACTTTAATTAAGTTTATCTCGAGTTAGAGATGGTCAATCAACTTTAAATTGTAATGGTATTTGTATTATAGTATCCTTAATGAGTATACGAAAATTTAGAATTTTCTGACACTATGCCCATAGCACGACAACTACCAGGCATTTTTATTTTCCCATAGTCTCCTGAAGCCAAAGAAGTGATTTTTAAATGTCAGTCTGTCTATCTATCTGCGGTGGTACCTAGTTTCTACCCAGATCGGTTTTGCTCTTTGTATGTGTGCTCAGAACGGTCACATCCCGAAGAGAAATAAGTCCTAGCTCAAATATGGGAGAACTGACCCCTAAAAAGGGACTATAATAAGTTAAAAAAAAACTAGAAAATCTGGGCCACGTCGAGCACTGCGTAGCATACCTTTTCTCAAAATGATTCGGCGCATTTTTAAACCTCGTATGACTTTGGTCGGAATAATACTTCAAATCTCAAATTTTCATTTTCATGATAACGTAGGGTCACCATGCTTATTTAATGTAACAAATTTTATTTTTATAGCCCTGCTACTTTAGAACGCAAAGTTCATTGATTTCGTCACTCACTCACTGATGATCATCAAAAACCCTTAGGGTACTTCCTGTACTCCTAGAAAGCTGAAATTTGGTATGCAGACTGGATTTCGCATACCTACAAATAACGAGAAAATTAAAAAATCTATGATTTCCCCCCTTTAGCCCCTCAAAGGGGGGAGCATATTTCTATTGGTAAAAAAATCAACATCCTAAAAAAGACTTGAAATCCCACCAAAAACAATTCTTGTAAAAATAAGGCTAAATCCAATTAATTGTAAGTGAAAAGTAGTAAAATCTTAAACTTGGCTAACTTCATGGTTCGCTAACAGAATAAAAGACGAATGACTAAAGCTCTAGGCCTTGCAATGGAAGTAAAAATCGAACTTTTAAGTTAGCCAAATTTTAAAATTCACTTCTTTTCACATACAATTAATTGAACTTGGCTCTATTAGATCTCATAACGTTTTGCTGCTACGCGATCACGAGACTTGGCCTTACTTTTACGAAAATTGTTTTTGGCGGGTTATTTTCTCTCGAAAACAGTCCCGCCGACTTTGATCAAATTTTGCACATGTGTACTTTCTTAGTACCAGTAAAAATACAGAGAGATAGGAGCTAAAAAATTATTAAAACTAAAAGTACTGAAAACTATATAAGTAAACGCAGAAATTAAACTATAGGTACCTCTGACAACTATTAGTTTGTTGAGATAACAGAGATTTAACGATGTAGATACGTACTGTGTAGGCTTATAACTCATATAATATGGGAAACTTATTCCGAGTTGTGTCGGACAGTCTGTTTAATATTCGTTACGAAATATTTAAATGTAACTAGTCTTAAAAATGTTTATTATAGTAGAATCTAATATGGATCTTAGCAAATGTGTGCGTTAGAACACTTATAGACTAATCACATTTAAGGATTTTGTGATGTTAGAGGGAAATGAACATGTGAATTGAAATTAAAAAAATTCGACTGATGACCAGTCCTATACTTCCCACCTAGTAAATATTTGCAAAAAATAAACACTCTTTTTTTATTCTTTGAAAAAAAGCATGGCCCTCTTTTTTGTTTAGTGATCTACTGATGGCTAGCTTAATATAGCAAAAATCATGGTTACCTTGATTTACGTACAATTTTTATTTTTTTTAGTAAAATATTTTTTTTCTCGAAAACTGTACATTTTAGAGAAAAAAAATATTTACATTTTTTCATATTATAAAATCTAGAATTCATTTATATTTTTTTACCTATGTTAATACGTGACATTGAGAACGTTTTTTTGAATATCTCAGGATCCACTGAGCCGATTTGACTCAAAATCTAATCAGATCTAAGTTAAAGGCTGATAAACACAATAGAACAATCGGCATGACCGTATGTTGTTCCGTTTTTACGATATCGAAGGCGAAAAATTGACCACATACACACACACACACACACACATACAGACATCAGTCAGAAAATGATTTTAAACGATTGCTAGAGTCCCAAAACGTGAAAATATGTTAAAATCTCGAAATATTTTTTTCGGATTAAATCCATTACTTCCCTACCATAGTAGAGGTGGGAAGTAAAAATATAAAAATAACCAGATATTTTATATTTGATAATATCATAAAATACCAGATTGTGACTTAAATGTGATTATATTTATGTGCTACTCTCTCGATTGGAATTTAATTGATTTTAAAGCAAAAAGGTATTAATTTACAAAAAAAAGATTAATCGAAAAAGATGCTTGTATATTATTTTCGTACTATTTAAATACCTACAATATTATAAAACAGAGTAACCAATATTATTATTTGGCATACAAATTAAAATAAATATCTAATTTATACATGGAATAATAATATTATCATCAATTAACTTTTTCCACCATTTTCATTGTACAATAAATTATACTCCAGTAATTTTAGACATTAAAACGACCCATCTGCAGAATAATTCCCGGTTAGCTGGATTTTTTTATATACCTTCGTTGTGGTGTTTTACAAAACGTGTAAAAAGTCCCCATCGATATCGTGCCGCCGTTGCCAGATATTCGAGGTTCAAGTTCACGATAGACGGTTTTTTGCGAATTTCTCGGTTCCGTTCCATTTTTTGTAAACAATGGTTATTATCAATCTTGAAAAGAATGACATTATCTACAACTTTTGTATAAACATTTTTTGTCTACGATTTACAGTTTTCCTTATTTAAGTACCCGCGGCTTCCTCCCCCTTGATATTACATAACGGGATTATGTTGCTTCCCGAGGGCCTAACAAAATGATTTATAGCTTTATTTTAAGTTGAACTTTAAGCTAACGATTAACTATAATTATTATTATTAATTATCATTATTTATTATTATTATAATTTTTATCGAAATTAATAAAGTAGTTCTCTAGTTATAAGCAACCAAACATACAATTCAACAGCACTCAAACAGACAGACAGACAGACAATTTTTTATCGACAATACGATATTTATTTATTTATTTATTGTGGATTATAGACGCGTCGACAACTTAGGTCATTAGCGTCTTAAATACAACAAATATCATAATATATCACTTAAAAACTAAATAACATCACAAAACATCCATGAGCAGAGGTGGGATTCGAACCCACGACAGTCTGATTCAGAGGCCGCGACGCTACCAACTGAGCCATACTGTCCTCCAATACGATATTTATACTTGACATCAATTATAAAGACCATTCGTAAAGCAATTTTTTAAAAAATTTACAAGGGTTGAGAGAGTAATAGTAGCCACATTTTTAATTTTTTTTACAAAATTCCTTTATGAATAGTCTTTATAACAATTATAAAGACTCTTCGTAAAGGAATTTTGAAAAAAAAGGTTAAAGTACCTATGGCTACTCCGGGCTATCCTTAGTAGAGAGCGTTATAAGGTATGCGAATGCATACTCATACTTAAACCGCACGCTCTCAATCCTTGTAAATTTTGTTTACAAAATTACTTTACGAATGGCCTTTATAATTGATGTCAAGTATAAATCTCGTATTTTTCAAAAGAAATTGTCTGCCTGTCTGTCTGTTCCACTACTGTCAATTTGTATATTTGGTTGCTTATAACTAGAGAGCTACTGCATTAATTTCGATAAAATTATAATTAATCGTTAGCTTTAAGTTCAACTTAAAACAAAGGTACAAATCATTATGTTAGGCCCTTCGGAAGCAGTATAATACTGTTATGAAAAATCCAGTGGGAGGAAGCCACGGGTACTTAAATAAGTAAAACTATGAATCGTAGACAAAAAATGTTTATACGAAAGTTGTATAGAATTTTTTTTCTCTACAAGATTGATAATAACCATTTTTTACCAAAAATGGAACGGAACCGATAAATTCGCAAAAAACCGTCTATCGTGAACTTGAACCTCGAATATTTGGCAACACCGGCACGATATCGATGGGGACTTTTTACAAGTTTTTTAAAACACCATAACGAAGGTATATAAAAAAATTCAGCTAACTGGGAATTATTCTAAATTAATTAATCTAAAATTTCTGGACTAATTATATCATTATGTAATTTACTGAATTATAAGAAAAATATTAAAACATTATTTCAATTTCTTTAAATTTTGAAAAGCACATTGATCTATAATAAAAATTCATATTCTTAAGAAACAGTGTGATTATAAAAGCTTTTTAAATATTGTATTTATTTTTAGATAGCAAGCTTTCCATAAAATTCTCTACATATTAATTAAAGAGAAAATGCGACGAAATACACATTCGCGAAATTAAATATTATGTTCATAATATATAACGAAAAACAAACATTAGCTAAAAAAAATAAACACTTCTAAATTTCAATTTTACCACTTAAAAACCTTTTACATATCCCCTTTTCAATTAAGGGGTAATAAGATACTATAATAAACATACATTAAAACTTTCACATGAAATTAGAGGAGCATAACCAATTAGAATATTGTTTTAGGTTTTTAATTAGAGGATTAGGGTACATGTAACAGATAAGTCACTTGTTAGTAACTTTACCGTTATACCTACATGGTCATATTGTAGGTTATACAATGTGTACAGTAGAGCGTTGCTTATACGTCGCGCAAAAATTATCCGTGCGCTTAGGCTATTTTATATACAATAATAATATTTTATATACAATAATAATATGTATTTGTTAAAATCATAAAAATCAAAGTGAAGAATTTATTGACACAAAAAAGCAACCGTCCAAATATATAACTGAATATAAACAAGCGACAATTTTCCCCTAAATTGTGCATTTTATGACTGAAAGGTGTCGATTGGCACACTAATCGTTGTTGCAATATTTGAGATGGACTGCCATCCAAAATTGCATGGTGAGAGACGGAGCCGTGCACAGTTTCTAATAATTGGTTAATTATTTTGACTTATGGTGGAAATATTACATATGGTGTACTCAAAAGGCAGGGTTTTTCTTCGTAGCAATCGTTTCTCTCTTGCACATTTCTGCAAAATAATACTCAGATATGCCAACTCATGAAAATCCCTAGAACACGTGAGGATTTTTATATTTAAATGTTTTTGTAACCAATAATTTGACAAATAAATAACAAATGCTTAGGTGATTACCTTGGTGACGAAATAGTATTTCTCTGCTGACTAAATTCCAGCAAGCTGGATTTTTGTATACACCTTTAATGGGAGCGTCCGCCGTCCATGTATCATGTAAGCAGGCTTAGGGGGTGGAGGGTTAAATTTTTTATTACTTTTGCTAAAAAAGGGAGTGAGAGGGAGACCAAAAATCTCATGTAAGACAAAAATTACAAAATAATTAACATTCTAATTAAAATAATATCCTTTAACTTTTTTAGTTCCATTACCTTTGTTTACATATTCTTTATAAAAAAACACGCGTTCCGAGATTTCCCTTTTAATAAAAATATAAAAAAACTCCTCGCGTCTTATGGTTTGAGGGAGGGGGGTCTACAATTTTTTTATTTTTTCTTACTAAAATCAACGGAATTATACTTACGTGATACATAGACATTCCCTTTATTTAATCGTTATAAAGGAGTGTCAAAAGTCCCTATCGATAGCATGTGAGTTCATGTAAGGTCAAAGGTCAGGAAAATCAATTTTAGCGAATATATTCATAATATCAATCGGAGGATAAAAATAGATGTTACAAAAATTGTAGATCAAACAATTTTCTACAAATAGTACATTATGCCACAAGGGAGGAAATGTAGTAATTTCCTCCCGTGTTACGCATACTGTTTTTTCTCCTGACAGGCCGAAAGTTCGCAAAATTGAAAAAAAAAAATTATTAAAATTATTATTTTTATTTTATTTTATTATTAAAATTATTAAAAAATAATTTTAAAAGAAATAATTTTAATGTGTAGGAGACAGAAGTAGGTGCGTGAGAGCCGGCATAAGTACTATTGCGCACGCGCACTTGTCCGTACCATGGGAATAAAGAGCGACTTTGTTCCCGCTTGGCAGGGACGAAAGTACGAACTTTCGGCCTAGGTAGGAGAAAAAAGAAGTTATATATTGTTCACCTACGAGCAACCGTTTTCATGTTTCAAGCTTAAACAACCGAGACAAGCGTGTCTTTCATGAAAGTTTCCAGCCCCGTTTTCGTCCTGTAGGATACGCGAATATCGAAAATTCGTCGAACACGTAGTTATCTTACCGATCTTGACAAAGAAAACTCATGTCAAGTTTCGTGCTTCTAACTCAAGCAGTTTCAAAAAAAATCCGTTTTTTCAACCCCCTCCTTCTCCCTTCAGGGGTCGAATTTCGAAAAATCCATCCTCAGATGCTTGAAAGTTATAAACATCCGTAGGTACCAATTTTTTAAGAGTTCATGGTATAGTAATATCTTTTTTGCCATACCTACTATAAAATAGCTGCTTTACAGCATGTACGTATGCATGTCATGTACAGTGATTTTGACAAGCCGATGTGCAGGAACGTATCGTTCCCACACTAGTGTGGAAAAGTATACCATTTTCATAGTTATTATTTTTATTCGCCCTGATCCGCCCGATATTACCTACTGACAGCTACTTTCGGCCTACTATAGAAGTGAAGCTAGCGACACAAAATGAACTGTCAAAAAATTTCGAAAATACTGAAAATAAGTGAAAAGCTACTATTTTATAGTAGGTGTGGCAAAAAATACCATATATATTTCGTGCGTATAATGATATTATGACTCGGATGACTGTTAAAACTCGCTATGCTCGTTTTAACATAATGTCACTTACTCGTCAGTAATATATATGTCATTACGCAACTGGATATACAATCTGCTATTGTTTTATTACAATGGCACCGATAACAAAATGTAGTTTTATGTAATCATGTTTTTTAATTTTTCGGATTGTTACGATCCACAATCGGTATTTTACTATATTTATGCATAATGAATACTATAGATGAACTGGGTTGGCTCCTATGAGTCCTATCGCCCAGATCATTGTATTTTCATAATACTATACTATACGCTTAATTAATCTACTTTATGAATTTTCCACCTAAACAGTAAAAAAATAAAATAAATATACAAAGAATGTTACTGCTGCTTGAACACACATTATATATCGTTATTTTATAAAAAATGCTTTTCCCGTTTCAAATTCCGACTCGATTGTTACACAGCAATATCATTTTATATATGCGAGCTGGAAGTGAAAGAATTAATCGAATGTCGAAAACAACGCCTCTAACTATATTTATTTATCAACGTACGGTTTAATTTTAAATAAAACTAAATAAATTCACGTATAAAGCCTCTCTACTCTTTGTTTTATTTACAATGTACAGTAGTGAATAAATTTCATATAATATACCGTACTGGAACTTTACTAGGTCAAGATTAATGCTGAGTTGCAGAACGCGTTTTCAAAAACCTGGTTTGACCGATGATATTAGATTGTATTCACATAATTTCGGTTTTTATATACTTACAATAATAATATGTAAACAGGTAAGCTGCACATAGAGAAATTAGCATTGGGAAAAAATGAATGGATCAGAGAGTGGCGTGAGCCATGACTCATAATGTACGTATTTATATAGGGTTGCTATGGTTATTTTAAAATACTAAAAAAACCATAGCAACTCTATATAAATACGTACAATATAAGTTATGGATCACTCTGATCCATTCATTTTTTCACAGTGCTAATTTTCCTATGTGCAGCTTACCTGTTTACAACTGTATATAGGCACGCAGTTTAATGTGTGTCAAACTTTTCATCATAATATGTAGAACATTAGTCAGGGGCAAATTTAGATTTTTGCCGCCCTTGGGGTAAACCAGTATTTGCCGCCCCCCCTTCATTAAATTTTTCTCACCCACCCTATCTTACCCTCCGTGGTTTTTTTCCCAATTCCTCTCTCAAATCTCCTTTCATTCCCTACCACAAATGTCCAAAGTAAAACAAAACTTTCTTCTTTTTTTGCCGCTCCTACGAACTTGCTGCCCTGGGCTATAGCCCTCTAAGGCCCCTGACAAATATGCTCCTGATATTAGTCGATACACACAGAAAACAAATAACTGATCTACGCACATAGAAAACAAGCCGTGAGGTGGGTCGTTTATTAGGACTAAAGTGCGACCCTTGAGGTCCACACGACGAACTTCCCAGTTTGATAAATATTTAATAATAATAATTAAATTAGATATTACACAGAAAAGTAATCATTTTAATCATTAAAACATCAATAATTAAAAAAAAAAAAACGGCTGAACCGATTTTTATAAAATTTATGTCGGATCAAAATGACGTTAACACGCCTCGATTGACACACTTACGAAGTCGATATAATTTTTTATTCGCGAGATATTGTGTAAAATCTACTTTTTTGGAGGTTATTTGGTTAAGAAAAAAGAACGGCAGAACCGATTTTAAAAAAATTCCTTTCAGATCATATTTACGTTAATACGCGTCGATTGGCACCCCAACGTAGTCGATATCATTTTTTGTTCTCGAGATTTCGTCTTAGAAAGAAATGGACACATACATACGTACGTACGTACGTACACACACACACACACACACAGACATCTTTCTAAAAGTAGTGTAAAAATAGTGTAGTGACCTTGAAACATAAAATTTTTTTTTCCTTTTTGATTTCGATTTTCGGACCCATTACAATAACTTCCAATGGGAAGTTAAAAATTCGTTTTTCAAACTAAATTTTGATCAAAATGCCTAGAAAAATGTTGTTTTGAAAAGGAAATTGCGCAGTTAAAAATACCGTTACTAAAGGTTAATAATATAAGACAGCTATATGCCAAGACGGTTTTAATTCACACTTTTAAAAATATAAGAACATACGTTGATAACGATCGTTTACAAAAAACTCGTGTGGGAGACAGCATAATTTTGAAAGTACCGCAAGCTAAAAAATCTATAGGACAAAAAAATTATAAATATATAGGTCCAAAATTATTTAATATTATGCCTAGTTACCTTAAAGAGACTTTAAATAGATCTAGTCTAAATACTTGGATAGACGTTAACTATAGCTCAATAAAAAATGTAATTGAAAATCTATAATTCCCCTCTTTTTCATAAAATTCATTGAGGCATTTTACTTTTACTTCGTTTTTTACAATTTTATTCATATTTTTAATATTCACCTATAATTGTAATTTAATTTTTAAAAAATTTTGTTTCTTACAGACATAGTCCAGTCACGAGAGGAAGTCCACCTTGCGTTTGGTGCAGCAAATGATTTTATTTTTTTGTGTCCTCAAGCATGTTTAGGAGATGTCAAATCCAAGTTTGCGACATCTAAAACAGGGCGGGGGAGTTTTGGTGGGCTAAAAATCACGACTTTTTTGCATTTTTTTCGGTTTCTTGCTTATAATATGGAAACGGCTGGTTCTATCGAAAAAATGGTCCTATTCAAAATTAAAGGGCACAAAATTTACTTCAAGATACACTAGTCAAATATGTTTATGTTCCCATTTTTACCGGCTCTACAGAACTTAGAAAATCGCCAAAATTTACCAAAATGAAAAAAAGCACTTTTTCAAGCTTTTAACTATTGAAAAACTCGAATAGCCTATAACCTTCCTTAATAAACGGGCTATCTAACAAAAAATTTTTTTTCAAATCGGGCTGGTAGTTCCTGAGATTAGCGCGTTCAAACAAAAAAAAATAAACTCTTTTTTTGTTTGAACGCGCTAATCTCAGGAACTACAAGTCCGATTAAAAAAATTTTTCTTTGTTAGATAGCCCGTTTATTAAGGAAGGTTTTAGGCTATTCGAATTTTTTTAAATTCAATCCCAAAGGGGGTAAAACGGGGGTGTAAGATTTTTTGTTATTACAAAAAATTTTACTCCCACGTTTTAACCCCTTTGGGGTTAAATTTAAAAAAAACTCGTATATCCTATAACCTTCCTCAATAAACGGACTATCTAACAACAAATTTTTTTTTTTAATCGGACTTGTAGTTTCTGAGATTAGCGCGTTCAAACAAAAAAAGAGTTTATTTTTTTTTGTTTGAACGCGCTAATCTCAGGAACTACCAGTCCGATTTTTTGTTAGATAGCCCGTTTATTAAGGAAGGTTATAGGCTATTCGATTATTTTTTTTAATTCAATCCCACAGGGAGTAAAACGTGGATGTAGGATTTTTTGTTATTACAATAAATCCTACACTCCCGTTTTCACTCTTTGGGATTGAATTTTTAAAAAACTCGTATAGGGTCTCATTGATTAGTACTTTGCTTCTTTAAAAGACTGGTAGTTCCTGAGATTAGCGCCTTCAATCAAAAAAAGAGTTTATTTTTTTTTTTATTTTTCTAAGTTCTGTAGAGTCGGTAAAAATCGGAACAAAAACATATTTGACTAGTGCATTTTGAAGTAAATTTTGTGCCCTTTAATTTTGAATAGGACCATTTTTTCGACAGGACAAGCCGTTTTTATGTTATAAGCAAAAAATCGAAAAAAGTGCAAAAAAATCATGGTTTTTAGCCCACCAAAACTCCCCCGCCCTGTTTTAGGGGTCGCAAAATTGTATTTGACATATCCTAAACATGCTTGAGAACACAAAAAAATAAAATCATTTGCTGCGCAAAACGCAAGGTGGACCTACCTTTTTAAGCTCTCGTGACTGGACTAACAAGTTGTCTAACAACTTAAGTAAGATATATGTAGTATATTTTATTCAATTTTATTAGTATGTTATTTAAGCAAATGTATTTTACCTCTATTTTTATACCTCTATATTAATAAAATTCATTATTATTATTATTATTAAAAGGGGTGTAGACACTTTTTTGATAATGTTTTTAACTTATAACTTTATGTAGGTATAACTTATACCTAAAAAAAATATTTAATAATGTTATATTCGTATTTTCATTTAAAAAATATGTTTTGTAGTATTACTTTCAAATTATCCCGATAAAACGTTCATATCCTGACATAGTGTCAAGATTACGTCACGCCCCGCTAAACCTCAACATTTTTCTTCGGTTATCGGGTGTTTTTATTGTTATTATATAATTTATTCCATGTAATACGCAGGTTAATCAAAGAATTTCTATTTAGTTCGTAAAAATAGCACAAAGCATTCACTGATGTTGATATGTCAAACGTCAGAATAGAATGTTTGGAGGGTTGTCCATTCGTCCGTCCGTATGTACAAAGATCTGATTGACACCGTCCAACGGATCGAAACCAAATTTTAAATTTAGAGATTTAAGAAGATTCCTTAGAATTTTTTCTTATTTTTCCCCTACTTTCACATATAAAAGTAGTTTTTCTTATAGTACTTCTCCAACATTTTTCGAAATGAATATTAATTTATAATATTTTGATATAATTTCAATTTATTGTCTTCACGAATTGTTTATAAATATTAGATTGTATATCTAGATGTGTAATGGATTACATTACGACGAGTGATAATAGTATGTAAAAACGAGCGATATATAGCGAGTTTTTACAGTCATAATACCATTACGCATGAGATATATATGGTATTTTTTGCCATACCCACTACAAAATACCTACTTTTCGCTTCATTTTCAAAAAATGTTGACAGTTCATTTGCGTCGCCATCATTCCTTTTACAGTATGCCGTGAAGGTCGTGAGTAAGTAATGGCAGGCACACGCAGGCGTATAGAACGAATAAACAGAAGTTGCTATGGCAAAACACATTCCGCACACTTGCCTGTTAAATGACTCATTAAAGGCCGCTACACATACATCGAAAGTACCTATTTTCTAGTGGGTATGATAAAAAATATATACAGAGTGGCCCAATGAAAACAGTCACCCCAAGTTTTGGTCACTTAACATCAGTTTTGCGAAAAAAGCTCGCACACGTCAAATTTAGAATCAAAGGGGACATCTAAATCGATTGGTATTATTTACGTAACTTCAACCCTGAGATTAGGGTGAATTGCACCCCAAACATTTTTAATGGAAAGGGGTGTCAAACGATTCGCAGTTCGAAAGGAATGTCAATTCTTTTTACAACAGTATTTTTGTTTTTCATATCCGATCATTAATTGCGGAGAAAATTACATTTTAAATTGTATCAATAGTCTTAAACAATTGAACATAGCTAATAAAAGCACGTCATCTGTCAAGTAAAAATACAGATAAGAACTCAAGGATCACTTTATTAAGTGCTTAAAATGACCACCTCCACCATACAATAATAAAGATTATCCTCAATGCGTCATCGTACGTTCTCCAACATTGCTGGAGTAATCTGACTAAGATACTTGATACAAATTAAAATGTCATTTTCTTCGCAATTAATGATCGGATTTCAAAAACAAAAAGACTGTTGTAAAAAGAATTGAGAGGCCTTTCGAACTGCGAATCGTTTGACACCCCTTTCAATTAAAATTTTTTGGGTGCAATTCCCCCTGCTCTCAGGGTTGAAGTTACGTAAATAATACCAATCGATTTAGATGTCCCCCTTGATTCTAAAATTGACGTGTGCGAGCTTTTTTCGGAAAACTGATGTTAAGTGGCCAAAACTTGGGGTGACTATTTCATTGGGCCACTCTGTATAAGTAATGCTGGTGTATTGTATTTTATTTTATAAAAAGCGATCATTGTTCAATCCCTTGCAGAACTTCAGATATTTTATTACAATAAAATAAAGGATTATTTCTAAAACGTTGTAAATTTTATGACTGTCGTAAGATGTGTAGGCTCTCAGGATAGAATGATTAATTCTCAAAACGTCCGCGTCGCCGGAATAAAAAATAAATGAATTAAAATAATAATATCTAAAATTACCCGTATTCCTCCCAAAACATTGACTGCATAATTTTTATGCTGCTATTTATAAAATATAAAAAGATTACGTCTTATGTAAAAATAAAAAAAAGCTCACCGAAATGAAAACTTCTTCAGCCTGCTGAAGGATGGCGATACGCGACCATCCAAACTTCTCCATCAGTTTAATACGTGTTGGATTATGTACAGTGGCTGATGGATGGGTCCGGAACAGTGTCGGAAACCTATTGCGGTCTGACAATGCCGGTGAACTCGCACCGTAACACAGCTAAACAAAACCAATCATCATCACAATCACTCCGTGCTCTTGTACAGATTGTTTCAATCGACAAAAGTTTATTGTTAAAATGTATTCATCACATAAATATGCATCCGTTGACAACCATTCAAAGACTATTGAATGTATATTATTGTCATTCAATATTTATCAAGTTGAATTGTGCAGATTTTTAAGTATTTTGTCACTATTATTCATTTTGACAAAATATCTACTTAAAAATCACAATCTAACTTTTCTCACATGTTACGATGGACAACTATAACTAAGATAACCCATATCGAACATGGGAACTATTTATTTTTACTTTTTTGACAATTTTAATGACCTGGTGATCTTCCCCTCTAAGTTGAGATCGGTAGCAAGATAGCAAAATATTATTTTTGTAATTAAAGACGAATATCTTTTTCAAACAAAAAATTTGAACAAATTGGTATTTCTTAAATAAAACACATTTTTTAGAAAAAATATAATTTAGAATGTAAGAGCTTCTTTACAGTTCGAGAAGACATAAAAAGGCCACCTTACAAGAATTATCTGAGCCTGGTACTAATTCAGAATATTTTGAATTTATTATTTATGATAACTGCCTATCCTTGTATTTTCTTTAATATTAAACTTTCGAAATTCTCATTTTGATTGAATAGAAAATTATTTTAAAATTTTCATTTGCCTTTTTTACTTACCACAACTAGATTCCACATCTTGGCAGCTTCGGCGACAGTCGTACAAACTGTACTGCATCCAGCAAGCAGCATGAGTTTTTGGGGCGGGTTGTACAGTAAATTGTACATCACACTCGCACCCAAACCGGGTTCACACTATAAAAAAAAACTTAATTACACTCCAAATCACATACTTGGCTAGGAAATAGGTATCAAAGGGCTGGTCACCCATTTAGGTCTACAATAGTTTTGTTACAGGTTGAAAGTGACCGACTCAAATATTCCTACTAAAATGTTCCAAACAAGTAACTGTCAATTACTTTCCGATAAAACAACAACTAATGTGAAAGTATACAAGTATAAATAAGCAAAATAAATTATTTTTCTATCCGACTAAAAATTTAGTTTTTTTATTCATTACGACTGATTCATATGCCATAAGTATCTATGCTAATTAAAAATTATGTGAGAGGTGATATTAACTGATGATATTATTATTAATAGGTATATTTTAATACTAAAATGAAATTAGTATAAAATATTATAAGTAAATGACTATGAATAAAACATTCAGCCCAATAATGTTCAATTTTATCCCTACATGCGTTTGCACTTAATATTAATGCAAAAGTATAATAAATTACTATACAACTTTTTTTATAAGGTTAAATTATTTTTAAAAAAAACAATGGTTTTTGTAACAATCCAGTATCCACCTTTTTAACTCGAATAGTTCAAATAAATTAGATAATAATTAAATAAATTAGATAGGGTTCTAGCTCTAATGAATGTCTCTGAAATTAGCCCCACCATTTTCGATTTTTGAACCAATAAATATTGTTCTGTGCTCGATGTGAGCTATGATGTGCCGCATTAAAAAAAACTAACAGCGTGTCAATTATTATCACGCGTTTGAAGTGAAACTTCATGGGTAACCAAGTAAACACTAAACATAAATGGGTGTATCGAACGAGTTTCCCCCTCAACGCAATCGTACCTACACTACCTACCAGCAGGTTCCGGTTCCCTGCTAGCAATTCATTTCATTTTTGACGGTGTAGGTGTTCGTCAGTTTTTTTTCGTTACGCTGTTGAATGAAATTATTCTCATCGCGGCTAAAGAAGTTTCACGTAAAAAACGCTTTTAATAATTTTAATTTTATAAGTAACTTTTTGAAAAAATCTATTTTCGCTGATAAAAATTGTAATTATCGAGGTAATTTTTAGGGTTCCGTAACTCCATATGGAAACCTATTACTCTGCCTACGATGTCGTCCGTCTGTCAATGTGTCCGTCCGTCTGGCATCTGTCACCTAGGGCTTTATCTCACAAACGGTAAGAGGTACCTAGTTGATATTTTCACAGATTGTGTGTCGTTATGGCATGAATCTTGGCAAATACTAATTATAATTAAATAATCAATTATTTTAATAAATTAATGTTTTTACACGGACAAATGTAAGTGGCGTCATCTTACATGAAACTATTATAAAGATCTATTTGATGATATTAAATAAACATCGTAGATTTTTATATAAAATTAAAATAAATAAATAAAACAAAACAAATTTTGATTTAATCAAGATGAGGTATAATTACGTCTGATTACAACGAGATTTAAATTTTTATTCAACTTGTTTGTTTCCTAAGCACAGCTCATAGAAACTGTCAAAACAAAATAATGTTGTGGTCGATAATGAAGGGTATTGATGTCACAAAAAGACACAACATTATTATATTTCTATTGGAATCAAACCATAATATAAGTCTGTTAAAGTAGCGACTAGCGCGTCATCCGTACTAATTAAATTATTGTAACGTTACAGAACCCCCGTGGCGCGAGTTTTACTCGCACTTGATCTTTTTTTTTCCTTATGGCACCTAGTAGCACATCTTGAGCATATTGCAGCATAAACGTTTTTCCTTTTTTAAAAGGCGTGATCGACTTTTTTCATAAACTGTTTTGCTTAAAAAATTAAATTTTTAAAGGCCTTATGTCGCAACATTCATTTTTTCAAAAATCAAAAATTGAGGGGCCAGCTGATAGCAAATGGAGAGTTGTGTGCAGTTGTATGCCTAATTAAAAGAAAAACACGTTAATACAAAACTTGTTCTGTAATGAAAGAAAAAAATAATAAATTCTGATCTGCTTATAAGCTCTCACGAATATCACACTTTTATTATAGTAAATAAATACAACTGTCCAGGTAAATTTATGAAAGTTAATTTAGTGTGGCTGTTGGCAATCTGCAATGTCCACAGATAGAACTGGACCAACGGAATTGTTTACAGGTGCCATTGGTGTCTGTACAATTGTATTACAACAATACAATCTAAATTCTATGTACTTACTGACACGTTCAAAACTATGATCAGTCTCAATTTTATTGCTTCTGATGATGAGCACAAGTCCTCAACAAAAATACACTAAACCGAAAAGATACGTTGTATCAGTAAAAATTCGAATGATGACCAGTCCTATACTTCCCACCTAGTAAATATTTGCAAAAAATAAACACTCTTTTTTTATTCTTTGAAAAAAAGCATGGCCCTCTTTTTTGTTTGGTGATCTACTGATGGCTAGCTTAATATAGCAAAAATCATGGTTACCTTGATTTACGTACAATTTTTATTTTTTTTTAGTAAAATCTTTTTTTTCTCGAAAACTACACATTTTAGAGAAAAAAAATTCGACTGATGACCAGTCCTATACTTCCCACCTAGTAAATATTTGCGAAAAATAAACACTCTTTTTTTTTTTTTATTCTTAGACTAGGCCCAAATAACCTTAGCTGTTGGTGGTCTTTAAAACACAATTTAATTTTTATTCTTTGAAAAAAGCATGGCCCTCTTTTTTGTTTGGCGATCTACTGATCATGGTTACCTTGATTTACGTTAAATTTTTATTTTTTTTAGTAAAATATTTTTTTTCTCGAAAACTATACATTTTAGAGAAAAAAAATATTTACATTTTTTTCATATTATAACATCTAGAATTCATTTAAATTTTTTTTACCTATGTTAATACGTGACTTTGAGGACGTTTTTTTGAATATCTCAGGATCCACTGAACCGATTTGACTCAAAATCTAATCAGATCTAAGTTAAAGGCTGATAAATACAATAGAACAATCGGCATGCCCGTATGTTGTTCCGTTCTTAAGATATCGAAGGCGAAAAATTGACCACATACACACACACATACACACACACACACACACATACAGACATCAGTCAGAAAATGATCTTAAACGATTGCTAGGGTCTCAAAACGTGAAAATCTGTTAAAATCTCGAAATATTGTTTTCGGACTGAATCCATTACTTCCCTACCATAGTAGAGGTGGGAAGTAAAAATATTTACATTTTTTCATATTATAACATCTAGAATTCATTTATATTTTTTTTACCTATGTTAATACGTGACATTGAGAACGTTTTTTTTAATATCTCAGGATCCACTGAACCGATTTGACTCAAAATCTAATCAGATCTAAGTTAAAGGCTGATAAACACAATAGAACAATCGGCATGGCCGTATGTTGTTCCGTTTTTACGATATCGAAGACGAAAAATTGACCACATACACACACATATACACACAAATACACACACACACATGCACACATACACACACACATATACAGACATCAGTCAGAAAATGATCTTAAACGATTGCTAGGGTCTCAAAACGTGAAGATCTGTTAAAATCTCGAAATATTTTTTTCGGACTAAATCCATTACTTCCCTACCATAGTAGAGGTGGGAAGTAAAAATGTTCAAATTCATAATTTCAACGCAGTTTTTTTCCTCTCAAAATTACAGTCTTTTATAAATACAACATACTTCAGAATCATTCCATGAATTTTTAATTTTGGCTGTTTATTTTTTCAGGTTAAAACTGATTTATTATTTTGTATGCTACCTTCTATATAAATCTATCTATCTATAAAATAGCCAGTTTTCATGCACCTTTACCGGCCGTAAAATGATCAATATTATTATAACACGGCACGCTATCCACAAGGCCACGGCCGCTCTATGCATTTGACGGCTTAAGGTGTATTTTCATGTGACGCTTGACGCTGGTTTCTAGCGTCAAATACGGTCACGTGATAGAATTTCAACAAGGACGCCAGCTCGAAAAAATAAAGCGTCAAATTTAATAAATAAATATCAGGTATTGCAGAAATCTTAATATTATGAACAAACGAGTACGATTTAAGTAACATTTCTTTACGAAGATCTTCACAGGTCAACTGGTTTCTCATCGTAAAAATTTTTTTTTTAATTATGCTTCCAACACATTTGGTTTAAATAGGTAGCGCTATTTTAACAGATACACAATCCACTATTATATAATAGCATATTGAGTAACTTAAGTGTGTTAAATACATCTTTGTACGTCAGGCGCGATGTTTTCAGCACGAGTAGTAGGCGATCGCACACGAGCCTTGACGAGTATGCATCGCGAGCCGCATACGAGTGCTGAAAACATCGCGCCTGACGCATTAAGATTTAGCACACATGTTACACACTATACTTTATTCAAAACGCATGGTTTTAGACTTTAGTTGCATTAATGTCTAGTTACATAATGGTTCATTATGTAACTGTGTTTCATTGTAGCACTGAAAAGCGTTACATAATGGATCATGAAGTTACCAGTCAATAAACGGTTATTTAAGATTCGCTAAACGGATACGAAATAGTCAAAATGAGTGGAAATAGAAATAGATATCTTGTTATAAATAACAAATTTTTCTAATAGGTACAGCAAAATTTATACTAGAGGAACAGAAATGTCGCTTCATCAACATTGATGTTGCTTTGCAGTTTATTTAAATAGTCGACTCTCGCATGTAGTGTGCTTTCAACGTGAAATTGCCATATATAAGAAGAGATCGGTTTCCACTCTCGGGCACTGTGGAGAAATCGGTAACTCACCTAGCCGGAAACTGGGGGTTTCGGGTTCAAGTCCCGACAGTGGTCATTTGATTTTTTCTTAGATATAGCTCAAAAATCATGGCAGCTTAGTCTGAGATATTTATTATTTTCACCTCTAATTGTTATGTGAATAATATGGTGTGGATATAAGGGGTTTTAAATCGATTGATTTTATCATATACCAATTGATGTTAATGTTAAAATGTGAAAATCAAACCTCGGGGTGGATTTTTGAAGTACCATCATTTTTATGTATCAGACAACACAAGAAACACGTCGAAACCAAATTTAATTATGGGCAACATTGGATCAAGTCATCTAGTAAAATATACAATGTCCTTTGTCAATCAATTCGCAGCTTGCTTTACAGTTCAGACACGGTAAAGTTGCGATGCCAGGTCAACGCGGTTAAACTACACACAGGTAACGCGCTGGTACGTAACTTGTCAAACGACACAATTAGCGCACATGTGGGTATTGTAAGCACTAAATCAAATAGTCTGACGTATAGCAGAGCTTACAAAGTACTCTAATTAGGTAAAAAGTTTTAAGCTTAAAGCTAACATATGTACTTCATAAAGAGTATGAAAGCGTGATTTTCACATTTAAAGTTCTCTGTTTTCGAAATTAAATTGATGAATTTTTTATTATTAGTAAAAGTTTTTAATTTGCGTAGAACTATATAAAAGCGACGAGGAAAATTATTGCTGCATTATAAAAGCATGATAAACACGAAAAGTTTTGGTGATCAGACAAAAGCTTTATAAATGTTCAGGTTTGAATCTCTGATTTTTAAAAAAATTCGGAAAAAATGTTAACGTTACTTATTAAAGAAATTCTCGAGAAATATGCACATTTAATATTTATTTCGTCGCTTGTGAAGTTACAGGGAATGGATAACTGAAGAGATAATGCTGTTTCCACCGCTTAATAGGAAATATAAGTTGAAAAAATTGTATCGTACCAAATAATTGCCAGGATTATCTGAACTTAAAATAAATTCATATTTTAAATTCTATTATTTTTAGTAATAATGAATAATATATTAATTATAGATTAAAACCTAACAGAGCTAGAGAATAACTGAGCGAGTGACGATTCAGTTTTTTAAATGGCGTTTCCATTGTTACTCATTACAAGCCCCCAGTTCTCTGTTGCTAATAACTGGTAAAAGTATCAAATTATTGAATTTTCATTATTTCGCAAAAAAATATTTAATTTTAAGGTCACCAATTGCCGGGCTTATGTGGGCCTAGTAGCAATCAATATCTTCAATTTGTAATAAAAATAAATTAAATAAAAATATGAATTGGTACTCGACTCAAATAAGCCTAACAGGTGGAGGTCTTAAAAACAAATCTATAAATAAAACCTATGAACTGAGATTTGTAATAGACGAATCATGAAAACTTCATAATATAAACAACCACATTCCTGTGATCTCGGCTATTCTTCCCAAATTCAAATTACTGTTAATTTGAATTGGTACTATGTTCAGGTAATCTTGATAGTCTATGTTTAAAGTTAGTTTTGTTACACTGGAGCATTTTCAAAATGTATGTATATATAGTGTCTATACAGTCTAGACCTCGGTCTAGACGAAATAGGAAATTTAGAGGAAAAATATACAAAAGGGATTTTGCAGAAAATTTTCGAGGATGGTTCCCTTACTAACATACTAAAAATCCCACCCTTTGCTTCGTCCGCTTAATTTTTTATGAGAGTGAAACTACCCCCAAAAGTGTATTTAGGAGTTTTTTGCCCCTATAAAAGCGTTAGAAGAAGGAGTGGAGGGTGAATTTTTGGTATTAGTTCTAGGGTACCACTCTCGACAACATATCAAAAATCCCACACTCCACCCCTTCTCTTGAATATTTTATAGGAGTAAAAAAACTCCTAAATCTCTCTTTTATACAATTCTTATAACTTAAAAATTTCTCAATCTATAGAGATCGGACAAAAAGCATAGTTTAGACTTTAGAGCATTAAATTTCCTATGGATTCCTTATTAATGGATTTTTTATTCGGTGTAGAAGGTACTCGCACTGCGTGTCAAAAAAATGTAAAATTTGCATTAAAAATCTATGATTATTTCAACTTTGATTGCTTTGATGGGTACGGGATAAAAATCATGATTTTCTTTTTAAAAACGTCATTCTGTTCGAAATGTTATCGGTTTTGAGATTGATAATGACCTTTTTTGTCCTTAAATCATTAGTTCTCAAGATTTTTGCAAAAATAACAGTAGCATGCATTACTGTTATTTGGAAATAATTTATTAGTGCCTATAAAAACAAATATTATCTTTGTAATAAATATACAGGTTGATTCATGACGTCGGGGAAAAACTTCAGAGGGTTATTCTTATAAGTAATTCAAATAAAAATCTTCAAATAAACACATATGTCTGAAAATGCTTTCAAATGGAACTGTAGCCCCTCAAAGTTTATTTCATATAACCCCAATCAATCAATCAAAGATATCGCGTTATCTATATGAGCAGTTGCTAGAACGAATACAGAAATAAGAAAAGACCTTGATGTGCTGTCTCGAGTCAGAGATTCACTCGTCCGACGTTGTAATCTTTGCATTCGTGAGGACACTTCGAAGATTAAGCTAGTATATAGGTACTAAACATTGTCAGTTGTACATATTCGGCATGTAAAGTTCTAAGCTTATACTGCTGAAAGCATCAATTTTCTTTTGATTTGTTATTATAAATAATAATAAATTAAACTGATTTTATGTTCAGATAACCTTGGAAGTTTGTGGCCACAAAAAATGTTACGTTTATTATAAATTCTAAACCCAAGATTTAATTTTACTAAAAACACGGACAATTCGTTTTTCTCATTTTCGCTCTTTTTTCTAGAAAACTAGTCAGTTATTAAATGGAATTATATTAACGAAATGTGTTACTTGGTTTGCAATAATATTTATTTCAACTTTCTGTAGCTATATTTCATAAATGTAACTTCCGTTTTTAAAAACCAACCTCGAGAATATTAAAGTACAATAAATCTCGAGTAATGCAGTTTGCAATGTTTCAAATTACTCATTTATACGTTTTTCTCGTGTACATTAAGCGCTTAAAGCTTCCGAACTGCATCCGGTCTCAGTGGTGAAACTTGCGTCGGATCTGGGATTATCTATGCAACTTAGCGTGCTAATAAAACTCTTAGAGAGTTCTAAGGCAAGAAAGAAAAGTTGGAAAATAACACAGCACGTACAAAAATACACCCCAAAGATCTTAACAAAACGAACCACGCTTTATCTCTGTCCACAAGACAACGTGGAATATGTCGAATTGTGTATAATTTTTTATAGTTCTATTTTATGCGATGCCAAATTATGTAAAACGTTTTGTTCCTGGGTTAAAAGTTTTATAGGCAATATAAAAAGTAAAAATGTTCGAAGTCAATCAAAATTTTAAAAATGATTTTCTCGATTGAATAAAAAACACTGTATTTTACACAACGTTTATGGCTATAGTGTAATATACAACAATTCTTTTAAAATTTTAAAGGCACTTTTTATCTTTGTTTTAAATTTCGATTTTGAAACATTTACCTATATTATTTTTTTAAAGTATTTTTGAGTCAAAAAAAATGTTCAACCAATCGATACAACTGTTAACAATGCTCATTTGAGCTCATTTTAAATAGGTTTCGGGAGTTGGTAGAACTCAGCATGTGTTCCAAATTTAATTAAAAGATATTAAGTTTTTCGAAAGTTATCGTACTAACATTTTTAAAGATTGCTAAGAAAAGTTGTGCCAAGTTGTTCGAAATGATGTGAAACCTCATGATTTTATGGTCCGACCCCTAAATCTCGTCATTCGACCAATACCAGTAGTGTTAATTTGGATAAAAGATAAAAATACTTTACTGTCTTATTTTTTATAAAAAAATTACACAAGAACGTAAAAGAAAGGTTTTTCTATAGTGTACCTGGTGATAATCACCAAAATCAGCTGAATTATTTTCATTTGTTCCGAAACAGAAAAATTTGAAGGTTGACTACTTTGAACAAAAAATAGATATCAATACACTAACAGTACGCCAACAATATTTCAAGGAACGCTTTTTTTTAATTTTAAACTTTTACCATTCATGGGCACCATGAATGGTAAAAGTTCAACCTCCAACTGATACCTATGATATTAAATGACCCCTCTACTCTGACACTAACATTTCTTTTAATTGTAGGTATTTGAAGAACCGTATTAACCAATAAGCGCAAGAGCTGTCAATAAATAAAACGAGTTAGCAACCACCGGTTGTGTGCTTTGAAGTACTTCTCCTTCTACAACTTGAGTACCGCTAAATTAATTCACCATCCATTTTAAATATAGATAAACTCCAAACGGTACAAACTCCTCGAGAGGATCTCATCGTTTTTGCGAGCTTCTTTAGATTTGATTCGCTCGACTTGTGCAGTAGGAACGTACCTTGAAGTGTATAGACCGGCAAACAGCCTTTTCATTGCGGTGAAAAAGGAACAACTGGATCACTATTGTAATACACGCCCACTGGAAGATTAATTAGTAATCATTATCCTTTTACTCTCAGGCTATACATAATACCCTTGTAATATGCAATTAAAACACTAGATTTAGTTATCACTTCTGAACCAGCAGTTTTAATGATCTAGCCGTTACCTGCATTCTCAGACAATTCGGTAGGTATAACGTTTAATTTACCAAAAATCGTAACTAATATTATAAATGCGAAAGTGAGTTTGTTTGTTTGTTTGATCGTTCCGCTTTCACGCCTCAACTACTCAACGAATTTCTGTGACATTTTGCACACGGGTAGCTTTTGCAATAGAGATGAATATAGGCTATAACAAATAGCCGACCCGGCTTCGCCCGGGTGAATATCGAACGTAATCTCCGAACGCGATTTCTCTGTAACTATACTGAACGGATTTTGTTCCGATTTTCACGATTAGATAGATTGATTCACGAGGAAGGTTTAGATGTATAATTGAAACTGGCCGGCCCGGCTTCGCCCGAGTAAGAATCGGGGGCTATCTCAGAAGATCGATTTCAAAATTTGTTTCACTGTTCGATAGATGATACTTTGCTTTATATAGGCTATAATAACTAGAGAGAACGAGCGAAGCGAGTGAGTACCTAATGTAATAATAAATCATAAGTTCATAGCACCCGGGCGAAGCCGGACTGGGCCGCTTGTATTACATAAGCTTCTTTACCTTGTGATCTGGTACCTGTGTGATATAGTTATAGTAACTTCGATAGAAGTCAAAAGAGTGATTCGTGTTATATTTCTTGGGAAAGTAAAAACGTGCTGTGGTTGTCTAAAAAAAAAAGACCGAAGAGAATTCAGTGGTGCTACCATTTGAAACTGAAAATATCTCAATTTTTCTCAAGATGTTTAAAAATTCATTAAAAATTATTTTTTTCAAAAATTAAAAAAATATTTATACTTTCTTTTTTATTTATTGTTATTTCAAATAAGTATAAAATATTTTTTCAAAAATCTGATTTTGAGGAAACACAACTATAAAAGACTTTCTAAAATGAATTCATTGCATCGAAAGTGTACATTTTACAACACAACATTTTGGAATAAATCTATTATACCTACCCTAAAGTATTGTACAAAAATTAGTGTTGCCGTCTAGACAAAGTCTTGTCTTATCTTGAAATATCAAGACTTCACTAAGTCAAAGTCTAGATTAACAAACTCTTGTCTTGTCTAATATCAAGACTCTAGATTATTTTCAAGAGTCTAGATTAGTAGTAGTAGGTAAAGTAAATCTTTACATACTATTACTTAGTTTATCTAGACTCTTGAAAATTGTCTAGAGTTTTGGCAAGAGTCTTGATCTAGATAAAGCAAGTCTTGTCTTGAAAATCTAGAAAAGACAAGACAAGAGTCTAGAAAGTCTAGATCTAGACGGCAACACTAACAAAAATGTTAGTTATTTTACAATTTTTACTAAAATTTTTTTGCTGCTACCGGGGACATACTGTTTTTTTGCACAGGTAACTGCTAGTATATTTACGTACTATTACACTGGTGTGTTGATAAAAATATACTATCAATACATATTATAAATAAAATTAAAAAAAGGTCCCCGCCGCGTCTGTTTGTCTGTGCCCGATTTTGTTCTGGTTTTCACGATTAGATAGATTGATTCAGGAGGAAGGTTTAGATGTATAATTAAAGCTGGCCGGTCCGGCCTCGTCCGGGTGAAAATCAGAGGTAATCTCAGAAGACCGATTTCAAAATTTGTTCACTGTTTGATTAGATTGTAATAGATTGATTAGATTGTAATAACTGGAGCGAGCGAGCGAAACGAGTGAGTGATATATAAATAAAATATAAATTCATAGCTTCCGGGAGCGAATGAGCGAAGCGAGTGAGTAGTATATTAATAAATTATAGGTTCATAGCATCCGGGAGCGAACGATTGAAGCGAGTGGGTAATGTATAAATCATAAATTCATAGCACCCGGGCGAAGCTGGACCGGGCCGCTAGTACCTATATAAAACTGAAATAATGTACGCTTTCATTTGATAACCTTAATGATAGATGGCGAAAAATAAAATACTACGAATGTATTTATTTAACAACTGTCAAAACAAAAAGTTTCGAATAACAGCCATTAATCGCAATGGAGGTCATATATTATACAAGTGAAACTGATTTTTATATAATTAATTAAAAACCAATAAATGAACTTCACAGCCATACCTATGTTTAAAATTGAATTCTTTAAATTTTTTTACCAAAAGTCAAGAGAGATAATTACAATTCATTGGTCATGACAATAATATAATTAATTTAATCGTTGTATAGGCAATACTGTTGTTTCCGTCGATTATAGGTATTTAGTAACCATAATCGTTCAACCTCTGATCATACAAAAGTCTACTGGACAACACTACTTAAAATTTATTATTGAATTTAACAGAAAATATTATGAAAAATGTCAAATCGGTGGCAGACTAATTAACTTTTTTTTGTGATATGTTGTTATCAGTATCTCGAATACTTCTCAACACTACTTGATGAAATTTATACAGATTATAGAGACTATCAATTACATGTTTAAAACTAGCGGCCACGTCCGGCTTCGCCCGGGTGCTAAGAAAGCCCAGGTGCAATACACTACTCACTCGCTTCGCTCGTTCGCTTGAATATTATAATTACATTACTCACTCGCTTCGCTCGTTCGCTATATATATAAACCTTTCGGGAACAATTCCGTCATACATGATTTTTGCGTAACTTTAATCGTTTACGCAGCGCACGTAACGGAAGCTCTCAAAAGGAATAATTTTTCCCGTTTTTGCAACATTTTTCATTGATGCTCCGCTCCTATTGGTCGTAGCGTGATATTATATAGCCTATAGCCTTCCTTGATACATGGACTATCCAACACAAAAATAATTTTTTAATTCGAACCAGTAGTTCCTGAGATTGATTAGCGCGTTCAACCAACCAACCAAACAAACAAACAAACAAACAAACTCTTCAGCTTTATAATATTAGTATAGATTATCATCGTCTGCCTTTCAAATTTTTGTGCATACCTGGCAGACCACTTTCCAAATGGATAAATGTTCAATATGAGGTTTACAAGGTAAGCAAAAAAATTTGAAAGATTTTCGTTTAGGTTTTCCTGTAAACTATGCCCTATATTCCCTATTTTTTTCAAAATTTTAGGCTCAATAGTTTCGGAGATAAGGGGGAGAGATCGGACGGACAGACAGACACGAGGGTGATCCTCAAAGGGTTCCGTTTTTTCACACTTTTTTACTATTTATTATGAAAGGAGGGAAATAAAACTAATATCTTTCAAAAGGTACTGTGCCATAGATGTGCAGAAAAAAATTATATGGGAAAGTAAGGCACGGGAGAATACGACAAGCGGTCGAATTTCGACCATAGGCGATACTAATGGCCGGTTTATCGTAAATTTTAATCATGATGTTTTTTAATCACACTCTTAAATTTTGACAGTTACGTGTTCATTGGTTGCTGCGTTTCGTTACCATAGCAACCCGTCATTTAACAGTGTGATTAGAAAAACATCGTGATTAAAATGTGCTATAAACCGGCCATTATACTGATAGTACAGTAAATAGAGACACAAAAATCGCGTTTACTAAAAAAAAATACTTAATGGCTGAAATTTTGAGGAGGTGTTCGGGGGCATGTCCTGAGTCTAAAACCAAGTTTTCGTATTCGAGGGGGTGGGGGAAGTTACATCCCCCGGTCAATATAGGGGTAAGTTTGTTTTAATTTTTTATCTTCGTTGCTGTTGCCCGTACAGTCAAGTCCAAGAGATCAAACTTGTAGGAAATGAAATTATCTATCTAATGATAATATAATCAAGGTCATAGGTCGATCAGGTCAATCACAATGGTTGGTAAAAGGTCAAAAGTGAGGGGTAGTTTTATTTATTAATGTTCACAAAATTAGAATGAAAACTTCAGATAAGACTTGTAATCTAATTCTTTCTATAAAAGTCGATCAATTTTCTGACATTTCAAAATAAAACTTAATAAAAATTTATTTTTCTATTCCAATTTCTCAAGAACACTGTTATTGTATAAATTTAGGACATCCTAATATCTCAAATAATAATATTAAACTAGGTTTTATTTTGAAATGTCAGAAAATTGATCGAATTTTATAGAAAGAATTAGATTACAAGCCTTAACTGAAGTTTTCATTCTAATTTTCTGAACATTAATAAATAAAACTACCCCTCACTTATGACCTTTTACCGGCCATTGTGATTGACCTGATCGACCTATGACCTTGATTTGATTATCATTGGATAGATAATTTCATTTCCTACAAGTTTGATCTCTTGGACTTAACTGTACGGGCAATAGCAACGAAGATAAAAAATTAAAACAAACTTACCCCTATATTGACTGGGGGATGTACCTTCCCCCACCCCCTCGAATACGAAAACTCGGTTTTAGACTCAGAACATGCCCCCGAACACCCCCTCAAAATTTCAGCCATTAAGTTTTTTTTTTAGTAAAATATACCGTTTTACTGTACTATGATAAATAGTAAATACAGAAATACACATTTCACCTGCACGTCAACCATATTTTCCCCCGTACTCCCACCATTAGTTTATAGTTTTAGAAAATTGTGGGTTTTAACCCGGTAAAGAATCACGCATTTGGTATAACTTTAATTGTATGCCGTATGCTATTAAGATATTTGGCGTCGATCCTGGCTATGAAAATAACTTTTAGAACAAGCGCAAATATCTATAAACTTTTCGTATAAATCAATAATAAAAGTTTCGCGTTCAATCCTCAACTGGTCAAGCACACTTCATAAAAAGCTCAGCTTAATTAAATTTTCACACAACACAAACTTCCTTATGAAAACACACAATTCCGTATTTTTTTACTAAATCGCTTTTTTTCGTAAAACTGCTCTGTCGCAAAACAAAATTGTTCAGGCAAACCGGTTATTAAAGCTTATCTTTAACTCTATTATTTTAGTCAATTATCTGATCAAAATTTTCCCTTTGAAAGCAAACATACTTCCATTTTATATACAAACAGACATATCTGTGGACACGTAGCAAATTCGCTTATGTCCAATGCTTGCGGAGTTTTTTTTGTATCTTCAGATATTTCACTTTAAGAATATTCTCTACGGAAAGTGATCCCTTGCACTAGGGCATGCAATTCGAATATTCGAATATTCGAATACAGCGAATATTCGGCTGCATTTATTATTGGAATAGTAATTCCTATTATTCGAATTATTTGTTAAGAATTAAAATTGTTTAAAAACGGTTTACGGCGGCGCTAAAACATCTTACAAACGCTACATTAGTTCTAAGTTCGCGCTAGGGCGTGGGAGGGGAATCGAAACGGGGCGAGGAAAGTTTTTTTTTTGTTAATTACTGCATGTTTATTTGATATAACTATTTACTTACGTTACGTTACGTACGTGTACTTAATAGCTTGATTTGCTCTTCGCACGTGCTAATAGACGTATTATTTATTTGTGAAGTATTTTTTTATAGGGGAGCAATATCCCATACTTTTGTGGTACTAATTAATAAAAATGCGTCTTAGATGCTCATTTAATATTTTTGTTTGAATAGGAAAAACAGAAAGAAAGAATTTTGAATTTTTTTGATTACTTAAATATGTTCATTTGATCTATGGTTCTCGGAAGCTATGTGCGCTCTAATATTTAGTTGATTTGATCTGAATTTTTACGTAACTAAGTAAAGTAAAAATGATTATTTGATCTCTTTTTAATTAGAAGTAAGCTGCTTTTGTTGTTAAAATATTGATTGGATTTATGGACGTGCAGTAGGCGTGTTGATTTTAAATAATTAAAAGTCATTTATTGAAGTTCCAGTGTTTTTATTATTTTTACCAATTATTCGAATATATTCGAATATATTCGAATATTGGCTAAAATTTGAGCGAATATTCGAATACCTGAAACATCCGAATATTTGCATGCCCTACCTTGCACTCATCTCAAATTCTTTCCCCTCGCCTAAAAACGGTAAGTGCTTTCCCAACGCTATTTTTAAAGTTAAATGGTTCGGGTAAACGCTAAATTAAGGATCGAGAATCGTACTACATGTGAAAAATTGAAAAAAAAAAACAAAAATTCCTGGAAAGACTTACAACTTTTTAAAAATTACGTTATCATACACATGTAGCCAAACTTCTTTTCAAAAAATTCGCCTATATAGGATCTGTAGGTGGATTCTTGGCTCTTCATTTGACGCTTACCTGTACTCTAATAGCGTCGGGGAGCGGTAAGCGTTTTAGGGGCGAGGGGAAAGGATTTGAGAAAAATAGTGGAAGGGGTGACTCCCAGTATTGAATCCTTTTTAGTTTCTGACCAATTAAACAGACAAGTATTTTACAAAATAATTATATATTAAAACAATCAACGTTTCGGCCAATATGATAGCCCTTTTCAATAATTAGTCAGAAACTTTCAGTAAAATAATTTTTACGCAGACGTTTATTTATTATGTTCAGATATATTTTTCAATTGCATTGTATTTAACTTCTAGGTCAATTTTTAATGTACACTGAATTTCAGAAGAGCTTTATAATTACTCTCAGTGGGTATGTGGGTCATCCAGTAGTCTATTTTCGTTGCAAAACCATTTTATTTAAAAATAAATATACGCTGGTGATTTAATTACATCTGACACAAGTTTATTAAGAAGGTATTCCAAAGCATGTTGTTGGTAGCGCTGTCTCTTTTTATGGCAGATAAAAATTGAAAACTAAATAAATAAATGATCAGGATGATAAAAATTAAAATTATTCACCAAAAAACTGACATACGCCATTTTGCCTTATGTTATAAAAATGGGCGTTATTCAAAATCACTTACAATCTTTGTAAAAGGTATACTTCTACAACTGAGATGTCTATCGAATATTTTTTTAAGATGACTCCAGTTTACGTTTAAATTATTCATTCATTTTAAATGTTATTATTAATTTAAACTGTACGTGCTTTCATATTTTTAGTGTTTTCATTTTCCAGGAGCACGTAAAAAATATAAAATTAACTTCTTTTTACATAAACATTATGGACTTGGAAATAAATTTGTGTAGATCTCAATGAACGACGGATATTTTTGCAAACGAAATCCAGAGTTCAAATTTAAAAATGTTAGAGATATCATTTTTTTTTAGTTATTGTTAATTAAGTATTGAGAGAGAAACTAATACAAGTACCTATATATTATGTTCGATTTATAATAATGGTCATATTATAATCTGTTTCATTTCTTCTAGAAATTAGAAAATTTAGAAAAAATTAAATAAACATTCAATTTTTGCTTGAGGAATCGCAACCTGAAAACGATTCCTTTTAAACAGAATTTTAGTTAAAAAAAATCTTGTCGACAATTACTGTAGAAGTGAACTGGTAGCTTTGGTATTATGAGAGAGAGAAAGATAAAGCGTCTAGTGTATTGCTGTGTTTGATTCCAATCTGATTTGATTCCAAGCTGATACAATAATATAAAATGAATCATATTATATGAAAGGCAGAAAAAGGACATTTCTAGTGAAATACATCACAAGAATTGCCTTGTCAAAAACGCGGTTCACATTTATCGAAAGCCGATCTGTACGATATGATACAGTGTAAAATCTTACCTAATATTAATTTATTAAATAGATAAAAATATTTTGTCTTTAAAAAAATGGTTACAAATTAAAGTTTTAAATAGTGTACCCGGTGCGAAACACCACAAACAACTGATTTATTTTTTTCAAACAACGCCTGGGATTTTCGCTTATCTTTAATATTCACACGGTAATAGACACCACCATTATTCCAGTAGCTCGGAGGTATTACAATTTTCTAAAAGAGTTCCAAAAGTTCCATAAAGTTCGATATGCTTGCAGTTTGCGTTACTCTAAACAAACTTAAGAAACACGACATTCCTTAGGGATTAATTTTGTAGCCCACATTATTCTTTATTCACAAGAATACACTGTGATCAAGAATAATTGTATAACAGGAAAAACAGTAGAATATCCGAAAAATTTTAGATTTTGAAAAATAGCACATTTTTTCATTTTTTAGCTTAAAAATTGAATTAAGAAAAAGACACGTTTTAAAGGCCAAATTACATACATAGTGCCGTGTCCGTTCAGTGCCGCGAACGTATATCAGTGTCAGTAAAACATAATATCGGCGCCTGACGCTAATGACCTGAGATGTCGACGCGTCTATAATCTACAATAAATAAATAAAAATATCGGCGCCCTTAGTTTAAATTAACACGTTTACACACGTCCGGCACATTGACGTATTTTACTTTCAGTGTGGCTTCAGTATCCGTACTGTGATAATTTATAGCAGTTTTTACTAATGTGTTTTCTAGTGTAGGTAGTGAGAAATTAATGTGAAATGAAATGATTTATTTATTGTAAATTATAGACGCGTCGACAACTTAGGTCAAATGAATAACGAAATCACCGAAAACATTGTACGGATTATGTGTGAATAAATAATAATAATAAGAGTGGTTGGAACCTTTGCCGTCGGGATGCTTTTAAAGGTAAAAAAAATATTTCTTTGTAAAACTGAAATTCGGCACAGGGATAATTTACTGAATATAATTTATTTATTATTATACTATTTATTATTTAAAAGCGCTCCGACGTCAGAGGTCCCGACTGCTGACTTAATTATTTACACCCTACATACTAGCTAATCTAAAAATATCATGCTTTACAAAAATCTTGCAATTTTTGGCCACGAGCTCTTGGACTATAAGTTCAATGCAAAAATGGATGTATATATTTCAATTTTTTTTAATAAATCAGTCCTTCACGATGCCTCAATCTAGTCATTGCACCTATGTATCGAATAAGATTTCACAATATTAATAATTGTTAAGATTAATAGCCCCTTTCCCACATTACGAATTCACTATTGCCCATACTCATAGTTAACCCTTAAGGTAAGTGATAAGGGTCCCTTTGCTGAGGGTCACTTAAGTGCTGAGGGTACCTTATACAAAGGAGCGTTTCATAGTCATTTCCTTGAGTGAGGGAAGAATTATAGTAAACCTCCATGATTTTTTCCTTTAGAACAGTTGGTCATACTGCAGACCGATTGTGTTTAGTTGCCATTTTTGATATAAATGCATGTTTTTCATGTGTTTTACTGTTTTTACTTTTTCGACACTTAAGGGACATACTATCCACCCTTAAGGTGAGGGTGATGTAAGGGTCCTTACAGACGTCAATTTTGACTATGAAACGCATATTCGATTTGAGGGTATGAGTAAGTGTCCATAACTACTTAAGGGTTAACTATGAATACGGCCGTAAGGGACATACTATCCACCCTTAAGGTGAGGGCGATGTAAGGGCCCTTACAGGCATCAATTTTGACTATGAAACGCATATTCGATTTGACGGTAGAGTAAGTGTCCCTTACTACTTAAGGGTTAACTATGAATACGGCCGTAAACTATTTAGTGAATTACTATAACATATAGTTGTCGTAATAACAATGTTATACAGGAAAAATGGTGGCATGTGTAAACAAATTTTTCCTATATACAGCATCGTAATGTTACGACAAATATATGGTGTAGTAATTCACTAATTACTTTCGTGAATTCCTAATGTGAGAAAGGAGTTACTATTCTTAACGTGTATTGCGTACCCGCAATTATCCTATTTTCTTATACAATTAATAATGTTTAAAGTGTACGCTTTCCTCAGGATATCGACTATTCGACGTACAATATGCGAAAAAGTAGTGTTTCTTTGACATTGTGAATACATTTTGTGTTCCTTTATGGTTAAAAAAAATATCGTAAATAAAATTAGTATACTTACTGCATAAATTAAACTTAATGAGATAAGAGTTGAAAATATGTCTCTACCACAAATACTCTCTTTGGCGTTTGATTGAAGTACAGCACTCAAGAAAATGGTTCACTCTACATAGCTTTTTTCAAGACACGGTGTATAATCACTTGGAAATGTGCACCAATATTTCTGAACGATCGATTGTCATCAAAGTAGATGGCCGAATGTATATTCTGAACGCCGGATATTAACACCCTAGCGCACCGACAAATTTATAGGATGAATTTGGAGGAAAAGTAAAGAAAAAAGTTCATATCAACATGTGTCCGGAAATTTTCCGTTCATGAGAAAAAAGTCCGGAAGTGTTGCCTCACCCCATAACCAGAATTTTTCAATCAAATAAATCCCTCAAATAAAGTTCGGAATATTTACGCTCCGTGTAATTTTATGAATGTTAATAGCCGTTATGCGCAGCTTTGTCCGTGCCCTCCATAACATAGCCAATGTAAAAATAAAGTGACGTAATAAAATATATAACTTATTTTTGCCTTCTTGGAACTCCATTTACAGCGGTTAAATGCTAAGTTAAAAATCGTTCCTACTTAGATACAGTTACTAGAGTTTACAGCGCTCGTGCGTTCACTATATTTAATACCGAATTTTCCCCGTTGTTATATAATACTATATAGTTCACGTGGGGAAATCATAGGAAATTCAAGTTAGGCATGTAATTTTTACTTTGTACGATACAAAGCTTCATTATATAAAACAATCAAACATAAATTTAGGCCCAAGTACCTGCAATTGTTTATAATAATAAAAAACGTATTGTTGCAGGGAATATAATATTCACAATTACCTCTTTTTACAAAATTTGACGCGATGTAACTCATAAATGGTTAATTCTACGAAAATGTTCCTTGAAATCAAGTTATAGGGAATTTAATTCTCCACAAAAAAGTTTCTTACTATTTTTGTCTTATCATCAACGGTTCGCAAGAAATATGGATTTGAACTTTTTGCAAAGATGGCGACTTTTGCACAATCTTTTAGGCTGCGACAACTTGGTGAAATGCTCAAAAGACACCCCCGAATAATTAAAAAAAAAACTTACGGGATCCATGCAAAAATGTGTAATTTTACTGGATTATAGTCACAATTTCTGCACAGAGCACTTCTATCTAATCCACTGGTATGGAGGTACTTGTAAACGGATGACCATATGCCGTTAAGAGTCCTATTATAACGATAATATGAGGATACGGCAGGCGAAACGGAAAATATCCAGTGTTCATTATGTATGTTATTATAATGAATTTCAGCGGGGTTCAGTGCAGTGGCACACGTTTTTTATGCGCGTACACACTTTGACCTACAAACTACATTGAAGCATAGGTAGTCGTTCAAGTGTCGTTAGTAGCAGCTACGTTGGCTCAATGTAGAACCTGAACCTGTCTTCCATTCTGTTACCTTCCATTCCCAACAGGATGTGGGTCAGTGGCGGTCCGAAGCCAATTAAAGGCTACACCGTGGATCAAAACTTCATTAAATATGTATAGTCGATGCCAACGAAATTCGTATTTCATTTATTAGGAAATAGTTGTTAATAAATATTATTATTTGTTTATTGATAAAAATCGTTCCGCCCTTTTTGAAAGGAGCGACAAACATAAAATGTGTATAGGCTATTTAATAAGCTAGAAATAAAAACTACTCTACTTTAAAAAACTAGGGTGTGAAGAAATTATTAGTCCTATTCGTAAATAAATTCACATATTAGTGAATAACACAATATATCAGATGACATATTATCGCCATGATATTTAATAGAAGGCTATAACATAAGAAAAATGTAAATGCCACTGTCGGGACATGAACCCGAAACTCCCGATTACGCGTCAGGCAAGTTTCCATTTACTCCACAGTGCCAACAGTAGACAATTTTAATTTCTCTTATATATATAATATATGCACAGTGTACCGCAGAAAAGCACTTAGTGCGAGAGCTATTTTTATTAATGGCTGGACGCCTTATAAATCAAAATACAGAATATCTTTAGGTTTTTTTTTACATTTTTCTTGTATCATAGCCTTCTATTAAATATCATAGCGATAATATGTCGTCTGATATATTGTGTTATTCACTAATATGTGAATTTATTTACGAATAGGACTAATAATTTCTTGATTAATTATAATACCGTAAAAAAACCTACAGATACTCTGTATTTTGATTTAACTAGGGTGTGGTTTTATGAAACCACAGTGCAAGTGATTGCCATAACCCTAAACGCTTGTAACCCACCGAAAGTATTTTGTTTACGTGGTTTTGCTACTATAATTTGAACCCTGATCAGTATAGAGACGAACGTAATAATCCAGATTCTAGGAGTGGGTGATACAAAACGTATATAGATAAACAATAATATATCGTAGGAATATCCTAAAATTGTATAGCAGTCTGTACTGAAACTATATACCAGGCGAAACACTATATTAATAAAATAGCAATAGCTATATTATAGGTACTCTATTCATTTTCAAGCCGAAGTAAATGTAAACTAACTATACAAATATATGTCGTTCGAATGTGCGTACCGACCAATCAGAACTCAAGAAACAAAGCTACACACAAAATATGACGCACATAATACCTACATGTATTACATAGATGCATACGAGTACATAGATTTTTATTCACATAAAGCCAAGACAAGTACAAGGATTAGTATAATATTATATAATACGGAAAAAGTATCGATTGGACGTGACGTGTGCCATGACGCTCGACACGCGTAATCGAACGGGAAAAACACGAGGCTAATAAATTTTCACTTAAAAAATTGTTTTTGCAATTTTATTGGCTAGAGAGTTTTATGTTATAAATTACTTTTTAATGCGATTTGTTTTAGCACAGGGTCAATGTTTATTGTATAGGTAGGTTGTCTACATTGTTATTATTATTAATTCTGAACATACCAAATTTTATTATCGCAAAAAGAGTTAACTATATTTTTTTGATTAAGTAATATACGAGGTAATATATATCGAGAGTAATATATAGTAAGTATACAGGTTTGATATTTGAAAAATTTATTTTGATTTCAATATAAACATTTACACAAATTTGTCTTTTCGTTTTATATGAAACGCTTTTTTATTATCGTTTAGAAAGTTTCGGTCTCATGAACTAGTTCGAGGTTTTTACAAACCGTAACCCTTCAATCGTATAATTAATGTTAGCTAACAAAACTCTTTATAATTAACTCGTAAGCTAACAAGAGTAGCAAACATTCATAAGGTATCTTGTTAGTTGTAAATAGATTACTCAACAAAATTAAAGGTCCTTTTCATTAAAAGCACAATGACATTGTGCAAAATGTCACTATTATTTATATGTTATTTCAACGAAATGTAAATTTTAATCAAACTTTTAAAACTTGTGCTCAGACAGACAAACTGCTGATGTCAATTTTTTCTATATGTTTAACCAGAAAAAAATTATTTGCGGAATTTTGTGAAAATTTTATTCAAAGCCCAGTCATTTTAGACATAAGAACGAACAATCTAGGAAATAATTCCCAATTAGCTCAATTTTTGTATATGCGTTGCCAGATATTCAAATTTCAAGTTCACAAAAAACGTTTTTTTGCGAATTTCTCGGTCCCGTTTCATTTTTATTAAAAAATGGTTATTATCAATCTTGTAGAAAACAAAATTCTCTACAACTATTGTGGAAATACTTTTGGTTCACGATTCATATAGTTTTATTTATTTAAGTACTCGCGGCTTCCTCCACCTCGATTTTACATAACGGAATTATGCTGCTTCCCGATGGCCTAACATAGTGATTTGTACCTTTAATTTTAAGTTGAACGTCTTTAAGCTAACGAATAATAATAATTTTATTGAAATTAATGCAATAGTTCTCTAGTTATCAGCAACCGAATATACAAACCGACAGCAGTCAAACAGACAAACAGACAGACAATGTTTTTTTCGAAAAATGGCATCAATTACAAAGACTATTCGTAAAGGAATTTTGTAAAAAAAATTTACAGGACTTGAGAGAGCACGAAGAAAGAAAAAAAAGTGCGTTATGCGATATGTGAATGCATAGTCATACTTTTCCGCGCTCTCTCAACCCCTGTACATTTTTTTTACAAAATTACTTTATGAATAGTCTTTATAATCTATGTCAAGTAGAAATATTGTATTTTCAAAAAAAATTGTCTGTCTATCTGTTTGTATGTTTGGTTGCTAGAGAACTACTGCATTAATTTCGATAAAATTATTATTAATCATTAGCTTAAAGTTCAACTTAAAATTAACGGTACAAATCATTATGTAGGCCATCGGGAAGCAGCATAATCCCGTTATGTAAAATCAAGAGGGAGGATGTCGCGGGTACTTAAATAAGTAAAACTATGAATCGTAGACAAACAATATTTATACAAAAATTGTAGAGAATTTTGTTTCTACAAGATTGATAACCATTTTTTACTAAAAATGGAACAGAACCGAGAAATTCGCAAAAACCCGTTTTTCGTGAACTTTGGCTTTGAATAATTTTTAACGCCGTGGTGATCTCGTTCTCGATTTTTAAAATTTTATTTAAAACATCAAAATAAAGCGATATAAACAACGAAGGATCAAATTTGTTAGATCAGAAAGTCTAATTTCACTGAACTATTGCCATTCGGAGTTAAACTCTGTTTCACTTTATTAATTATTTGATCAATTTTTGGTACAATTTTTCTTAATCAAGACAGACTTACAAAGTTAAAGAAAACTGTATTCGTGTTCGCACATAATATAGAATGTTGTTGCATGCTGAATGCAACTTTCAATACAAACGTTATTGACGTTATATTAATAGATATATCGTGAGTTTTCGGTTTTTTTTCTTAAATTAAAATAATGTCAAAGATACTAATAAAATATAGATTTAACAAAAACAATAATTCTAACTACAATAGTTATAATGATATGTAAAAGCAAACATTTTAATTAATAATAATTGGATTTTTGAAATTTAAAATATTAAATTTTTTATTTTCTTTGTAAAGAAATTAAAAGGGTATAGATATTAGATACCTAAGCTATTTCGAAGCTATTAAAAAGTTAAAAATGGTGTATACAAATGTTCATTCGCTTTCGAACAATAAAGATGCTTCAAAAATATATCGCGTGAACAAACTGAAATACACAATTTTAAGAGATACGCCAGTGAGACAGTCACATTCATAGATATATGAAACTACATATCTAAAGAACGTCATCTCTAACAACAAATCAATTTCTGTATCACAGCAACAAAACATCTGGTCTCAGCATGTTAGGTGAAGAGAAATGTCAGTCAGCATAAAGGAAAAGCTGTTTTACCAAAGACGATAGCGACAAGCTATTCTACCGTAGTGATGGGACTCGAATTGTGTTTCACTCGAGTGACTCGAGTGGTTTTTATTTTACTCGCACTCGAGTCAAATTTATTTTTATTCGGCTTTCGAGTGACTCGGGTCAACTCGAGTGAGAAGTACAAGTTAAGACATGCTTAGCCGATGTATGACATACAATATACATGCCTTAATCTTTTATTTGAAATTCAGTTTGAGTTGTTTTATTTGTTAAAATGTTTGTGTAAACTGTAAAGCTGTTTGCTAATAATTCGTGTTTAAAATGAGTGAGAGCTACACTGAATGTGGTTAGTGGTTACTCATTATTAATATTATGACCTGCCTTTATGTAAAAAAATGACTCGAGTTACATTGTTGCTCGAATAACTCGAATCAATCTTCACTCGAGTGAAGAAATTGTCACTCGAGTCTTATTTTTACTCGAGCGGCATTCGAGTGACTCGTTTTGCACAGGCGAGTCCCATCACTATTCTACCGTGCGTTCCAACTAAATAGAGACAAAGTCGTACAAACATAATATAGTCATAATATTATATAATATAGCTCCCTGGTGCAACGAAACTCCCAAATATCAAAACAAAACTGGCACAGGGCTGAACTGCACTAGGAGAATTCGCCAACAACTTAACAAGTGGTTAGATTGACATGAGGTTGGTTTTAGATTGCCAACATTTGATGTTGTCATTGTAATTGATTTTACACACCAATTTTCTAAATTGTGATGGTTATATAGCGTGGTTTTGATCACAAAACGCGAACTGTGACTATTTACGGTAGATTTTGATAGTGTCAGATCTTTTTTGGACAGGCTGAAAATTGTGACGTTGGTTCGCTATTTGTAGTGGCGATTTCTTGGATTATTTGCAAGTCGACCAATGAAGTATTTTATAGGATCGCTTCTGCTAGTTAATTGTTGTCGGATTATAAGAAAATTAATCCAGGCTGTTCAATTGCATATAATATGCCGCGTTATCGTGTAGCAATCTCGAATCACGATGAAATTCACATTACATATTATATCGAGAATGTAATGAGTATTCCAAAAAATAAAATTCAAAACTCTGAAATAGTTAAAGAAATTTTCAATTATTGGGAAGGTGCCAACATTTCAAACATTATGACGGAAACTAACACGCTTTAATATATAATACACATTCAAACCGCCTACTATCGTAACTAACCTATAATAGCTTACGATGTCATGTCAGGTTATATTATAATATAGAGAACGGGTCGCAGTACAAAATCGATGTCCGATATCTCTGTGCTTTCTCTTCTGCACTTTGCTGCTTTATTTCAGAAATACCCCCTTCCTGCACACTTGTGAAAGCAACAACGTGCACGGGGGAAATCCTGACTTAGAGAGCATTAACTTAAGATGATCATACTGTACTATACCTATAGGATATATCTACATTTCAGTTAAAGCACGAGTAAATTGTCTGGCTTATGGTGGGGGCAGGAGAAATCCCATCGCGCTGCCCCAATAAACTAACATAGCTCCTTTAACAGTTCTGTTCCTTCATGTTCTAAATTAATAAAGTAATGAAATTAGAAACTAAATTTAGTTACTCACTAAATTTTAACTTGTGTTTGTTGCTCTTAGATTCTCAAATTCTTATCTGAGAACTGGAAAGAATCTAATTTATTTTCAATTTAGTATTATAACCAAGAATAAACCGAAAATGTGAATTAGTACTAGGGCTAAAAATCTTTTAAATCTATATTTGGTAGAATCACACGGCATGTATTGGTATTTTAGTCGAGTATAATAGATACCTACTCTAGACCAACGTTTCCCAAACTTTTCCATTGACGGAACACTACGCAAATCCTGAAATTTTAACGGAACACCTTGAGTATTTTATAGGGTAAGTTTCAAACATTTTTTAACTTAGCGTAGCATTTAAAATCATACGAGGTTTATATTATTAAATTATTTACATAATTTTTCACGAAACCCTCTTCCAAACTGTCTGTGACGTCAATAAAATATAATATGTTTACATAGATTTGAATTTCTTTTCATTATTGTTAAATCCGCAATTACATTGCAGTTAATTAAATTCATTACGTTTTGACTAATCCAAAAAACAGGGAAAATTAATAGGAAAAGAATAGATTTAGGTATACATAATAAAAATAACGTAATATCTACCTCTATAAATTCGTTTTCTTTCGAGTTTTTTTCAACCATTTTGTTTGATACTAAGTCGAGAGAACGGATTTTTACACATTTTGTTTGTTTTTTAGTTTGCACCGGTAAAAATGGCTAATAGATCGCACTTGGTAGATACGCTATTGTTGGTATTCAAACTTAAAACATTAAGTATATATTTTACTCTGCTACACTCGGGATAAAATAGGGTTCCTATTTGTTTATTCGGACACAACGCAAAAACTGCTTAATCGATTTGCAACAAAGGTCGATCTAAGTTGGAACTTAGACTACCTATCATATTAGAATTTCAGTTGGGACTGAAAATTATGGATGAAAAATCATTCCCTGCGAAGAACGGGTATCTTAGATAGTATACAGCAAATACCACGACTCAGATTATTACAAAACAAATCATTCCCGTTCCAAAGAATGTTGGGGACAACAATTTTCGACAAGGACGACAGTAGTTCGCAACTTGATGTATATAACAAATGTAGTCTGCAAAGAGTATTGTTCTACAATCTAAACTCTGGAGTAGAATGAACAATTCCTTTTGTTTACTTTTATGCACTTCTGACGAGGTCACCCTAAGTCTGCTTTACACACACACATTTTCAGACGAACTTCAATTTTTCAGAAATAGTTTGCATTTAAAAAATATTATTTTCTGGAAAATATCTAAAAATGCTTCTAAGCCCAGTTAAATTTAATATTCGTTCTATTCTTGATTTCCGGTTCAAATTTGAATAAATTTAGTACTGTATTTTACCATGGCTACCATTATTTCTTTCGTTAGGTTACCAGCAGCCAACTAACATTTAGGCCAGTACCAATTTATTTCTCGGATTTGTAATAAAGGAGCTATGGAAATATAATATAAACAACGGTATCGCTACACGCTTGGGCTATTCTCAAGCCTTCCATGATAATACGGCGATAAAAGTATTTCGAAAGTAGACTACACGCTGAAAGTTGTTTTATCTAGGAATAGATATTATAATATAACACGTTAAACATTAGTATAAATTAAACTGGGTTCTGAGATTTTTGAAAAAGTGCACTATTATGTTTTTCATTACGTATTAATTAGTGTCCACCTCTATAGTATTGCAGCTGTGGAAATCGCTATTGGTATTTAAATTATTTCGTATTTTATACCTATATCTATGTGTGAATTAAATAGAAAACTGGTGCTCGAAAATTAACTTTTGCACACGAGTCACTATTCCTATAGCATCCCTCCTCTACGTCACTATTGCATGGCGCGTTTAAAAATCAGAAATAATTCAATGGATATTACACACTGGATATCGACGTCGTGTCGTGTCGGGTTGTGACGATATCTATTATGATGCCACAGAGTGATCTGTCCATATTCTGCAACGACCCTAAAAGTCTAGATAATAATAATTTTTTCTGTTACATTATCATATACTTGATGATCAGAATCGAGCATGAACTTCGCCCTATAGGTAATCTATACTTTTCTCCATATAGATGCTGATTAGTTTTTTTGTGCTTACTTGCTGCAAGAAAAAAATTAAATTCTAAAGAACAGATGGCTTCTTGTCTAGGCTTCTTAAGTGAGTTCCAAAACAAGAAAAAGAAAGAACACGACGTTCAGGGAACAACAGGAAATAGCAGGAGACCTTAGAGCAGGGGTTCCCAAAGTCGGGGTCACGGCCTGTTTCCGTGATTATAGAATTTATAACTCTCGTGATCAATCTCTATGTTACCTTTACTGTACTTTTTATATTTAAATTCTTGAATAAACGACTTACATTTGAATTGCTGAATTTTTTACTGAAAAATCTTTTTATAGACTATTTTGTATACTTTGTGGGGGAAAAATTTTTAAGGGTCGTGAAGGCTTTTGCAATTTTAAAAAACTCGGGTCGCAGTGCCAAAACCCTGCCGACAATATAGTGTATTTGCTAATTGGCATTGTGGCTTTATTATGTGAACTTAAGTTTGTTTTTGGACAAAATAAAAAATTTAACCCCTTAATACATCCCTTAAAATAATATTTTTTTTCTTAATTTCAAAATTTTTATCAATGCAACCTCGGTACCAAATTAAATACACCCTTCAGTAAGTAAAGCACTATCCGTAAACTAGTGTTTTCATAAAATTTGTAACTCCGGTCCTGTCGGGCCGATTTTATTAAAATTTTAGCAGAACATTTTAATCGTTACTAAAGGGTTAAATTTCAATTTTGAAACGATTCTGAGAATTTTTTCGGCATTTTTGGGCCCAAAAACATTTTTCAACCCCTAAAAACCACCCTTAAAATAGTCCGATTTGGCCCATTTTAAATAGGCTTCGTGCGGTGATGGATTTTAACGTGCCTACCAAATTTCGTCAAAATCAATTAACTCTTTCGAAAGTTATAGCCCGCACACATATATATATATATAAATATATATATACATATATACATATATAAACAGACATTTCCAAAAATGGTGCCAAAGTGTTCAGGAGGCTATGAAACGTCGAGAAATTTTGGTCCGACCCCTAGGTCCCGCCATCCGACCGACGCCAATAGTGTATGTGCCATATGGCAAATACACTAATTAGAGTCATGATCAAAAAAGTTTGGGAAACCCTGCCTTAGAGGCATAGAAAATTAGTACCTATCAATAGAGCTATATAAACTGAATATAATAGACAGAAAAAATACCAAGCGGAAAAATGTCTGTTTTACATTAATATTATTATGAAAATAAACTATGAAGGCTTGCGTGTCAGAAATAAATTTCAAAATTTGTAAGTTGCACTTAAATAACAATTTTTATAGTATACAGAAATAACGTTTTTCTCATTGCGTTGGGATATTGTTTTATAGAGACTTATTATGATCCATTTAATACAAATCCAGGTGCTAATCTGAGAACTAATAAAATGAAAGGTACTAGTCTCCCGCACTAACTTTTTCGCTGAGCTGCATCAATCATAGATTTTTTTGCTCAGTAAATTACCCTGTCTGGATTTTTCCATAATTAATAACGTCATTTTGTAGGGTCATTAATGACATACGGATTTATGAAATATGATTGAAATCCTTTGAGGCGTTGTCGACAAAATCGCGATGTTCTATTTTTTGTTCATCGGTAAACTATCCTTATTTAGGTGAGTAGGGTGAAAGTATAAGAATCCCATAAGACCGTAAGTTCATTGTAAAGACGCCTGAGTTTATGATCGTTATAAGCGAAATTTTTCCCGCAACAAAAGGGGTTAATAAACACGTGAAGGGAAGAAAGGTATTTCCCGTTACAATCGGAATCTCGCTATATCCCGGTATTATTATAGGGGGGGGGGGTTCTACTGTAGTTGATATGTGCCAGCTAACAATGTCAATTGAATCACATTGTTGACTGTCGCCTCCTTGTTTCTAAGATTGATTCTCGAGTCGGGGTCGATATCGAACGTTTCTTGATGTATCCGTTACGTTGCATTACGATGCTCTGCGTCAGTCGCTCTCAAACATTACTTTACAAATTAATCAAAAAAAATTACTAGGCCATAAGTAATAGAAATTTTTAGTATGATTATTTTTTATTTTATTTATCGTGAGCGCGGTTTCATTGTGATTTTATCTTCCTTACCGTCTCACCTCTCTCCGTCAGACTGAACTCCGTTAACGTTTTTAGGTTCAGTACGCAATGATTTACTAAAGTTAAAATTTCTATTATTTATTGTTTCACTCATAGTGCTCATAGACCAGGCTGAAGCCTTTGAAAATTGTAAAAAGTGAAAAAAAATAATAGTAGGATGAAACCCATTGGAAAAGGAAGAGAATATAACAAAAATGAAAGGAAAAATAATTTACGAGCGATCTGAGGTCGGGAAGTGGTAGGGGGTGAGTTTTAAAGGGTAAAAAACGGTTTATCTCGATTTCCGGCAAAACTACAAGTCCTATGGAAAAAAGTTTAATAGCAAAGTTGTAGGTAATAAAAAGATCTACAACTTTCGTATCACACTTTTTTCACATAACCTCAAAATTTATGTGAAAAATTCATATAATCAATTTTTTGGTTTTTTTTTATCTTTTACAAAAAATTTTTTTTTTCACGAAATTTGGTGAAAACTTACTAATTTTTTTGATTTAAAATATTTATTTTTTCACCTTATTTTGACTTAATATCGAAAAAGCACCCTAATTTTCAATCGAAAATTCTCACGTCAAAATATCTGCTTTTTTAAAAAAATCGGTGGGCTTTTTGTTCGTTGAAATCTCTACTTTATGATGGTGTAAAAAAATTATACATTACTAGGGTAAATGTTCTTAGAAAATGCAAAGAAACGAAAAAAACTCGAATCCGAAAATTTTTTCCTTATCATTATATGTACAATTTTGATCTATTTATTAAAATTTACACTTTAATTACTCGTTTCTTTGCATTTTCTGAAAACATTTACCGTAGTAATATATATTTTTTTTACACCATCATAAAGTAGAGATTTCAACGAACAAAAAGCCCACTGACTTTCTTAAAAAAGCAGATATTTTGACGTAAGAATTTTCGATTGAAAATTAGGGTGCTTTTTCGATATTAAGTCAAAATAAGGTGAAAAAATAAATATTTTAAATCAACAAAATTACAGTGTGTTTGCGACATAAAAAGGTAAGTTTTCACCAAAAAAATGTTTTTTGTAAAAGATAAAAATAAAAAACCAAAAACTTGGTTATTTGAATTTTTCACATAAATTTTGAGGTTATGTGAAAAAAGTGTGATACAAAAGCTGTAGATCTTTTTATTACCTACAACTTTGCCATTAAACTTTTTTCCATAGGACTTGTAGTTTTGCCGGAAATCGAGATAAACAGTTTTTTACCCATAAAAACTCACGGCCCCTACCACTTCCCGACCTCAGATCGCCCGTAAATTATTTTTCCTTTCATTTTTGTTATATTCTCTTCCTTTTCCAAGGGGTTTCATCCCACTGTTATTTTTTTTGGTTTCAAAAATTATCGACCCTGGTCTATCAGGCAAAAGTGCAAAATTAATTAGATAGGTACTCTTAAAGTAACTTCAAAGTTTCAGTTTAAATCCCGTGGAAACTGCAATATAAAATATGAAATCATATCGTTAAATTAAAATAATGTTTAATGCCATGGTTATCTGGGCCTAGTGCCAATTCATATTTTTAATTTATTATTATTTTTAATAAATCCAGTTGATACTTTTACCAGTTCTTGTATTAGAATCTGGGAACTGTGGGCTTGTAATAGAGAAGCCATCGAAACAAAATAATTTGCTAATATAATATATTATTTCAATTAATTTTAAGAAGAATACTTAATTAGATGGCAAAATTTTCATAAATAAATCTAAAATTTTATATCAAACGAATTTATCAAAAATAAATTCACTTCTAGGCCTATAACACAAAACTTGTAAAATAAACAAAACAAAAAACTACGAAATGAAATAAAAAAATATAAGAATAAGTTGTTTCCATATTAGAATTTACAATGTAAAATGTGTAACAGCTTAGAACTATGTTAAGAAACACTGGTGGAAAGTACAGGTGTATATTTAATGTACAATAGGGTTGAGTGAATTCAATATCTGAGCATGTTATGTGGCCGTTAGGCTATATTTCTATAAATTAAACATTATAAATATTAACTCAGGTTTTACCCTCAGTTAGATAGATAGAAAAATATTTAAAAATCAGTCAAGCATCAACTTTGTTTTGTACATAGAGGGTTTCGCAGCTGTTATATTAACAGAATAAAAATTGAAGATCCGGAAAAAGTTGGAAATATGTTTGATAAATACTTTGACACATGTGCCCAATCAAGGTTAAACAGTCAGTATAGAATTCTATCTAAGCAATTGTACATTATCGTCATTTATTTTAATTTCTCTTTTTTTTATTTAAAAACAAGAAAATACTAAAAAACATAAAAAATGAAGATAAATTAGGAGACATTTAAACGAAATTATTTCCTTTAATTTTTGACATTGGCTGCATTTACCTATCAAACTATATATTTTGTTGATAAGCTACTGACTTTTTATGAGCTTCAATGAAAAAATTTAAGTCCGCGACTGTACTGTACACTGTACAGCCCTAAGAATATAAAGTGCTTAGTGCTTTGCTGCATTCTGCACATTGACTGCACTCTGCAGAGGTACCATTCGGTGATGGTTTAAGTGGCGGAGCATTTTAATTGGGTATTTGGGTACGTTCAACAGACACAACAGAGCAAACCGCTTCATTATTAAAACAGATACATAGCACTGATGCACTCCAATTATACACGTCGTTTTACATATCTAAAATTACAGTGTTATCAATAAATCAGAACACAAAAGCGGTCGTTACTGAATAATTACCAATTTTTTCTACAGCTATAATAATCACAATTTTCAGACGCGACAGCGATAGCTAAAGTTTGTCAGTGATTCTTTAAGCTCGCTTTTTGTGTCATGCGTACCGCCCAAACGCCGTAACCGATTTTTAAAATCTTCTTTTGTTTGAACTCTTCCGAGATATAGTTGTGCATGAGGACTTTTGAATTTTGGCCATAGAGGGGAGCAAATAAAAAAAAATGGTATTTTTCGCTTATAGCTTGCTCAATTAAAGTCAGATTGATTCGAAACCTATCTTAGAGAAAAGAGGAGAAATTTATAGATACATGTTGTACATTAGAATGTGTTAAAACAGTTTTTTACGGATTTATAAGCATTAAAAACTATAAACTCAATTTTACCTAATACATATCGTCAACTTGTTTGGATTGTCCTTTTCTTACCTATTTCACAGTCTTAAAATAAAATAAAGTGCTCTATTCTCAAAACACCACAAGTAGGGAATGGTACTAGTTATAGCTTACAAATCACTTTTCACAAGTTTACAACACTTTCCCTATCTGAAAACTCGAAATGTAAAAAACAAGTTTTTGGAAAAAGTCCATTCGTCTGTTGGTCAGTTTGTCTGTCAGCACGTTATCGATCAAACGACTGAGCGGATCGAATTCAAATATTAGTATGATGTTTGGCAAGTACCTACATAGGAAGAGTCCTATTGTTTTTGAGAAAGAGATGTGCTATAACTTTGTTTTTTCAATTACAACAGTGTACTTTTTATAATAAGTAGTTTATTATTCTATTCATTTTTACAAGAAAGTTTTGTACAACAGTTTTTTTCTCTATACCTTGTACTTTCATAAATATTTTCAAAATAAAAAGTCAGCGATTTTTTTTCGTTTTGAAGGTAATTGATCTGTCAAAAAGAAATGTGTTAGCTGACAAGCATGCTTCGGTTACAATTTCTATTTTGTATGCAATTCGATTTGGTTGCAAAATAAAGATTCAAAAATCAAAATCAAAGAATACATGTCAAAAGAATAAGAAAACAATGTTCATACTTGAAGTAGTTTTATATTTTCTAGTTCTTCCGTGAGAAAGATATGTTTTACATATAGTACAATCCGCTTTTGTTTATCTTTGTTATCTATGTTAAAATACTCCCAGGCAAGTGAACGTTTCTTTAATTTTATCAGACATTTTAAGATAGACATACCTAAAGGATACGTTCCCTAACATACTAAGTCATTCATGAGTCATGACCTACTGTCTTTCCAACACCATGCAATAGTGTAGAAGTGTGGATGTATGGCTTGAATGTTCTCCGTCGGGAACAGTTTTCCGCGATAAAAAGTAGCCTATGTCCTTTGTCGGGTTTCAAGGAATCTCTTTGCCATTTTTTGTCAGGTCAGTTGTTAAGCCGTGAAGAAGTAACATAGAATAGACAAACTCACTTTCGCATTTATAATATTAGTTTTGATACCCAATAATAATACTAATAATACGTCGTGGGCAGTTTATTATAAATTCGAGCAAACGAGCGAAGCGAGCAGTGACGGCGTTAGAGGGTGGGCCATGGCCCACCTTAAACTGTCTTGGCCGACCCTGGAATAATCCCCAATCTCTAGTTTATCTTTTAAATACGTTTTTAACCCTCGAAATTTCAACAATTTTTCTTGTAAATTCTATAGCAAGTAATCTGGGTTAAAATTTTGACAAGTACTGAAATTTTGGGAACAAATGTTATTGGCCTACCTTCAGAACACCATGCTCAAGTCTGGCCTACCCTATCAAAAAATCCTAGCGCCGCCACTGAAAGCGAGTGAATATTGAATAACATGTTTAATGATAATGTGAAGACACACCATCATCAACAAACAAAGTGTCAGAAAACATCAAAAGGTTAACCGATATCAAATTTAAAAATTATTTTATAAAATTCAAATGTTTATAATGACAAAGTTTTTTTAAAACTGTCACGTATATTCAATTGACGCAATTCATATTCTTTAGAGAATGTATAAATAAATACTGTATTATCTTATCTTATATTTTTTCGTTGGAGAGCAGCCAATTATATAATTGTTTCGAAACATATAGGAAAAAATCATTTTACCAACCAGTGGCCACAGTCAGGATTCTAACCTGAACCTTTCCAATTTCGCGTCGGAATGAGCTTACAACACACACTCAACTGTGACATGATTGCTAAATTAACATTCCCCTTATATGCTTCAGAAGACACTCGCATGTAGTGAAAATCTATTGATTCTGAAGCATATAAGGGGAATGTTAATTTAGCAATCATGTCACAGTTGAGTATTGTAAGCTCATTCCGACGCGAAATTGGAAAGGTTCAGGTTAGAATCCTGACTGTGACCACTGGTTGGTAAAATGATTTTTTCCTATATGTTTCGAAACAATTATATAATTGGCTGCTCTCCAACGAAAAAATCTTTCAATTGCATACAGTCGTATAAAAAAACTATTATTATCTTATCTTATTAATTCGAGCAAACGAGCGAAACCAGTGTGTAACGTATTAAATAATAATTATAAATTCGAGCGAGCGAGCGAAGCGAGTGAATAATGGAGCCTACGGGACATTTAGTGTTAAATAAATAAAATGACGTTCATGCTCAACTTCATAGACTGCGGATTTTAGTTTCTCATCTTACTGAGTCGAACTGAAAATGAAGCGGGAATCGTAATTTCATTTCAGACCTAACCCCTGGATTAAATATTCGTTTTTAGAGAAATTATTATGGATGAATATTGAATATTTTTTGTTCAATCTGTAGATTTTTCTCAGATGCTCGATTATGTCCAAATAACAAAGATAAAGAATATAAAAAAACACTTTTAATTTTTATTTTCTTCACTGAACATTTATTTTTTGTCCAAAGAAACAGAGAAAAGAAAAAAACCCTTTTGTCATCCATTTATTTACACTGAATATTTTATAGAAATAAAAAAGAACAGCTGACGCATTACAGAATGAATAGGTAGGTACTTCTGACAGGCGGAGATGCAATTCAACTTACATCTTTACACATTTCAGACAAAAATAAAACCACAAAATGTTTTGAATATCTCGTATTTTGAGCTCTTTGTTTTGACAATTACATTCCGCTGTAATAGTTATTAATATTATAATTAAAAAAAATATATATCAAAGTAAAACTGGACTAATTAGAAAACAAAAGTCCACAGCAAATAAAATCACCCAAACTTAGTTTTTTGTCCGATATCGATAAATTGAGAAATGTAACTGATACTATTATTTAAATAATAGCTCTCGCAGTTAATGGATCTGCGGTCATCGTTGCTTATATAGGAAGAATTAAATGTATGCTGTTGGGCACTATGTAGTAACTGGAAACTTTCCCGACGCGAAATTGGGAGTTCTGGGTTCGAGTCCCGGCGGTGCATTTACATTTTTCCTATATAGCCTTCTATATAAATATCATGGCGATAATTCGTCTGATATTCTTATGTTAATTTCACTAATATAGTGAATTTAGTTACGGCTAGGAATTTAATCAAATTGATTGTTATTCTCATGTTTGTTTATAATAAAACTACTTTAACATCAGTAATAACCTGAAAAAACACAAATTAACTGATGAAAACTCTTTCTGTGATAAAACATCACCAAAAAATTGGTTATGATTGTTTTACCGAAAAGTATAAGTATAAGTATTGAATAGCATTTTTTTCCCTCTTACTGATAGTTTAAATTTTATATATATTTTTTTATATTTTCAAATTAATGTCCATTGCGACTTAACGGGAAAATAGTGAGTGCCAAACTCGTCCACACCAAATTTGCCCAAAACATCAAGCCTTTGTTGGCAGTAAAATCGTATAATAAATTTTCATGAAATCACTGAAATTGCCTGTTTGCTTATTTAGGGTTTTTTTACGGATTATATTTGTAGACTCAAAGCTAGTTTTATTTTACCAAGTACTTGATATAATATTTTTGCTTCCATTTTTATACATATTATATAGGATCTCATAATACAGCTAGATTTAAAGATGCATTTTAGTGATCAAATGTTGACATTTGACATTTCTAGTTTTATGAACAGATCTGCATTATTTACACAGATGCATTTTATAGCGAAGCTGCAGTTCAAATTAGACTTTTAAATTCAGATGCAGCTTTTAACAGCTATTTTTTACAGTTAAAAAACTTTAATGGTATTCGTCTTTAAAAAAATTAGTTAAAATCTTTATATAACATAATATATCAAAAAAACCGGTCAAGTGCGAGTAGAACTCGCGCCACAAGGGTTCCGTACAGTTACAACAATTTAATTAGTGTAAACTAGTGTAAGCTTGAACCTCACAGTTGACGGTTATTAATAGAGTTTTTAATTTTCGTATACAGATGACGCTATTGTGACACTTACATTATGGTTTGCTTCTAATAGAAATAATATATGATGATGATAATAGATGACGCCACTGCCCACTTCACTTTTTTAATATAAAAGACATTAATTTATAAAAATTCTAATTAATATTTGCCAGAAATCATGCCACAACACACAATCTTATAATTTCAACTAGCTATATTAGCTACCTCTTACCGTTTGTGAAATAGAGCCCTGTGACAGGCGGGCGGACAGGCGGACAGACAGACAAACGGACGGACATACAGACAGACACACACACATACAGACAGATAGGCAGAATAATAGGGTTCCATACGGAGGTACGGAACCCTAAAAAAGGATCATTTTGAGACAAAAAATAAAATAACATTTTATATAATGAACGATGTAAATGTTCACTTATAAATTATTGTTATTAAATAATTTAAAAGACGCTAACGACCTAAGTTGTCGACGCGTCTATAATTTACAATAAATAAAAAAAACTCGGGTCGCAGTGCCAAAACCCTGCCGACAATATAGTGTATTTGCTAATACTGGCATTGTGGCTTTATTATGTGAACTTAAGTTTGATTTTGAACAAAATAAAAAATTTAACCCCTTAATACATCCCTTAAAATAATATTTTTTTTCTTAATTTCAATATTGTTATCAATGCAACCTCGGTACCAAATTAAATACACCCTTCAGTAAGTAAAGCACTATCCGCAAACTAGTGTTTTCATAAAATTTGTAAGTCCGGTCCTGTCGGGCCGATTTTATTAAAATTTTAGCAGCACATTTTAATCGTTACTAAAGGGTTAAATTTCAATTTTGAAACAATTCTGAGAATTTTTTCGGCATTTTTGGGCCCAAAAACATTTTTTAACCCCTAAAAACCACCCTTAAAATGGTCCGATTGGGCCCATTTTAAATAGGCTTCGTGCGGTGATAGATTTCAACGTGCGTACCAAATTTCGTCAAAATCATTTAACTCTTTCGAAAGTTATTGCCCGTACACATATATATATATATATATGTATATATAAATATATATATATATATATATATATATATATATATATATATATATATATATATATATAAATAAACAGACATTTCCAAAAATGGTGCCAAAGTGTTCAGGAGGCTATGAAACGTCGAGAAATTTTGGTCCGACCCCTAGGTCCCGCCATCCGACCGACGCCAATAGTGTATGTGCCATATGGCAAATACACTAAAAAATTTAAATCTACCAAATTACCAATTTTGTTATATTTTCAAAAAGTATCTCTTAATGGATATTTCTTCTCTACATTTCATTCGACGCGTCCTTTTTAATGTTCGTGTTATCAATGTGTTCTATCTCAAACTCAATACAATACAATGCAACGAACAGTAATTTTACATACTCACTGAAGATTTAAAATTGCGACTGATGTATAATCACAACATTTAATATTACAATAATTTATTTTCTGGCGCACAAACGAGTTTAGGATCCGATGAGTCTGCATTCTAATAAGGGGCGGTCCTATGAATAATATTATGGTCATTAATTAGTTCAGGGAGTATAAAGGTCAAGGAGAGGAATCTGTGTACATTAGACACGGGCTAAAAATCGAGAATATTTTTTATAGAAGATTTAGCCGCTAGAGGCGCTGCGAAAAGTAGGGACTAAATGTCAACGTAAAAAATAAATGCAAATTTCACTTATAAGTATCAATATTTTGTAAAAAAACTTGGTGAATTTTTATGAACAAAGTCACGTAAACAAATAAACAATGACATGTGATTCGTATTTCGTATGGTTCATATCTTGTCAAATTCCTAGATCTATGGTTCTTACACTAGATAGGTTCATACTGAGAGCAGCGCTACTTGTGGTACTTTTTTAAACTACGAAAATCACCGATTTTTATGCCTAACGCTTTGATTTACAGGCCACGGAGATTTCTGTCCTTAACCTTTATACTCCATGATATAGTTCAGCGGTTCCCAACCCATGGGCCGCGGCTAGCGTGGTACTGGCCCGTGGACGCTGCTCGAGAGTCTAAGCCAAGATAAATGTTATCGGAGTTTCAGGGGTAGAGATGGGAACAATCGATTGTGTGTGTTTATAATTTTTACTTGTATTAATTAGTTAGTAGACCTCAAATGTTTTTTACAATATTTAGTGGTTCGCACAACAAAAAAAGTTGGGAACCGCTAATATAGTTGTTCGTCGCCAGTTGAGATGCACCATTGGCCACATAGGCCCGTCAGACCCGAATTCGTTTGTGGGCAGAAATGACGCTAGTATCTTCTCTAAACGATACTACTCTATATACAGGTGTACCACAGAAAACCGAACATAGGGAAAACTCCATTGTGCAAATTAGTTAGGATCAGTGATTGCTGTGCCCTTTTTCATGCTTAAAACCATGATAATTAATTTAGTTGAGTTAGCCATGTGTATTCTATCTTTGTCACGCTACCCATTTTGTTTATGTCTTCCCTGTTGCACTCATTTATTTCTATGTTCTCAATCCTGTGATACACCCTGTATAGGTACATTTTTTTTTCATTTGTACGTTTTATCACATAATCTGTTACAATTTGACTGAGATAGATAAGCCAACTCAAGTGAGTTGAAATTGTAATGCGTTGGCAAATTACCAGGGTTTTTTCAACTTGCTAAATTGGCAACAGACGAAACATATTATTTACAACGCGCACAAACATTTTTGTACCTTTTCTCGTTACAACAAGAATCTCTCATATATGAAATTTGTTTTGTATGAGGTTTGATTTAATTTAACGTCTCATGTTTCTTATTTCCTCAGTGAAAAGTTGCACATCAAAGCAGTGTATATAGGTACTACTACCTGGAATTGCAAATGCTAGTAGGTAACTCGATACTCATAGAATCCTCTTGTTTGGTACAGTATTATATACGGTTCGCTTTTGAGGTACTTCTTCAAAATGAAACCAATTATTATTTAACTCTATACTTAGGAATTTTGCCGTAATTTTAATAACGTGGTCTTTTCAATTAAACAAGCTTATCAAATATTGACAGTCGATGCCTTAGTTAAATTTCCAAGTTTAGTTATGAATTTATTATTACAAAATTTAAAATCTGTCTTTTCTATTTTGTTCATTAGTTTCCTCTATAAACAGTTAATAAAGGGAAATGAAAGGTTAGGTTACCAATTGTTTAAAAAAATATGAAACTTAATCAACACCTATGTGTTGATTAAGTTTCATATTTTTTTAAATCAACACCTATGTGTTGATTAAGTTTCATAACCTCTCGTTAAGTCAGCACTTCTCTCCTGCACTTTACTGTTTTCAATCACAGTGACAAAAACTTCAGTAAATTAGATATCCCAGTATGTTAAGCTTGGACTAAGAAGAAATTCAGAAAAGGAGTTTCCTTAAGTTAAAGTTAGCCTTTTCTTCCTCAAAAGCTTCTTAGTTAGGCGCTGATTAAAGCCCACTGTCTATAAAATAGTAAGGGGAATTTTGTCTATGATTTTGTTTTCTTGCGAGTTTTTCGGTGTTTCGGTTATTTCTATATTATATATTATGTAGATGGGAAAATAGCCTAACCAGTCTTGATTTTACTTCGAAAAAAAAATAGCCTGGCAAAAGTTTTATATACACTTTCATATTTTGGTGGAACCGACTTCATATTTTATTAAATTGACGCAGACCTCAAAGTTTTATTATTTTCCTCTTTTTAGTGGCTTTTTGAAGGAGGTTTTTTTTTTGTTAAAAAGTTCTTTATTTTTTACTTTTTAGTGGTTTTACAATATTTACGTAGTTTATTAACCGACTTCTTACGCTGTGTGATGTGTCAAAAAGTGACATTTACCTTAAAGCAGGGATTCCCAAAGTCGAGGTCGTGACCCCAAGTGGGGTCGCGGGCTGATTTTTTAGGGTCACGTCTGTTTCCGTGATTATAGAATTCATAACTCTCGTGATTATACCATTAAATTCGATTATTAGAAAAAAAAACTAAATAAGAACACGAAATCAAATAAAACTGCAGTGAAGTGGCGGGAGGGGGTCTCTGGGGTAATAAAGGGAGAGTGAGCCCTCCCATCCGCCTCCTACCCTGTTCATTCGCTCCCACTTCCAAGAACTAAGAAAACTTGTTTATAGACTATTTTGTACTTTATGGGGAAAAAATGTTTCAGGGTCGCGAAAGCTTTTGCAATTTTAAATTAGGGTCCAGATCAAAATAGTTTGGGAACCCTTGCCTTAAAGGAACACACGCCGTTAATCACTTTTATTAAAATCAGCCGAACTACTGTACCGATTTAAGTAAAATTTATATGTGACCAACTTCGAGGTATACTCTATGCAATAAAATAAGAATCATCAAAATCGGTCTACTCTGTAAAGAGTTATGCGCTTTTAGTTTTAGAAGTCTCTATAAATTTATATAAATCAGACAAAAGTTATTTCACTCTTTTTAATATTTATATTCATAAAAGCTTTGTTTTTAAACGTTTCTTTTTTATATTATTAAATATAAAAGTGAATTCGAACATTTGTCCTAAATGCTTTTTCACAAAGAAGTTGGTAAAGATCGAAGTTTTTTACTTTATTGTTCCGCAAATTACCAATTAAATTACAATGTAAATCATTTGCAATTTTGATGGATTGTTGGGAATGCAGAGAAAAATATTGACAAATTAAATCATTAGGTACTGTATAATAGATAAATAACTTTTCGACTTAAAAAAATTTTGGAGCATACAAGTAATTCAAGAATTACAAGGCGCGATATTCGTGTAGGTACTGTGTGTAAACGGTTTTATCGAACATAGGGAAAATAACACTGAGAAGATTTATAATTTTGTAGTAGGCTATGAGCCATAAGACCTAATATAAATATGTAGGTATTGGATTACATAGAAAAAATAGTACAGTGATTTTTTAAACAATTTTCCATAGCAACGGTTGACTATTAAGCGTTCATCGGAACCGGCTAAATAAAAAAGTCATGATAAGTCGTAAGACACCCGACAGAAGCTATGCTTCTTACGCATTGTAATTAAAACCGAATTTATCAAAGATATAAATAATACAATTAAAAAGTTATTATTTGATCGCTATTTTGAAATCTGACGCCATTTTATTTTTTTGTGTCTTATTAAATTCTCAAATATCAATTTTCAAAAGAATCGGACAATTTTTACAAAGAAATATATACCTATGACCGCTATTTTGAAATATGACATCATTTTATTTTTTTGCATCCTATAAAACTCGCAAATATTAATTTTCAAAAAGATCGGATAATTTTTCAAAAAAGTGCATACGGGCGCCATTTTGAAAAAGTAATTTTATTTTTTTGTGTCCTGTAAAACTCTCAAATATCAATTTTCAAAAGGATCGGATAATTTTAGCAAAAAAGTACCTACATATGGCCGCCATTTTAAAATATGACGTCGTTTTATTTTTTTTGTGTCCTATGAAACTCTCAAATACCGATTTTCAAAAAGATCGGATCATTTTTGCAAAAAAGTACATATGGCCACCATTTTGAAATCTGACGTAATTTTATTTTTTTTTGACCTATGAAACTCTCAAATATCAATTTTTAAAATGATCGGATAATTTTTACAAAAATGTACATACGGCCGCCATTTTGAAATCTGACGTCATTTTATTTTTTTTTTTTGTCCCATGAAACTCTCAAATACCGATTTTCAAAAGAATCGGGTAATTTTTACAAAAAATACATTTGGCTGCCATTTTTAAATCTGACGTTATTTTATTTTTTTGTGTTCTATGAAACTCTCAAATATCAATTTTCAAAAGGATCGGATAATTTTTACAAAAAAGTACATACGGCCGCCATTTTGAAATCTGACGTCATTTTATTTTGTTGTGTCTTATGAAACTCTCAAATATCAATTTTCAAAAGGATCGTATAATTTTTAGGAAGGAGCTCTACATATTTCCGCCATTTTGAAATCTGACGTTATTTTATTTTTTTGTGTCCTATAAAACTCGCAAATATCAATTTTCAAAAGGATCGGATATTTTTTACAAAAAAGTATGAATAATGGCCGCCATTTTGAAATGTGACGTCATTTTATTTTTTTGTGTTCTATGAAACTCTCAAATATCAATTTTCAAAAGGATCTGATAATTCTTACAAAAAAGTACACATGGCCGCCATTTTGAAATCTGACACCATTTAATTTTTTTGTGTCCTATAAAACTCTCAAATATTAATTTTCAAAAGAATCGGATAATGTTTACAAAAAAGTACATATGGCCGCCATTTTGAAATCTGACGCCATTTTATTTTTTTGTGTCCTATAAAACTCTCAAATTATAATTTTCAAAAGGATCGGATAATTTTTACAAAAGTGACGTTACGCTACTTCGTGACGTGACTTTTCAATTGTTTAATGTGCTTTATTTCCTTAGTCTGATTTTATTACATTTATCCGAAACGTTACCGGAGAAAGACCTTTTGCCTGTGAAAATTCAAAAGTACGATTTGCACCCGGACGAAAGCCGGGCCGGTCAGCTAGTTACCATAATATTGTATTGTTACCGGAGCTACACATGTGTGCAAAATTTCAACTCAATCAGATCACGAGAAGTGGGTGAAAATTCAAAAGTACGATTTACACCCGGACGAAAGCCGGGCCGGTCAGCTAGTTACCATAGTATTGTATTGTCACCGGAGCTACACATGTGTGCAAAATTTCAACTCAATCGGATCATAGGAAGTGGGTGAAAATTCAAAAGTACGATTTACACCCGGACGAAAGCCGGGGCGGTCAGGTAGTTACCATAATATTGTATTGTCACCGGAGCTACACATGTGTGCAAAATTTCAACTCAATCGATCGCAAGATTTGTAACAAATATACCTGATCAAGCTAAATAAAACCACCGTTTAAAAAACAAAGCATCTACTACCTATACTTATTTTTGCGTGATGCCAGAACATACGTTTTTATTTGAGAATCAGTTCGGTTGCTTTTGCGTGATGCCAGAATATTTTAAAACTCGCAGTCGCATAAAAAGTTATTTACTTGAAAAAAATCATGTAAATCGGATCAGTGGTTCTCGAGTTATAAGCGTACAAAGGGGCATACAGGCAGAGAAAGTCAAATTGTTCGGGAAGGTATGAACGTCGAGAAAATTTGGTCCGATCCCTAAGTCTCGCCATCCGATTGACGTCAGTAATTAGTTACACGTCATTTTAACTCAGTAGGCCAGGGTTTTTAAACTTAAATTCAAACATCAGCAGTCAAAAAATTGAATAACTATATTAAAATAATGCAATATAAGACAGAGCATACGCTATCTTCCAATATCCATATCACACTGTGCAACAGACAAGGACAACCGAAACAAGTTCGCGATTTATTAGATAAAGTCGCATTTATTTAGTTTAATAATCATAAAGATCTGTATAAAAAAACTGTTTTGACACAATATTATACATGAAATCTATCTAAAATTTTCTGCTCTTTCGTTTAAGACAGGTTTTGAATCGATCTGACTTAAATTGAGCAAACTATAAGCAAAAAACACCGTTATTTCTAATTTGCTCCCCTCTGGGGCCAAAATTCAAAAATCGGGCGACGTTAGGATCAAATAGACCCCGAGAGGAATCGAACAAAAAAAAGTTTTTTAAAATCGGTTAACCCGTTTGGGCTGTACGACTGATACAAAAAATCCGTTACAGATTGACAGATTCACAGATTCACAGACGTACAGACAAAGCGAGTGTATATAGGCGCTTCTAGCTTCGCTAAGATCGCGCCTAAAAAATACAAACAAACAAAAACACATACAGCTATGTACATCGCGAGACAGTGTGTATAAAAAAATAAATAGGTAAATAAAAAAATACGATTTCATAAAAAGTTGAAAACTTTTTTTGATGTATAGGAGTAAAGTTCTTAACCAAGCCATATACAGCTATTTCATAATAACATGCAATTAAATGACGTATGCATCTGCTGCAGTTTTATAATTGAATATGAGGACGGCATGCAGCGAGCTGAAATTAATTATTTCCTTGTTAAGGAAACTCAGGTGACTGTCCGAACATCTAATGAATGTACACGACGTATTAGCAACAAACGTATAAGGTATCTAATAATATTCAACAAAGAATACTTTCTGTGTACAGAATCTTCTTAAAAGAATGGCTTTTTCAAAATTAAATATGCATGCACAGCACAAATAGTAGATTGTATTTCTAGTGTCGTAATGAGGTATATTACTGACGAGTATGTTAAAACGAGCGATTTAGCGAGTTTTAACAGTCACACGAGTCATAATGTCATTACGTACTAGAAATATATTATGTTATTTTTTGCCATACCCACTATAAAATAGCTACTTTTCACTTCATTTTCAGTATTTAAAAAAAAATTGACAGTTCATTTACGTCGCCAATTTCTCTTTTTTAGTAGGCAACGAGTAGCTGTCGCAGTGCGCACTTACAGTAAATAAACTTAAATCACTATGGAATAGGTTTACTTACCACACTAGTGCTCGATTGCACAAAAGCGTTGTCAAAAATTTGATTTGACAACGACCTTAGATTGTGATAATATAATTATTTTTTTATATATGCAGGAGCAGTCTAATGTCGTTGTGAAATTCCCTGTCATGTAGAACATTAGATTGTACTCTCACAAAAACAAATGATTGATCTACTACATAAAAAAACATCGCTTTTCAAGCTAAATTTTGATCAAAATTCGTATAAATATGTTGTTTCGAAGTGGAAATTGTACAAAAAATTATATTAAAGACTTATATACACAGTTTAAAAAAAATATCGTTTCAATCGATCAATTATTTTTCGATCAGGATCGATTTCAAATTCTACAATGCTTTTCTTATGCGGAGAAATATGTGTGGTCGCAATCTAAAGTCATTGTCAAATCAAATTTTTGACAACGCTTTTGTGCAATCGAGTTTAGGTGTTTCGAGCATACCTGCCTGTTAACTGACCCATTCCATGCATACATACACGCATTTAAAATAGCTATTATATAATGAGTATGGCAAAAAATGTTAAATTTCGTTTCCAGTCGAAGTGTCAGATTACACACAGCTGAAAACGGATGTGAAATATGGCTGTTGATTATCAAATAAAAATATTATATAGGTGTCTATTAAAATATTTTTACATCAAACGAAATATTTTTATTCCTTTCATTATACAAATAATTACGTTGTACCTATAGGTACATATATTGTACAAATATAGATACACAAATCAAACGATGATTGATCAGAGACCAATAATTTACAATTATTTAATAATAAATAAACTCACAGATTTAAACGTTGTTAGAACTAGAATTTATTGTTCCACAAAACTCTTTCAATGGTTTGTCCCTAGATACCTCCTAAATACAGAGTCCCGAAGTAAAACACTTCAGGTTTCAACGTATGCACGCCATCATATCTTACAATTTCTTGTTAAATAAAATCTAAGTATTTTCATAAGTCACGATAACTACCTATAAATGCATGGGGATTAGTGATGGGCGATTGTAAGATATTTTTACAATCGAAACAATTGCAATCGTTCATAATAACAATCGAGTCCACAATCGACTCGGAGTTTGATTTTATAATCGAAATGTTCGATTGTTCAAGTCGATTATTTGCCAGCGAATGAGAATACATATAATCGCGATTCAAGGTTATATGCTATAGTCGATTGAAGTCTGACGTTCACGCTACTCGTTCATCGTTGATTCACTGTTCACACTGTTCAGTCGGTCTCAGAGCACTCGATTACTGCACAATCGACTATCCATCGACTCAACCACAGTTGTTGAGTGATGAACGATTATATATTATGTGGCTCTCGACAGTGTACATTGTCTGTATGATTCAGTACTATGCAACTCGGTCTCGGTGAGCTATGAAAGAATTACAATCGAGTCCAAGTGAAAACCATCGAGAGTCATCGAGATGTTTGAACAATCGAGACAATCGACTAAAATATCTCGTAATCGCCCATCACTAATGGGGATCGAAAATTGGAAGAATACATTCATGACTGATTTCAATTTCAATTTTCCTAGCCAAACAAATATTAATAACGTATGTAACAAAAGTTTTGAGAGCTTGGTATATCATAAAATATACCAGTGGAGTAGGGTTATCGCAGCTGCGGCAGTAGGTCGTCGGTTCGAACCCGGTCGGCACCATTCATTTTAGTTTTTTTTTCATATTTCACTTGATATTTATTTATATTTTCTTCCATTTTGGTTATATTATTTTATCTATATTTATTTTTTATTTAAATATTTTACATCATACAACGTGTCAAACTTAGCGGGGTATGCACGTTTAGCTTTGCAGAGTTTAAACCAGGTAAACAAAATTATATACTTTCGGCGATTTAGGGTTAAAAGCGTTTAAGGTTATGCAAAAAGTTTCACTTGCGCCGTGGTTTCATAAAACCGCATCCTAGTTTTTTTAAAAATTTTGTTTTCTATCAGCAAACAATACTTCTCCAAAAAATATCTGATAGCTAATATATTCCATGAATATTTTTAACTTCAAAAAACGAGAAGCTATTGGGTTCGGTCCGATTTTCGAAAATCGAGTTTTCACCAGATCTCGACGTTTTGGGCTCACAGGAAGCTCTTCTGACTATTTTTGGATGGACGTCCGTATGTGTGTAATGTGCATGCACGTATGTAACCAAATTGTTGTCGTACGGTATCATTAGAACGAATCAATCGATTGAGATCGGGTTTGCGGCATTCGAAAGGGTTTATTAAGACTTAGATCTGATTAGATTTTGGAGTCAATCGGACCATGTTAAGGGTTGTTTTTAGGGATTGAAATATGTTTTTGGGCCCATACCGAAAAAAATTTCAGAATCGTTTCAAAATTGAATTTTAACCCTTTAGTAACAATTAAAATGTGCTGCTAAAAATCGGCCCGACAGGATCGGACTTACAATTTTTTTGACTAGTTTTGCGGATAAAGATTTACTTACTGAAGGGTGTATTTAATTTGATGCAGATGTTGAATTGATAATAATACTGAAATTAAGAAAAAAAATATTATTTTAAGAGGTCTATAAAGGGGTTAAATTTTTTGCCCAGCTCTGGTTTTAGATTAAACGTTGTATTTTTTTTACTTTCATTTAGTCATATTTTCATTGTTAAAATTAAAATGTAATGCATAATATAAAATATATTTGAATGTAAGTCATGTTTTCATTACTGTTTTTTTTTTTTGCTGTTAGAAACAATATGGGACCAATAGGCTGAATTTAAGATTACCATCTATATCTACTCTCATCTATGCCCCAAATAATAGAAGTTTCACTTCAGAAAATCGCAGAAATAATTGTTTCATAAGTTGGTCATTTTAACATCACGTAATGTCTTTTGTTTAAAAATCTCGGCATCCTGATGACACGTCGTGTGGTCGACGTAAACGTTTATAAAACAGCTTACTGCTGCTGTGACTGCAGTATGTCCCACTGCATTAATTATACAAACTACAATACATAGAGAATCATCTATACCTACGCTGCATGAAGTAGCATTTTCTGTTTAAAGTTTGTCGTCACAAGCAGCTCAACTTTTGCGACCTTATTAAATATTTGTCTTCAGTTTCACGTCTTCTCAACCGTATATACGTCTAATTCAGCTGACACTTGAAGTAATAACCACTGGCGAACTTATTTATTGAAATTGTGTAGGTACCTATATCTAGATTACTAATTTATTTACTTGTTAATTTTTGTGCTTTGAAAAGATCCTCTAACAAAACTGCGTAAATTTCTTATTTTACACAGCTAAAATAAAGAATAATTTATAAATAATATTTTATGACTGTAAACTTGTAGTACCTTTTGAACTTGGCAATCCGTGGCATCAGGATATATTGTGATACCGTGCGATAAAGTTTTTATTATTATTGTAGATTATAGACGCGTCGACAACTCAGGTCATTAGCGTCCGATAAAGTTTTAATAAAAACAATATCTCATCACAGTGCACCTATGCCACGTGATTGCCAAGTTCAAAAGGTACTACAAGTTTACAGTCATAACATATTATTTATAAATTATTCTTTATTTTACCTGTGTAGTTTTAAGACAACTATCGAATAATTTGCTAACTTCATAGTCAAAGGTAATAGAGTGGCTGACTTGGTTCTTTTCGGGATCTCAAAACTTTTTACGGCGAAAGTGTTGCGAGACTTGGCATTTTTTTTTCTTTACAAGAATGTTTTTGATGGGATTGATTTTTATTTGTAACGGAAAGTTTTTTAACCTAGATCTCCTAACATCTTACTTATTTACGTAGTTTCGTTTGCGTAGGTATCTACCATTTGTGGCGCAACTAATAATTATTCCCACGGAAAATGCATAAGACTTTTCCGTAATAAATTTGTTGCTCTCAATTGTGTACCATTCAATTTTTTTTCGAAAAACCCATTTTTCACAACTTCTACGCCCCTGATAAATCTGGATCATCCCCAGTTGATGTGGACTTTTGATATTATATTACCACAGGGGATGCCCCCAGTAAGCCTACCTATAACATCACAACCTATTTTAGTTGGACTACATATTTTTTTATTTTTATGTCTGTATGAAAATACAAGCAAGCAATCTTATTGTCTGCTTGCAGAGTTTAATAATTCAAACGATCAAAGGAATTTCGCACAAATGTTAAAATGAGGCCCCTTTTGATAATTTCATGCTCTATTTTTGCTTTGCATTTTATGAGAGTTCTTATTCGTGCACCCAATGAAACTCATCCACCTTATAAAGTACGTACTACAAAGTACAAAGGTAATATAAATTTCTGAATCCATTTTGTGATAAATATCTTGTCAATTGCGTGTGTCACAAATCTCTGACATATTGAATTCAAAGTAATTAAGCTTGTTATTTCCGTTCTTGACAGGTTGTTAGCTTTGCGTTGTTTAGCTATTACCGTTAATTGTAAGTCAGTAAACCCTGTTATAATTATGAAAATTACATAGGTTTTGTCATAATGCCTAACATCATTTAATTATTGTATAACTAAATAGCATGTAATGTTAATAATCACTGAACACAAATTCTTATTCTAGCCGGGTGAAAAGCGTAGTGGCACACTCCTAGTCAGAAGGTACCGGGTCCTAAGACGGTAAGACCTAAGCCCGGTGCAGACAGAGACAACGGCTTCAACGACCGTGTGTTGTTAATAGATAGATCATAATATACGCTCAACAAATAAGTTATACTTTTTTTGTCATTACATTGTAATGACCATCTTTCAATTTTTCCATTGTTAGAAGTCTGTATAAATTAAGTTATGACTTTCTTTTCATTTTCACTTATAGTGATCTTGTAGTAGAATCCACAAATTTTAATAACAGATAAAATCAAATTTTAAAAATAATATCTTTGCGTCACCTTGAGGTTATTGAGGTTATTAACTTTAAACTTTAAAACAGTATTGACTAAATTACATTCAGTTAAAAGTACTTTTGACCGATACAAATGGGCAAAAGTGATTTTAACTCGAATTTCAGTCAAAAGTTATATTGACCGTAGCAGCTGCAGTTAAAACTATCTACTTTAGAGAGTTTAGACTATTTTCTTCATTAAAAAGTCGTTTTGACCAGTTAAGAGTTCTGACTGTAACATATATAGGGATACTTCGACACACTTTACATTATTATTTAAATATATGGAAAAATCATGTATTATTTCGTGTCTTTTCAGTTGACTTTGCGAAACCTTTCAATATAATATGGTGTATTTAATATCAGTTAAATTATTAATTGGCAAAACTGAAATAAATCCTATAGCTACTTGCAAACAAGAGGTATTTCTAATAAAATCAGTTTCATCCGATAATAAATAAATTGCCTAAGGACAAGTAACAAGAAAACTCACCCTACAGTTTCTTAACGATCCAAAAATGAGCCTTTCTTCAGGGAATGAGTGTATACGCAAAGAAAGGACTATAGAATTAAGTAATTTTCATAACGTAAATAACCTTTACCGTCTCCTTATAAAAGCTTTAAGGGGAGATATGAATGTTTAATTACTTATTTTAAATACTATGTAATCAAGAAAATAAGCAAATAAAGTAAGCTGTATATTATATAATAGGAGAATGAACCTATATATTCAAATTTAAAAATATATCAAGTAAATGATACAGTCAACTATCTTTAAAAATCGATCCAGTATCAACTCTATATTTTGTACACAGAGGTTTTCGTACTTGTAGCTATTTTCCGATTTTCCGAACCAGTAAGTTAACTCAGAAACCATTATACCGACATTGATGACAATTATTTTTCTTTGTTGAAGTCATGAAGACTATATATTTACCAAATTTCATGTTTCTAAGTCAAAGAGTTTGCAACTACGTGACCTGCAGAGGATAATAATATTGTACCACAATTGCTCCCCACACGTTGTCATATTGAACTATAAATTAAATACAAAAAACATGCTTTTTACTCTATTTCATGAGATCTATTTGTAGACACTCGCTTGTTAGAAAAACAATTATTTTTTAACCTAATTCAGCATTTAAACACATAAGAACACACAGGTCTCTCTAGTAGGCGTACAGTTTTTCTCTACTTGTGGTCTTTAGAGAGAGAGAGAGAGAGAGAGAGAGAATTCAGATCACTGTTTCTTATGATGGACGACTAATAATGACAAAGCATTTAAGTTACGTTTCTTATTATTATTTTGAAAAATATTAAATTTTGTTTTTAAACTGTGCGAGTAGATCTTTGTAGTAAATGAGGTTAAGGGAAGTAGCTTTGTAGATACGGCAGTATTTTTTTTTTAATTTAAAGAGATAAAAAAGGGTGACACCATACTGTACAATGTTTTACAATATATGTGTCAAACAAATCTAGCCTTCTACGCGCTTTGTTTCGAATTTATAACCTTTTTGGATAGACGCTAATGGCCATAGCAGCTGTCGATGTATCAATAAATCGATAATATCTGTCCAAAGCGACTGTGAGAGAAAATATTTCAAACCTTAAACTGAGGATGTAAGAGTCCCTTAACTTTGTCAGTTTGCAAAGGCTCACCAGTATTAATATTTCTAAAGGGCACGTATATAATATTCTGTTAGTATGTGTGTATATCTTACAATGATAATATATCTTCTTCCCCAGTCTTATAATTGATTGTGTCAGCAATTAATGAAAATAAATGTACTATCAGCTCTTGTGAACTGCCGTGTCCCCGTTCATTTTCCTTAAGACCTAAATAAACAACAGCGCAGTCTCAACACTGATATAATGCTATCATTTAGCCATTCTCTTACATTGTGCAAAAATTAATGACTCGCAAACATAATCTATATTATTTTTAGTGTATTTGCCTGCATATGGCACATACACTATTGGCGTCGGTCGGATGGCGGGACCTAGGGGTCGGACCAAAATTTCTCGTCGTTTCATAGCCTCCTGAACAATTTGGCACCATTTTTGAAAATGTTTATATATATATGTGTGTGTGTGTGTGTGTGTGTACACGATAACTCTCGACAGACTTAATCGATTTAAACGAAATTTGGTACACACATTGGAATCCATCACCGCACAAAGCTTATTTAAAATGGGCCCGATCGGACCATTTTCAGGGTTGTATTTAAGGGTTCCAAAAAGTTTCTGGGCCCAAAAATACCGAAAAAATTGTCAGAATCGTTTCAAAACTGAAATTTAATTCTTTAGTAAAGATTAAAATGTGCTGTTAAAATTTTAATAAAATCGGCCCGACAGAACCGGACTTACAAATTTTATGAAAACACTAGTTTGCGGAAAGTGATTTACTTACTGAAGGGTCTATTTAATTTCGTACAGAGGTTGCATTGATAATAATATTGAAATTAAGAAAAAAAATATTATTTTAAGGGACGTATTAAGGGGTTAAATTTTTTATTTTGTCCAAAAACAAACCCAAGTTCACGTAATAAAGCCACAAGGCCTGTATTAGCAAATACACTATATTGTCGGCAGGGTTTGGCACTGCGACCCGAGTTTTTTTTTATTTTTTGTCGTTCATATAAAATGAGGTGACTTTATAATACCTACTGTAACCAAACCGTTTCTTTTTGTGTTAAAAATATTTATTAAAAAAATAAAAGTTAGTTCTGACAACAACTAAAACACAATTATTGTAACAATCGAACAGTAATATGCAAATTATAATTAGGTACTATTTTACACTTAGACAGTGCGCGTTTAAAGTGTCCCCCCATTTTAACTTTTAAACGAATTGAGTTAAAGAGTTCGGACAAAATTAAAGTAAAATCTAATCGCATAAACTATGTTTTGAAGATAAATTTGTTTTTGGAAATTCAATGATGACGCAAGGGGCACTATCAACTCAAAAATTTTAGATACCAAAGTATTTCAGTTTCCTTGCACACTCATTAAAAAAATTAAAATCCAATTTCCCGTTGTCTAGTTATGAATGGATTCAAAATAAAATAAAATGGAAGCAAGTCGAGCATTTTAAGGAATAAAAAATAAAAATTTACAAAAATCTGACCGGGATCATAATAATTACACGATTACAAAACAAGTTTCCAGTATTGAAACATTTTAGGTAGGAATATCTTTGTGTAAAATGTTACTAGTTATTTATTAATAGTTATAACTGTTATCAAAAAGAAACTTAGCAGTAGGTAGAGGAAATATTGGTTACTGACCTCGCTGTCATTGCTGTGCAGCCTTAGCGTGTACCCGGGCAGCAAATCCGGCCGCTTGTTGACGTCTTCGAGCGCGAGATGAGCGGCCGGCATGCAGGCCTGGCCGCCCTGCCAACCGCCCTTGCCCGCTATCGGGAAAATGCCACCGATGTGCAGAACGGTGTCGTCGTCTGCATCGCTGCTTTCGTCGTCAGGACCGTACGCTGTCACTGCGGGTGTGGTGTCGGCGGTCAGCCATGCGACCACTATTACACCAAGCCATAGTGGCAGATACTGAAACAAACACGCAACTTTATTAACTTGGAAGTTCAACGAAAAGTTACGCAAAATTAAAAGAATAAAACTAAATAACAATAAAACAGAATAATTTTATAAATAATATTGTTGCAAAAACTACAGGACACAGGTGCATTAACAATATTAAGTCCAATTCTAAAAGAGTTCACCAGTTCGAGTAAACATCAATAATTTTTTGTAAGCTCATATTTACAAAAAGTTATTTTTCTCTTTTTAGCAGGCACATTTATAAAAGCGGTATTTTAAAAAGAAATATAATTATTATTTTATTAACTTCCCATTTCATTGGGAAGTTATTGTAATGGGTCCGAAAATCGAAATCAAAATGTAGAACAAATTTTTATGTTTCAAGGTTACTACACTATTTTTGAAAAGATGTCTGTGTGTGTATGTACGTACGTACGTACGTATGTGGTCATTTCTTTCTAAGACGAAATCTCGAGAATGAAAAATGATATCGACTACGTTAGGGTGCCAATCGACGCGTATTAACGTAAATATGATCTGAAAGAATTTTTTTCAGCCGTTCTTTTTTCTTAACCAAATAGATTCCAAAAAAGTAGATTTTACACAATATCTCGCGAAAAAAAGTTATATCGACTTCATAAGGGTGTCAATCGAGGTGTGTTAACGTCATTTTGATCCGAAAGAAATGTTATCAAAATCGATCAAGCCGGTTTTTTTTTGTTTAAATAAAACGACTCCAAAAAGTAGATTTTATACGAAATCTCGCGCAATTTTTTTTTATCAACTTCGTTGAGGTGTCTATCAAAGCAAGTTAACGTTACTATGATCCCACATAAATTTTATAAAAATAGGTTCAGCCGTTTTTTTTAATTTATTGTTAAAAATAAATAATAATTATGTTTTAATGACTAAAATGATTACTTTTCTGTGTAATTTCTAATTTAATTATTAATATTCAATATTCATCAAACTGGGAAGTTCGTCATGTGAACCTCAAGGGTCGCACTTGTGAGTCCCAATTAAAAGTTACTTTAGTCCTAATAAACGACTCGCCTCACGGCTTGTTTAACTCTTTTTTAGACTTTATAATGCGTCATATAGCTTATTGTATTTTACTTGATAAGTCCTTTCATTTCATACCCATATCAAGGAGAGTGTGAAGAAAGAAATAATCCGCCATCTTGGAGCGTCCGCCATATTGAATTTATAATGACGTCACATAGCCTATGTCGACTTGTCACCGAACGTATACACGTATGCAAAATTTCAAAGCTCTAGCTTACCAAACAAAAACAGTGAAAGTAAATTATTAAAAGCGCTGTAAAATTCTTATGAGAGGACAGAAACCTAACTTCGTGACGATACCGGTGCTGTCACCTTTTATTCATAAAACTATGTTCAGACGCTAATGACATCTGTTGTCGAGCGTCTATAATTTACAATTCTAAAATTCTAATTAAATCAGATTAAATAACTTGTATATTATAAGTACAATTATAATATATTTTTTCGTCTGCATTATTATAATTAATTCATGTCATAAGTGTAATTGTGTTTGTTTTAACTTTTTTTTATAAAAAATAACAAGTGAAAAGAGAAAACGTGTTTTTATTCTCAATTGAGTAAAAACTCGCAGCTGTAAACCAAAAACTAGAAAAAATGCACCCAAAATATCCTGTATAATGCAAAATTTTCTGGAATCTGACCTCCCATCGGTCCTGTTTATGTCAGCTGATAATCGAAACTCTACTGGATTTTGTTTTGCATGAGAGGAACTGGAATTAAATTAGATTAAGTATGTCGCAATTTTCACTAAGTTTGGGTAACTTTGTCATCGTCTATTTGTTATCCTTTAACAATTTCATTTAAGATAGATGGTAAATCGTTACTCACTCTTTGTAGGCTATATTCTCTGCATGCAAATAGTAGGTAGTTATATATTATGAGTAGACAGTTATTTGAATGATGCATCTATAAAATCGGCAGTGGTTCTTTTTTTTAAAAATAAAGCTATGTGTGTGTATCCTATACGTTTTCTCGCTTAAATGTTTCTATTTTTCTGCGGGTATAGTGGAAGCTGTCAATTTCTTTGTGTTATTTTTAATTTAGAATTTCATATTAATATTCTCAAAACAGCTTGCTACTGAAACGTCCATCAGTAAATTAAAATTGTTGTTTTTTAGTCTTGTATCCTGTTTATTAGTTTTAGTGTTTTATCGTTTTTGCTGTTTTATTAACACAATTTTCGTTTTTTGTGTTTTATCTTTTGTTTTGTTTTCAGTATAGTTTTAATTTATTTACTCCAGTTGTTTATAATCTACATTCAATTTAATTAATTTCTCTCAACTTTTCATTGAATATGTTTCTCAGTTATTTTACCAAACATTACATAAGTAACAAATGTTTGAAAATGCTATTTTTTGGCTTTAGTTTATTTTGCACTTATCGCCTTGGTAAAAGATTTCAGTTTCAACCCGCTAAACAGGCTACCGAAAATCGAATTTTCAATAGCGGCGTTGTGATATATAGCATTACAAGGGATGAAACATAGCGTTTGCAACTAGTGTGAAGTTTGTTGGTCCGAGGAACGAGGGCAACAATTCACACGCGTTGCATTCGCTCTGTTTCATTTCGAGTATGCATATTATTTTTCACAAGTCTATTGACAATTCGATTTGAGGTACCAGCAATTTGGGCGCGCAAAAAAGCCGCAAAAATATTACATCTGTCAGATTCATGTGAAATTTATGTGAGATTATGACTGTCATTTTGACGTTTTCGAGTATATATGCGAATTGAAATTGACAACTTCAATCGCTCTATCTCTCTCTCAACAGCGTTAAAAACAGAGAAAACCGACAACTAAAAAGTTTCAACCCTAGGGTTGATACTCGCAGTTTCAACCTGCTAAACAGGTACCAAAAATCGAAGTTTCAATAGAGGCGTTGTAAAAATTATTATTACTTGCCGATAAGTTGACTCTAGAATCTAGTTGGTGTAGCATAAAATTGCGATTCACAAAATAGATGATGATTGAAGGAAGAATTCTTTTCTTTGTTCCTTCAATCATCGTAAATTATTATTATTATTGCAAAAATTATTACTATAAATTCTACGTTTTGAGGGAAGAATCAGAATCTGATTTTATCTTGGACACTGGCAATTTTTTTGAGAAATAGATAATTCTGCAAAATTAAAAAATATTCCTCTTGATAATAATATTTGTTTCATTTTATATTTCCAACTGTATAAAATTGAATTGAAAAAGAAGAATACTTAATAATAAGCTTTAAGAGAGTAATCTCTGTATTATTCTGAAATAATTATTATTTAAATACTCGAGCATTATGTATAAGAAATAATAACTTCATAATTGATGTAATTCACGTTGTAAATTGAAAGAGACTAAGAAATGTAATAATTACAAGCTTTACGTTAAAATCGAGGGAGGATTTTCAATTAACAGGAATTCGTATTTTTAATTGTCGCTATCTTCATTAAGAGCTCTGTAGATATGCAGTTTCGTTTATTGTTCTAAGTGCCGATTAAATAGAGTTTAACGACGACTATTTCGTTCTACAATTTTATAATACATTTTTAAAATGTAGATTTTTAATGAATAAAAATAATTTTATAAAATGAATCAAAATTTCACAAAAAAAAATATTTGTTCCTTCGTTTTTCAATCAGCTTTCAAAACCTACATTAAATTAGAATTCGGCAGAATTATTTCTAGTTATATTATGGTGATTTATTTACGCCGATTTCTAATTGACTCTAGGTTAGGGAACATAATTTAATGTAGGTAAAACGAAGGAAAAATTATTTTATCCTTTTCAGAGACATTTAGATTCCTTTTTGAAGTTGGTTCATTTTTTTCAAATTATTTTTATTTCACACTTTCAATTTGGTACCGTCCCACTGTTCTACAATGCCTCATTTTTTCACTGTTCGATAGGCGATACTTTGCTTTAGGACATAGGCTATATTAACTGGCCGGCCAGGCTTCGTCCGAGTGAAAATCGGGAGTAATTTCAGAAGACCGATTTCAAAAATTTTACACTGTTCGATAAGGGATACTTTGCTTTAGGAAATAAGCCATAATAACTGGGCAGCCCGGCTTCGTCCGAGTGAAAATCGGGAGTAATCTCAGAAATTACTGAACCGTTTTCTATTTTTTTTTCACTGTTCGATAGGTGTTACTTTGCTTTAGGACATAGTTGGAGCGAGCGAGCGAAACGAGTGAGTAATGCATTAATAAATCAAAAATTCATAGGATCCGGGAGCGAACGAGTGAATAATGTACTACTAATAAATCATAAATTCATAGCACCTAGTCGAAGCCGGACCGGGCCTTTAGTAATTAATGTTAAACTTCGGTCAGTAGTGTATTGTATAAACATTTTGCTTTCATTAAAACAACAAAGCGTCAAGATATTAACGTAGTCAAATAATAGTAATTTATGCAACTAGTGGCTTAAGTGACGGATTATAATGACAGTCGCGATTTTGCGATACGAGCCTAAGGTTATGTTGCATTTATACCAGAACGAGTGTGTGTTTACCGCGCGAGCCGAACAACATAACCTTAAAAGAGTGTTGTAAAATCGCGACTGTCAGATTCGTCACTTTAGACACGCGTTACATACACTATTTTTTGCAACAACTGCTTCAAAAGATTAATTTTAAGCAAATAAAGCACCATTTTGATAAATATTTTATTAGTGACATTATAGCAAAGTAATCAGTAAAGTACTTTATTACGCACGTGTGTCATAAAGTAGAGTAAAACAAAACAGTATTACTTTATAGAAAGGAGTGCGTTAAAATTTATTTTAAACATTACCGTTCGAATGCAGTAGAAGCTTCCATAAAGAATCACTTTTCAAACGGTACACAGCCATCTAAAATTATTGTACTTTTGATGCAAGTATTGCAAAAAAATATTTCTTTTTTATTTTATTTGTTCCACAAAAGTTGTTCATTAAAAATAATATGACAGACAGCACATTATATCTAAGCAGTAGTGTTTATGTAATACCTCTGACTACTTTATACACTGAAAACGTTGCTAGGCAGAAGCTCGTTCAAAGGGAGCGAGCTTAGCAAAACGCGTCTCGCTTATAGGGACGAGTAAATTTTCATTTTGATATTATGTTACTGCTGTGAATATGACATTTTACACTCGCCGTTAAGGACTGTGCGCGTAGGCGGATCTGAAAATTTTTCTAGGGGAAACAACTTCTCATGTTAACTATGACATTTCAGTGGCCATCAAATCACAAGCATTTAGACCCTGCAGTCAGGGCCCATTCTGATTGGTGGAATACCCCATCTTGATATAAACGAACGTAACAAGTAACTAGTGAACTCTGTATACTAATATGGATGGATGATTAAAAAATGGGTTTTGTATATGTGGAGAATGTTTAAACACATATTCTTCAAGACAGGCATTAATGTTCACAAAATTAGAATGGAAACTTCAGGTAAGGCTTGTAATCTAATTCTTTCAATAAAAGTCGATCAATTTTTTGACATTTCAAAATAAAACCTAATTTAATATTATTATTTGAGATATTAGGATGTCCACAATTTATATAATAACAGTGTTTTTGAAAAATTGGAATAGGAAAATAAATTTTAATTAAGTTTTATTTTGAAATGTCAAAAAATTGATCGACTTTTATAGAAAGAATTAGATTACAAGCCTTACCTGAAGTTTTCATTCTAATTTTGTGAACATTAATGCCTGTCTTGAAGAATATGTGTTTGAACATTCTTCACATACAAAACCCATTTTTTAATCGCTATCAACTCTCCATATTAGACTGTATACCGAATTAACTAGTTAGTTGTTACGTTCGTTTAGGTGTGTGTGTGTGTGTGTCAAACGACATCAAGATGGGATATACGATCAATCAGATTGGACCCTGACTGCAGGGCCTAGTCGCTTGTCATTAAAGCGATGTCATCGGACAGTAAAAATTTGGGCTCAAATGCGAAATTCGCCTCCTTACATTTTTCTCACAAAATACACAAACATATAACTTGAGCGTTAATTTGGAAAATATCGTAAAATTGTTAACGGAATATTATGTTAATATATTTAATTCCGATGGAAGCAACCGTATTGTTTTCTTTAAATCCGCAAAAGGCTTGTGATATTTATAATCAGAATATTCTGATAGTAAATGTTTTATCCCTACACGCAGCATCATGTTTGTACAAACAGGTCAGTGCAAACTATTATAGAAATAAATCACATTTGATTTAAAAAAAGCAACGTTTCGACATGTATGTGCATACAAAATGCTGAAAGTTGTTTGTACAGATTTTTATGAACGTGTAGGGATGATACATATTGTTTGTATTTTTTTAATGTACATACAAGTCGTACAAACATTCCGCTGAGTGTAGGCGGCGATTTATACATGTTCATACAAATTTGTACAAACAACTTTCGGCGTTTTGTATGCACATATTTGTCGACAAACTACACGCAACGACATACGTCGCTGCGTTTTGTTTGTATAAACAGAAGGATGGAAGCATTTAGTCCAGTCACGAGAGGAAGTCTACCTTGCGTTTGGTGCAGCAAATGATTTTATTTTTTTGTGTCCTCAAGCATGTTTAGGAGATGTCAAATCCAAGTTTGCGAACTCTAAACCAGGCCGGGGGAGTTTTGGTGGGCTAAAAACCACGATTTTTTTGCACTTTTTTCGATTTCTTGCTTATAATATGGAAACGGCTGGTCCTATCGAAAAAATGGTCCTATTCAAAATTAAAGGGCACAAAATTTACTTCAAAATGCACTAGTCAAATATGTTTATGTTCCTATTTTTACCGGCTCTACAGAACTTAGAAAATTGCCAAAATTTACCAAAATGAAAAAAAAGCATTTTTTCAAGCTTTTAACTATTGAAAAACTCGAATAGCCTATAACCTTCCTTAATAAACGGGCTATCTAACAAAAAAAAATTTTTCAAATCGGACTTGTAGTTCCTAAGATTAGCGCATTCAAACAAAAAAAAATAAATTATTTTTTTGTTTGAACGCGCTAATCTCAGGAACTGCAAGTCCGATTAAAAAAAAATTTTTTTTGTTAGATAGCCCGTTTATCAAGGAAGGTTTTAGACAATTCGAGTTTTTTTTAAATTCAATCCCAAAGGGGGCAAAACGGGGGTGTAAGATTTTTTGTTATTACAAAAAATCTTACTCCCACGTTTTACCCCCTTCGGGGTTAAATTTAAAATAAACTCGTATATCGTATAACCTTCTTCAATAAACGGGCTTTCTAACAAAAAATTTTTTTTTTAACTCGGACTTGTAATTCCTGAGATTAGCGCGTTCAAACAAAAAAAGAGTTTATTTTTTTTTGTTTGAACGCGCTAATCTCAGGAACTACCAATCAGATTTGAAAAAAAATTGTTTTTGTTAGATAGCCCGTTTATTAAGGAAGGTTATAGGCTATTCGATTATTTTTTACTTCCCACCTCTACTATGGTAGGGAAGTAATGGATTTAGTCCGAAAAAAATATTTCGAGATTTTAACAGATTTTCACGTTTTGAGACCCTAGCAATCGTTTAAGATCATTTTCTGACTGATGTCTGTATGTGTGTGTGTGTGTGTATGTGTGTGTGTGTGTGTGTGTGTGGTCAATTTTTCGCCTTCGATATCTTAAGAACGGAACAACATACGGGCATGCCGATTATTCTATTGTGTTTATCAGCCTTTAACTTAGATCTGATTAGATTTTGAGTCAAATCGGTTCAGTGGATCCTGAGATATTCAAAAAAACGTCCTCAATGTCACGTATTAACATAGGTAAAAAAAAATTTAAATGAATTCTAGATGTTATAATATGAAAAAAATGTAAATATTTTTTTTTCTCTAAAATGTATAGTTTTCGAGAAAAAAAATATTTTACTAAAAAAAATAAAAATTGTACGTAAATCAAGGTAACCATGATTTTTGCTATATTAAGCTAGCCATCAGTAGATCACCAAACAAAAAAGAGGGCCATGCTTTTTTCAAAGAATAAAAATTAAATTGTGTTTTAAAGACCACCAACATCTAAGGTTATTTGGGCCTAGTCAAAGAATAAAAAAAAAAAAGAGTGTTTATTTTTTGCAAATATTTACTAGGTGGGAAGTATAGGACTGGTCATCAGTCGAATTTTTTTAATTCAATCCCACAGGGAGTAAAACGTGGATGTAGGATTTTTTGTTATTACAATAAATCCTACACTCCCGTTTTCACTCTTTGGGATTGAATTTTTAAAAAACTCGTATAGGGTCTCATTGATTAGTACTTTGCTTCTTTTACAGACTGGTAGTTCCTGAGATTAGCGCCTTCAAACAAAAAAAGAGTTTTTTTTTTTTTTTTGTTTTTCTAAGTTCTGTAGAGTCGGTAAAATCGGAACAAAAACATATTTGACTAGTGTATTTTGAAGTAAATTTTGTGCTCTTTAATTTTGAATAGAACCATTTTTTCGATAGGACAAGCCGTTTTTATGTTATAAGCAAAAAACGTAAAAAAGTGCAAAAAAATCATGGTTTTTAGCCCACCAAAACTACACCGCTCTGTTTTAGAGGTCGCAAACTTGGATTTGACATCTCCTAAACATGCTTGAGGACACAAAAAAATAAAATCATTTGCTGCACAAAACGCAAGGTGGACCTACCTTTTTAAGCTCTCGTGACTGGACTAATTGCTTTTTTTAAATCAACTTGCTGTGATTTCTCTGTACGATTTGTTTGTACTGTTATGTTTGTACAAACATGATGTTGCGTGTAGGGACAAAACATATTTACCATCAGACACAGCACAAACAAATTGTACAAACAAATCGCTACGTGTAGTTGTAATATTTGTAGTACAAACATGTCAGCACAAACAAAACATGCAAACATTCCGCTGCGTGTAGGCGGCGCTTTAGCATCATTAATCATCTCTTAAATTAGCGGACACATTTTTTTGTTATACCCTGTAACCTTGTGTATGTATAAAACGTGAGGCAAACTAATTATTCAGTTCGGATGAAGGACAGTTTTATACCGAAATATATCAGATTATATGTAAAATATTTAAATACAATGTTTTTGTTTACTGAAAAAAAGCGCTCAAAGTTCTGTCAAAGGATAAAAATGGGTAATTTAAGTCACTATATTCCTAAACTGCTAAACTGCTTTCTTTACAACAAAGCTTTACATCTGCTGACGATGTAAAGTTTCTATCAAGAAAATTATATTTCACTATTCCGTTGCCAAACTTTCCAGTGTAGTTACGTAATTGTATATTAAGAACTTTCATTTTCTCATTTAAGTGAAGCAGCGTTAGCAGGAGTAATTTCAAAGTTTTCTGTTGAATGTCAACATCTGTAATATTTATGCTGGGTTGCAGAAAGCATTGCCAAAAAACTTGATTTGACAATGGCATTTTTTATATATGCAGAAACAATCTAATGTCGTTGTGAAACTCTGTCATGTAGATTGTAGAACAATTAGATTGTACTTACACAAAAACAAATGATTGATGTAGGCAAAGATCGATTTTCAGGCTAAATTTTGATTAAAATGCGTAAAAAAATTTTGTTTTAAAATGGAAATTATACAAAGAAAACTATGTTTAATAGATGTATACACAATTTAAAAAAAAATATCGTTCAATCGATCAATTATTTGTCAAGCGGGATTGATTTAAAATTCTACAACGCTTTTCTTATGGAGATTCATGTGTAGTCACAATTTAAGGTCATTGTTAAATCAGATTTTCTGACAATGCTTTCTGTAACCGAGCATCAGAATTTAGTAAGAGAACGAATATGTTTATTTAAGCGCATTTATTAATTAGACAACCCGTAATAATTACTGAGATGCGTTTAGAATTGAATATAGCAATGAAGAGAGAACAATTTTACATTATGAGGAAGTTTAAGCCCAGTTCGCTGGATTGACCTAAGTCAATAAAAATTAATACTTAGACGCTTCTAAGTATTAATTTTTATTTTCGAATTTTGCTTGCATACCGTCACGCCAGTCTGATAATTTTAACTTTTTTTGTTAAAAATTATCAAAAGAAAATTTAATTTATATTTTTGATTCTCAGAAGGACATAAATAATTTCAAAAGACCATTGCAGAATAAGCATTTGGAAAGTGACCCCGCAGCTAAAAAATCGAAACTATGCTTAAATGTTGTATTTAACAGAAGAGAGCTATATTACAAAGTTTCATCTTCACGTGACAGCTATAAAGAGGGTTGAAATGGCCATTTAATCCCTAAATTTTTCTATTTTTTCTCGTCTTTTATTTGATCGATTCGCTTGCAATTTTAAAAAATCGCGAGCTCTCTGCGTCTATTTCAAAAACTGATTATTTTATTTCTCACCCCCTGAAGGTTAGTCACTTTAATTGTAGTAGGTACGGTTATGTCCAAAGGCAAAACAATGAAATGTACAAAAAGTGTATCTATATATTTAAAACACAAGCCTTATTTCTCTAGACAGTCCGCCAGCAACCCCTGCTTAACCGATTGACATAATTTTTTTTTTTAACTGAGGCCTTTAGTCCACAGATATGTTATCGCTATTTTTTTTTTGGTGAAATTTCTTTAGAAGGGGTGATTTCAAGCGATAATAGTAAAAATGACGAGGGGGGCAGTGGGGTGAAGAGAAACGTAAACAAAGAAAATTCATCGGCGTTCACGATACATAAGTGTGAGAGAAATGCAGATATGTACGCATGTCGTGGATAGGCTATCCAAACAATAAACAATAAAACATTTTGACAGTTGTACATTTTAATTTTTAGAGCCCAGATTTTAATAGGGTTATATCTCGGGTTATATTGACAACATTTCCAAAAGTGTATAGTGAGACTTCGTTTTTTGCTTCTTGTTCAATACTTAGTAGAATGAAAATAGTACAACACTAAATTTGCTTCCAGAACAAGATATAAAACTCTTTATTTAATAAAAAGAGATGGACGACATGTTTCGAGAGCTTAAGCTCTCATCATCAGGTCAATTTAAAAACAAGATTTTACAATAATTGAAAATTGTGTGAAATTGTGTGAAAGTTCTTTGTTACTTTAAGCATCTTGTGGTAGTAAATTTAAAATCAAAAAATGGTGACATTCTGAAGTAAAAATTAAACGCAATTGTAAAATCTTGTTTTTAAATTGACCTGATGATGAGAGCTTAAGCTCTCGAAACATGTCGTCCATCTCTTTTTATTAAATAAAGAGTTTTATATCTTGTTCTGGAAGCAAATTTAGTGTTGTACTATTTTCATTCTACTATTTCCAAAAGTATTTAAAATTAAACAATAAAGATGTATATGTACGTGCAATTTTTTTTTCTCTTTTAAATATAGTACTGTATAGTACTTAGTTTCTCAAATACCCCCAAACTCATCGATTTTTTTCTGAAGATCATTCGTACGTAAGTATTACACTGATAGATACGTTCTATAGCTTCTAAAAAACTACTATTTTACGTACACTTTAAAGTTATGTTTGAATCAAAAATATTTATCAAAAATTATATTAAAAACATATCGTTAAAAGCTAGGTTATGTGTTTTACTCACGCGTTCGTATACACAATGATATTGAGAAAGCTTGAAATATATATTTCTTATTGTTTTCTTAATAAAGTGATTCATATTACATATAAAAAAGGTTTGTGTTGGCAAACATTTTTTTTTGGCGATAGCCTTTACTAAACCATTGTTCTTTGAAGACAGTGTTAAGTCGTCGCAAAAAAGTTTTGCACGGGTACACTAGTCCTAATAATTATGTTATTAAAAATGGATACTTCATCTTTGTATTCACCTGTTGTATTTACTTTACATGTTGAGTGTTTGTAGTCTAGCAGTGGTGTTGGAATATTGACTCTCGCATGTAGTGGTTTTTCGTGACAGAATGCTTTAAAGGGAGAAAGTCGATCGTTTGAAAATGTGTCACTGTGTGAGTAATGTCAACTCAGTCCGCCGCGATAGTGGAAAGTTTAGGGTTAAAATCCCTACGGTGACATAGGTTTGAATTAATGAATTTTTCCTGACTACAGTGTTGTGTTACGTCATTGTCCTTACAGCAGGTGTCTTCATATACTGTTTGCAGTCATTATGCATTCATCTAACTAATAATTATTGTTCGCGTGGATTTAAAAAATAAATACAAAATTAACCCAAATCTGTAGTTTGAAAATGTAATAAGCTGTGACAGACGGACAGACAGACACGAGAGTGATCCTATAAGAGTTCCATTTTTTCATCTGGTGTGCGGAACCCTAAAAATTACAGGGAAAGTGGCAACTAGAATATAGTAATGGTGCGAGTAACATCTAATATGAGTTAAGACATAATGTTGAGAAGTGGATGTTAAACGCATTATTATAAAAATCTGTGAATTTTCCGAAATATTTTCTGTCAGAAAATGCAAAATAGAACATTTGTTTCTGCGTCGCAATCAAATCAACGGAAATTACATCGAAAATTTGCTGTCATTTGATTACGTGAATTATGTATGTTTCCATATTAATCTCATTCAAATAACAAAATTACAAATAAAGTTTTCTTCTGCCTTTTTCGATTTATTTTAAAAACATAAATAAGATCAATTTTTCTTAACTGATAAATAAAAAAATTATTATATATATTATACATATTATTATATATTATACAAATTTTATTTTTAAAAATAATACGAAATAATATACAGAGTGTTCTTTTCGATAGTATCTATCTATATTATGAATTATGAACCGGTCACAAAAATAACTGATTAGTGATTAATATAATTAAAATGATCTCTAAATGTCATTAAAAACCTGAATACGGAATAGGCTGTGTCGTCTACACGGCCGCGGTGTTTTGTGCGTGACAACGTCTGCCTGGGATGAAAGAAATAATAAATTTTGGAAAGTACGTTTTGATTGTCTAGTGAGTTTCGGTAATTACACGTGGACTGTCTATCGAATTCTGGAAAGTACACTTTAATTGTCTATTTTTTGGAAAGTACACTTTGATTGATTGGTAAATTCTGGAAAGTACACCAATAATTAATATTGTTAATACTCGTATAAGCAAATGTTTCTCTTTTCTCAAATTGAAAACTGTTTTGGTAAGGGAAATTTACTTTTCGTACATGTATGCCTACCTTCGTAGGGAGACTTTGTTACATCAAAACGTATTGTAGTTACGCGACAGCGGAAAGACAAGGTTGTCACGTCGATAATGCAGTTTTCTGCAAGACAAAAACTATTTGAAGAGACATCTCTCAGGTGGAAAGGGAAGTATTATTTTCGTACATGCATACCTATCTGCGCAATGAGACGTTGTCACGTCATTATACGGATTGTTCTATTCAATAAAATAAAGTTATGAACCGATCAGCCGAATTTGAGCGGCCTGTATACTGTATAGGTCAAAACAAATTTTTGTAGCTAATTAAAAATACAGTAAACTCTCCTTAATAAATGTGTAACTATAGGGCTCTAGGGGATGTATGCTTCAATTAACAGTCCAACACACACGCACATTCTAACTGCGTACTATATTACAATGCTAGTTGTGTCAAGAGTAAAAAAGCGGACATTAAAGGGCGCACTCTTTCATAATTTTATATGCATTCGTAAATAAAACAATGTATTACAAAGATGGGGGTAAAAATTCACTTTTGAACCCCATGGATATGCCAGTGCTGCGTAACGAGAATGGATTATGACACACAGAAGTGAAGACTTGTATCAGAGAGTGCATATTATAAAGGTCAAGAAGAGGAATCTGTGCACTTTAGACACGGGCCAAAAATCGAGAATAATTTTTATAGATTTAGCCGCTAGAGGCACTGCGATATGTAGGAACCGAACGTCAACGTAAAAAATAAAATATGTAATTTTCACTTATAATTATGGATATTTTCTAAAAAACTTGGTGCATTTTTATGAACAAGGTCACGTTATGTGCACGTAAACAAATAAACAATGACATGTGATTCGTATTTCGTATGGTTCTTATCTTGGAGTTTTCAAACTCCTAGGTCGGTCTATGGTTCTTATCTCTACATAGTATAAATTGAAGTCGCTTTTCGCGTCTGTCTGTCTGTTTAACCGCTAACTCCTCCTAAACCACGCAACGGATTTTGATGCGGTTTTCACCATCAGTTAGATAATTTTTCACGGAAGGTTTATATACAGGGTGAGTTCGACCACCCGTATCAGTCGTTTTTTTCGAAAACGGTTAGTCGTAGAGAGTTGTGTCAAACATTTGTATTATAAAACCCCTAATAAAGAATCGAATGGTGATAAATTTTTTTTCCGGGAAGGTCGGATTCCCTATTAGTTTGCTTCAGAATGTCCTGAACTCCGGAATTATAAATGTCGATAGGTCGAAAGTCGTATTGTTGAAAAGATGTTTAAAAAATAAGCAAGTTTTGTAGAAAAATTTTTTTTATTACTGCCACCCCTGTAAATTTCTATATGTATAAATATAAATTATTATATGTTCAAAACTCCGGAATTTTAGAAAGCACGATAGGTTGAAAGTGGTGCTGTTGAAAAGCTCTTTAAAAAATAGGCAAGTTTTGTAGGAAAAATTATTTAATTACTGCCACCCGTGTTAAGTAACAATCGTTTGAAATTATTAAATCAAAATTTTATAATAACGATCGAAGTCGGCATTAAAAATCTAGCAGTCTTAGACATTGTCACAAGTGTTCAAACTGTCTTCCATTTACTCTTTAATACATACTACTGAGCTCTTCTGGTTATACTTTGAGTGTACTTCTTCAGTGTTTAATGATCGATAGATAGGTAACTAGATTGTAAATGCGGACTTTTAAAAAGTTCGTTATTATGACATTTTAATTTAGTAATTTCAAACGAATATTACTTAACAGGGGTAGCAGTAATAAAAAAAATTTTCCTACAAAACTTGCTTATTTTTTAAACATCTTTTCAACAATACCACTTTCGACCTATCGTTACATTTATAATTCCGGAGTTCTGGACATTCTGGAGCAAACTAATAGGGAAGCCGACCTTCCCGGAAAAAAAATTTATCACCATTCGATTCTTTATTAGGGGTTTTATAATACAAATTTTTGACACAACTCTCTACGACTAACCGTTTTCGAAAAAAACGACTGATACGGGTGGTCGAACTCACCCTGTATATAGCATAATTAATAAATAATAATAATTAATTAATTAAATACGTAACTCGACCGTAAGAATTCGCAATTTACTTATATATCATAAAAACGACCGTACTCAACTTGTAGCGCAGAGGTTACATCAGAGCGCTCTATGCACAGGGACCCGGGTTCATAAAACTGATGGCATCGTAGAATTTTTGGCTTTTTTCTAAATTCTACATGATATTTATTTATATATTTTTACTTCCCACCTCTACTATGGTAGGGAAGTAATGGATTCAGTCCGAAAACAATATTTCGAGATTTTAACAGATTTTCACGTTTTGAGACCCTAGCAATCGTTTAAGATCATTTTCTGACTGATGTCTGTATGTGTGTGTGTATGTGTGTATGTGTGTATGTGTGTATGTGTGTGTGTATGTGGTCAATTTTTCGCCTTCGATATCTTAAGAACGGAACAACATACGGGCATGCCGATTGTTCTATTGTGTTTATCAGCCTTTAACTTAGATCTGATTAGATTTCGAGTCAAATCGGTTCAGTGGATCCTGAGATATTCAAAAAAACGTCCTCAATGTCACGTATTAACATAGGTAAAAAAAAATATAAATGAATTCTAGATGTTATAATATGAAAAAAATGTAAATATTTTTTTTCTCTAAAATGTATAGTTTTCGAGAAAAAAAATATTTTACTAAAAAAAATAAAAATTGTACGTAAATCAAGGTAACCATGATTTTTGCTATATTAAGCTAGCCATCAATAGATCACCAAACAAAAAAGAGGGCCATGCTTTTTTCAAAGAATAAAAATTAAATTGTGTTTTAAAGACCACCAACAGCTAAGGTTATTTGGGCCTAGTCAAAGAATAAAAAAAAGAGTGTTTATTTTTTGCAAATATTTACTAGGTGGGAAGTATAGGACTGGTCATCAGTCGAATTTTTATTTTTGTTATATTCTTTCTTTGACAATAATTATAATATTTTTAGTTTAGTTTGCGCTCATAGTTTTACAGAATTCCGTCCGATGTCCCTATCCCTGTAGTAATCCGTCTATCTATCTTCTTTACATAGTATAACGAGCGTAGCGAGTGAGAAAGCGAACGAGCGAAGCGAGTGAGTAGTGTATTGCACCCGGACTTTCTTAACACCCGGGCGAAGCCGGACGGGGCCGCTAGTACTAGATAAGTTCCTATTGAGAACAGCGTTACTTGTGGTATTTTTTCGAATTACAAAAATCACCGATTTTTGTGTCTCACACTTTGCTTTACAGGCCACGGAGATTCCTCTCCTTAATATTTATACTCCATGACTTCAAAAATCGTAAAGTGCACCGGAAGGGTGACTTATCGAGCACTGACTTAACCGATGGATACTCTATAGTCTTGTCTATTACACTACACAATATATTACGAACTGCAAACAAAGTCCACATATGTCGCTTGTATTAAATTGTATGTTTACATCTCAGTTATTCAACATTGCATAACACAATATTAACACCATATTATACGATTGTTGAACTTCAGAACTCCTAAGGGCTCTGAACTATGAAGGTCAAATGTTTATAACAAAAGTTAGCAGCATCCAAATACAAACATAGAGTCAGTAACAGTGGGTTTTTGAAACAACAACTCTTCATTGTCGTCACAATCTAGTTTTGTTATTGGGTTCAAAAGAAATAACAAGTTTTAATGCAATGTCATATCTCGTTGAGAACAGACGTATTTTGTAGTATTGATAAAATCAAATTATATTATTTTTTATTTATTTATTTTTTATAAGAATACGTGATAATAAATTTATCACAAAATTAATCTTTATGTCTTTATTTTTTTCACTGCTATTCTATGACTTAATTTACAAAATAGACATACCCTAGACAAATCAGATGAGTCGCCAATGAGAAATAACATTTAATATAACATATTATACTAAGCTATAAATATGTCACATGTGGAAATTCAATTTAATCTTCCACAGGAAAAAATACAATATCGCGTAGTAGGTATTCCCAGCATAACGGACTTAAATGACCACAGTGTTCGTAAGAAGATTACAGGTTTAGCCTGAACGTCGGAATTTATTAGTCTTTGCAATCATTGATTTCGTCGAGATATAAAGCCTTTGTGTAGACATTTTTTTTTATTTTATATTCTGGTTTTTAAAATACGAAAGAGAAATATAAATATGGATGATAAATCAATAATCAGTTTAATGCGATTTACTTTGAAAGTACAATTCATTCTACATTAAATCATTGATTTCAATTTAAATCACCGATTTATCAAAAACAAAAAATGTCTCACATTTGTTCAAGTGAAAATGAATTTTTAAAATTGGCACATTTTTTCGATCCTTGTCAAACAAATGCACATCAGAACGTATTTTACTGTCCAAGCGATGTCCTGTGAATCTCGATGTGAAGCTCGATTTTTATAAAAACAATTGATAACGCTGTTTTTGTGATATACCAGTGATGCGTCAAACATGCAAGCTGCATATCATCATCGCACTTCCTCTTATTCAATACTCAAACAGAGAGAAGGACAGATAAGTAAATTTATTTAATTTACATTTCATATAGTGAATAAAATTTCCAGTTTCAATTCCCATATTATTTTTATTCTCTTTGAAGGTACGTTTATAGCAGGTATTGTACTTACTATCTTTTAAAAATGAATTATTATAAATTATATAATACACATTCGATAACTTTGTACTTTTGTCTCTGCCAAGTGGCCATTCTTTATGTGACTGCTTTACTTAATTACTTTCTTCAATTAAAATCCAGAGAGTAAATTGATTCAGGGTGAAAAATAAGTCAATTTCATGACGTTTGTGATTCCCGCAGGACTTTCCTATTCGAAGTCAAATGTTATAAATTTATGCATCTGATCTTTAAAGAAAATCTCCTTTACATAGATGTTTGTATACGTACTAGCGTTAAACTTTATTTTAGTTTACATTTTTACCCAAGTATTTAGTAAAAACAAATTAATTGTCGGTTTTAAAAGTGTTTATATGCCATTTTAAGATAAAAAATACAAACAAAATTGACACAAACTTTTTTAGGGTGTAGCATTAATAATTAATAATAATTGATACTAAACTTTTTTAGATAGATAAAATAACTTTTATTTACTAAATAATTATAATTTATAAAACATAAAATTTAGTCGATATCCACCGATCAGTTTGTAATTTTTTTGTACATTTTAAATCATTGACCAAGAGATGCAATCTAAGCGTTTATCCTAGTTTTGATATATTGTGTACTAGCATAGCATAAGAATTTCATATATTCGAACAAAATATTAACTAGATACATCACATAATTTTAAAAAGCCAAATGAAATTAATAATTAGTATAAATAAGTGAAATAAAACCATGATACAAAATGTATTTAGCACTAGGAACCCTTATAATTTCGTCATGTCCGTCCATTCGTTTGTCATAGTCCCATAGCTCCTAAAGTCTACAACCGATTTTGATGAAATTTCATAGTCTATTGGCCGGTTTAAGGTACATTTTAATCATGGTGTTTTTTTAATCACACTGTTAAATTTTGATTGCCACGTAAACATGATTTTTGCCATAAGCTAGCCATCAGTAGATGAATAAACAAATAAGATGGTCATGCTTTTTTTCAAAGAATAAAATAAAAAAGTGTTTATTTCTTGCAAATATATGCTGTGTATCTTCCCTGTATACTTGTCGCGCACGGCCAGAATGAGATAGACAGTACACAAATTTGAACGTTGAGGTACTTTTTTCCGGAAATTTTTTAGTTAATTATTGTTTACTAGGTGGGAAGTATAGGACTGGTCATCAGTCGAATTTTTTTCCTTTAAATATATCCGTTTGAAGTTAATGTGTTTACGAATACTTAACTATTTAGAGCTTTAACATTTTAAAAATAAATGATAATATTAAACATTTATAAACAGTGAAATTTACATTATATTATTTGATACGTTAAAATACAGCTGCTTTGAAATTCTGTACACTGACATAAATTCTAATAATTGAATTATCGTAATCAAATAACTGACCCTCACTACGCGTTGATCAAAACAGACCTTCCGTTTTTAATCAACTCCAGAGAAACTGTCGATATGTGACTTAATTAAGTTGGCACAATTTTGTAAAACGATATAGTATATTTCACAGATATTCGGGATTCTTTGTTTGTTTATACAAATGAACTAAATAAAAAATATTGTAAATAAGGTGATTTTACATGTATACAGGGAGGCACATAAAGCGTCACAAGTTCATATAATATCTCAGAAAGTAATGGTTGTAGCAAAAAAAGTTCAAAAAAAGTTTTGAATAAGAACTGTTTGGTATCAAGGGGGACGTATGTTAGTAAAATAGATTTTCTTCTTGGTTGATATGCTGAGAGTCAGGTTGAGTTCACCTCGATTTTTTTAATCCGACCATATGGATTTTTTACGGAATTTTGTAGCCTTTATTTAGACGAATCCAAAGACCTATGATCTATATTCAGAATGATGTGAAACGCCGAGAAATTTTGGTCCGGCCCCTAGGTTCTTTCAAGTTTCATCCGACCGACGCCAATAGTGTATATGCCAAATGGCAAATACACTAAAAAACCCAATATTTGGTCCTCGTTCCCTTCTAACATAAAACTTAAAAATCTCACAGGCGTCTTTTAGTATCCATAAGGACAGTTTTTTAAATTCAATAAAAATAAAAAATCTACTTCAATATTTGAACAAAAATAATTTGTTTTGGTTATTGTAAATGTGAAACAAATTTCTCTATGTGACGAAAAATAATTTCTATATGTATATTATATCATCAATCTGCATCTATGTAAATTTTTGTAACGACCTTATAAATTAAGTATCCATTTTTTCTTTTTCTGCATTATATAGAGTTCTGACGATGGAGACAAAATTCTCCGAAACGTTAGTTAATAAATATCAAAAATAGTATAATTATAAAAATCTTCATTTGACCCATATACCAATCTGTTTTAAATGTATATTAAGGTGACCTTTAATTAGGCAGCTTTCGAAATTGTTCAAGATCCCCCTATTTTTTTTTTTCAAGGTGGAAAAAAGATTTGAAAGTGCTCAAACAATCTTAAATAAGTATACTAGCATCTGGGGCGGACTTACAGTATTATTCAGGAAAATGCTAACTATATCAACGAGTCATTATTATTAAAAACTTTAGCTTGACGAGGAAACAGAGTATAGCAGTACTCGCAAATTTTAATCAAAATTGTTGAAACGTAAGCACCACAAAAATAAAAATACAATCAAATCTGCATTCACCACGGACTATAAAAAAGCGGAATCAGATATTGATTTAGGAATATTAATTTCGGTTAGACATTACTGAAACAAAACAGAGACTCGGTAAACATAAATGTTCGAATCAAAAGCTTCATTTGAAAATAAAATAAACAATTCGTTCTATGTTGAATTTAACATTTTTTTAATCATTACAATTCACAGGTTTGTATTATATTTTATTTCAATTGCCAAGAGAATAACTGCCGTCCGCTTGTGAATTATGTATTTCCTATTTTTAACGTCATGTATTATTTTTTTACAGATATTTATTAATTTTAAACTGGACTGAAAAATTATTTATTTATTTCACACACAATAAAACAGAATAAATTATTAATATTTTACAACCTATGACATTAAATAATACTAAAGTATCAAAGATACCAAATCAAGTAAATTTTAAATTTGAGAAACAAATAAAACGTTAATTATTAATTACCAAATTACTGGTAGGATTCAGTCTTAATTACTGAAGCCCAAATGTTTATATATCGCGTTTATTTGTAATTTCTTTGCCTCCAGTCCCGCCGCCTATAATTTTTTGCTGAAAAAAAATTGTTTCAACTATAATAATAGAAGTGTACAAAAAAATGTATGCCGCTTTAAAACCTCTTTGCTGACGTTCTAAAAGTATAAGAAAATTTGTATTGACAGAAAAAGAAAATTTTGTTTCATATTGGTCATAAAATATGGCGTGTGATATAGGTATGTATTTTTATTTAATCGAAAATATAAATTTTTGAATTTTTTGTTGATAAGTATATTTACTACAAAATGTAAAAAATTATTTTGTCACTCAAAAAAACACACTCTCGTCATATTTTATACATTTATGGTTGGTGTAAGCTACAAGTTACAACCGAGGTTACAACGAACCAAAAAATCACCAAAAATATTTGGTGAGACGCCATTAAATTTACCATATGAGAGATTTAAATATTTTTGAACAGCTGATTAATTTTGATAATATTATATGATTTCACAGCAGGAGGATACCTCTTCGAATGACCGCTTGCGAAATACTGTACTTATTCTCGTTTTAAAGTTACTTTAAAAATAAATTATAATTTAAAAAAACTAAAAAACACGCTTTAATGAACTAAAAAGTAAAAAATAATTAATTTTATTGTAAAAAAGCGTGGGGTGCTTTGTATCATATTTTCATACTATCCCACGCTTTTTTACAATAAAATTAATTATTTTTTACTTTTTAGTTCATTAAAGCGTGTTTTTTAGTTTTTTTAAATTATAATTTATTTTTGCTTTTTAGTCCTGGAGATCCTGGTCAGGATAATGGGACAAAATTATGGAAATTGTATTGTAATCGGTCTTTGATAAGTGTGCAAAGTTTCAGTTCAATCTGAAGTTTTTTGCTTTTTTTTTTTTTTTAGTCCTGGAGATCCTGGTCAGGATAATGGGACAAAATTATTGAATTATTGTATTGTCGTCGGTCCTTGTTAAGTCGACAACGTTTAAACTAAATCTGACCGTTCAAAGTTGGTCAAAATCAAGTTCAAAGAAGTCGGTTACAAACTGACAAACAAGCAAGCAAGCAAGCAAGCAAACATACAGGTGAAGCTAATATAAAGGCAAAACAGATAAAATTCCGAAATTTTCGATGGCCTATAGCTTTTATGAAAATGATTTCTTCAAAAAAATATTTTGCAATATGCTTGCATTTGGAGTAAGCTAACATCTGCTTAAGCTTTTATCAAAGATGGTGCCGTTCAACCTCCCTTGGATGTGACATTCGCAAGGAAAATCTATACATAAGGACGTGTCGGTAGGTGTTTGGCTGTATGTGTGTACCGGCTAATCTAGAGTGCTACTGAACGGATTTGAATGCAGTTTTTACCATATCAGATTATTTCTTGAGTAAGCTTTAGGTCTATATTAGCTGCTCGGGTGCAATTTGGATTGAATCCAAATTGGATTAAAATCAAGTTTATGTCAAAAGTGATGTGAAATATAATATTAACTATAGATACTGAATTACAATAATAATACCTAAGTCACAGGCTAAAGCTATATGTCTAGATATTAAATTTTCACTCAGATTCCCCCCAGGGGAGACATTGGAATGTGGTTGCTATCGCAAATTGCATTCCAATGTTCCTTGGGAGTTAGCGCTCCCAGGGACCGAGCTCGTACCAGTCGGTTTGTGTATGCCGGCTGGTGGATTCTAATACACAAATGGATTATTTGTTGTGTTGAAGACGCTAATGACCTGTGTTGTCGACGCGTCTATAATCTATAATTAATTAATTAATTCACTCAGGTTGAGCCGGACTAGGGATCTAGCAAAAAAATCCTACTTTGCCAGTTAAACTACTCGAGACTAGATAAAGACAAATTAAATCTAATAATTTCGATCCTCGTTAGGAATTCTACACTCAATCGAATTTTCAACCCATCATCACTACTCACATAATTTACTTTTCAAATAAGATCGCGTATTAGAATATATGAATCGTCCCCTTTATAACAAATTCATTACGTATAGTTAGTTTCCTGCTTTTTGTGTTTGCACGAAGCATATGCATGTAAATCTAGCAGTAATAGCAACAACAGCAACTGGAATGTAAATACCATCTAACAAAAAACAGATATTGTATATCACGGCAAAAGCAACAAGTTTAATATAAATTCAACAACGAGTATAATAATTCAAATGTGGATAATACGATATTATATTCTATGGCAGCCAATTAGGTATTTAAGTTTAAAAAAAATTATTAATTTTTTAGTTTTTTCTAATAATTTAACATAAATAATATTGAAAATCGAAAAGAAAAATTTTTTTAAAGCTATAGATAAATTACTAAAAATTAATTAAAATGTATAAAAATTTAAAAAATATCACGTGACTTCAAAACGCGCCAGGAATGTTTGTGACGTCGTTATGTTAAAATGTGTCTGCATTTGTTGGTATTTGTGTATATGTATTACACATACTATCAAAAATAATAAATTTTTAACTTAGTAACCATGGATACAAAGACCATAGATAACATAATGACGTCACACGCGTTCGGATTCTTTCGGCGCGTTATCGGAACTGAGTTTAAAAATTAATTTTTATTTAAATATAACTTTTTAATTAGTAAGCAAAAAAATTAAATAAAAACAGTTTTGCTATAAAACTTGTATGTGGTCCTTCCATTTAAGTAAAAAAAAAAATTCATTTAAAAACTCAATTGTTATACTTAGTATTAATTTTATGTTTTTATCACTCAGCTCGACTAGTTTATATCATGTTTATAAAATGTCGGTCGATAGCTGATCAGTGATCAGTCAGTTTTGTGCATCTGCAGAACGCGCCATTTCTTGATCGTTAAACGTATAGCTTTGTTATTTGTAATAATAGAGTTTAGGTTAAATTATGGGCAAAGTAGTGCAGCTTTTCATCCGATATTCAATCGTGAAAAGATAATTCATATACCGGGTGTCAGTAAAAATTTTATTGGAACAAATAAAATATTCAATATTTTTGTTATAGCACGTAGATCCTTCATTTGAAGAATATAGAGAAACATATTTTAGATGTTTGTTAAGCTATTTTGCAAGCAGAATAAAGCTACCTAAACAGTTTTTAGAGCGTTGATGTCGACGCGTCTATAATTTACAATAAATAAAAATTTTAGAGCTTTGGTCATATTCAACTAGGTACAGAAGTAAGTTTATATCTCGTGCATAATGATATTATGACTTGTGTACTGTTAAAACTCGATTAATCGTTCGTTTTAATATACTGTCACTACTCGTCAGTATTATACCTCATTACGCCACTAAATGTTTAAATTGCCCTACATCTTTTTGAATATACAATAGCCAACGTTTCCTGACACTTTGCAACGCTTGGCTTATTGTGGGCGTGTCAATGTCTCTATATAATAATAATAATAATAATAATAAATAATAAATTTATTAATCCAAGGACAAAACAGTATAGGATAAGTCAAGACAAAGTTAAAATTTAATCATTAAAATAATTATCTACACTATAGTACATCTTATTAAGTAAAAATTTTTTAAGATATTTTTTAAATTTCAAGACATCATTAATACATCTAATGTTGGATGGCAGTTTATTATACAAGCGGATAGCCATGGGTAGAGGACCATTTTTTATGACTTTAAGCCGACTAAAAGGAACACGAATCTCTTCTTTGATTCTAGTATTGTAGTTATGTATTTCCTCATTACATTTAACATCTATGTTTACCTAGTACATTTTGTAAAATGTCAATAATTTATAGATGTACACAGATGCCACAGGAAGTACTTGAAGATCAGAAAATAGCGGTTTACTTGAGCTGAGTCTCGCTACTCCACACATATAACGTATTGCTCGTTTTTGCAAAACAAAAACATCATAGATTTGGGCTGATCCCCAAAAAATTATCCCATAAGACAAGTGTGATAAGAAATGGGCATTGTAAACTAATAGTAATGATTCCATGTTCATGATTGGTTTTAGTCTTCTTAACAGATAACATGATTTACTTAGCTTAGAACAAAGAAGATAAATGTGATCATTCCAAGTTAGTTTGTGGTCTATAGTAACACCTAGGAACTTAGCCGATACAACTTGATTAAGAGAGACTCCATCGAGCTATATAGGTACCATTGAAACTTGAATTCAGGCTTTTAAATCTTACAGATTTTCCGAGGCTGTTCCGATTTATTTACAACCAGAATATAGCATAGTTTAGTACGAGATCAACCGAAATAATATGATGACATGTTACGTGACGTACACGAGAGTGCGTATAAGTTCTTAATATACACTGTTTAACAGAAAGTTTATTCAAAGTAAGAGATTTATACGCGAATACTGATTGAAAGAGTAATTGAGTTCAGTAAAAAGCAAAATTCTATTAAAGTTGGGGTTGCGTATCTCAGAATGAAAAAAAGAATCACTTTGTTGTCCGCCCGTCCGTCTATTTTTTTGTCTATTCCTATGTGACCACTCTTTAAATGGCCACCTCGTTTGATTTCTCGCAAAGCTTTTGATAATTCAAAATCACGAGAAAAAATTACTTCATACTCACGCTATGAGACTATAGAGAAACCAAGTCAGCTTCACTTCGCGATATGGTTCACGTACCCAGAAAACAAACACAAGTCAATACATATTCTCACATGAGCGAGGATGTTAAAATTCTTGGAATCTATTCCTCTACCACCCGACAACTAGATAATTCGTACAGGGAGTTGACGTATAATTGAAAAGGAGAAATTAATTTGGAAGCTCTATATTAGATATAGAGGGTGTTAAAAAATGTTGTCGAATATTTTACCCACTTACAGAGTTATAGTACTAATTAAAGCAAACACAAAAGTCTTAGTCAACATGGGTCCGCAACTTAACTGTTTCAGAGATATGGCCCATTTTCTATTTTAATGACGATAAATTGCATCATAGGATTATCGGATATGATGAGACTCCTGCACACTTTTCAAGTACGGTCCGAAATTTACTAAATTAGCATTACAGCGGCAGATGGATATGATGGGGTGCTCCATCTGCATGACCACCTAGATCTCCAGATCTGACCCCACTAGATTTTTTTGCTTGGGGACATTTATGCACGAACTGTTAACGACTTAGAAGAATTGGGAGAACGGATAGAAAACGGCTGCTAGATATTTCACGGGACTCCAGAAATTTTCGAGAGAGTGCGAAGCTCTTTCCTAAGAAGATGCGAAGTTTGTCTACAAAATATGAATAGTGGACATATTATAGAACATTTACTTTAGTGTCAGTTATGTATCATAAAATTTTTGACCTATTTCCTATTAAAAGTTCTTCATTACAAATCTGATAATTCAATTTATCGCCATTAAAATAGAAAATGGGCCATATCTCTGAAACAGGTTGCGAACCCATGTTGACTAGGACTTTTTTGTTTGTTTTAATTCATACTATAAGTGGGTAAAATAGTCGACTAGATTTTTTTAACACTCTGTATGATTACAGCGAGGATCAAATTAATTTCAATTCCTGATACGACTCATACCTACCTAGGTACATACAGGACGTTTGGGTAGGTACTCTAAAGAGCAGAGGAATTAAAATTCTTAGAAATTTATTCTCCTACGCAATGACGGAACTTATTGCAAAAAGATTTGTCTGTACATTTTGATAAACAAAAATCTAGCCGTATTCTAGTGTAATGGCAAACTTTCACCGAAACCCTTTAGATACGTACGTAATGAGGGCAGACGGTAGTGAATCAGTGGTATCAACCACTAAGCATGCAGGAACGTTCACTAAGTTGGCCAGTTTGCGGCGAAGTCGGAATATAACCATAGACCTCAATGTTTCCAGTTCTATGAATTCACATTTACATTAGTAATAATGTGAAGGTTCATCAAACATTACATTTTATGTATCGGGGTGACTCATTTAAAATTTATATTATTCTTTTCTATATTTCTAGAACACTACATATTATTAATAACTTTTATGATGAATGTACAATATATAGATACGATCGACCGACAAATTTACATAATAAAAGTATAAAAACTCGGGTCGCAGTGCCAAACGCTGCCGACAATATAGTGTATTTGCTAATACAGGTATTGTGGCTTTATTATGTGAACTGTTTGTTTTTGTGTAAAATAAAAAATTTAACACCTTATAATACATCCCTTACAATAATATTTTTTTCTTAATTGCAATATTGTTATCATTACAGCATCTGCACCAAATTAAATACACCCTTCGGTAAGGAAATCCGTATCCGCAAACTAACGTTTTTATAAAAATCGTAAGTCCGGTCTTATCGGGCCGATTTTATTTAAATTTTAGCACCAGTTTTTAATCTTTACTAAAGGGTTAAATTTCAATTTTGAAACGATTCGGACAATTTTTTCGGTAATTTTGGGCCCAAAAACATTTTTCAACCCCTAAAAACCACCCTTAAAATAGTCCGATCGAGTTCATTTTAAATAGGCTTCGTGCACTGATGGATTGCAACGTGCCTACCAAATTTCGTCAAAATCAATTAACAGACATTTCCAAAAATGGTGCCAAAGTGTTCAGGAGGCTATGAAACGTCGAGAAATTTTGGTCCGACCCCTAGGTCCCACCATCCGACCGACGCCAATAGTGATTGTGCCTTATGGCAAATACACTAATAATGGGGAAAATTGTTTAATTTTAATAACAGTTATAACTGCTATTGATATATTATGAAAATAACCGATTAACGACGGCTGTTAAAAATAAAAATCTGTTACCGTGAACTAATACTTCATTACCTTTTGTAATAAAAATACACAATATAATATTGGTGAAGAGCAAAAAAAGGTATTTTCCAGGATATCGACAGCAAATATTACTATACGACTACAGTTAACAAACAAGTGACAGTCAAAAGTTAAAAGGTTAATAGAACATAGAATGGAACGCTTTAATTGAGAACCTGAAAATTATTATTTTAAATAATTATTAATTTTATCAGCTTTCAGATTGATAATGATCTTTTTTGTCCAAACATTAACAGTGTTTGAGTTATTTTCAAAGATTTTTTTTGAACGCATTGGGTTCCCCTGGAGATTTCAAAGAGGGAAAAAAATAATTAAGGCCGTGTTTATAAATTACCAACCTACAACTTTAACAAAAAAATGTAATTCAGCCTTTTTTGAAGTAAAATATTCCGGCGACTGGACTAACAGTGAATTTATATACCCTGCCAGATTATAAATAAGTGACCTTTGATCTACACCTACACGCACATCCTTTGATTTATATGTTTTTGTGCGCCAGTGTTTTGTTTTGTGTGTACAACATAATTTACATCATAAAGTGAAATATTTTATTTACTGTCAAATATATCGTTTTCAATTTTAATATAATTATTTCGAGTTTTTCGCATTATTTTAAAGTTGCGAATAACAATATTGACTTTTAATATTAGGTATATGTAGGTATATAGGTATTTAGAATTTTTTCATTCAGAATTCCCTTCGTAAAACCTTATTTTCTTAAACAATCATAATATTCATTAACAATCTGAAGTTCATAATAACTGCTTTTAAAATGAAACAAAATTAATGTTATTTTCAGATTTCTGATTATACCAGTCTCAAAACGTAAAGAAAACTGGTTTTCCGCATAGCGGCTGTGCGCATGTCTCTCTGTGGAATTTTCTTTCGTTCACAGTAACTTCTGCTAAAATGCACCAATTTAAATTAATTTTGTTAAATGTTTGTCTCAGTAACTCCAGGCCTATTAATTTTTGTGCCAATTGGATCGACGATTTTGAAAATATACGCAATTTTGTGCATATTTTGTACATAATATAATAATATTGTGTAAGTATCATATAAGAATGAATGAATTGTGGATTATAGACGCTCGATAACAGAGGTCATTAGCGTCTGAAGTATCGTATAAGGGTTTTCTGACAAACTACACCGACATTTTTCATATTATAAAAATTTATAAAAAAAATAGAACCTCTTTCAAAAAAGTCACTTGAAAGAAGAAAATAATAAAATTTTGAGGTCGGCGTCAATTTAATTTGATATTATATAGGTAATATTATTTACTTTTATTTTATTAAATTGACGCCGACTTCAAAATTTAATTTTTCTCCTTTTCGTGAGATTTTTTTTGGAGTTTATATTTTTTTATGATTTTATTTATTTTTAGGGGGCAAAGTAGAAAATTAAAAAGAAATTTTTTTCAAGGGCATCATATTGTAACGTAACAAATGAAAGGGCTCGTTATGAGAAATACAAATATATTTTTTTTATAATTTTAAAATGCATAGTTTAAAAGATATTAAAGAAAATATAAGAAAATCGAGCATTGCCAACCCCCTACCCCCGAAACTACTGATGCTCAAGTTTTGAAAAAAGACGGAATATAGGGACTCACTCATAGTTTATAGGAAAACCTAAACGAAAATCCTAAGTCTTTAAATCCCCACGGGAAACGGAATAGTACGGAATCTCTCCACGCGAGTCTGACTCGCATTTGACCGATTTTTTACTTTTTAGTGACTGCAATACATTTTTTTTTCTTTGGGATCCGTCCTATCGCTGGGAGCACTGCAGCCTCTAGGCCGACTGCAATACATACAATTTGCACGTTAATAACAGACTTCTTTCTTGATATTTGATTACTAATCTAAAAAAACTACTTAACCGATTTAAGTGAAATTTGCCTGAGACCATCCTGAAGGTATGCTCTATTGATTAGAAAAATAATCATCAAAATCAGTTCACAAATGCAAGAGATATGAGGTAACATAATTAAAAAATTAAATTGATTACTAGAAAAAATGAAACTACTGAACCGATTTAAATAAAAATTATATGGGACCATTCTGCAAACATTCTGAGCCCAACGGCGTCGACCTTATTCAAATCGGCCAACCCGTCAAGAAGTTATCGCTGAATAAACATTAAAAAAATATACATGTCGAATTGATAACCTCTGTTTTTTATGTCGGTTAAAAATGATATTAAAACATGGCAGTCATGCAGAGCTATCCGTATCGATATTTACGTTTTTATATCTATGAAACACAAATGTCTCATTTACACCTATCTATTACTACCGTGAATGAAAAGTAATTAATTTTGGAAATTGTGTTTTAAAGACCACCAACAGCTAAGGTTATTTGGGCCTATCACCAATTCATATTTTTCAATTCATTATTATTTATTTTTTTTTTAATAATAAATTGAAAATCCAATTGACACTTTTACCAGCTCTCGGGTTAGAATCCGGGATCTGGGGACTTGTAATAGAGGAATCATAGCAACGCCATGTAAGCAACAGTATTGCTACACGCTCGGCTATTCTCAAGCCCAATAATTAATTTTAATAGTTGAATGTTTACATAGACATTTAACTAAGACGCGGTTATATTATGTTTTATGTTTATTATACTCAAATGAAATAAGCCATATACATGTCAAAGAAATGTCGTTGGTTCGTTCCCATGAGAAATTATACTTAGGAGCACGTTCATCGCATTAAAACGTTAATGAATTATGGTGGGAGCAACGGTAATCCCTGCGCCTCCATCTCCGCTCTTATTAATGAACTTATAAAGCGCGTTCAATAAGTCTATGGCTTACATTACACAATTTTGCATGCGTCTTCGCCTTACTAGAATCAAAATATATGATGCGACCATCAAACGGTACGTAGGGGAGGAATGGACTAGTTATAACGTTTTTAAGCAAAACGATTGTATTTCTTAAATAAACTAACCATAGCATTGTAATGTAGACTGTTTTGATAGATGGTTTAACTATTCAAGTATCGTGTCCAAACGAAAAATAATTGAAAATATTTGTATGTTTTTACTTTTTATCAACTGTCATTTTTCTAAGAAAAGGTGCTTTAGTACAACCAGAGTTTAAGGCAAGTTGTAACATAATGAAAATTAATAATTCAGGTTTTCCTAACAAAAATGCAAGTTTTGCAAATAATTTTTTGGTTATATATAATTTTATGAAAATAATTATTAAAAATTCTGTTTTTCATTACTTATTAACTATAGTTAACGCAATTAAAATAAACTTTGATAATTCAGTTAAAAAAATATCAAAAAGCAAAATATTTCAACAAAAAAGAGCATTTTTGGGATTGAGTCTTAGCTATAATATTCTTTGTCCATGCGTCAATAACTTTGATGTAGTATACAAAAGTCTACTAAATAAACGGAATTCATTAAAATTTTAAGTATAAATAAACAAACTTTTATCATGATTATTCTTTATAATTAAATTTTCCGCTTAAAACATTAAAATTCTTAATGAAATACGTAAATTATCTCATTTCCATATTCATAATAATTCGTAAAGTATTTAATATTTAATTTGCAACATATTTCAATCTTTCCAAACAACTTTTCACATACTTGTTATACTAAAGAAAAGTTGCAAACACTTTCTAAACGAATGAATTACCTTCATGAAAAATAAAGAAGTCAGTTGTGAAAGAAAATGTCAAGGAAAACAAATGAAAAACACGTATGCAGGGACATGGCATATACATATTATATGCTTGTGTGCATGAAATTGGAATTTCGGAGAAAAATTATTTCAAAATCACAAAAAATGGGCATATGTAACACGCAAGCAATTTCAGCTGTCTTGAAAAGGAGTGAAAATAATGTAACAATTTAATTTTTGTGCAAAATGAAATAAAAAACTATAAAATAATGTTGAAATAATAGATGTTATTTACGAACGTGAGGTATATAAAGGGTCTATTAGAAAGTTACCGACAAATTTAAAGGATAAACATGGAATGTAACAACTAACATTCAAGATTGATTTAATCATTATTTGATTTAGATGAAAAATATTAATAATAAAGCTTCCTTTAACGCACTATTTTTTATAAAGCTGGTGAGTCCAATAAATAGAAAAAATTAATACTAAATATAAATTCTTCTTCAAAACAAAGTCAATCTTACGAGTTACGGCGTCGTCTATTTCAAGGAAAATTTGAAAAAGTCATTTTCATTAAAATAATTTTAAAATAGCACTCTGACTGTAGCATCTGTCAAAAGAGAATGGTGTAGAAATTTCACACAGCGCCCTATCGGTCCTCTAGGAGTTTAGAAATGGCAACGTATCACTAGCTACATTAAAATCGCTCAAATACGGTTGTACGAAAAAAATGATTTTCTAAAAATATATAAATTATTTGCATCAATAATAAGTCTAGTTAACGAATGGTCCTAGCCGGAAAATCAGAAAGCACAAAAACCGACTTCGGGACTTTGTTTGGACTGGTTAGTAAAAAAACATATTAAAAGCCCTTGATCCTCGGGTGAGCGCAAGAAAGTGAGGGAGCACTTTAAATGTCCCTTATTTTGGTTTTTCGCGTATATCTCGAAAACAGTTGGTCCTACGAAAAAATTCCATGCATGAAAATTGTAGCTGACTGAATTTTTTCTATCTCCAACCGTTAACGAGTTACATGCTTCTGAAAACTTTGGATCAGGTAAAGATAAAATGGTAAACTGATATATAGGTACCTGTAGTATTTTAACTGTACATTTCAAGACGAATGAAATGAAATGTATATTATGTAATTTGGTAATAATGATGTAATAGTTATTATAAGATTGAATTGGCTTTTGAGTTAAAAATTATATTGCATTCTATTAGAATCAGTGTATTGAAAAACATTAAAATAAAGATATTATTATTTAGTTAAAAAGGCATTTATTCAAACAGACCCAATACATTACATTTTATGGCGACGAGAATAAAAGAAGAAGATAATCAAGTATTATAATTTTGCAAGTTAATAAGCCAAAATTAAGATTATAAAAATTGAAATCATGCCTCAAGAAACTCCACCTTCGTATTCTGGCCACGTAGCAGAATTTGATCACTCTACATCAGAATTCTACATTTTTAAAAATAAACTGAAGAATTTTTTCTCAATTAATCGAGTAACCGACGATGCAGAGTTGAAGCGTGCGTTTTTTTTGAATGCCTTGACTGAAAATACATATAAGTTGCTCGAAACTCTATGTATACCGTCAAAACCGGAGAATAAGCCGTTTTCGGATCTGATAAAGTTACTGGAGGATCATTTAACTCCAGTCAGATCCTATTTTGCTGCAAAGATTGCGTTCTATGGGGCACGGCAAATGGATGCGGAGTCAATCGCAGATTGGATGGTTAGACTACAAAGTTTAGCTACACCGTGTGGATTCGACGCTGTTAATTTGAAGGCAGCATTACGCGATATTTTTGTTGTTGGAATGAAGCCCGGTCCTATCAAAGATCGCTTGTTAGAGGAAGATGGTACTACTTGCGAGTTGGCCAAGCTGAAAGAAATCGCGCTAGCAAAGGAGTCTTCCATGAAGGAGAAGTTAACGTTAGCGTCTGGTTCCACAGTTAGGAATGCGCCGACCGAGGTTTATCATACGCAGGTAAATGATAAAAAAAATTGTCGAGTATGCGGTAAAAGTAATCACAAATCATTTAATTGTAAATTCAAAGATTATTATTGTAATTATTCTAATAAACAGGGGCATCTTGCTAACGTGTGTAGGAAAAAAAAGGAATTTTTGAAAAATAAGTCTAATAATGTCCAACCAAATCAAAGAAATCATAGAAATAATTATGTAACTGAAACTGATTCAAGTAATTGTAATTATGTAAGCGAAAATACTGATGTAAACGAAAGTACTGAAGATTTTAGTTCATTTTTTAATTTAGAGTCTGAAATGGATAATGACGATCATAAATTTAATTTAACAATTGAAGTTGAAGGTAAGCTCATTAATTTTCAAGTTGACACTGGGTCAGCCTTTTCGATAATTTCGGATCAATGTTATAGACAAAATTTCGCACATGTTCAAAGTATGCAATCTAAAGTTGTTTTGACTGATTACGCTGGTATTAAAATTTTCCCTGTCGGTGAAATCATATTGCATGCTAAATATAAAAGTGAAACTTTTCAAATGAAAACTCTAATTATTAAAAGTGGAGGACCGCCGTTATTAGGTCGTCGAGATTTAGTTAAATTGAATAAAAATATAACTTTCTCAAAATTGTTCTACAGTAAAGATGTGACGCAGTTGTTACAAAATTTTATTGAAAATTATAGCTTAGTTTTTGCTAATGGTATCGGTACTTATAAAAATAGTAAAATTAATTTGACGTTGAAACCGAATACTACACCTAAATTTTTAAAAGCCAGGCCAATTGCATTTGCCTTAAAAACTAAAGTTGAATGTGAACTTGACAGACTTGTTAAAGCGGGGATCTTAACTTCTGTTGAAAATTCGGAGTGGGCTACTCCTATAGTGCCTGTTTTAAAAGAAAATGGTCAAATACGCATTTGCGGAGACTTTAAATGCACATTGAATCCAGCACTAGAGCAGCAGTATTACCCACTTCCAAGAATTGAATATTTATTCACTCAATTGCATAATGGAAAAATATTTTCCAAAATTGACTTAAAGGACGCTTATCAGCAAGTGTTATTAACTGATGAAGCTAGTCAATTAACGGTGATCACGACTCACAAAGGATTATTTAAGTATACACGTTTACCATTTGGTATATCGGTAGCTCCGTCTGTTTTCCAACGTATTATGGAACAATTAATAATTAATATACCTGGAGTTGCTTGTTTCCTAGACGACATTATCGTCTCTGCTCCAGACGTAGAAACACATTTAGAGAGATTAAAATTATTATTTAATAGATTAATGGCAGCTGGTCTGCGGATAAAAAAGGAAAAGTGCAATTTTTTTCAAAAATCTATCAGCTATTTAGGTCATATAATTGATCAACACGGTCTTCACACGTCTAAGGACAATATTGAAGCAATTAATAAAGTTCGCGAACCAAGAAATGTCTCGGAATTAAAATCTTTTATCGGGATGGTAAATTTTTACTACAAATTTTTACCTAACTGTGCAAGCCTGTTAAGTCCACTGTACAACTTATTAAAAAAGGGGGTTAAATGGGTATGGAATGATCCATGCAAAAAAGCATTTAATGATGTCAAAAACGCGTTATCATGTTCTGATGTGTTAGTTCACTTTAACCCTGATCTCCCGATTAAGCTAACGGTGGATGCTTCCAGTACCGGTATAAGTGCAATTTTATCACATATTTTTGCGGATGGTGAAAGAGTGGTAGCAAATCAGAGTAGAGTACTGTCAAGGGCTGAACAAAATTATGGTCAAGTGGAAAAAGAAGCTCTTGCGATTATTTTTGGTGTCCAGAAATTTTATCAGTATCTCTACGGTCAGAAATTCATCATTGCCACCGATCACAAACCCTTATTATCGATATTTAGCCCCAAAAAGGGATTACCTAGTATGGCAGCAAGCAGACTGCAGAGATGGGCTAGTTTTTTATCGCAATTTAATTTTGAAATTATATATATTAAATCAGAAAAGAATTACGCTGACTGGTTGTCCAGAGCAACAATAATTAATGAGCTTAACGAAACAAAGGATAATTTTATATTTTTAAATTATTTTACCGAAGCAAATATTTTCGATTTAGCAAAAATAAAAAAAGAAACTCAAAAAGATAATATTTTAATGAAAGTTCTAAATTATACTTTAAATGGTTGGCCGACTGGTGAAGTTTCTCCTGATTTAAAACCGTTTGAAAATCGTAAACATGAGTTATCTGTGGAACAAGGTATTCTTTTGTGGGGATATCGAGTAATAATTCCTTCCACTCTTAGAAATATTATTTTACAAAATTTACATTTTACCCATTTAGGGGTTGTTAAGTCTAAATCTTTGGCACGCAGCTATTTTTGGTGGCCTTCTTTAGACCAACAAATTGAAGAATTTGTCAAAAATTGTGTTGCGTGTAGTTTTTATCGAAATGCGCCGCAAAGTTCAGAGTTGTCACCATGGCCGTGGCCGTCTGAACCTTGGACGCGTATCCATGTTGATTTCTTTGGTCCGTTTATGAATAAGTACTTTTTGGTAATTGTTGATGCTACAACCAAGTGGATTGAGTGCTTTGAAGTTCCAAATATGCATGCAAATACGACCATAGAAAAGTTACGAGAAACATTCGCTAGGTTTGGTCTGCCAAAATATTTATGTAGCGACAATCAAACGACATTTTTATCGGACGAGTTTCAATATTATCTTAAAATGAATGGTATTGTACATAAAACCGGAGCTCCATTTTGTCCACAAACAAATGGATTAGCTGAGAATGCGGTGAAAACCATGAAAAATGCTATTCGTAAAGCTAAGTATATTGATAAAAGTGTTTCAATTTCCACGGTTATTAATCGTTTTTTATTTGACTATAGGAACACGGCTCACATGACTACAAATGAGAGTCCGGCAAAAATGATGTTTGGTCGCAATTTAAAATGTCGTTTTAATTTGATTATTCCGTCAGTTAAAAATACTGTCGAAATTAACCAAGATAAACAAAAACAAAATTATAAAGGAAAAAGATCTGTTAAATTCAATGAAAATGAGCTAGTGCTCGTGAGAGATTATCGTGGACAGAAACCGTCTTGGATTGACGCAGTTATTGTTAAACCAATTGGTACCAAATTATATCTTTGTAAAACTGTTGAGGATAAGATTTGGCGTAGACACACAAATCAGATCCTTAAAAAAGATCCAGTTCTACCTTCCACCAGAATGATTCCACGATCATCTCTCAACATAACTGAGGAAACCGTGAACCCTAATAATACAGAAAATAATAATGATTTAAGAGTTCTGCGGCGGCGTAGTCAATTGCGGCAACCCGTTCGCTTTCCCGAAGAAATTTGATTTATTTTAATGACTATTTTTATTTGTTTTATTATTTTCTTTATTGGGGGAAGATATTGTAGTATTTTAACTGTACATTTCAAGACGAATGAAATGAAATGTATATTATGTAATTTGGTAATAATGATGTAATAGTTATTATAAGATTGAATTGGCTTTTGAGTTAAAAATTATATTGCATTCTATTAGAATCACTGTATTGAAAAACATTAAAATAAAGATATTATTATTTAGTTAAAAAGGCATTTATTCAAACAGACCCAATACATTACAGTACCATTTTGATGAAAATTTAATTCTCTACAACTTTTGAAATGAAAGACTAGAGAGAAAAGTTCGGCAAAAAAATGTGGTACGAACATTTTTTTTTCGAAAAATAGCGGTTTTCAGAAGCGTACGTAACTCATTAACGGTTAAAGAGAGAAAAAAACCTAAAATATAGGAAATGTAGGAAATTTTGTCAGCTACAATTTTCATGCATATAATTTTTTCGTAGGAACAACTATTTTCTAGATATACGCGAAAAACCAAAAAAAGGGGCCTTTGAGGTGCTCCCCACACCTCTTGCGTCCACCCGAGGGTCAAGAACTTTTAATACGTTTTTTTTACTAGCCAGTCCAAACAAAGTCCCGAAGTTGGTTCTTGCGCTTTTTGTCATTCCGGCTAGACACCTCTTTAGAGCACTCATTGACTGAGCTACAATGACATATTTTTAGGGTTATAACTCAATTTAAAAACCAGTCAAGTGCAAGTAGAACTCGCGCCACGAGAGTTCCGTACCGTTACAACAATTTAATTACTATAAACTGGTGTATGCTCGAACCTCACGGTTGACAGTTAAAAATAATATAGTTTATAATCATCCCGTACAGGTGACGCTACTTTGACAGACTGTCATATTATGGTTTGATTCTAATAGAAATAATATATAATGATGATAACAGATGACGCCACTTTACTTGTCAATATAAAAAACATTAATTTATTTAATTGATCATTTAATTCTAATTATTATTTGCCAAGATTCATGCCACAACACAATCTTTAAAAATTTCAACAGCTACCTCTTACTGTTTGTGAGATAGAGCCTTGTGACAGACGGAGGGACAGATAGGCATCGTAGGCAGAATAATTTAGGGTTCCATACGGAGGTGCGGAACCCTAAAAATGAATTTGGCCGTACTTTCTGTATAGTCAACGCATTAATAAAAATTCAAATCATTAAATTCAAATACACTTTTTACAAAAGTTGTATACTGTATATATATTTTTTAACAAATCTCTTTTGCAATAAATTATGACTTTTTTATTATAAAAACCACCAACTGCCAGGATTATCTAGACCAAACATACGCCTTTTTTATTTACTACAACGCGTTAAAGTTATTTCGTATTCTGAGGTGAGTATAACGTATAACATATGTTAAATTTATGAATATACATTATGTAAATGTACATTATTTGTAGGTCAGCAATAATATAAGAACCTAACGTAAAATCAGATTTGTTAAGAATTCGTGATCTGTCTACATAAAAACAAACTTGGTACTGATTACTATGTAAAGTTTAATTGTGTGTATCTCGAAAATTTTATATTGTAACACTGGTATTTAATTACACGGTTGAAAAGAGAATAAAAAGCTGTATCAGAATAGGTAAAAAGATACATATGGTCCTATTTAAGAAAAAATGTTGACAGTTGCCTCTCTGGCCTCTACAGATATATCATCGATGATTTACCGTTATCTTGTAGAGAATTTCATCTCAGTTCTGAGTTACATAATATACTTATATTGACTTGACTGGGTTATCTTCAAAAATAATCGAGATACAGGCCTGCTTCCATATCTGGGACACCCAGCATATAAAAAAGTGGTCGGTCACAGGTGGGTGGTCGGGAACCGGTGCTTTTCACTTAACAAGTAAAATAAAACCTTACTTTTTTACATAAAAGTCGAAACCGCTTACTTATTACAAACCTCAGAGGTAACAAAATATCTTAGACAGTGCTTCATCCTCTTTGTGGAATCTCAGATTAGCAGTTGTAGCAATGCGCCTATTAAACTGGGACACAGCAATAGTTTCAGCTAGTAGACACAATAATAACGCAACACATTTACATACAGTATAGATGTACTCAGGTATTAACGCGGTGCTTGTCAGTGCGTTTGAGTGTTGAACAGGGGTGAATATATGTACAGTCGCGGACTTAATAAAGTTTACACTTGAGTTTTTCAGTGTAAGTTCACAAAAAGTCAGTAGCTTAGCAACAAATTAAGTTTTTAATAGGTAAATGTAAATGTCAAAAATTAAAAGAAATAATTGTCGTTTAAATGCCTCGAAATTATTAAAACGATGAACAAAAAAGAAGAATGATTGCAAGATTGGAGGAAGGAATTTGCTAGTATCAAATGTTATCAAATCTTTTTATGTTTTAATTGAATAATATTGAGTAATTTGGATTGTATAATAAACAACTGAGGTGTTTTGATAATAATTTTTTATTGAATTTTTAGGATGTAACCTTAGTAATTGATACATTACTATCAAAAGCCAAATTACAATATGCCAAAATTAAAAAAAAACCGGTAACTAGATGATACAGGTGTAAACTTTTTTAAGTCCGCGACTGTACATTTTACTACATGCAGATGATACGGGGTTTCACCGACAGTTACGATATTCTAATAGTAGTTTATACATCCAGATTCTAGTACAATTAACCTTGCGACTCGAGTACCAAACTTCACATCTCACGTCTTACACTTAATTTTACGAGACGCTGTCATCCGCTTTTGTAACATATAGTATTTGAAATGTATAACATTCAACTTTAGAGCTTTATTGAATTAATGTCAAACACCATAGATTCACTGACAGTAGTACATACAGAGTGTACACGGTTTTACCAAACATAGGACAAATTACATTGAAAACTTTACAATTTATTTCTCATGAATTTTCCATTTTTTTAAGGTATTGCAGCAGTTCCCAGTGCATCCATGAGGAATAATTTTTTAAACAACGGAATATGTAGTTTTGGGTCAGATTTTTTTTTAATTTAATTTTTATTTCGCACTTTTTAAACTAAACTCTATCGACACTAAAACTCGGAGAATTTCAATTGACTATGCAGAGACAGACAACACATTTGTAGTGTGTCACAGTAACATTTCAAATTAAATATGTTTTTATTTATTTTGTACTTTTTTAAACTAAACTTTATAGGTAGTTATAAAAACCATCTTGCAAACATACCCTTTCAAACAAAACAAACCACATCGAAATCGGTACGACACCACAGACAAACACACCCATAAACACCGTGTCAAACGCATAACACCCGGGTTTGCGTCGGGGGGTAAAAATATACAATTTTAATCCAATGAAGCAATCCAAATGATGTATGGCTCAGTTGGTAGCGTCGCGGCCTCTGAATCAGACTGTCGTGAGTTCGAATCCCACCTCTGCTCATGGATGTTTTGTGATGTTATTTAGTTTTAAGTGATATGTGATATTTGTTGTAATTAAGACGCTAATGACCTAAGTTGTCGACGCGTTTATAATCCACAATAAATAAATAAATAAATTAAGGACCCTTTCAACGATAGAGTAATAATTTTTTTAAGGCCACAAACAGCTAAAGTTATTTGAGCCTAGCACCAATTCATAATATTATTATGAATTTATTATTTTTTAATAATAAACTGAAAATCCAATTGACAAAACCTGGGAACTGGGGCCTTGTAATAGAGGAGTCGAGTGAGTTATTTACGTTTGTTAAAAAAGCATTCAAAAGTTTATACGTTCATATAGCACTCACTAAATTAAGTAAAAAAAATTAGCTTCGCAAAACAACTATCTAATTCTGTTTCATTACATCTAAAAAAATATTAATTATTTGATTGTTTAATTCCAAAAACGATTGATTCATGTATTATCATCAGGAATACATATGTGTACAAAATTTCAAATCGATCGAATATGTGAAAGAGATTCAAAATTGACTTAGGTACAAATTGCTGATAAACATATGAAGTTGAGAAGCTTGTAATGAGTTACATATTGTAACGATAGTGTTACATAAAAATATAAAATTTTCCTTTGCAATTTAGGTTATCGTCTGTTCATCGCGACTGCTCAATAAGGATTGAAAAATTTTAGGTTCGTGCAGCACTTACCAAATTAAATAAAACAACTTTATAAACATAGATTCGCATTTGAAGACGATTTTGAGTTTCAATATTATTGAGAGTTTTTCTTTTTATTTAAAATGCTCCATTACTGTCAGATAACTATCAGTAATACTCTGTATACACCGCAGTCGACCGTAACCTTATCTACGTTTGCATATATTTATATTACGCGCTGTCCTACATTTGTACAGCATCCACTGCCACCGGTGAGAGAAACTGAAAAAGGGGAGGTGCAGCGAGAAGTATTAAGCTTTTTGTCACTGGCCTTTCCAAATATGAAAATGTAGTAGTGATAAAAAATAAGGATTCTTGGTCATATGATGCCAAGCGTAGAATATCTCTGAAAATTGCGGCATTTAATCACATATTGTATATTCCTCCAAACGTACATAAAGTTACGTTAAATCTACTTTCAAAGTAGATTTAAATTGACAATAAATGCTAAATTTATATAATAAATAAATACTAAATTTATTTTTAAAGGGGATTTATCATCGAACGTCATATTAGAAAACCAGCATTATTTTGATTTAACTACTTCTTTTAGAAAGCATTCTTTTAGTTTCCCAAAAATCACAAAAATGGAACGCCTGTTCGAAGCACCTGCATTACAAAAGGCAATAGACGTTTTTTGTGCCTCTTCTCTTTCTAAAACTATTCTATTTTCAAAATATGAGAAAGATTTCAAATAATATTAAGACGATTTTAGAGAAAAACGACTTCACATTTATGATAAAATGGATAACGAAGTAGTTTTTGATGTCCAGCGATGGATACCATCATCAAATTGCAGTTTTGAAATTCTAAGTTCTAATACATGTGTGGTTACACATTTCTCGAAAGAGACGAAACGTCGTACGAAGATAAATAAAAGAGTTATTAATCAATAACAATTTATTTTAATCCAAGAACCCATGAACCGTATTGAATTTATTTAAAAAAATGGATATGAACCGAGTAAATTGTTTACCTATAATAATACTTCTAAAAACATTAATGGAACTAAACACACATACTGCTACTTATGGACGATAGTATCGCCCATAGTAACTGTCTATAGACATCAAATAAATTGAGGTGAGAGTTCTGACGTCACATAAGCCGTTATTTTAAATTATACTCCGACTTTACAGATTTAACATTTTGTTCTCACGCAAAATTTAAGAAAATAAAATGAAATTTCAGAATCTGCAATAAAAAAATGAGAGCTGTCAACTGACAAAATTTATTGTACGTATAAACCTTTTTTTTAATTTTTGTAATTTTCTAGTGTTCACAAAAAAATTGAGTTTTCACATTTAAAATAGTTCTTTGAGAAACAGTCATAGCGATAGTTTAGCTGAGCGTTCGATTATTGCTTACCATGGTCCATGACTTATCAGCTTACGGTGTCGTGTCAATTTCAGTTCAGTGTGGACATTAATTAATGTTACATAAAGCACTGTGTCATTATTATGAGTGCTAAATGTTTGAACAAACACACATTAGTGTCATGACAGCATTAACAACAGCTAGTCATTCACTAAAATATAAAGTTTTGGCATAATATTTGCACTGTATGTTTTGCGCAACAGTAACTACAGCAGAGGGAGCGCTGCGCATCCGATGTCAACTCAAACAGGTGACGTGGTTTGAACTTATCCATACACTGTGTTTCAAAAATGTTGATATTAGAAAACAGGTTTCCTAGTGTAATCAAAACGAAGTTTCAAATTTGTATTCTCTTTTTGCATAATAATTAAATATTTGCAAATTAAATTCAAAGATTAATTTTCAATAAGAAAAATGCCGATCATATTTAGCAATTAAATTTAAATAACTGAAAAATGTCCACAGATGTAATTTCATTTCTACTTAATTCATAAATACATAATTTTATTTTTGAATCACAATTAACATAATGAACTGTTACATAAAGTTAGTTTGCTAAAAAAATGAAAAAAAATCCAGGTTTAATTCAAATAGCCTTCCAATTTATTATAATCAAAATATTTTATTGGATATAATTCAAAACTGCAGGGTTAAGAAAAACAAATTTTCACAAAATTTCTTGTAAAAATTAATAGAATCGTTATGAAAAGTATACCGTTGTACCTAATTGAAAAACCGAAGTTAAAGCACATATCACTTCTGCGCATGTGCAGCCGATTTTTCCCCCAAAAGACAATAGAGCTCTCCCCACTGACGTGTGAAATATCTCACCAATCTTTATATTCGAGCAGCGTAGCCGCTTTTTGAAAAGACAGTTTTTTGTACTCAAGTAGCGAAAATATTTTGAAAAGGCCTAAACTAGTACCATTAATTGTTCTCGTGTGTAGTTAGAGCTTAGAATGCTAAAATGTTAAATGAATCTAACTGAATATATTCTGCGAAAGTTTATAGCAAATTTAATTAAGTAGTAGGTACGGGTCTCAGGGGCCCAGGTTCATAATAATTTCATGTCTTTATCCTGAATGACATTTGAAGTAACGAAAATCAGTGGTGGCGTTAGAGGATGGGCCGGGTGGTCTATGGCCCACCTTAAACTGTCTTGGCCCACCCTGGAATAATCCTCAATCTCTAGTTTATCTTTGAAATACTTTTTTAACCCTCGAAATTTCAACAATTTTTCTTGTAAATTCTATAACAAGTAATGTGGGTTAAAATTTCGACGAACACTGTTTTGGGAACAAATGTTATTGCCCCACCTTCAGAACACCATGCCCAGGTCTGGCCCACCATAACAAAAAATCCTAGCGCCGCCACTGACGAAAATTCTATTTTATTAAAATATAATAATTGTAGCCATACAAAAACCCGCATTGTTTTTTTTTTTGATAAGTTAAGAAACATGCTTCAGCTACGTGATTATTAGCGCTACATCAAAATACATTGCACCTAAATATTCCGTGGTCCTGTGGTGAGTCAAATTCAGTATTTTTGAAGCACCCAATGTAACTCAGTATACATAGCTAGTACCTATTGTACATTGTATACTGTCATGCATGTATGTGGGTGCGTACATGTCCCTACTCCCTGATCCCCATTCCCTACATATGTCTGAACATATAATAATATGTAGGTATAGTGTCTCCCCAGAGGCGAGAGGGTTATGTCCCCACGTGTGTGTGTGTGTGTGTGTGTACGTCACACACGCACAGTGTAACATTCACATGTTATTACCTTCCGCAAGCAGGGTTGTAACCATGGGAATGAATTCGCGAATACATTCCGGTTGCATTACTTCAACAATTTAAAAGTGACGGTGAACTGAAAATAGTACCTAGACTCCAATTACTCTTAAAATGGTACCGATACGTCATCAATGTTGCGGCGTCAATCATCAAAAAGCCACCCAAAAAGTAAAGAACAAAAAAAGACTTTTTTTTTTTAGTTTTTTTTTTTCATTTTTTTCAGTAACCCTTTGCCACTGGGTCAGGTAGGCGGCGTCCAGATAAATATGCGTTTTCTGTCAATGACGTAGCGGTATCATTCTTAGAGTAATCGGATTCTACTTTCGAATGAAAGTTTGTTTTTCTTTTGTAACAGAATAATCAACTTATATTAGAAATCGTGTCCATCGTGATTATAATAAAATTAAGAGAAATCGCAGGATAGTGGACAAAATATTTGATTTATTAAATTAAATGTACGACGTTTCAAGTACATAAAAATAACAATATTTATGAAAATTTTCATAAATATTGAAAAAGTCTAAATATATAGACGAAACGTCGTACATTTAATTTAATAAATCAAATATTTTGTCCACTATCCTGCGATTTTTAATAATCAACTTTAAAATTTTTGCAAATTTTCTCATATTTTCATAAGTTTACCGTGTAAAAAGTAAGGAGCTAATTTTATTAATTTTCTGAAAATTAATATTTTTAATGATTGGTACTGTTACGAAAACTGCCCTTAAAAAGTAAAAAAATCACTTTTTACAGAGTACGAATTACAGAAAATTCGAGAGTTGAATGATTGTAAACTATAGACGTTCGACAAAGTTGTGAGTTGAATTTTCGGAAAAATCTACAAGTACCTATACAAACGTTAACAATTCACAATTCGGCTTTGTATCACGCAAAGTGGACAGTTCTACATCGCACCATTTTGACTACATCCCTATTAAAACGTTATTACCTTACTATCTCTACAGTTTGCAGTAGGGTTGGAGCGGAGGACAACTTCAACACGACACTCGCATTAAGCTTAGATAGTGTGCTTTTTAAAACACATAATCACTCCCGCTATCGCTGAGTTACTGTGCTTACTGTCGCACCGTACATTTATTAGCATACATACTGTAGTTGTATAACTACACTACAGAATGAATATGAGTGAAAAATTGCTAAGAAAATAACTGACCATTTATATTTGATAATAACAAATATTTTCGCCCAATAATTAGACATCATTATTAGTGTATTTGCCATAGAATATGGCACATACACTATTGGCGTCGGTCGGATGGCGGGACCTAGGGGTCGGACCAAAATTTCTCGACGTTTCATACCCCCCTGAACAGTTTGCCGCCATTTTTAAAAATGTTTATATATATATGTATATATATAAATGTATATATATATATATATATATATATATATATATATTTGTGTGTGTGTGTGTGTGTGTACACGATAACTCTCGACAGACTTAATCGATTTAAACGAAATTTGGTACACACATTGGAACCCATCACCGCACGAAGCCTATTTAAAATGGGCCCGATCGGACCATTTTCAGGGTTGTATTTAAGGGTTCCAAAAAGTTTTTGGGCCCAAAAATACCGAAAAAATTGTCAGAATCGTTTCAAAATTGAAATTTAACCCTTTAGTAACGATTAAAATGGGCAGTTAAAATTTTAATAAAATCGGCCCGACAGGACCGGATTTACAAATTTTATGAAAACACTAGTTTGCGGATAGTGCTTTACTTACTGAAGGGTGTATTTAATTTGGTACCGAGGTTGCATTGATAAAAATATTGAAATTAAGAAAAAAAATATTATTTTAAGGGATGTATTAAGGGGTTAAATTTTTTATTTTGTCCAAAAACAAACTTAAGTTCACATAATAAAGCCACAATGCCAGTATTAGCAAATACACTATATATTGTCGGCAGGGTTTTGGCACTGCGACCCGAGTTTTTTTTTAATTACAATCATTACAATTTTTTAAATTATTTTCCTGGGCTATCGAATTGCATCGAAAAATTATAAAATTTAGTTGCGGCCACCCTACAGACACAATTTTTCTAAAGTAGTATTTTTTAAAGTGGAATTGAAACACTTGACGCGACGTACTCTAGTTCAAAAGTGTGTTCAGGAAATATTATATTTCCGTATGGAGGTCCCAATACATAGGCTATCTAACTGTGTCGAAAAAATTGGAAAATTGAAAAGCTGCCACCCTATAGAAGCATTTTTTTGAGATGAATAGGTTTATAACCTCCATACGAGAATGTAATATTTCCTGAACACACTTTCTTACCTCATTTCCCCACTAGATATACAATCTACTTATTCCACAAACATTTATTTAACGAATATAATATCATATCGTAGCATTAATCGTCTAAGAGCTTATATCACAGTGCTGCGGCCTGCGCGTTTATGTAAAAATATCATATTGTTTCACTTTCAATTTAGAAATTGCTTTACAAAGAGTATAATAATATAAAAATAATCAAGTCAAAACATATAATAATGAACAAATATTTAATGCCTCGATAACTATTTTTTTCTCATCAAAATAAAATGAATTTAAATTAATATATTTATAAGAATCAAAAATCGCAACAAAGGCCTAGCGCGCACAAACGTTTCAAAAATAGTTAAAAATTCTGAGTCACTTTGTATTTATTTCACCTAACATGTAATAAAATAGACGTATTTAACGTTAATCTTAATCTGTAAGTGTATTACCTCATTTTCATGTGATAGGAACTTTCACTTTACAGTTGATATATTCAAGAATTCAGACAGGCATAAAACTACGACGGTTCACCCCATGCTGTAGAGTAGCAGTTGTCAATTGGCGGTCTACATTTTTTTTCGAAAAGCCTGAAGGACTTGACATAATATGAATAATGTGTCCAATACTTTATATTACACAATTCATTTTCAGCCAGTGACAGCAATATAATTAGTAATATATGGTGACACTTTTGCAAAAACTGTAGCTAAAAATTACCAGAAAGAACGACCGAAAAATGTGTGCATTTTTCGCCCGTTTTCGGACCTTCAAATTAAGAACTGAATTATGTGTCAAATGATTAGTTATGAGACTATAATCACAGAAAAAAAAAATTCGACTGATGACCAGTCCTATACTTCCCACCTAGTAAATATTTGCAAAAAATAAATACTCTTTTTTTTTTTATTCTTTGACTAGGCCCAAATAACCTTAGCTGTTGGTGGTCTTTAAAACACAATTTAATTTTTATTCTTTGAAAAAAGCATGGCCCTCTTTTTTGTTTGGTGATCTACTGATGGCTAGCTTAATATAGCAAAAATCATGGTTACCTTGATTTACGTACAATTTTATTTTTTTTTTAGTAAAATATTTTTTTTCTCGAAAACTATACATTTTAGAGAAAAAAAATGTTTACATTTTTTTCATATTATAACTTCTAGAATTCATTTATATTTTTTTTTACCTATGTTAATACGTGGCATTGACAACGTTTTTTTGAATATCTCAGGATCCACTGAACCGATTTGACTCAAAATCTAATCAGATCTGAGTTAAAGACTGATAAACACAATAGAACAATCGGCATGCCCGTATTATGTTCCGTTCTTAAGATATCGAAGGCGAAAAATTGACCACACACACACACACATACACACAAACACATACAGACATCAGTCAGAAAATGATCCTAAACGATTGCTAGGGTCTCAAAACATGAAAATCTGTTAAAATCTCGAAATATTTTTTTCGGACTAAATCCATTACTTCCCTACCATAGTAGAGGTGGAAAGTAATAACGTTGATCATATGAATAGTTTTAGAAGTACAGAGAATGGAAGTGGTCACCCTCCATTCAGTAAGTATGACAGATTTTTTCTGCACTAATGTTCATGTTGCATATTTTGATCAATCCAAAAAATCTATATCAACATATAAAATTATATGATCATATTATGTTCGCTTATAATAAATTAATCAGCAACCCAAAAAGCCTTTTCACAACGCCGCTATTGAAAATTCGATTTTCGGTACCTGTTTAGCGGGTTGAAACTGAGAGTTTACAGTTGTCGATTTTCTCTGTTTTTTAACGTTGTTAAGAGAGAGATAGAGGGATTGAGTCGCGCCAACTTCAATTCGCATATAATACTCGAAAACGTGAAAATGACAGACATACCCCCACATAACTGTCACATGAAAGATCTAATATTTTTGCGGTTTTTTGCGCGTCCAATTCGAATTATCAATAGAGTTGTTGTGAAAAGTAATATGCATTTACTCGGACCGAAACACAGCGAATGAAACGCGTGTGAATTGCAAACTTCACACTAGTTGCAAACGTTGTGTTTCGTCCCTTGTAATGCAATATATTATTACATACTATCATAAGCGTTTGTTTTGCAAGAACATTAGTGGAGTAAAAATCTAAAAGTCATACTTGTTGAATGGAGGGTGACTACTCTGAAAATTGTTATGTATTTCTAAAACTAAAATGCTCAACTTAAAAATTTTCTGGGACTATAGTTATATATTATATATATATATATATTAAATTCCTTTGGTTCCTTTAGGAACATAGGGCTTCTACAAATGCTCTGAAACGAGGTCTATCGAGAGCGAGTCTCTTAACTTCTTGCCAGGTGACGCCATATTCTCTCATTTCGGCCTCCATAGTGCGTCTCCAAGTATGGGACTATAGTTACCATAACCAATTATTTAACATATAATTCGGTTCTAAATTCGAATGCCCAAAAACGGGCATCGTTCTTTGTTGCGATTAGATAAAAAAATGTGCTCGTATTATGAAAGTAAAATTAAAGAGGATATCCTCGGAACTGAATCTGTTTCAATACGTCATAATATTATATTTCTATTATTTTTCAATGATCATTCTATTCACAATATTTGGACGTTTTTATTTTATACCGCTTGTTTTCTCGCGCAAACGTCGGTTTTGTTCGCAGATTCGTTCCTGTTAATATTAGCTGTGGCGGAAACTCTCTTTAACAGGATGTAGCTGAGTACACACTATACTGTAAGTTTAAGTGTCAACAGATTAGGAAAGGAAGGCGCGACGGAGTCGCAACTGTCTCCTTCTAACTAGAATATGCGTTAAACGTACGTTCACCCATTGACACGACACAACTGTCCAATTTCATTCATTCTACTGACATAACCTCTTTTTTTTAAACACGTCGTCGTTAATAATTAAAGCAATTTGTTATGGGATGGTGTTTTGTACTTGACTGCAGTTATAATGAAAATTATGACTGCAAAAAGTTTAAATTTCCGACTGAGGAAAAAGCTAATATAATACCTAGATATCCAATACCTAATTGATGAAAACATTTCGTTTATCCTTTTAGCTTGCCCTCCCTTGATCTAGCGTAGCTCAGACGACTTCAGAACACTTTTTCAACTCTAAATGGAAAGAACAAACTCAATTTCTAATTATAATTGCTTAAATTATACCTCGACAAACTTCAACGAAGTTAAGTTAGGTAAAAATAAACGTCACTGGCTGAATCAAGTTAGGACATTCATTTTTCACGAGATTTTTCATACATTTTTAATTTCAAATAAAAAATTATTTCACACGAAATAATAAAGTTTTGTAGCCATTAGCCAATAATGACAGGATTTATTAATTATTTTTATGAAACAGCCATTGTTTTGGTAAGAAATGTGTTTTAAGAGAATAGTAATGAATATTCCGTTAAACCCCATACATTTTTGAACGCCAATCGACTCCACTTTAAATTTCGCGCTCAAATTAGGACCGCCTATTTCTGTAGTCTATTAATAATGTGCCAAATATTCGAAAATTGCGAAAAAATCACAATAAAACGTAATTACAAACAAATATTTCATTGCAAATTTATTTTAATGTATTGACTTTAAAGCTGCACCAGCTTTCCATATTTTTACAGATAATCATTTGTTATTTGTAACGAAAACCATTGAGAATCACTGTTATAGCGCGTAACTGGTGTAAAACGGTGTACACTGTACACCCAGAGCACGTATTTGACTGAAAACACCCAAACACTTACATATGTGCACAAGCCACACATTGAACTCAACTTCAACAAAGAATATGAAGTTTTATAGAAGCGACACGCTGCTGACAGATCTTTTTCACAGTTGAGTGCGATAGACGCACGAACAATGAGGAAGATGCATAAATCTTAAACTCCTGAAACTTGCACGTATCTTGAAAAATAATACTTATTTCAAAGCTATTTTGAGATAAATATGTAAGCAAAGAAATAGCTTAAAATTAATGTGAATTTTTAAAAGAAAAATTTTGACGCCTTATAAGCAAATACATCGCGTTACTGTATTAAAATACACGTAATGCATGTGGTAGTGCCAATTTTATTGCAAGTAAAAAATCGTTTAGGAAAACACACACTTGTTTTGTTTTCTATTTATTCTTCTTTTCTTTGAAAATATCTTAGTGAGTTTTTGATGTCTTAAAACTTTTGTTTGCTAATCTTATCCTAGTTATTTATATATTATACCCAACATAATGGATGTCGTGTTTGTAATTTCATAATACGCTTAAGTAAATATACGATGGAAACAATCATTTCCCAGTGGAAATCATAACAGTAAATAAAAAAAAAAATAAAACCGCACTGAAACATGAAATGCATATTTACGTTAACTCTCTTTACTTGGCTATTATATTATTTTACATTAGACATTTTTCGTTGTTTTTTTTTCTTGTTCGAACAATTAAAATAAGAAATATTTACAATAACTATCTTTATCACCTATGCTGGGTTACAGAAAGCATTGTCGAAAAATCTGATTTGACAATGACCTTAGCCTGTGATCATCTTATTACAGTTTTTATACACGCAGGAACAGTCTAATGTTGTTATGAAACTCCCTCTCATGTAAAGCGTGTCTCAGCAAGAACATGAATTTCGAATTGCGCGCCATTTTCGACTGTCAATTGTTGAGTCAGCCATATTTGGTGTTTGTTTAATTAAAACATTGACATATTTTACGAAAATGGTGCGTTATAGCTTGGAAGAACGTTTGTTAGTGAATAGTTACAAACCAAGTTTTCAGGTCGTGTCATCTCTCGTTTTGGAGACCAAAACTGGCCGTCAAGAAGTTGCGATTTAACTTGTTTGGACTATTTTCTCTGGAGTTCTTTGAAAAGTAAGATCTATGCGAACCACCATGAGACAACTGAGGAACTCAAAGAAGAAATTTCACGTCAAATTCGTCAAATCCAGCAGCCCTTACTGCAAAATGTACTGCAAAATTTTGTCAAAAGAGTGCATACCTGCCAATAGAGCAACGGTGGCCATTTAACCGATATTTTGTTTCATGTGTAAATGTCATCACTACCTCCTGCTGGATTTCACGAATTTGGCGTGCAATTTCTTTGTAATGGGTTTTCACTATTAACAAACGTTCTTCTAACCTGTAACGCACCATTTTCGTAAATGTCAATGTTTTAATTAAACAAATACCAAATATGGCTGACTCAACAATTAACAGTCGAAAATTGCGCGCGATTCAAAATTCAAGTTCTTACTGAGACACCCTTTAGAACATTAGATTGTACTCACACAAAAACAAATGATATACATAGAAAAAGATCGCTTTTCAAGCTAAATTTTAATCGATATGCGTAGAAAAATGTTGTTTCTAAGTGGAAATTGTACAAAAAAACATGTTAAATACATATTGTATCTATACACATTACCCAGTTTTAAAGAAATATCGTTTTAATAGATCAATCATTTTTCGAGCACGATCGATTTAAAATTCTGAAATGCTTATGGAGAAATATGTGTGGTTTCAATCTATAAGGTATTGTCAAATCAGATTTTCTGACAATGATTTCTGCAGCCCAGTATTAAACAAATAAAATTTAGTAAATGTATTATTTTTTCTAAAAACGTTGTTAACGTAAGTACGAGCTTATTTTCGTTAATTTCTGGACGTCCCTCAATCATTGTTACTCACAGTTAAATATTACAAACTAATGCTGGATTTCTGGTGCGATTTTCAGCTTCAAATCTAGATTTAAGAATGTCATTTGTTTTCAACTAAATGAAAGTCTCCATTTAGTTGAAACTAATGACATTCTTAAATCTAGATTTAAGGCTGGAAATCGCACCAGAAATCCAGCATAAGAACTCGTTACAAAATAGTACAAGAGTTTTGAAAAGGCTAATTTTCTAATATTAGCTTACATATTTTAGGGTGTAAATAAATATTGTTACGGATCACCCTGTATATAAACGGCAAACAAAGAGTTCCGAGAAACGGGGTCTGCATACCGAACAACGAGTACCTGCCCGAATGTTCTAGAGAACGCGAGAAGCACTGGGCTCCAGTCCACGCAGCCTATATAAATCAGTGAACAGTGAGTCGCAAAGTCAGTCAACGGAGATCAGTCAATCAGTGAAGTACTGGGCGTTTACAAGTATACGGGCGATAATAATAGTGCGAAAATAAATAAGTTGACATAAATATAGAAATAAATAAACATTATTTTGTGAAATACTTATAAATAGACATACTTGGAAATAAATAGTCATTGTATATAGCAAGTGTTATAATTAAATATTAATAATAGTGTCGATTGTTAAGTTCATATAGTTGTTAAGCGTTATCTATAAGTGGCTCGTTTAGTTCAATAATTACCGTTTAAGTTTTTTTATTGTTAAAATTGACTTTTCGTTGTTGCATTTATTGTTATTGTATTTTTAATTATTGTAAATAAATATTTACTCCGCCAACTCAGAAAACAGTTTTGTAACAATATCCTACACCCAGCACAGCAAGTCAGATATGGAGACACCTGGCGTCGGTGCTTCTACCGACTGCTGACTAAGTCGGTTCTATCAAAATGGGGTTGAACAGTTTTTTTCATAAATTATATTCACAAACTCGGGTCGCAGTGCCAAACCCTGCAGACAATGCAGTCATTTTGACTTTATTTGAAAGTTTTATATGAAAGTTTGTTTTTGGACAAAATAAAAAAATATAATCCCTTAATACATCTCTTAAAATAATAATTTTTTACTCAATTACAAATTATTGTATTATCAATCCAATATCTGCACCAAAATTAAACACATCCTTCAGTAAGTACGGCCCAGTCGGGCAGATTTTATTAAAATTTTAACAGCAGATTTTAATCTTTACTAAAGAGTATAATTTCAATTTTGAAACGATTCTGAGAATTTTTTCGGTATTTTTGGGACCAAAAACATTTTTCAACCCTTAAAAACCACCCTCAAAATGGTCCGATTGAGTCCATTTTAAATGGTCTTCGTTCGGTGACGGATTCTGGTGCCAAATTGCTCAAGGAGGGTATGAAACGTCGAGAAATTTTGGTCCGATCCCTGGATTCTTTTGTCCGGCCGAAGCCAAGTGTATGTGCCATATGGCAAATACACTAATAATTAATTAACACTGTACCAAATTTCAGCTTTTTGAAATCATTTATACTTACCTGATTTTCACTGTACTAATGCGGTGGTTCTGACGCGATGCGTTCTATCATTGTTCAATCTGATAACCTGTGTTCAGTTTTCCATTGCATATAGATCATTTTTTAACTTTTTCTAAATACTTTACTGACACTGGTTTTATTTTTGACATATTTCAAAGCACACCGGCGCGACGCTGACTTGCTGACTGTAATCATTATTATTAACACCCTACGGGCCTTTTCACATAGAGCAATATATTGGCAGCAATAAAAAGCCGCAATATATGAAGGGAATGGGGAAAGAACAGGGTATGTCATATTTTTTTGATTTTTGAGCTATTAGTGCCATCTGATAAACCGTAACGGTATTCAGCTCGGGGTAAATTGTGGGGTAAAAGAAATAGGTAGGTCACCATGTATTTTAAAACTTAAAATTATTGGATGGCAAAAGAACAAGGAATGTAAATAACTTTAAATTCAATTTACTCAGCAATTTGTCAGAAGGACATAACTTGTTTTTTCCACATTCCCTTCATATGGTCTGCACCAAAAATACATACGTTTTAATGGAGTAGCGCTATATCACAAAGACACGCAATTTGTTCCACTACTACTCATTAAAACGTATTTATTTTTGGTGCAGACCATATATTGAGGCTTTTTATTGCTGGCAATATATTGTCTCGTGTGAAAACGCCTTAAATGTAAGCTAATATAAAAATATAAGCCTTTCCAAAACTCTTGCACTTTTTTGTCACGAGTTATTAGTGTGTAACAGGGATGTTACGAATATTCGCATCCGCATCCGTAAATGCGGAATATTCGCATTAATTCAGACATCTACATCCGCATTCACATCCGCATCAATCAATGCGGAGTTTTTACGGATGCAGATTCACATCAACAAGTAACTACATGTAAAGAAAGTTCTGTTGTGTCATAAGTAAAACTAAAAACTTGTGTAATTTTATTCTAAAAATATGATTAAATAAATAAAAAGTTAAAATTAAATTGATTTTCAGTTATTTATGCACTTAAAATTTAAATAATTATCCTTTTAAAATCCCAAAATCCGCATCCGCATCAGCATCGCATCCGCATCCGCATCAAATCCGCATCCGCGGATGTGAACTTCTAATTATTCGCATCCGCATCTGCATCCGCGGATGTCTAAATTTTTGCATCCGTAACAACCCTGGTGTGTAATGTGATCAGATAGATTTGAATCTAATTGCCTCTCAATTCAATTTCATTTTATCTTTCGCGAAATGCATTCAGCTGATTCGAGTCGACCGGATCGCGAATAACTTGCTTGCTTCTTTTACATCCATAAATAATTGTCGCCTAAGATGTGATTTTAATATATTAACTTATATAATAAATAAAAATAATATTAAATAGTCTATATTGTTCACATTATCTACGTATGAATGTTGTAAACAAAAGAAAGTTACACGTAAATAATATTTATAATCAATGAAAGTAAAGTAACATATTTGAATAATATACTGTTTTTCCTTGAAAAAAAAACTTGAAAAATATGTAAAGATTGGTTGTAAAAACCGCCAAACACATTTTTTATAAAACACAAAGTTTATTCGGCAATAAATTTTTAAAATGAGTTCAAGGCAACATTTCAGTGAATTTTATTATAACTTCTCTAGGAGGCACATAAATATAGATTTTTTTACTTATAGCACGTATAGTTGTAAGACCTTCTTATTTATGTATGTACAGTAAGATCAAAAAGTTGGAGTATATATAACAGGACGTAAGGTCGATTCACAATAACAATTGCTTTAAATCTATTTTGTAACATACATAATAGCTTCGGAAGGAACAATTATAATATCTCCCCAATGCAATACCAATATTCATTTTTGTTTTTAAACCACCAATGCCAAGGTTATCTGAGCATACATATAGTACCAATTCATATTTTCAATTTATTTTTATTAATTTTCAAATAAATTGAAACTTCGCAGAAAGTAGAAATTTGCAACAGATGAGTCATTTGAAATTTTATATATCCCTATGTCCTCTTTTACATCAAGCCGTTTTAAAATATTTTTTACATTTATTAAGACCCAATTTCTATTTCCAGATGTTAAAACCGAACGCAGGATAGAGATCTTTCAGAGTATATAAATGTTAAATTCGAACGCATTAGAGCATTCAGATCGATCTGAGCACAAAACCGAACTTACCCTAACTCAACTCTGAATGTGCAGTGCAACAGCAAAACAACATTAGAATCCCAGCAAAAGCAAATGTAACTAAAAAGTCTTTCCTGTTACCTCCCACTGAGAAACGTTAATAATTTCTTTATTTAAAATAAATATTATTTAAAATAAATGTCGAAATGGTTCCTTAAATAGAGTTGCGCTTAATATCTTATGATTTCTGCACGTCAAAACAAAAAATATATTATGCTAGACTGCATTATAATATTGACGCGAGTTATGTCTGTCACGACAATATCCCAAAACAAACGTCTATCGCCAAATATTTATTGTACTCTGAGTATCCAACGAATTTTCAATCATACAATATACAAGCGTAGATTCAAGCATTCTATTTTGAGGTTCGAGCTAGTAAACTGCACAGTAACAGCTGGTGTCAACATAAAAAATGTAAGTTTACTTATTTTAACCTCTCCCACAAGTAGAACAATATACAATATATTTCATGAATATATTTGTCAGGAGACCTGTCAGAGTTTAAGGTGCGGACTGTGCGCATGACGGGGAAATGGAGGGTCAGACGAGTAGACGTGATCATGATGGCGAAAATTTAAATACAATACAACAAGGTTTACCCATAGGCTTTTTTTCTAAAATCAAATATTTTTCACAGTGTACCTCGTTAAAAAACAAATTATACAAGGTGATTCTGTAATGAGTACTATAAATGATACAGGATGTACCTACTGTCAAAATAATACGAAAACCAAGAATAACTTTCTTTCCAAAAGTGCTTCCCTAACAAGATACACGGTGTTAAAGGGTCGATTTGGAGAACACTTATTTGATCGTATCTTTTAACTGGGTTGAACAATTTAATTCATTTTTGGTAGACATCTACTACATAATAAGGACCGTAAACGGACAAAATTTTGTTGCATTTGAACAACCCAGTGGCGTAGAATTGGGGGTCATGTGACACTTTTTCCCCCCAAAAAAAGTTGCTGTTGGGTTTTTTCCATTTTTCTTTGTTTTTTTAGTATTATTGGTTCAAATACAACAAAAAAGGTACACTTGTTTCATTTGCCCAGAAACGTCCGTTTCCGAGATATTCTGACTTGCGTGTCACTATGTGAAATACCAGGCTGCAAAGTTATCACAGAAAAAGTTTTATTTACAAACAAATAAAATACTTAAAGTCGAATACATCTAGGTAATAAAGTTTAATTAACAAAAAAATAAAAATTAGTAAAAATAAAATTAAAGTAAGTTTTCAAAGTGTCCTCCATTGGAACATGACCCCCAATTCTACGCCACTGGGTTGTTCAAATGCAACAAAATTTTGTCCGTTTACGGTCCTTATTAGGTAGTAGATGTCTACCAAAAATGAATTAAATTGTTCAACCCAGTTAAAAGATACGATCAAATAAGTGTTCTCCAAATCGACCCTTTAACACCCTGTATCTTGTTAGAGAAGCACTTTTGGAAAAAAGTTATTCTTGGTTTTCGTATTATTTTGACAGTAGGTACATCCTGTATCATTTATGGTACTCATTACAGAATCACCTTGTATTTAGTAATTTTAAATCTGCACTATTCTGCTAGTATATGTGAACATACCTTATCAAGAATCTGGCAAAATGCCGGGTAATATGTCGTTTCAATCACGTCATAAAAATCGACAAAAATATGACAACCTATTAGCATACGTCTGAAAAATTACCATAAAATCGACCTTTCGATTTTATTAAACCGCGTGTGTATAAACATGTTATTAAACTTATTTGCATAAAAAACCAAATAAAGGGTTAGGTTATAAGTGATTCAAGAGTTAATTTAAGCTTATAAAAGCAAAACTCTTTTTAGAATAAATTATACGTTACAACACAGTTAATTTTTTTAACAACCAAGAATAATAATCAATTCATTAGTACTTTATAAAAGGATTACACTATAATAAATTGTAATTTGTAACACAAATGACATTATGATTACAATAATTCATTCATTAAATATTCTTAATGAAAATAACGACTTTAGAACATAGTACACATTATTGAATATTTAACACATGTTTCCTCATTAAAGCATCGTTAGATATTTTTTTATGTACAAATTATTATAAAGAGGATGATTCTAAAAACAAATGCAAAAATATCAAAACTATAATAAAATGAAAACTATTAAACATTTTAATAATTCAATTAGCTTAACATGACGAGTAACTGAAAATTATTTAAATTATCTTTAAGGAAACTTCAAAATTTAAATAAAAAAGTATCAGGTGTGACGTAGTCATACTCGATAGAAGTGAATTAACTTATTGTAAAAATATCTGCAGGCGTTTTAATAAATTCTGTCTATAAATTTTTTTGTAAATTTTCCGTAAGATTTAACATTACTGCCCTTATTTTTATTAATTTTCCGCTTTGAAATTATAACTTTCCAGTTAAAACACACAGAATTATTATTTATTTAAGAAAATATTCAGATACTTCTTTTAAAATAAAATGTCAAAATAGGTAAGTAGTTACGTAGTGATACAATAGTTTCTTAAGAATTCGCGTAACGTCACTTCCGTGAGAAATTTCAGTGACAAAAAGTCTGTTGAGAAAAGAAATATTTTTGACTTTTTTAAGAGTTGAAATTAAATAATTATAGTTTAACCATTTTTTTTATTAAAAACTAAAAATAATTCTGAATAGTCTTATTTGGAAGCAAAATAGCCACTCAATTATTGTGTTTAAAAATTGAATGATTAGTCAATCTAAATAATGATCGAACGTCCGTTTGGGAAAGTAATCATATCACTTAGAAACAGAACATATCCAAGTAAATACAATTTCTATCTACAATAATCACTCAAATCCTGTTGATATATTACAACGAATCGTTTTTTATACAGACGAGTACCTACTGAGCTACCAACTGATTTGATGAATATCCATTTCCTTAAATACACTCACAAAAACTACGTTTTATGCATCAAAGAATAACTTGAAAATTCAGGACTGGCTTTAAAGTGCTGGCGCCTTGGACAAACTAAGGTTTAGCACTTCAATAATATTTTTATATCATTTTGTTTGGAAGATTCCAGACACATGACCTGTTTTAAAATCTATATAAATTGAATATCATAAAACTTTATTTTCCGACTGTGTATAAAAGATTAATATGACAAATTTTAGTGGAATTTATTCGATAGGCACTAAAATCAATAGGCCTGACGTGTCCTTAGTACTAAGAAAAACACATAAAATAATCATTTCAATCGGTTGTATTTTTGCAGAAGTAGTGTAAACGTAAAAAACAATTCCACAGATAGACTGACACTCACGTACAGCGGCCTTGCTGAAAATCTCTTTTAACTTGTTTTGTGGGTGAGACAATCAGAATCTGACCTTATTTTGAACACGATTTTTCGACCCTATCACCATAATTCAATTCCTTTACGAATAGAAGTAAAATAATGATATAGAGATATTTTATTTTTTTATAAAAATCTAGAATTTATAACAAAAAAATCGATTTTATCATCTAGAATTCATTTATATTTTTTACCTAAGTTAATATTAAGTAGGTAAATTTGAGAACATTTCTCTCAATATCTCAGGATTCACTGAACCGATTTCGCTTAAAATCTAATCAGATCTAACTTAAATGCTGACAAATACAACAAAAAAATTCTCATGACCTTATGCTGTTTCATTTTTATGATATCGAAAGAAAAAATGTTGCCCCCTACAAACTCGCGCGCGCGCCAGACATCACTCAGACAATGGTCTCGAAAGATTCCTATAGGACATCAAAAAGTGAAGATCTACAAGGATCTCGAAAAAAAATTGCAAATTGAAGCCAATACTACAGGCGTGGGAATGTAAAAATTTGTCGTACCACTCAATTATCTGGATATAAAACCGAATATCATATCCTCCCCGTAATTTTTTACTCGATGACGAGTACCTGACAGTGTTTTCATTCCGGACACAGTGAAGTGAACGGGAGAATAGAGCATCTTGTGTGTGCACCTCACGTTTGTTACCGGCGCATGCTACACTACGAGGGCTACAGCAGGCTACGGGCGCGCGGGTCACGTAAGGCTCAACTCGTGTATGCGTCGCTTGCTTGACGTAGACAAATGTGCGTAGTATACATATTGTACCGTTGTGACGTAATCGCCGACCGGTGACACCCGGAGTTCAACGGTGAACAAAACAACAACGATCATCATACACTCATTACACTCTCTTTTGTCATCCAACAGATATTTTTAACACACGAAGATTTATTAATAGGCGAAACAATGTAGAAAACAAGGCGCTTTCCTTTTCTTTTGACGATGACATAATACGGTACTTATTAAATCTAGATTTACAATTTACATTACGTCATGGTATCGACAACATGAAGGAAAAAGTATCTGGATGGTAAAAGAACCGGGTATATGGTGTAAGCGAAGGGTAAATGATACATTTTATTGTTAACACTAAATTTGTAACTAGTAAAAGACATGTTGTGAAATGCCTTTATTTTGAAAATGCTAGCAAATATTTTCTATCGCATCATATTTTCTAATTAAAAAGGATGAAAATCTAGATATTGAAAATACATAATACAGGGTGTTATACAACCGGTGAACAAAAATTAAATCTCATATAGAAAATTCAATTTCAAGCACAAAATAAAGAATAACATTTTTTGAAATTATGCTTTGTCTTCAAGTTATCCATGGAATTTAAACATGCAGACTTCAAAAAAAGCATGCATAATATTATAGTAATTATGTTAAGTCAACTTAATAATATAAATAACTGTCAAATTGTAATATTGTTTTAAAATATGGTTGAATTTTCGAACGAAGAGTATGCGGACATTATTTTCATTTATGGATTTTGCGATGGTAACGCAATGGAAACTTGTCTAGAGTATAACAGAAGATTCCCTAATAGACGACAGCCATCAATAAAAGTCTTTGCACGATCATTTCGAAGACTTCGGGAGAATGGCATAGGTAGGTGGTAAAGGTAAACAGACGCTTCATTAATTATAATTAAATAACTTGAAGACAAAGCATAATTTCAAAAAATGTTGTTCTTTGTTTTGTGCTTGAAATTGCATTTTTTATATGAGATTTCATTTTTGTCCACCGGTTGTAAATCACCTTGTATATTAAAATACGTAAGTATTTATATTCATATGAATATAAAGTATTTCTTGGTTGATTCGTAAAATCGGCTTTATATGTGAAAATCAATTTATTAAATTCATATTTAGTTAATAAGTAAAAAAAAAATTTAAATTATATGCCAAAATAAAAACTGTTATTGCAAAAAAAGATATGAAAAAATGGGCAATAACAATGTTTACACATTAAAGAGAGTAATACTTTGTAAAACCTGGTGAGAAATAACGTAATCCCAAAGAAAATTATAAATTTTACTCACAGTAAGGCAATATGTTATACAATACCAAAATAACAAAAGCGGCATAAAATGAAAACAACTCTTACTAATTACAATAGAAATTACAATCTCCAGTTTTAAATGCAGTTACAAAAAAGTGTCTTTTTTGTATAATAAAAATAATTTATAATAAATAAATAATATAAAAATTTTCAAAATGAAAATTTAAAAAAATACGTACAATTTCGATTAATCCTAATACAATGAATTTTACTGACAAAACCAACACTATGCATTGGTATCGACATATCGGATAATGATGCTCTGATCCCTTATTTATGATCAACGTATGCAATGCAATTTTGGTACGAACTGCTATCGTAATTACATTCAGCGCTTGTAGAAATTTAGGGTTAGTAAACTTTTCCATTATAACTCTATTTATAATAACATTTTCTGTGATGTGCAGTAAAATATGGTCTCTTGTAAGTTCAGACACTCTCGCATCCGCTGAGAATTAACAAGGGTTCTATAACTTGGCGCAATTCAACGAATATAAATAAATTAATTGCATCGTATTCTACAGAAATAATATACTTTACTCTAATGGATTGGACTGAAATTTGAATAATCCAAAGAACAACTGATATACAATTGCAGCCAAGTAATCTTATACATGGAATTTCTCTCATTTAGCTGACTTTGTGTATACACCTTCATTATGGTGTTTTACAAAACGTGTAAAAAGTCCCCATCGATATCGTGCCGGCGTTGCCAGATATTCGAGGTTCAAGTTAACGAAAAACGGTTTTTTGCGAATTTCTCGGTTCCGTTCCATTTTTAATAAAACATTGTTATCATCAATCTTGTAGAGAATAAAATTTTCTACAGCTTTTGTATAAACATTTTTTGTCTACGATTCATAGTTTTACTTATTTAAGTACCCGCAGATTCCTCCTCCCCGATTTTACATATAACGGGATTATGCTGCTTCCCGATGGCCTAAAAAAATTATGTGTATTGTGTACCCTTATTTTAAGTTGAACTTTAAGCTAACGATTAATTATAATTTTATCGACATTAATGCAGTAGTTATCTAGCTATAAGCAATCAAACATACAAACCGACAGCAGTAAAACAGACAATGTTTTTTAGAAAATGCTATATTTATACTTGACATCAATTATAAAGACTATTCGTAAAGGAATTTTGTAAAGAAAATATACAGGGGTTGAGAGAGTGCGGATTAAGTATGAGTAGGTATGCATTAGCATACCGTATAACGCATCTCTACTAATAATAGCCACATTTTTATATTTTTTACGGATAGTCTTTATAACAATAATTGTAATGACTATTCGTAAAGGAATTTTGTAAAAAAAATATAAAAATATGGCTACTATTAGTAGAGTGCGTTATACGGTATGCTAATGCATACCTACCTACTCATACTTAATCCGCACTCTCTCAACCCCCGTATATTTTCTTTACAAAATTACTTTACGAATAGTCTTTATAATTGATGTCAAGTATAAATATCGTATTTTCGAAAAAAAATTGTCTTTCTGTATGTCTGTTTGACTGCTGTCGGTTTGTATTAATTTCGATAAAATTATAATTAATCGGTAGCTTAAAATACAACTTACAACTAAAGGTACAAATCATTATATTAGGCCATCGGAAAGCAGAATAATACCGTTATGTAAAGTCGAGAGGGAGGAAGCCGCGGGCACTTAAATTAGTAAAACTATGAATCGTAGACAAAAAATGTTTATACAAAAGTTGTGGAGAATTTAATTATCTACAAGATTGATAATAACCATTTCTTACAAAAAAATGGAACGGAACTGAGAAATTCGCAAAAACTGTTTTTCGTGAACTTGAACCTCGAATATCTGGAAACGCCGACACGATTTCTATGGGGACTTTTTACACGTCTTTTAAAACACCATATCCGTAACGAAGGTGTATGCAAAAATTCAGATAACTGGGAATTATTTAGCAGTGGAAATCTAAAATTATTGGGCTATTGAAAGATTAATTAATTATAATAAACATTTTAATTTATTCTCATCATCTAAACATGCTCGACTCACGTATTTTCAACAAAAAGTTCAGTTATATTCTTAATACTAGTGAAAAAAGAAGAACTCACATATTGAAGGATTCTTTAACGGAAAATTTGATACATCTTATTTCGTTGAAATCTTTTGCAATCCATGTTATAAAAAATATGTTTACGCTATGGAAAGTATTAGCATAAATTTAATATTATTCACAGCAATTCGTCAATACTAACTTTGTTGCCGAGAAAATATATTAACATATTTCACATTTATTGCTTTTTCCACAAAAAAATATTTTATTCATTTTCAATCCAATATTATATTAAACTTACATTTTTTTTTAATATTAACTACTCAAGAAAATTCTTTTAATTTCCGTAAAAAGGTTATTCGTTTTGAAATTGCAAATTCATTACAAAACTATTAAAACTAGGAATCACAAGGCTCGTCACTGTCATAAAACACTGTTTCATTCCACATTAAAAAAACTAAAGCCATCAGTCAGATTAAAGCCAGTTGGCGGCGGAACCATTTTTTTGGAGGTGGGGCTATAGGCCCACGTTCACTTATGAAAACTTACATTGTAATTTGTAAAGAGTATTAAATTAAATTAAATTAAAATTGGAGAGGGAGCTTGCCGCTATTTTGGGGTGGGCTTACAGTACCCCCTCCACCGTTCCGCCGCCAATATTTCCACTAATGGTGCCACCACGACGCCAAATACTTTCGAGGTTTCCACGTATTATTTTACCAGAGATACCAAGACGTGAACTTCATAATTGTTTATCAGCAAGTTTATCATATTTTGATATTGTCGAATTCATGTATGTATTACTGATGGAAGAAAGACCCTGCTCTTATTTTGTAAAACGAAATATTCGTTGATAGAGGATAATATAGTCTCAGCACTTATATACGCACGGGAATAGTGAATGCATGCATATTTCATTCATCTATCATCATGCGTGTAAAAATGCTGACACCGTATCCTCTATCAACAAATTTAATTTAATATTTTATCTCAGGACACACATAGTTAGCGCTTAGGTCTCGCTAGGAGACTAGGGGAGTAACCGTCTCGAGCTTACTATAACCTCATAAATTCAATAGTCTTGCCTCAGTTTCGATAGAAAGATCCCGGTATCGGTCTCGATATGCTTACAAAGTCTCTAAGCGGATATTTGTGTCAAGCTACATATTTGACTGAAAATGGTGCGCATTTTTCTATTTCTCGTTTGTGTATAGCACTATTATTGGATTATTTGTCTAAATATTTGTAATTTTTTTTGTGATGTCTCTAACATATTTATTGCAATAAAAAAATTTCAATTCTATAGTCATTATTAATAATTCAAACGAGAGTCTCGAGTAAGGGCCAACGCACTCATGCTACTTTTAATATCGAAAATGCGCAATTTAGTAACTGCGTCGATACTGTATCGCGATTTGACGATTACTCTACGGCTTCTCGAAATTTCTTGTTCGATCACGCGATTTGGCAAAAGCATGGAAACTATTCCCCAGTTTCGCTCAATGTAGCGATTTAAGCGTTTGTTTAGCATTCATGGCATAGAGTAGCGCGTTCTTACGCTGTTGGTAGCTATACATCTAACGATTTCCAAGCGACTTAATCACAAAATCGTAGTACAAAAATTAGCATGACGTTGGCCCTATGACAGAGAGTCTTGTGATTTAAGTTTCGGATTAGTCCGCAAAACAAAAGAACAGTGGTTATTTTTCACTGGAAACAAATACCTTCCTCCATTCTTCGCACAAATTTAGTGGAAAATGGATTTCACATGAATTATCTTTGGAGCATCCTCGAAGAGAAAATTTTCCTCACCCGCCTAACAATAACTAAACACCTAAAACCAGCTATAATGACTGTCAGCCGTCAATATTGAAGAAAATGTCCAACAGAGCATAGGCAACAATTAAAATTTATGGGGGGGAATTGAAGAGAGCACACATAGGTATATTATCTATGCATAGCAGCATAGGGACTTCGTAGCCACTCTGTAGACTGATCTAGCGTCACTGCACAATCAAAAAAAAAATAGTGTGTGTGTACTATGTACGCACGTCAGAAGTTATACTTCTTTTACGTAACAAAACAAAAATAACTCAAAAAATTTTATCCCGCGTGCCAGTACTAAACGTTTGTAAAAAGAACGATAAAATAATAAAATAAAGATATTAAATAAATTAATTTAATTTGATAAATTATTAATTTATTAAATATATTTGTTATTATATTTATATTTAATTATTTATTTAAAAAAAAGCTGCAAAAAATTATCGATATCTAATTATTTATTAAATAAAAATGTAAAATGTAATAATTATTATAAATTATAATGTAAAACAAATAATACATACCTCCGTTAACCTAAATGATTTAAAAACACATATAATTTTTATTCGTACTGTTATTTAACAGTGATTTTGACAGTTCAATTAGAGCGAAGCAAATTCAAGGAGTATAGATGACAATGCGTGCACGATTGTTGGAGTACGAACTCATATTTAACGAAAACGGCATACACGAGCGTTTGCAAAGCAATAGCTTTTATTAATGTTAATCAAAACTGAAAAAGTTCTTGTCACATTGTCACATGGTGTAGGTAACGACTCTAATTGAAGTTTTACTAACAACCAACTTGTGGTGTGAATTTTTATGTCGGGATGCAACTTCATGGTGTTAGTAAATTTTCGTGACGGGATGCGCGCGCATCCTAAAAATTCACTCTTATCATTTTTCCATAACGCGCCAAAAGAAGTATAACTTCAAAAATTAAAAATAACCGTGGAATAATATTCTTAAAATTTTCTGAGCTACGATTGAACTTTCTTTGTAATAACACTCCTAATACTTGTGTGAATCTCATATTTCATTTTGAAACCATAACATCAATAGGCCTTGAATAATTTAAATCTAGAGGCACTATAATCAGTCTTAGACAACAAACCAAAACCTTTTCTGAATACGGTGTACTTTTTCCACATCAAAGATGTTTTAGTGTGACTAGAATCGATGACGTCACATTTAACCAATAAATCAATAATTCGCCACCAAAATTCAGTTCACGTGTATAAATAACGTGGCCTACTACTAGCGCAGATATTCTAAATATAGGATCTTTTAATCTCCATTTTAATGAGCCACATATGATATAATATGTATCTATAAATATTTTTGGGTTGAATCTCATTTTCTCTATTAACTATTTATAAGCCACTAAAATATATTATCTTTTGAATCTAAATTCAAGATAGGTAATTACAATGTTACAATTAAATTTCAACTAATTAGTATGGTATTAACGACATAAGAGAAGCCAAAGTTAAAAACTGTTTTGCCCGAATGATCTAAATATCAGTATGGAGAACCATGATGTATGACTTTCATGTTCAAAAAACATTTTTCAACATATTTTTTCTTAAGAGTACCGAAAGTTAGCTCCTGCATTCTTCATCTCAAATCCATTCTCCTCTCCTAAAACCGATTACAGCTCTCCCGACGCTATTTTTAAAGCTAAAGGGTTCGCGTAAATGCCAAATCAAGGACTACTACAGATACTACAGGCGAATTTTTTCACAAAAAGTTTTGTCTACCTACTTGTGAAAGATTACGTAATTTTTAAAAAGTTGTAAGTTTTTCCAGGAAAATGTTTTTCAATTTTTCGCCTGAAGGATCTATAGTGTAATTCTTGGTTCTTCATTTGGCGTTTACCCGAACCCTTTAGCTTTAAAAATAGCGTCGGGAGAGCTGTAACCGTTTTTAAGCCAAGGGAATGGATTTCAGGTGAAGAGTGCAGGGGGTATTTGTAGGTATCGAATGCTCTTAAAAAATGCCGTTGAATTTACCAAAAATCTCGTAGGTATATGACATTTAGATATTGTAAATGCACAAAATTATGCATCATTGGAGTTCTTACCGAGGCAAACATTTAAAAAAATTCTTCAAATAGCCAAATAGGTGCATTTTTGCAGACATTATTCGAAACGAAAGAAATTATAGGTCCGAAATATGCACTAAATTGGATATATTTCCAATACTACAGATCCGATTAAAAATAAAATGGACCCACCGAGATGAATAATTAAAAAAATCATTCGCACAACAGAAATTAATGTGACACACATTACGCACAGCCGTCACGGAGAAAACATTTTTCTTTACGTTTTGAAGGTATGTGACCTTATCTCGGACACGATTTTTTATTGCTATCACAATATTTCCATTTCCTTACGAAACATGGAAAGCCGTATATTTAAATTAAATAGGTACCTACTGAAAAGTGACTGTTTTGGAAATTCATTAAAATATGTTGATAAAAAACCGCTTTTAAATCGGTTGATCCGTTTGGAAGCTACGGTGCCACAGCCAGACACACAGATACACAGATATACGAGTACACGTTAAACTTATAACATCCCTTTTTTTGACGCGGATTAAAAAGAAAGATATAACGTAATTTTTATTATTATGCACAAAATGCTTTTGCAAGTATTTTCTCTTATTATTCCAAATTTATTATTCCAGTTTAAAACTTATCAAGTTATATATAAATGACCTTTGATCTTTACCAGCACACCGTTTGAGAAGTGTGTGTGTGTGTCTGTGTTCATGCTCTAGTATCAATGTGTAACAAAATATAACTGTTTCAATTTGAATATATTAATTCAATATTATTTTCGTATCCATTAAACACCGTATGTAATATATTTTTTGCCATACCCACTACAAAATAGCTACTTTCGATGCATGTATAGTAAAAAATGACTATTATCAATCTTGTAAAGGACACAAATTATTCTCTACAACTTTTGTATAAACATTTTTTGTCTATGATTCATAGTTTTACTTATTTAAGTACCCGCGGCTTCCTCCCCCTTGATTTTACATAGCGGCACGATATCGATGGGGACTTTTTACACGTTTTTTAAAACACCATAACAGCACTGTATACAAAAGTTCAGCTAACTGGGAATTATTCCGCAAATAGGTCGTTTTTATGTCTAAAATTACCGGAGTATATAATTATCTAAACTAATATTATAAAATTGGTAAATTCTGCAATTATTTAAACAATAGAAGCACTACTGGGTATCGATCGATGTGTTCGTATATATAGTAATTAGTAACGCAACTACAAAGTCCACATCATGAGAGAGTCATGTTTTTAATGATTTATACAGAAGTTAATAACTTTAATAAAAATAAACTAAATCGTAACTTAGTCTGTAATTGTAAAGTTCAAAGGACTAGAAGAGCGAATTTTCCGTTTTCATAATTCTTTTCCTGTTTTTCAAATTTCAATCTATCTATATCTATTTGTTTGGTTGAACGCGCTAATCTCAGGAACTACCAGTTCGATTTGAAAAAATGATTTTTTGTTAGATAGCCCATTTATCGAGGAAGGCTATATAGGCTATATAATATCACGCTACGACCAATAGGAGCGGAGCATCAATGAAAAATGTTGCAAAAACGGGAAAAATTATTCCTTTTGAGAGCATAAACGGTTAAAGTTACGCAAAAATCATGTATGACGGAATTGTTCCCGGAAGGTTTATATATATAGCGAACGAGCGAAGCGAGAGAGTAATGTAATTATAATATTCAAGCGAACGAGCGAAGCGAGTGAGTAGTGTATTTATAATATTCAAGCGAACGAGCGAAACGAGTGAGTAGTGTATTGCACCCGGGCGAAGCCGGACGGGGCCGCTAGTATACAATATACTCGTATATGCGCGGGCAATAACATTCGAAAGAGTCAATTGATTTTAACTAAATTTAGTATGCATGTTGGAATCTATTACCGCACGAAGTTTATTTAAAATGGGTCAATCGGACCATTTTAAGGGTGGTTATTAGGGGTTAAGAATGTTTTTGGGTCCAAAAATACCGAAAAATTTCTCAGAATTGTTTCAAAATTGAAATTTAACCTTTTAGTAAAATGTGCTGCTACAATTTTAATGAAATCGGCCCGACAGGACCGGACTTACAAATGTTATGAAAACACTAGTTTGCGGATAGTGATTTACTTACTGAAGGGTGTATTTAATTTGGTACAGTGGTTGCATTGATAATAATATTGAAATTACGAAAAAAAATATTATTTGAAGGGATGTATTAAGGGATTAAATTCTTTATTTTGTCCAAAAACAGACTTAAGTTCACGTATTAAAGCCACAAGGCCTGTATTAGCAAATACACTATTTTGTCGGCACGGTTTGGCACTGCGACCCGAGTTTTTTATTTTTGGTTTACGTATCTCTGCATGCCCTTAAATTTCTCCTTTGTTCCTTGTGAACAGTATTCAACTCACTGTGTAAATGATAAAATCAAATCTAAATAATCATATAAGTTTATAATATTTATTTCACTCATGTCCATATTCACGAACCTCTGTTAAACTTTAGTATTATATTATTGAAAGAACCATCAACTGCTAGTACATTGTTCAATAATATACGTACGCAAGTTGTTTCGATTTTGTCTGAATATTAAATTTTAATGAAGTTTCATGAATATGGCAATTAAGCATTAATTAATTTTAATAGAAAATACTTTAATTAAATTTATAATTAAACTTCATCCTTAAAATATCTTCAAAACTTTGAAATTATGATTACAATTATGAATTTCTTTAAATCTGAAACCTTACAAATTAAACATTTAAGAAAAAACTCTAAAGAGTGTAAAGTGTTTGTTAAAATGTTCTTAATAAATATTTAAGTTTATTATATTTATTTTACCTAACGTTAATTAATTTTGTATGAGAATATTTTAATTGAATTTATAATTAAAGTTTAAGCCTAATAAGGCCGGTATTTATGTTCTTGTTTGAACAGTATTTTGCCTACACATAACTTTTAAAAGTCTGCGAACAAAACGGAAATCTGACGAGAAAATCTATTGTTCAATTTAAACGATAAACAAATGCCTGTCTACCAGCTTGATATACTGCCATTACTGAAAGGACACATTAAAGGGTTTTTCGTTTCTACTATAATATTATCTAAATCTTCAGCTGAATGAATAAACACCCAAGATGTTCAAAATATATATTTCTGTTGTCATTTTTGGTAAAATAAGATTGATGTCGAGTCAGTCGTTCAGTTCATTTACAGTAATACTTCTAAATTTAAATTGCATTTCAAAACGGCTCATTATAAGTACATAATGCGAAAAAAGCGGATCTCTTCGTAAAATTTCCCACTATAAGCTGAATTTTTGCACACACCTTTATTTAAGCGTTATAAGTAACGTGCAGAATGTCCCCATCAATATCATGTTCGCTTCTAAAGTTTTTCAAGTTTACAAATTTTGTTTTTGGTGGATATCTCGCTGCCTATTGGTCGGACGACAATTAATGTTATTACGAAAATTTCAGACTGAGCAATTTTCTATAAAAATGGTCATGCATTTTTCAGGTACGAGCAACCGTTTTCACGTTTATAGCTTAAGCAACCGAGAAAGGTATATCCATCATGAAAGTTTCCACACCCGTTTTCACCTTTTGGGATACGAATATTGAAAATTCGTCGAAAATGTATTCCACCAATTTTGACAAAAAAAACTCATGTCAAGTTTCGTGCTTCTAACTCAAGCAGTTCTAAAAAAGCATAATTTCCAAAATTTCCTGCTTAGTGGATGGTTGCGTCATGAACGGAATACACTCTGCGAATATCAAGTTTCTAGGTTAAATAATAGTTGATATAAACAAGTTAAAAAGAAAACCAAATATTGGCTAAAACGTCCACAATAAAAATATATAAGTAAAGCATCTTCAAAACTGACAAAAATTGGTAGAGTAGAGATAAATTTTATAAAAAAAGATAAGGTTAATAACAAAATTTTGAGGTCCGAGCCAATTTAATTGTTAAAACTGGCGTCGACCTTAAAAGTTTATTATTTTCCTGTTAAATCTCCTTTTCCTGTTAAATAAAACAAGAATCATCAAAATCGGTTCACAAATGCAGGAGATATGAGGTGACATACATACATAAAATACATAAAAAATACATAATTACAAAAATCTGTTGAACTGCTGAACGGATGTAAGTAACATTTATATGGGACTATCCCGAATGTATTCCCTATTAAATAAAATAATAATCATCAAAATCGGTTCACAAATGCAGGAGAAATCGGTGTGCATACATGAAAAATAAATAAATAAATAAAAATAGACGCCTAATTGAGAACCATCTTCTTTATTTGAAGTCGGTTAAAAATATAATCCACAGTAAAAACGAATGTAAATTTGATATTTTTTTTTCTTAAAACCCAGTGTGCAGCATCTGAGGCTAATCTACACTGGGATACGTGAAATATTACAAAAGGTGATTACAAAGAAATAAGTAGATATGAATACCATAGCATTATTCGATAATAATATTATAATTTATATTTTATTTTTAGGTTAGAGATTTCGACAAACAGTATCAAAAGTTGAAAAACCTTTTTATCAGAATATTTCAAATTGATGTACTGATGCCGAAAAAGCACAGATTCGTGAGCTCCGTTAAATTGAAATATTCTCATTAAATAATTTGTCTATATAACAATAAAAAATAAATTGATTTCAAGAGATAATTACAAATTAGGCCAGTAAAATAGAGGTCAGTTGGTGGAAATAAACGTTGGAAAGCGAGAGATCGTTTTGATTGCTTCATTTGACGTCAAGCAGAAGTATCCTAGGTTTGCACGGTCCCTCGACGCGAGCTTACGTAAGGGCATCAAAAAAACCACGAAATTTTACCACCTTTTTTACTTTTTACGGAAAAACCTAACCCCAACAGCTGTTCTCATTTTATTATTACTTATTTTTATTAATAAATTGAATATTCAATTGATACTTTCACCAGTTTCCATTTTATTTATTTATTTATTGTATATTATAGAGGTTCAACAAATAAGATTATTGCGTCTTAATTACGTAGATCAAATTACAGCAATATAATCAAACTAACTGATATCACAAAACATCCATGAGCGGAGGTGGGATTCAAACCCACGACAGTTTGATCCAAAGACGAGCACGCTAAGCGCTACATCAAGCTGTCCTCCACCAATTTTCAGATTAAAATCTGGGTGCCGACAGGTAATGAAGATAATAATAGAGATTTTATTCTGGCAACCTAAAAGTATTGTGTTTCCATGTTTCCAATTAATTAATTATTTAAAATAATAATAATTTGAAAATCTGTATTTGCACTCAGCACGTATTACTGTAGCAGTTATTGATCTTCAAAAATATTTATGTCAAAGCAATAATTAATTTACTATTTGACTAATTTTATTTTTTATATAGCACTGTAATTAATGATAAAAAACTATTGAGAATTTATTCAAAGTCGCGATTCCTATAAATGATTTCCTTAAAAGGGAAACCGACCTCAATCAATCGATAAAATATATAAACACTCAATAAAACGGCACATTTCAAGCGTTTGCACTTCAGTAACTTAAAAAGCACGAGATATTTCAAATTTAGTAGAAAAAATACTGCCACCTTTACGGTAATAAAATACTAAAGCTATGACCAAAGGTATTTTTATTCACCATTTTTATACTAAAAGTAAATCTCGACATAAAAAATCTGAAGGTATATTCTCTAGAGTGATTTGAATCTGCCGCCAAGCAATTTAATATCACTTTTATTTTATCATTTGAAAAGTCGTGATTTAACGGGCTGCAAATGTCATTTTAGTCCGTGGAGACATTTTTTTACATTTCATATTTTAATGGTGAAATCATATATTCGGCATTTTCATCTCGCATTTCACATTTATAAAAAGAACTGCTATATTTTTTTAGTTTTTGAGAATCTCACATCTACTTGCATTAAGGAAATAGTGAGAAATTGTAGATTATAGACGCTCGATAATTGAGTTCGTTAGCGGAATTGACAAAAAAAACACGACAATATGAAAAACTCGGGTCGCAGTGCCAAAACCCTGCCGACAATATAGTGTATTTGCTAATACAGGCCTTGTGGCTTTATTATGTGAACTTAAGTTTGTTTTTGGACAAAATGAAAAATTTAACCCCTCAATACATCCCTTAAAATAATATTTTTTTTTCTAATTTCAATATTATTATCAATACAACCTCTGTACCAAATTAAATACACCCGTCCGTAAACTAGTGTTTTCATAAAATTTGTAAGTCCGGGCCTGTCGTGCCGATTTTGTTAAAATTTTAGCAACACATTTTAATCCCTACTAAAGGGTTAAATTCCAATTTTGAAACAATTCTGAGATTTTTTTTCGGTAATTTTGGGCCCAAAAACTTTTTAAACCCCTAAAAACTACCCTTAAAATGGTCCGATTGGGCCCATTTTAAATAGGTTCCGTGCGGTGATAGATTCCAAGGTGTCTACCAAATTTCGTTCAAATCAATTAAGTCTTTCGAGAGTTATGCAGCGAACACACACACACACACACATATATATATGTGTATATACAGTGTGTCCACAGACTCATCCTCAACATGGGAATCTCCGTTGTTATGGGAGATAGAGATTTGGTTAAATGAGACAAAATATGCAGAATCTCCAGTACTACTACCCTGCGTAGTCAAACTTTCCATATTTTGCTTGGTTCGCGACCGACAGTTGAAAAACGAGATTTACCCATTTTCGTTTTTTGTTTATAACTCGCTTATTAAGTAAGTTAGAAAAAAAATATTTTTACTTTCTTAAGGCCCTTTTTTATGAAGATTTCAAATCTCTTTTCATATTTTTATTTACTTTTATAGTTTTAGAGATACTTGTATTAACTTTGTTTTTTTAAATACATGTCAAAGATGGCCATGACACCATTCGAAAGAGATTTTTTTTCTCTTTAATTTGATATGAGGGTCGATAGATTTATTTTCAAAAATAACAGAGTTATACGTAAAACACTGATTTTTAATAGTAGGCTATTCTAAATTAATTGATAAAACAACAGAAGGCTTAGCAAACAGTTGAAATTCGCGTTGGCTTAGTAAACGGCTGTTTTGTTTTAGGTGTCAAAGTGTAGTTTGTTGCTAATTTGTCAGTTTACTAAGTGATTTATTAAATTTACTTTTGTTATCATGGAACCATTTTGTAACAATAAAAAATTAGATATGTTATCTTGTTACATTCTATGTCACAAAAATTCGACCAGAGCTGCAGAAATGTACTTCGATCATATCCAGAACGAAGACAACCTCATTCGTCTATTTACAGAAACTTACGAGTAAATTTAATAAACTATGGATCATTTAAAAAGCCGTTTACTAAGTCAACGCGAATAAGCGAAGAAGACAAAACTACTGTTTTACGATCAATTGTTGAAAATCGCTTATTTTTCATTGTTACAAAATGGTTCCATGATAACAAAAGTAAATTTAATAAATCACTTAGTAAACTGACAAATTAGCAACAAACTACACTTTGACAGCTAAAACAAAACAGCCGTTTACTAAGCCAACGCGAATTTCAACTGTTTGCTAAGCCCTCTGTTGTTTATCAATTAAATTAGCATAGCCTACTATTAAAAATCAGTGTTTTACGTATAACTCTGTTATTTTTGAAAATAAATCCATCAACCCTCATATCAAATTAAAGAGAAAAAAAATCTCTTTCGAATGGTGTCATGGCCATCTTTGACGTGTATTTAAAAAAACAAAGTTAATACAAGTATCTCTAAAACTATAAAAGTAAATAAAAATATGAAAAGAGATTTGAAATCTTCCTAAAAAAGGGCCTTAAGAAAGTGAAAATATTTTTTTTCTAACTTACTTAATAAGCGAGTTATAAACAAAAAACGGAAATGGGTAAATCTCGTTTTTCAACTGTCGGTCGCGAACCAAGCAAAATATGGAAAGTTTGACTACGCAGGGTAGTAGTACTGGAGATTCTGCACAGTTTGTCTCATTTAACCAAATCTCTATCTCCCATAACAACGGAGATCCCCATGTTGAGGATGAGTCTGTGGACACACTGTATATTATATATATATACATATATATATATGTTCAGGAGGCTATAAAACGTCGAGAAATTTTGGTCCGACCCCTAGATCCTACCATGCGACCGACGCCATTAGTGTATGTGCCATATGGCAAATACACTGATAATACATTTACAGTTCTCTGATAACACAGACCGGATAATATGCAATCCCAAAGGGTTTTAAGCGTAACAAGTTAAGCACAATATCATACCCGAACTTCCACTATTTGCACTGGCACTTCCACCATTTATTTTAGTACACATTTTTAATTTCCCACCTCTACTATGGTAGGGAAGTATTGGATTTAGCCAGATTTTTTTTTCTCCGGGATATTAAAGATCTTCACGTTTTGACACCCTAGGAATATATTTGAGACCATTTTGACTGATTTCTCTGTGTGTGTGCAATGGTATGTGTTGAAATGTTTTTTTCCTTCTATATCTCGAAAATAGAACGACATAGGGACATATGGTTTATTTTGTTGTATTTGTCGGCACTTAACTTAGATCTGATAAGATTTTAAGCCTAATTGGCTCTGTGGTTCCTGAGATATTAAAAAAATATTCCTAGTGTCACGTATTAGCATAGATAAAAAATATACAAATGTATTCTAGATGTTAAAATATGAATAAAATCTTAATAAGTTTTTTTTAAATGTACAAATTTGGAAAAAAAATGCGTAGAAATTATTTTTTATTTGCCTAATCAAGGTGTCTATGATTTTAATTGGCGAGTAGATGGAAATGATATTTTTTGATATACGTGCATTGAAAGTGCATAGTTGCATATTTGTTTTCGGGAACGAAAGTTGGCTTTGGCATGCCATTCAATGACGTAAAATAAAAATGCTTTCGTCCCTTGGGAAATTCTTTTCGGGTCGAAAGTAATCGAAAGTGGCGCCATCTTACGCGATGATTATAAACTATACCTAACCTATAACATACATTTATGTTGTTTTTAATTTTTTTTTTTAACATCGTTCTTTCAATGCGCTTAATACAAAAACTACCGTGTGTTATTAGGGCAGAAAGTTGGCGTTTGCAACGAGTCTGAAGATTGCCACACAAGCGAAGCGAGGGTGATAATCACACGAGTAGCAAACGCCAACTTTCTGCTCTAGTCACAAAATGTTACTATTTGACAGAGCCTGTAGAAACAAGTGACTGGTGAAAACATTGGAACGAGAATCAAATGCAAATGAGTTATGCATTTATGTGTATCTCCACTCTCCCTCTTATTTTACCTTTTACTGTCACAACACACAAAAAAGAAACTTTTTCTTCTGAATAAGATTATCATATTTCCCGTAAGTGTTTTCCGTACATAAATAAATCTAAAGTAAGGTAACTATATGCAGGTTTTCTTAAATTTCACGTTTATACATTATTTGATTTGTGCGAAAAATAAGAAAATAATACATACAGTTAGCATCAAAATCAAGATAATATAATGTGTTTTAACGTAATTACTACCATTAATATTCTACAATATAAAAAAACAACAACTATGCCAACCGTATGTTTTCAATTTAATATTTTTGACATTGACTAATATGTAAAACGTCCAGTTTTGGTAAATATTGTTTTTTATATTGTAGAATATTAATGGTAGTAATTATTGTTATATATGTTATTATAATTTGTTAATTTGTTTCTCACTGTAGAGCCCTGAGGAAGTCAGCAATGTTGACGAAACGTTGGCGATAAATAAAAAAGTTTTACATACGAATAATTGTCCATCTTTCCCATCAAATTACTAATATATAAAATAACTTTTCAATAAAGAATGAACAAAAATGTGTGAAGTGTAAACAGCTCTGAATGTCTATTTATTTTTTCATAACACTAAATGACCAAATGAGACGTAAAGACTAAATGAGACATAAATGTGGCAGGAAAAAATGTATTTATTGTATTGTATAACTATTATAGAAGCATGGACTTAGATTTAAAAAATACTAAGCATTTTACTGCAAGTAAAATGAAAATTTCATATTTAATCTTTAGCAAAAATATAAGTAATCTATTAATTACAAAAATGTATAGGGACTCTACAGAGTGTTTTCGGTCTACTTATATTATTTTTAATGGATAATAGTATAGGTCAAAAGAATTAGTGTTAAAATACCTTAGTAAAAGTTGTATGATAAAAGGGGAAAATTATTATCTTACTTCATTATAGTTGACATGATGCTAATTTATGGGGAAGTATATCAAAATTATCATAAAAATTTTACAAAGGTGTTCTAACACTAATCGTCTTCTATTGATCTGTACTTACACCAATTAAAAATAAAATAAGTAGACCGAAAACACCCTGAATATAATTTATTATTTAATTTTTGGGTTTAATAATAATCAAGATAGTTGTTATATACCTATTATGTTTCCTTATTAAAAACCACCAGGTCCCAAGTTTTAATCTGAGAAGTAATTGTGTCGTTTATATTTTAAGGTTTCCGTAGCCAAATGGCAAAAATTTGTAACCCTTATAATGTTGGTGGTTATTTAGGTAGCAGTAAAACTAAATAAAAGCGTTTAAAAATAAAATCTCAGTGTTAAGTACTCCACCTAAATATAAAACGAAAAAAGGGAGACAGAACGCGTACGTCAATGAATAGGTTGTATTATTCTCAATAATCTTGGCAATTGGTAGCTTTAAAGAAGTTCTTTCATTCTAATGTATTAAAAGTAAAAAAAACGAAATATTAGCCCTAAGTGTTGTATCTATAAACGAAAACATAAAAGGGAAAAAAAGAAAATGGATGTCAATGAATGCGTAGGTATATTCCATGCCTTGAAGTTACTTAAACTGTCAAGTCAAATATTAAAAAAATGAGCTAAACAGATTTAATAAAAGTATTCAAAGTGTCTACTTTGAAAGTCTTGTTTAATGTACAGGAGTGATTTAAAAACAGGAAATAAATTGCTAAATATACAACAGAATGTTACTGTTTGAATGTCTGTTTTGTACATAAAAATATGTATTTATGAAAAGCAAATCGTGAAATGTTTACACAATTTATGTTTGCTGAATTCACAACGGAAAACACTTTCCAGATATTAAATCGCAATTCCTTTACGAAATGGACGCCTACATTGTTAACTGTCCTTTGTTTAGTAGAAAGAAAACAGTCTTTTATAAAAAACACAAGATGTTTATATCAGTAATGGAATAAGTACCGAAACATTTATGTATGCAAAATGTATTATTGTCTAGTCGCAAGTCCAGTTTGCAACTATTGCGAATAATATCGAAATTATAATCAAATCAGGTCAGCTGTCAAAAGACATTATACTTATACACTTATCTTGCAGATCTACTTATTATATTTTATTTTCATTTTATTTTAAATGCATTATTCATTTATATTGAGGGCTAAGTTTCATAAAGCCCAGGCATGTAGGGTTTTTACTTTCAAAACAGTTCTGTTTAGTGACCCTATCGACCGCAAAGAACAACATATTAAAATTATTATTGAATATATTCTCATGTCCGCGTCCTGGATTTCCAAGCTTTGAATTTATGACATTTTACCGAAATCCAAAAATTAATTATTTATACTTAGATCTAAAATACCGGAAAAGTTGTATGGGGTGTGGATATACAATATGCCTACTAAAAGTTCCAGGAACTCATATACTCCCTTCATCCCCTTTTCCCTCAGGAACGACTCGGTGCTGCTGTGTTTTCGTATATATTTTCCGAATAGCTTATCGGACGATAAAAGTGCAAACATAGACAAAAACACTTGGTAATGTAAAATAAAAAATTCGACTGATGACTTATACTTCCTACCTAGTAAATATTTGCAAAAAATAAACACTCTTTATTTATTCTTTGGAAAAAAGCATGGACCTCTTTTTTATTTGGTGATGGCTAGTAATATGGCAAAAATCACTCTTGATAAGTGATTTTGCGAATATCAAAATAGGTATAGGACCCCCTTTAATTTTTGCTTTTTGTGATTTTTGGATTTTTCCCTTTACTTGTGCTGTGAGACCTTGCTTTTTGCCAAATTTCATGATTATAGGTCAACAGGAAGTACCCTATAGATTTTTGATGAGGTGACAAAATGGCCGTATCTTTTGATTGCGTTGACCTAGAAGCTTAAATTCTTTACACCTTTAAGGGACCGTAGACCTTAGCATTTCATATAAATTTCAATTTGATATCTCTATCCGTTCCTGAGAAAATGGGTCTTGAAAAATTCGTCATTCAAAAAGTCGTTTTTTTGGTTTTGCTCAATTTTGAGCCGTTTCATGAAAAATAAACCATCAACATATATAGACCATTTTAAAGTAGACATTTCAACGGTTAAAATGAGACCAGATAGAATATATAAATCGAAAAAAACACCAATAAAGTTTTCCGTGGAAGATTTTGGGTTTTTTTCGAAAAATGCAAATATCTTGGAAACTACACGTTTCCTAGATTCCAAAAAAATCATGCTTATTCAATGCAAAGAAAGGTATAATTTCAAAAAATTTCATGTACCTACATTGAGTTATTTTTACAAGAAAAAAAAATTAAAAATCGAAAAACCGGTTTTCCGCCTTTTTGTCGGGAAATTTGAGGTTATGTTGAAAAGTTCTTGTACAAAAGTTTTAGATTTTTTTTATCTACAACTTTTGTGTAGAACATTTTCCGCCAGGAGGTCAAGTTTCGCCAATAATCGCAAGAAACCACTTTCAACCCCTATAAAAAGCACCCCATTTCACAATTTTACATTATCTCGAGTTTAATTTTTTTTTCTCTTAGTTATAACCTGAACTATATTTTCCAACTGGTCCTTACCTGTAAATAATTTTTTTTCTTCAAAAAGGTATTGGCACTAGCCTACATAATATAATATGTAAACGTTTGCGAAAAAAATGATAAAAATACCTTAAAAAACATTGACGAAAAATTAAAAATGACAATTAATAGCGTTTATATTATTCATTTCTTACCGATACGAAGATATAATGTAAACTAGGCCATAGATATATTTTTTATAAAAATGGTAGGAAAACGTGACAAACGTTCTAAAAAGAGTTACCACTGTTGAAATGTTGTACCTATACATTTTCATCGGAAGTTAAATTCCCTGACACAGCGGAAATTCCGAAAACTAAGTTCAACTTGTAACTTTGAACAATACACTGCACCTAAAGTGAGTCCGAATGGTTATTACACCTGTCATTCAAAATTGTGAACACTTACAGTGGTACACATTAAACTTTTCGTTTCAGATGACTCGTTTTTATTATATAAGACAGAGCATACACTATCTTCCAATTTCCATATCACACTGTGCAACAGACAAGGAAAACCGAAACAAGTTCGCGATTTATTAGATAAAATCGCATTTATATAGTTGAATTTGCATATAAATCTGTATAAAAACTGTTTTGACACAATATTATACATCAAATCTAACTAAAATTTTCTCCTCTTTCATTTAATCGAATCGATCTGACTTGAATTGAGCCGACTATAAGCAAAAAACACCGTTTTTTTCTAATTTGATCCCCTCTGGAGTCAAAATTCAAAAATCGGGCGACGTTAGGATCAAAATATAGACCCCGAGAGGAATCGAACAAAAAAAAGTTTTTTAAAATCGGTTAGCCGTTTGGTTTGTACGACTTATACAAAAAAAACCGTCACAGATTCACAGACGTACAGACAAAGCGGATGTATATAGGCGCTTCTAGATTTGCTTAATAACATAACCTCACTCCTGTACACGAATATGAATGACAAAAGCTATTTAAAAACTATTAGAAAATAAAATCATTACGATTAGACATCCATTTCCCGTTGCATAATATGACATAATAATATCAGATGATTTAATCGCCATGATATTTTTTTAGAAGGCTATAATATGAGAAAAAATGAATTGCCACCGTCGGGACTTGAACCCGAAACTCCCGATTACGCGTCAGGTAAGTTTCCATTTACTCCACAGTGCCAACAGTAAGCACTCATAATTTCTCTTATATATAGCAACAATGTATCGCAATTCACTACCTGCGAGAGCTAATAATTTTATAACAACATTACATAAATGTCGTCTTTCTCAATGGCCGGACATTCCTTATTATAATTAAATAAATAAGAGAACATTTTTACCCCGGGTATTGTATATTAGCAAATACAATCATTACGATTAGACATCCATTTCCCGTTGCATAATATGACATGCTTATTGTTGGCACTGTGGAGTAAATGGAAACTTACCTGACGCGTCATCAGGAGTTTCGGGTTCAAGTCCCGACGGTGGCAATTCATTTTTTCTCATATTATAGCCTTCTAAAAAAATATCATGGCGATTAAATCGTCTGATATTATTATGTCATATTATGCAACGGGAAATGGATGTCTAATCGTAATGATTGTATTTTCTAATATACAATACCCGGGGTAAAAATTTTCTCTTATTTATTTAATTATTTAAAAACGGTTTAGGTAGCTTTATTTTGCTTGTAAAATTGTTTAAAAAACATCCAAAACATTTTTCTTTAGTCTTCAAATGATGGATCTACAATGCATAACAAAAATATTGAAAATTAAAGATATATATATACATTAAGATAGAAAGTTGCAATATTAGCTTAAAATTAGTTTATAATTATATTATATGGAGGTAATTTTGCACAAGCAGAGGCATCTAATTATTTTGTTGAATAAGTATTGCAAGTCAACACGCAACCAATTCGCACCCGAATTCAAATTCATTTTGATGTACCGAGTACTCGAATCTAAAATATTTGGACCGATATAATTTGTAAATCCCTGATCCCCGATAATAATTCGACTGCGAATTTATTTCTCGAATGAGAGAAGTTCTTCATGAGTCCTCGATAGAATATTGTAGCGTTGTAATCGCGTGTCACTAGTTGTTACAACGACTTAAAAAGTAATTATCGACTATCGCCTAATTATAGTAAAATGAAAAAATCAATAAATTTATTAAGGCAAAAATTCAATTCCAAAAATAAATGTGTTTCGTCATCCCTAGTAGAGAGAATTCAGAATAGATAACGGTAGGTACCTATACAGAATAGACACGGTCGCTTCTAGCGGCTGACAAGTTATTGGTTTTGCACAGATAGTTATGACCCAATAACGAACACTATTGTATGCAAGCACCTATTGAAATCAAACCGACTACCATATCAACTTTGATGTCACTTCTCTCTGTCACCAGAAAGGCGTCATGAAAGTTTTAAAATGTCCGTGTTCGATAACATAAAAAATAAAATGTCTAATGGCCGTTTTCTGTAGACATTTTATCTTTATGTAAAACTAACAAAAGCATACGAGAATGCTTTTACCGTGAAATAGAGTATCTCTTATCAAAGTATTCATTACCTGAGTCCTCTCAGTTGAAAAGTTACGTAGGGAAGCAAAATTCAAAAACTAAATTTTGTAGTTTCAAATAAAGTGTCAATAAATTCATGGTTTTACTATATTTCCTGTAACAATCTCGTTTCCAGTTTTAAAAAGCTTTTTTCTAATATAGCAATCGAAGAATGAGATTTCTCTTGTAGTACACTGTACGGGATGCATTTCGATGTCAATATATATTATATAACATTGGTACAGAAATAAGTCACTAAAATATATATTTTATGAGAAATTAATACCTACTTAATTTCCTCATTATAACATCACATCAAACAGTAAAGAGTATTAACAGTGCAAGAGAAACGCGTCTCAATTAAAAAAAATTCGACTGATGACCAGTCCTATACTTCCAAACAATAATATTAACTAAACATTACCGTGGTAACGAATACAATGACCTTCAAGTACCTCAACGTTCAAATTTGTGTATTGTCTATCTCATTCTGGTCGTGCACGACAAGTATACACAGCATATTATATTTACAAGAAATAAACACTCTTTTTTTATTCTCTGAAAAAAGCATGACCATCTTATTTGTTTGTCGATCTATACTGATGGCTAGCTTATAGCAAAAATCATGGTTACCTACCTTGATTTACGTACAATTTTTTTTTTAGTAAAATATTTTTTTTTAGAAAACTATACATTTTAGAGAGAAAAAAAAATTTTTCATATTATAATATCTAGAATTTATTTATATTTTTTTTTACCTACGTTAACCTTTTTAACCTTTTAACCTATGATATTGAGAACGTTTTTTTTTAATATCTCAGGATCCACTGAACCGATTTGACTCAAAATCTAATCAGATCTAAGTTAAAGGCTGATAAATACAACAAAACAAACAGCATGGCCGTATGTTGTTCCGTTTTTACGATATCGAAGGTGAAAAATTTGACACACACATATTCACACACCCACACATATACACATCAGTCAGAAAATGGTCTTAAACGATTTCTAGGATATCAAAACGTGAAGATCTGTTAAAATCTCGAAACATTTTTTCGGACTAAATCCAATACTTCCCTACCATAGTAGAGGTGGGAAGTAAAAAAATATTATACACAAAAATTAAAAAAATAAAATAAACACAGCATCTTCCCATTTTGGACATTTATTCCAAGCACATCTTAATAGACTGATTTATAGATAATCTAGCAATCATTATCTAAAAATTCATATCAGTAAATTATTATTATTTACTTATGAGAAGAATCGCATATTTTGAAGATGTCTTAAACCATTTAATGTGGCACAAGAAACAAGGCATAGCAAAAAATGCTTTCAAAATTTCCTATTAGCCAACATCGGGGTACAATTTATATTTTCTCTAGCACCATTAAAAACCGTTTTAAAATAAAACGAAATAAAATATATTAAAATTGGTGCGTTTTGAAATCGATTCATAATTGAAATTGAAGTATTAAATTCCTTAATTATCAATCTTTACAAAGGAATATACTTTTGTTCAAATGTTTCTTTTTTGTGAATTTGGTTATAAAAAATAATAATATAATAATAACAAATTTTAATTACAAATTACAAATCGAAATCATGACAAAAAAGAATTATTTCCCAAATTGACCTACACATGAAAGTATTTGTTCAATATGTTCGACGTGAGCTGTCGAGCGTCTATAATTTACCATAATCATGAATCCAATATAACTGCAGATCTGCGCATAATTTCATCACCTCTATTCTTACATAATAATAATTACTCAGCTGGCATTAAACTAGCTAGCTTACTTTTAATTTTTAATGTTTTTTCTTGTTCTTCCCAGCTTTATTCATAACGTAACCTTAAAAATTAACATTCTGAATTGAAATAAATGGCGTGTTAATGAACATTTTGAACTTAGACTGTATAAACTCGCGGCTTAGAACTTGTATGTTTATGTAGAAATTTAAGTTTTCGAAACGAATTCCGTTCCTGCATATAAATCCGGCCTGGCTCCATGCTGACAGTAAATTACTGGCGCTACAGATATTACTCACCTAAAGAACATATTTCCGTCACTGAGAACTTGTCTTGAAAACGACCTAAATTTATATCAAACTTAGGGGTGCAATAATTACCAGTTTATATCATATCCCACCAAGAAAATACATAATAAATAAAGTATGCAGAGTACTTTATTTTAATAAAGATTTCACATAAAATCATAATGATAAAATATTTCATAATCAATGTCATTAAGAGCTCGTACATACTAGTTCACAATACGCGTTAAAATTCCGGTCCGTTCGCTGACTCGAGTTCATTTTTGAAACAGAAGACGACGTTCTTGTTGTGATGTGGTACTTTTTAAACAAAAAAAGAATGAAAAAAGTGAAAAAAAAGAAATACTGAGTGCACCCAATCTTAATAAAGAGATTTTCTGGAGGAAATTTCCAATTAGTGTTGATGGGTGAATTGAAAATCCAGTGGAATTGAAACTTCGGGGTTTATTTCTCTATCCATAATACGTCCACAACTTTTAATTCATATACAAAAAAATTCGACTGAGGACCAGTCCTATACTTCCCACCTAGTAAATATTTGCAAAAAATCACTTTTTTTTTGTTCTTTGGAAAAAAGCATGACCCTCTTTTTTGTTTAGTAATCTACTGATGGCTAGCTTAATATAGCAAAAAACATTACCTTGATTTATGTACATTTTTTATTTTTTTTAGGAAAATATTTTTTTTCTCGAAAACTGTACATTTTAGAGAAAAAAATATTTACATTTTTTTCATATTATAACATCTAGAATTCATTTATATTTTTTTTACCTATGTTAATACGTGACATTGAGAACGTTTTTTTTAATATCTCAGGATCCACTAAACCGATTTGACTCAAAATCTAATTAGATCTAAGTTAAAGGCTGATAAACACAATAGAACAATCGGCATGCCCGTATGTTGTTCCGTTTTTACGATATCGAAGGCGAAAAATTGACCACATACACACACATACCCACACACATACACACACATACAGACATCAGTCAGAAAATGATCTTAAACGATTGCTAGGGTCTCAAAACGTGAAGATCTGTTAAAATCTCGAAATATTTTTTTCGGACTAAATTCATTACTTCCCTATCATAGTAAAGGTGGAAAGTAAAAATGTTTAATTCACATACAAAAACAACCGTTCTGCGTGAGAACTTCCTTATGACTACAGAACAATACACGATGGATTTGTATAGCATAGGCGGTGCATGTCTGTCCGGCAAGTGTGAACAGAGATATAAGAAACTATAGGCCAACGACTTCGAATCCGATTTTTTTTAGTCCGACAGACGGTGACAAACCACACGGAGAAACGTGCCGGATACGAATTTTAATCGTGTCGGATAAAATAATGTGAACTCTGTCATATAAACTAATATAGGTAAGTTATAAGTGCATCCGATAAAAAATCGTTCCGGAATCCGTCTAGTGTGACCCAGCTCTAACTGTAATAATTCTATGATTTTATTTTTTAATTAAAAAGAGTATTTTTTTGTAAAAACTGGTTAAAATTTATCTGAACTACCGACGCTGGCCATAATGAGATCACTACTAGCGTGTGCTTGCATCTAAGTCAAATATTAATTATTTTAATATTAAAAACTAGTTGCGCGATTCGACTTCGTTCGGGCGCAAATCGCGATTTTCGCTCATATCTCCATTTTTTAGCGTAATAATATATTATAGCCTACGTAACTCATCAAGAAGCAGCCTTTTAAATATTGAAAGAATTTTTCAAACAACTTAAGTGGTTCTGGAATTTTGAGGTAACATAAGACACCAAATTTTCCTTTTAACAATATTAATTATAGATAATGAGTGAAACTACTGGCATTCGACATACTACTAGCTATTGTCCACGACTTTGTTCGCGTTAATGTCAATTTTAACAGGAATCCTATCTTAGCTTGAATGCTCTCTCTCTGTGGTGAAATTTTTTCTCCTTCGATATCTCAAAAACAGAACGACATAGGGTCATGTGATTTGTTTTGTTGTATTTGTCAACACTTAATTTAAATCTGATTAGAATTTGAGCCAAATCGGTTTAGTGGTTCCTAAGATATTCAAAAAAATGTTTTCAGTGTCACATATTAACATAGATAAAAAATATATAAATCCTCGACGCGTGAAGCTTGTTCAATGTTCATGCTAGAGTGTTTTTTTTTTTCAAATAATCTGACGGTACATAAATATGTAGCTACGTACGTCGCACATGCACCACGAGAAATACAGGACCTGTAAAAAATATAAAGCTTTCACTAATCGGCTAATATTGGTCGTGAGAGTTCCAGTAAAGAGCAAGGCAAGCTGCTGTATCGACTGGAATCAGCCTTTAGGCAGCCTAAGGATTACCGAAGTGACACTAACACTGAGGCTCAAGGAGAAGGATATATTGAGCATAGCTCGAGTTCAAAGGTTACATTTTTATCTGTACACAGTCATTCTTTATGTATGAAGAAATGGAGATTCGTTTTTTGTTTCATATTTAAACAGTTTCATTCCTTTAAAGATAAATACAAGCATTTCATTTCAACACACGCAAAATAAGAGAGAGAAACATGCCCCAAGGGTCAGTGGTACTGAATCTTGTGCTATTTTCTGTATGAACATTGAACATGCACAGTACTTATTGTGCAAAGAAACTGAACACACAGCACTCGATTTTTCTTAGTGATTTATATTAATAATATGAACACTGATATAATATAAAATAGTCTGAAGCCAAGGCGATTTAGACACAAAATGGCAATTTAGAGGAAAGGCGAGGTAACAGAAGAGATTTTGCGAAAAATTTTCGAGGATGGTGCCTTACTAAAAATCCTATTCTTCACCCCCAGTTATTAGTGTATTTGCCATAATATGGCACATACACTATTGGCGTCGGTCGGATGGCGGGACCTAGGGGTCGGACCAAAATTTCTCGACATTTCATAGCCTCCTGAACAATTTGGCACCATTTTTGAAAATGTTTATATATATATGTATGTATATATTTATATATATATATATATATATTTATTTATTTATATATATATTTATATATATATATATGTGTGTGTACACGATAACTCTCGACAGACTTAATCGATTGAAACGAAATTTGGTACACATATTGGGACCCATCACCGCAAGAAGCCTATTTAAAATGGGCCCGATCGGACCATTTTCAGGGTTGTATTTAGGGGTTCCAAAAAGTTTTTGGGCCCAAAAATACCGAAAAATTTGTCAGAATCGTTTCAAAATTGAAATTTAACTCTTTAGTAAAGATTAAAACGTGCTGCTAAAATTTTAATAAAATCGGCCCGACAGGACCAGACTTTCAAATTTTATGAAAACACTAGTTTGTTGATACGGATTTACTTATGGAAGGGTGTATTTAATGTGGTACAGAGGTTGCATTGATAATAATATTGAAATTAAGAAAAAAATATTATTTTAAGGGATGTATTAAGGGGTTAAATTTTTTATTTTGTCCAAAAACAAACTTAAGTTCACGTATTAAAGCCACAAGGCCTGTATTAGCAAATACACTATATTGTCGGCAGGGTTTGGCACTGCGACCCGAGTTTTTTTTTTTTTTGAAAGATAAAACTACTCCCAAAAATGTGTTTTTGCAAAAGTTTGGAGAATATATTGGGTAGGTTACAAAAAAAATCCCCATTGTTAAAGTTCTAAAAATTTAGTTTTACACATTTCCGTGTATGGCCAGAAAATGTTTCCGAATATGACGCGCTTTTGTTCAATGGCTAAAACGCAATGCCCTTTTCAACAGCTTTATTACTAGCTCCCCTGTCCGGCTTCGCTCGGGTGCTAAGAAAGCCCGGGTGCATTACACTACTCACTCGCTTCGCTCGTTCGCTTGAATATTATAATTACATTACTCACTCGCTTCGCTCGTTCGCTATATACAGGGTGAGTTCGACCACCCGTATCAGTCGTTTTTTTCGAAAACGGTTAGCCGACCAAAATGCAAAGATACATAGATACATACAAACATACATACCTACACCCGAAAAACATTACCTTCCTTCGGCAGTCCGGTATAAACGCCCTTAATCGTGTTTTTACCCCATATCAATATCTTTAAAAATTTAGAAGTTGTAGGCATACTATAATCAAAGTTGAAAACATAACATAGAGGTTTATGTTTTTTTGACACGCGCTAGGGGTGCCTTCTTTATACCCGATAAAAATCCATCAATAGGAATCTATAGAAAATAACATGCCTCAAACGATGCTTTTTGTCCTAACTCGATAACTTGAGAAATTTTAAGATAATAACTTATTCAATAAACAACATCTTTCCGCGTCTGTCTGTCAGTCTGTATAACCGCTAACTCCTAAACCACGCAACGGATTTTGATGCGCTTTTCACCATCAGTTAGATAATTTTTCACGGAAGGTTTATATACAGGGTGAGTTCGACCACCCGTATCAGTCGTTTTTTTCGAAAACGGTTAGTCGTAGAGAGTTGTGTCAAAAATTTGTATTATAAAAGCCCTAATAAAGAATCGAATGGTGATAAATTTTTTTTCCGGGAAGGTCGGCTTCCCGATTAGTTTGCTCCAGAATGTCCAGAACTCCGGAATTATAAATGTAACGATAGGTCGAAAGTGGTATTGTTGAAAAGATCTTTAAAAAATAAGCAAGTTTTGTAGGAACATTTTTTTTATTACTGCCACCCCTGTTAAGTAATATTTGTTTGAAATTACTAAATTAAAATGTCATAAATCATAATAACGAACTTTTTAAAAGTCCGCATTTAAAATCTAGTTACCTATCTATCGATCATTAAACACTGAAGAAGTACACTCACAGTATAACCAGAAGAGCTCAGTAGTATGTATTAAAGAGTAAATGGAAGAGTATTTGAACACTTGTGACAATGTCTAAGGTTGCTAGATTTTTAATGCCGACTTCGATCGTTATTATGAAAATTTGATTTAATAATTTCAAACAATTGTTACTTAACAGGGGTGGCAGTAATTAAATAATTTTTCCTACAAAACTTGCCTATTTTTTAAAGAGCTTTTCAACAGCACCACTTTCAACCTGTCGTGCTTTCTAAAATTCCGGAGTTTTGAACATATAATAATTTATATTTATACTTATAGAAATTTACAGGGGTGGCAGTAATAAAAAAAATTTTCCTACAAAACTTGCTTATTTTTTAAAGATCTTTTCAACAATATCACTTTCGACCTATCGTTACATTTATAATTCCGGAGTTCTGGACATTCTGGAGCAAACTAATAGGGAAGCCGACCTTCCCGGGAAAAAAAATTATCACCATTCGATTCTTTATTAGGGCTTTTATAATACAAATTTTTGACACAACTCTCTACGACTAACCGTTTTCGAAAAAAACGACTGATACGGGTGGTCGAACTCACCCTGTATATAAACCTTCCGTGAAAAATTATCTAACTGATGGTGAAAAGCGCATCAAAATCCGTTGCGTGGTTTAGGAGTTAGCGGTTATACAGACTGACAGACAGACGCGGAAAGATGTTGTTTATTGAATAAGTTATTATCTTAAAATTTCTCAAGTTATCGAGTTAGGACAAAAAGCATCGTTTGAGGCATGTTACGGGCGCATGTATACAATTGCTTCACGACTAAACAGTTTAGTCGAGTTGTGTACGTGTCGCGATTTCAGCCCAACTAAACTATTTAGTTGTTAGAGGTGTGCATACAATCAATCAATTGTGCCACAGTTTCACTGTTTAGTCGAATGTATGCGCACGTCATACACAGCTTTGGGCATATTAAGCTGCAGACGATAGTTGTTAGATAGTTTAGACAAAAGGCGATCAATGCGGTTTTATGATTTTTTAGTCGAACAACTATCGTGTTGTGTGTATGCGCAGACCCTTAGGGGTGGCAAAGACGTTTTCGAATCTTCGAAATCAAAAAAAAATGAAGGTTGTGATACATCAATCAAATTTCGATTTATCACAAAACGCTTTTTCACGAGTAAACGGCACCTATTTTTTGTGACATCAATATTTTTTTGAGAATAGCACATTATATTCACAATAAAATTCAACACAGTAATTAGCCTTAAAATTAAGTATATAATTGTTATATCTACTTATTTAAAACTCAGTACTCACTATTTAAACAACTCCGCCCATATCCGAAACATTTACATCGGATTCGGTTACGGTTTCGAATACCCGATAGTTTCGGTTACGAAGCTCCATAATAAACCTAGTGTTAACGAATCCAATATAGATATTTAGATTCCGAAGTTTTAATCGTATCAATGTTTCCGCTGTATATATATGTCACACTTTCCACTGCATAGGATGATAGGTGGTGTTCTGGCGGATTCAAAGAAGGAACTGCATTCCATTTTAATGTCACTCTTGAGAAGTCTCGCACAATATCTTCAGTTTGAAAATAACGACTGCAGATGCGCATTTTTTCATAAATGTCTTGATATGACATCGTTTCCAACGTCTCTCTTTTTGTAAATATATTCCATTGCTCATTACCGCATGCCGTTCAGTAAACTTCGGATTGGGAAAACGAAATTTTGGAATGGTGGCGTCAGTATCTCAATAAATAATACTAGAAAAAAATGTACATAAGTCATTATCAAAGCATATATAATCTTAACAAAATTAATCATATTGTAATTTTAACAATTATATCGGTATAAACCTATTATCATTTTAAATTTTAATAAAAAAAGTATCTTTCCGATCATAAACGTAGTGATAGTAATTAAGGCATTTAATTATTACAAAGAATAAAGATAGTATACTAAATAATAAATTAACACTAATATTTTATTGAACACACTTACCTTGATGTATTCATAATTAGAGCAAAGCACGTTTAACATTCTATTTGTATTAACAAAATTCAAAAATAATATTATATCAGTCTGGTAAAGTAGAATATCAGGTTATGACAACACGATTAAGTTTAAACTTTAAATTTTAACGGACGTTTGACCATGTGAGGCCACTGAAGCTGTCATTTATATCAAATTGCCAACATAAAACATAGATCGAGTAACTTGTTACTACCAACATGAATAAATAGTTTTACTACATTCCCCTCACTTCTGCCGGAGTAATGTCCACATTAGATATTTGAGCGTTAGACACCCGGATCCGACAATCGGATCCGATATTAGGAAATGTGCGGCCGGCCTAACCACAATTATTAATCTCCCTTAGTAATTATTAATAAATAATAAAAATGTTGATTTAATATTTTTAGGGCTTCATATGAGAGCTATGGTGATCCAATCAGTTATGTTCAAATGAAGCGAATGGTTCATTATGCAGAGACTCCTGAGAGGTCCCGAGCTTAAGAACACAAATATATCCTACTCACTAACATTGGTTTTGAATGAAGCATAGATGTAACGGAGTTTCGAATCCGAAAATATGGGTAATCCGATACTCTTTCACACACGATTCCTTATTCAAAATAATTGTGACCGATCTAAACGTCGATACCGTAGATCGTTGCTTGGCACGATATGGTAGGGTTACATTATGAATCTGCAGCCTGTACTAATGGTGGAAGTTTCATTCATGCTTTGTATTCGTAACTGTAATTTTTTATTTTAAAGAAAAAGATCCGTCATAAATTTGTATTTATTATTTACCAGATGCACACATGCAAACTGAAAGTCAGTTATTTAGTGTGCAAATAGATTTAGAATTTCATATACTTTACATTTTTATAATTGGTAACAGAGCTGCAGAAAATACTTGAAAACTGTATCTTAGCGGAAAATGTTATATAAGCTAACTGTTCCGATGAAAATACAATATTATAGTAACCAGCTGACCGGGCTGGCTTTTGTCTGGGTGCAAATCGCACTTTTGGATTTTTTTAATGTTTGTATGAGAACGAATAAGATTATTTTGTAAATTGTATTATAGAATAATAATTTATTTTTTACCTATTTGTATTAATTTTATAAATTTTAGTAAAAATTAAAAAGTTATCTATTTATAAAATTCTCAATCTTTTCAAAAAATGTTGTCGACGTTTATTCCGGATATTAAAAAAAATCCTCGCACGATCCTCCGTTTCTTCAGGTGAGAGCAGTCACCGCGACAGCCGAATTTTGGCACGCTTGACAGTAACTCGGAGAATTACGACGATAACTCAGAGCCCGGACATACAGAATAGAATATTTATTGCTTTGTACAGGTTGTCACGAAACAGGCCTATCTTTGCTATATATTATATTATTTAATACCTTGTGACGGTTCATTTTGTAGTCGTCAATATTTGCTAGAGAAAGATCGATGGTTCTTTATCGGGTGAAACTGATCTTTCGTGTTGACATCACAGGACATATGTGTCATCGCTACATATTATAGAAAAAACGTTTATTACTTTTCAAACATTGATGCCTGAAAAGTAATAAACGTTTTTTCTATAATATGTAGCAACGACACATCTGTCCTGTGATTTAAAAAAAATATAACCAGGGAGAACGTGACAATAATCATCGGGTAAAAGAATGAAAAAACATTAACCGGTTGAAATAAAACAAACGAACTTGGCAATATTCGTATATGGACAACGGAACAAATAATGAAGAACAAGGTATCCCTGGTCGGAGAATGAACCCACAGGGTGACAAGAAAAGAAGTATAATTCGGATACTGATTGACAAAGGGTGTTCCATTGGCACCTTATCATATACCGAGTTATATAAAAGATTAAAGGAAGAATACGTAAACATAAAATGTAAATTAATAAAAAACAGAAAATATTAATACATTGTCTAAAGACCACTAATCAAAGATAAGTAAATAGATAAAGAAGAAAGGAAGAATGAAAGTAAAAGAAACGGGAATGCAGAAGCTCCGAATTAATAATTAAAGAATTAATAAAATATTATATATTTATAAACTAAAATTAAAACTATGCTAAGAATAATTAATCTTATGAACTAAATTAAGAACTTAAATTAATGTAATGGTCTGAGTGTTTTTTCCACTAGAATGACTCGGACCAATTATGTTGTAGAATATGGATGATGTAATTTGTAGTCGTCAATATTTGCTAGAGAAAGATCGATGGTTCCTTTATCGGGTGAAACTGACCTTTCGTGTTGACATCACAGGACAGATGTGTCATCGCTACATATTATAGAAAAAACGTTTATTACTTTTCAGGCATCAGTGTTTCGATTTAGTTTTGGGGGAAAATCGATAATAATTTGAATGAATCAGTAACCTAACCTTTAGGTTTTCAACATTTTATATGCATACTTTTAATGTAAATAACATGACAATATTTACATAATATTTTGAATGTATCTGTAAAGAAATGAAATGTACAATTATTAGTTATGACATTATGTTTAGATTGCTAAAAATGATATTATATTATATATGTAAAATACCATACCATGTGAGATCAAACCCCATTTATAAGTTTGTATCGGGCCCGTGGTTTGTATTTGACACTTCCAATAGCTGACAAGGTTGTAACCTAAAAGATAGCTAAAACTCACAATCCCTAAAAAGTAACTAGAATTCAATGTTTATCGTCTGTTGGTACGCTCAAGCGACCAACAGATGGCGGTAGGCTTAAATCGTGACCTGCGCTGTTGAAATGCGTGTTGAAATACGGCCGCCATGCGTGAGATGCAGCTATTTACTAAATCATGCGTGTTTTGCAATGTTAGTCAGTAGAAATTGAAGTTCAATTTGAATTCCACTCATACCGTTTGTTGCTTCTCGACTTATCGGTAAGTACAGCTGCAAGCCAGAACCTATTGGGAAATTGCATTCTAATTTTCTAAACAACTTTTCTTAATGGAATTTTTTCATATTTTGAAAAATAAAGGTACTTTTTATTGGTCATTTGTACAACTTATAAAACACCTGTAGAGTGTAGAAGACCGAATAAGTGACGCTTCGATGTATTCAGATAAGGGCCGTTTAGGTCCCTTTTCATTCAATTAATTTGAAAAAAACACACTGTACACACACCGTTTTGAAATTGCATCGATTACTGTAAAATCTAATATATAATGCAATATACATAACTTTTTAGCAGCTATGATTAGCGTACCCAGTTTCAAAACCAACACCATCCTAGTGGGTACTCACTATTCAAAAATTATACTTTTTAATTTCTATGCACAAAGCATGTTTCCAAATACTCATTCAGAAAAAGCCGAAGGCTTTTTAAGAGGAAGCGCAGCTTCCTGAGAAGCGAAGCTTCTCTCGCGAGTGTTTGCCGTGCAAACACTTGTTTTCTATAGATTCCTATTGATGGATTTTTATCGGGTATAAAGAAGGCACCCCTAGCGCGTGTCAAAAAAACATAAACCTCTATGTTATGTTTTCAACTTTGATTATAGTATGCCTACAACTTCTAAATTTTTAAAGATATTGATATGGGGTAAAAACACGATTAAGGGCGTTTATACCGGACTGCCGAAGGAAGGTAATGTTTTTCGGGTGTAGGTATGTATGTTTGTATGTATCTATGTATCTTTGCATTTTGGTCGGCGCGTTCTGTAGCCTAAACGGCTTGACGGATTTTAAAAAATGAGGTGCCTTTAGATTCGTCATAGCCTCACGAGTGTTACTGGGTTTATTACCTTACGGAAAATTCAATATGGCGGACGCTAAAGTAATTTTCCTTCTAAATACATCGATATGGGTATCAAAAGAAAGGTTTCGTTGAGAAGATTTCAAATAAAGTATATGACGTCCCGGAAAATTTAATATGGCGGACGCTTGACGGCATTTTGTCAATACGCAAAAAATCGGTAAAAACTTTTGTGTGGGGTATCAACTGAAAAGACTTGATGAGTAAAAATAAATTATTAAAAAAAAAACAAAAAACCCGACTGCGTAAAAACTTAAAAGATGGAAACAAGATCAAATGATAACATGCAGTCGAAGGCATAGTAGTAACAAGTTGAACAGAAATATCTGATACCTTCGACTGCATTAATTGATCTTTTAAGTTCGATTATTACGCAGTCGGGTTATTTATTTGTTTTTTTTTTAAATTTTGTTTGCTTTTACTTACTTACTGTATAACTGCAAGCTTTCAATTTTTTTTATTTGAAAATGTTATTTAATACCGATAGGCCTATATATTTTCTATTGTTAGTCAATATAATATGCACATTGCACAGTGCACCATAAAGACTAAAGCAAGAATAAGTATCTATACTTACATAAAGAAATAAAAATCTTATAATTTTTAAGATTATTTTTTTTAAATAGTTTGTGAATTAAAATGGAGCTTTTTACGAATATTTGCATTATATTATAGTTCTCATGGCTAAAATTGTTTTTGAAATTAATCTCCTCACATCATGGACCTTCTGAGACTCTCATTTTTTGTGAGTCTGAAGGGAATTTGAAATGAAAATTTAAATTCAACAGTTTGGAGCGTTTTTGTTAACTTTTAATATTTTTTATTTCAAAGAAACGAAAATAGAAACATTCCGTTGTTTTTTTATATCATAAGTAATCATTCAACGTATATTTAACCTGACAGTGTTATTTTTCAATTTATAAACTGAATGTCAATAATAGTAGACAGGGACGTCCCAATGGTGGGGCGACCGGGGCGGTCGCCTCGGACGCCAAAAGATTGGGGGCGCGCCAATGACCAGTATTTATACTGATTATTGGACTTTATAAAATGTTTGAACACCTATATGAATTTATATGATTTTCTCGCCACACATGGGGGTGCTGCGTTATAGTCACCTAGGGCGTTCGAATGTCTTGGGACGGCCCTAATAGTAGAAGTCAAACCTAAAATAATATTTTAATCTAGCAGCATTTACGCGGAGTTGCTGCGAGAATGACAGTTCCGAGGTATTATTGTATCTCGGTATTCGTGAAAACCGCATCAAAATCGGTTGAATAGTTTCTGAGTTTACTGCGTTTAGACAGGCAAACAGTAGACAGACGTTGCCTTTTTACAAGCTTTTATTTGGCTTGGTTTCCTGTCTGTCTGTCTGTCTGACTGTCCGGGACAAATCTGGCAATCGAATTTTTTATCACTTCTCGATATCCAATCATGACATTTCGCACACACCTTTGGTTCTGAAGACAATACAATATAGTAGGTATATTGAATATTATGCTAGATCCAAAATGGCGGCCACCACAAAATAACGGATTACCTGGGTATCAATTAAAAAGGTCTGACAAGTAGAATACAATAAGCTGTGCGACGTCATTCTGAATTCAATATGGCGGCCGACACAAAATGGTGGATAACCTAGCTATTTCTTTACAACCCCCATATGATACTGGCTTCAATGAAAGGATGTGATGAGTAGAATACAAAAAGCAGTCATTATAAATCATTATAAATCCAAAATGGCGCCCGAATATTTTAAAAAACTAAAAAGAACAGTTTTTTTACTAATATTTTATTATAGGCGTAGAATAAATTTTGACCCCGACTCTGTCAGCGACTGGCGCATGCGCGTTGGGGTTAATATGATTCAGTAGGTAGGTACTTTACTTATTCTCTACATTTACACATATAGTATAGCTAAAACAAAATTAGATTTTACAACAATAAGTCAGAGATAAGAAATAAGCACGGCAGAGCGTATATTTTAATCTAGTACCTCTACTCTATTCATACAAAGCAAGTAAATTCGTTCAACAGTTAGGGCGTGATTGGGCAGCCAAACATACAGTTTTCATTTTTGTATACTAGTGTAGGGATGAAATTTATTTTAACCCTTTAACGGGCACAGACATGTTATTTTTGTTTCCAATGAATAAACGTTTTTAATAACGATAAGATTTTTTGGCGGCCTTGGAATATACCGTTTTTTGTTCAAGTGTTGCAGGATTAAAAAAGATGAAACACGTTTCGAGTTTATCCATGATAACAATGTATTAATTAAAAACATGTGTCTGAAAAAGACAATGAGTGCTTTTTTATTCGTCAGATTGCGTTAGTGGCAAGTAAAGTATGTGTCAAATATTTATATTTTTATTCGTCATATGGCGCTTGAAAATCATTACTGGCGCTAGTGGCAAGTAAGGAATGTATCAAACGTTTATAGATTAACAGTCTGTGTTCAGTCATTCTTCATGTACCTCTATCCATTATTAAGGAATAGATAATTAAATAACTGCAAAACTGCGATTTAGCCGTAAACGATATAGGTACGTATAAACAGTGATGACATTTGAAAGAGATATACCTCATTTGCTAGTGACACCATTAGGTGGCCGAAAATATAAAAAGTATTGACATTTGAAGGAAATTCACTTGCTAGTGGCGCATCAGGTAGCACAAAAAGTCTGGTAGCCCATGACTGACAAGCATACGCTCACAAGAAAAGTCAGAGTTACAGAGCTACAGTATCTTTTTGAACGAAACCTGTTGTTCAGTCGTTTATTTCGAACGCACCCAGACTCTATTTCACGCAGAAGATACATTTTAATAAACGTATTCTTTTGATGTAATTCAGTGAAAGAAGAAAAGTTATTGCCCCAACGTAATACTGTAATACATATTTCCCTAACCCTAGGCAAACGCACATTCAACACAGAGAGTATACATAAAAGCATAAAGGAAATGAAAGTGAAGATTCAATTAACATCATAGTCTCGGAAATAAGAAATATTATACTTACAACCTTCTATGCTATACCTAGTATCTACTCCACCATATTATGTATCCAACCTGTGTAGTGTGTACACTTAGGTTATACATAAAATACATTGTACATAAAATATAGTCAAATGCAACATTTATATACTGCGGTCTCGAACTGTCTTCAGCCACAATGCCTACAGCCATAGTCCTAGAGCCGACCGTCGGATTTTCTATGTGTCGAATACACAGACAAATTTGTGTAGGTAAGTTAGAATTGAGGGTGATAAATAGGGAGCCACAATTATTATTTTTATTCTGCCGGAAAATAAAAAAGGGCTGCCAAGGGATTGCGGCAGAATAAACTCTGGCAACTGGTGATGATATTTTTTTAACCAATAACTAAATGGCTTTAGGGGAATCCCCCATGTACCACCTTGATGATATGAAAGTATTAGTTGAGACCGACAGTTTGACGTCAATTTTATTTATGTAGTTGATGACAAGAAAATAGTAAAAACGTTTGAAAAACCGGCCAAGTGCGAGCAGACTCGCGCATCGAGGGTTCCGTACAATAATAAAAATGAGTTAGGCAGGGGTAAAAAATTAACAGATTTGTTTTTAAAAAGTTTTTTTACTTACTTATATTTTATTTTGATCTTTATTTCCATATCAAATTTAATTAAAGTAGGTAGGTAAGTATCTTTTAAAGTAAAAAAATATATTAACAGAATAATTTTGATGAAAAAAAAATAATATGAAAAATTCCAAAGTGTTTACATTATTAAAAAAATTCACAGATTTCGCAACTATCGAGGACATTGGAAATGATAACAGCATATATGAAACACAATTAACTGTTTATTATACACATAATATTTATCAATGCACTGTTTAGTTTTGTCAGGAATAACCCTATTATTCTTCTGTTATATACGCGTTCACTTTTGCTTGATTACTTAACTATTAAATGGATTTTTCTACAGTATTTATTAACATTTGCTCAAAAATAACACCGCAGATCGTCGCAAATACCTCTCAATTAACTAGACATGATATAAAACACATTTCGAAAAAATTGCACTTGTTCAATTTTAAATGATTGCTCCTCACTTGATCGCGACACCGTTGTCTTTTGGCCTTGAACGAAAACTCGTAACTCTGTCCCCATATACGAACATAAACATTTCCAATGTTAAAAAACAATCAAGTATCTTCAGTTGGATTCGAACCTGGCTCTTGGTGGTGGCATGCGTACGCCGTTACCACTACTCCACTGTATACCACGGCACAACAACAGGTATATATTTTGATACACTTGGTACATCTCTATGACTAATTTTCCGTTCTTTGTATGGAGACCCTCTTAATTTTTAATTTTTACTTTATACTTTTTTAATTATTTGTTAGGATATCCACCATAATAACACATATTCTGTGAAAATTTCAACCGGCTACCTTTTTGCCTAATTTTCCGTTTTTTTGTATGGGGAGGGGACCACCTTAATTTTTACTTTTTACTTTTTGTTTTTTTTTATTATTTGTTAGGATATCCGCCATAATAACACATAGTCTGTGAAAATTTGAACCGGCTACCTGTTACGGTTCAAAAGATACAGCCTTTTAAAGGTATGACAGACAGACGGCGTAGGCTTAGTAATAGGGTTTCAGTACGGAGCCCTAAAAATTAAATTAGGGCTGCCAAGGGGTTATGGCAGGATGAGCTCTGGCACCCCATAATGATATGAAATACTAGTTGAAACCGACATTTTGACGTACATTTTATTTATCTAGTTCATGGCATAAGAAAACAATCCAAAAAACAGAAGTGACGTCATTAAAATAATACCAATTGTGACTCCTATTTGTCCGCCCCAATGCTATAAATAGTATTGTTACGGATTACCCTGTATATAAACGGCAGGCGAGAGTTCCGAGAAACGGGATCTGCTTACTGTAACAACGAGTACCTGCACGAAAGTTCTGGAGAACGCGAGAACGTACTGGGCTTAAGCCGCGCAGCATACATAAACAGCCGATGCGAGGGTGTGAAGGAATCAGTCATCGCTGAGTCATGCAATCAGTCAATGGAGAATACTGAGCGTCAAATAGTGCGTCTGATATAAATACAGTGAATATAAATATTTGAAACATAAATAACTAGAAATAAATAGTCCTGGTATATAGTTAATTGTATATAATTAAGTGTTAATTACTGTTTAGTTATTGTTTAATTGTGTTGATTGTTAGAATTGACTTTTCTTTGTTGCGTTCATTATTATTGTGTTTGTTAATAATTGTAAATAAATATTTATTCCGCCAACTCAGAAAACAGTTTTGTAACAGTATCGTATAAATACACAAATACCTCCGTTAAAACGCTCGTTAATAAAAGTGAAGTACCTATATGTCCAAATTCGATAAAATCAAATAATGATTTCATAATAAAATTGATATAATTTCTTCCCTTAAGTGAAACATTCAAAAGGCATTTTTGCTAAGAAAAACGAGCAAAAATGGTCTTAAGTACTTTTAATATTAGTGATGCAATCTAAAGCGTAGCTATATAAATGAATGAAAATCGGAATTAAGTCCCGATTATATAGGTCCTGACTCCCGATGTTATAATCTGATATTGTGGGACACTCTGCATTATGGCAATTTTATTAAATAAAAATATTTTTAAAATGGTGTATGGAATGATTAAGAAATATGGATTTAAATGCATTATAACACTGGAACTATTTGTTATCGACAATAGTTTCGAAAATGATTAAAGAATATTTCCCATTAGTTACATAGTTATTATAATTCTTGAACAATTATTCTGTCTTTTGACTGTTTTCGGCAATATAATATAATTTTGCATCGAAAAACAGACACAAACACATATAGACTTGTTTCTATTAATTTAGATCTGTCCCACACTCATTTCCATTACAGTCAAACCTGGATAAGCGAGAGTTCAAGGGAGCACAATCTCATTCTCGCTTATAGAGGTTTCTCACTAACCCGAGTTTCTCGCTAATGCAGGTACATGGGTAGCGTTTCTCTCTTATAGAGGTACGCAGCAATAACAAGTCACATTCGACATATAAGTACTTTATAAGGTATTACGAAAACAAAACAAAAATTCATGCACTATGTAATTTTATTTTATTTAGAAAATTAGAACTTATTTACACTTAAAAAAATCCGTCAATTTCGTTTGGGTTTCTGTTTTTGTATTTTGAATGTTTTTCTCTAACTCATAAATTTTGTCAAATATTGCTTGATCAACAACAGTTGCGTATTCAAAGTACTGATGGACCGTCTCCAACGCATTTAAAGCTAGCTTCATTGGAATGATCTTTATTTCTGTTTCCGGAATCTGTAGCTATATTGTAGCTATTGTAGCTATATTGTCGCTTATAGAGGTATAGATAAGTAGCAGTCTCACTTACGGAGGTCCATGAGGGAAAAACGACTCTCTCTTACAGAGGTTTCAGGGAATTCATTATTTCGCCCACTCTCAGTATAGCCACGAAATTACATATTTCTTACGGGTGTTGAACAAAAGAGTTTTTTTATCTTATAAATCCACAGTTTAATATTTTTCGCTAACTATTTATTATAATGTATACCAAACCGAAATTTTAATATCATTTGAGATCGTGAAAAAAGTCAAGAGTTAATGTCATGTTTTCCATGCATTCAAAAAGATCTAGGCAACATTCATGTTGGAAGAATATCATTTTATTTAGTAAAATTATAAAAAGTAATAAATTAATATTGATTCTATTCAACGTTTAGATTCTTTCTATCTATTTTTTTTTTTCTAAACTAAAATTTATTCATAGTAATACTGTTACATCACTTATTTTATCAATCACGTAACTATAAGCTGTCAATCTCAATATACAACAGTTAAAAAATTGTATAAATTAGAATACAAATATAATTACAAGGAATACTTAATAAGCATGTTTAAAATTTTAAAGATCACGGATTCAAAGGCTATTTAGAACTGTGATGTTAAATGTATTTATTGTAATCAATAATCTCAAGTCTGTAATGAAAAATTAAACATTTTGCAATCAGATATAAAAAATAAACAACTAAAAATAATTTTGAATTGACATAAAATTGTTAATTTTAATAGATTAATTTTATTGGAAAATAAAGAAACAAAAATTGCAATAGAATATTAAAACGTTGATTACAATAAATTGTGGACCTAGACGTGAATTTTGTATCGACAAAAATATTTTTTTTATAAAACATCAAACTTATAGACCAGGGTCGATAATTTTTGAAACCAAAAAAAATTATAGTAGGATGAAACCCATTGGAAAAGGAAGAGAATAGAACAAAAATGAAAGGAAAAATAACTTACGGGCGATCTGAGGTCGGGAAGTGGTAGGGGGTGGGTTTTTAAGGGTAAAAAACGGTTTATCTCGATTTCCGGCAAAACTACAAGTCCTATGGAAAAAAGTTTAATCGCAAAGTTGTAGGTAATAAAAAGATCTACAACTTTTGTATCACACTTTTTTCACATAACCTCAAAATTTATATAAAAAATTCAAATAACCAAGTTTTTGGTTTTTTATTTTTATCTTTTACAAAAAACATTTTTTTTTCACGAAATTTGGTGAAAACTTACCTTTTTATGTCCCAAACACACTGTAATTTTTTTGATTTAAAATATTTATTTTTTCACCTTATTTTGACTTAATATCAAAAAAGCACCCTAATTTTCAATCGAAAATTCTCACGTCAAAATATCTGCTTTTTTAAAAAAGTCGGTGGGCTTTTTGTTCGTTGAAATATCTACTTTATGATGGTGTAAAAAAAATATACATTACTACGGTAAATGTTCTCAGAAAATGCAAATAAACGAGTAATTAAAGTGTAAATTTTAATAAATACCTCAAAATTGTACATAATGATTAAAAAAAAAATTTCGGATACGAGTTTTTTTCTCGTTTCTTTGCATTTTCTGAGAACATTTACCGTAGTAATGTATTTTTTTTTTACACCATCATAAAGTAGATATTTCAACGAACAAAAAGCCCACCGACTTTTTTAAAAAAGCAGATATTTTGACGTGAGAATTTTCGATTGAAAATTAGGGTGCTTTTTCGATATTAAGTCAAAATAAGGTGAAAAAATAAATATTTTAAATCAAAAATATTTTAAATAAATAAAAATATTTTAAATCAAAAAAATTACAATGTGTTTGGGACATAAAAAGGTAAGTTTTCACCAAATTTCGTGAAAAAAAAAATGTTTTTTGTAAAAGATAAAAATAAAAAACCAAAAACTTGGTTATTTGAATTTTTTACATAAATTTTGAGGTTATGTGAAAAAAGTGTGATACAAAAGTTGTAGATCTTTTTATTACCTACAACTTTGCGATTAAACTTTTTTCCATAGGACTTGTAGTTTTGCCGGAAATCGAGATAAACTGTTTTTTACCCTTAAAAACCCACCCCTTACCACTTCCCGGCCTCAGATCGCCCGTAAATTATTTTTCCTTTCATTTTTGTTCTATTCTCTTCCTTTTCCAATGGGTTTCATCCTACTATAATTTTTTTTCACTTTTTACCATTTTCAAAGGCTTCAGCTCTAGTCTATTACTCTAGGAAAGTTTCAAAATAATTTTAAAAACTGTATTTTCGGTTACCTACCGGTAAAAAAGGAGTTTTATCATTTTGAATTTCAAGTTCATGAACTACCTTATAATATTTTGATTACAAAAATTACATCCCAGTGAAAATAATTAAAACTGGGTTTTTGTAGTTCATTATCAAAACTTTGTGTAAATGTAATCAAAAACAACAGAGATACATAACACAAAGCACCTGTTTTAAGACCCTAGAGGCTTTTCAAAACATGCGACATTTTTGTTTTAATAGATTTTTGCAACTGACACAACATAATATTGCATACCTACTGTAAATCTAACAAAACATACAGTTTATATTTGTTTGATGCTAAACTATGCCATTGTCGTATAGAAATATTAAATACTAGCTTTGTTTATTAAGGCCGAACTTAAGATTTCATTTAATAAATCCCATTAAAAGATTGAAATTGTTAGATAGAAATATGAGATTTTACTCCGGACTGACTGTTTAAATAGAATTGAAATTTATAAGATTCTGTTTTTCTATACGCACTGACACACAAATATTTTCAAAATTAGTATTAGTATACCTATTTACTTTGAGAAATAGGAACAGTTTTATTTTTTGCGTAAAAGTAGATTTATTCTAAAGGTATATTTTGAAAAAAACTTTTGAACAAAAAAACAACTCCTTCAAAAAAGCCACTAAGAAGAGGAAAATAATAAAATTTTGAGGTCTGCGCCAATTTAATAAAATATGAAGTCGGTTAAAAAGTATAGTATAGTAATTAATATCTACTTTTTAACCGACTTCATATTTTATTAAATTGGCGCAGATCTCAAAATTTTATTATTTTTCTCTTTTCAGTGACTTTTTTGAAGTAGGTTTTCTTTTTTGTTAAAAAGTTTTTTATTTTTTACTTTTTAGTGGCTTTACAATACGTAGTTTGCACGTTATTAACCGACTTCTGTCTTGATATTTGACATTTACCTTAACGGTGTTACATCCCGTTACTCACTTTTTTATAAATCAATCGAACTACTGAACCGATTTAAGTAAAATTTATATGGGACCAATCCTAAGGTATGCCCTATTAAATAAACCAAAAATCTTCTAAATCGGTTCACAAATGTAAGAGAAATCGTTAATCGGGTAACATACACACACAAAAAAAAATTCAGTTGAACTGAGAACCTTCTCCTTTTTTTGAAGTCGGTTAAAAATATTCAAGTCCGGTGTATAGAAAAAAATTGTCTACAGTGTTGAATTTTAAGGCCACTTAATTAAATCTATGTTGACCAAATTTCATATCTACCTATGTCGAAAAATATTAAATTGAAGTCTGGCCTTAAACTGAAAGTTTTATCTATAAAAACAACTTTAAATTTATATATAAGAGTGCAGTAGTGATTCAAACGCTGAACCGAAACTAAATTTCGAAATATCGATGACAACTTTTCCAAATTAACAAATGAAACCAAATAAAAGTTCATACCTATTAAATTAAAAAAAAACTTCATAAATTGATTCAAATGTTTTAAAGTTAGTAGATCAATCGAACACGAAATTGGAAATGTTAAGGGAGGAAAGAAAAGTAATTCTCAAATCAAAATAAAATCTAATCGATTTGAATCAAAAACCAAAATAAAATTCAATGACCATAACATGAAGTTGTCCGTTTTCAGCTTCGTGGCGAGAAAATCAACTTTGTGTATATTCCAAGATAATCTTTTAGTCGGTCAACGTAAAAGAAAACTCGATAACAATGTTGTTGTGAAAAGAGACTAAAGCTTTTATTTTGTTTTTCAGGGAATTACGTTTTGTGATATTTACAGCAAGATCTTTCTTGAAATAATAAAGTTGACTGCAAATACTGCTATAAGGTGCTATTAAAACAAATGACTACATCTTAGTGCTTTTAAACTAGTAAAAGAAATGGAACATAATGGAACAGAGTTTTATAAATTTTCCAGGTACAGACCATACGTTTATTTAAACTACATGGAGAAAGGCAGAGACGGACTAGCCAATAAAGCAAGAAAACGAAATCATCTATATACATTATACATTGGTATATTATGATAAAATCAATCGATTTAAAACCCCTTATATCCACACCATATTATTCACATAACAATTAGAGGTGAAAATAATAAATATCTCAAACAGCTAGGCTGCCATGATTTTTGAGCTATATCTAAGAAAAAATCAAATGACCACTGTCGGGACTTGAACCCGAAACCCCCAGTTTCCGGCTAGGTGAGTTACCGATTTCTCCACAGTGCCCGAGAGTGGAAACCGATCTCTTCTTATATATAGCAATTTCACGTTGAAAACACACTACATGCGAGAGTCATGTTATACATGTTTATTGAGAAACCTAAAAGTGATTATAAAGTATGAATTTACAAGTAAGACTTATTTCATAATCAAGTGACTATACATAGGTACTAAACTAAAACAACAGAATCTAACAATATTGTCTTTGGCGTAACTAGGATCTTACAAAACTCTTTCAATGTTTTTTGTCACGACCTCTTAGAAAAATACAAACGCCGCAGGCGTAGGAAATAAAAAATAAATCACTCTTTTAAAGCCCATTATAATAATCAGATCATTCATTTATTATTCACCCAACTTTTTTATTAAACAGTAACACTTTTCATTTATTATAAATGGAACACCCTGTACATTTTCAGACCATATTATTGTCCATTCGAAACCCTAGATAAAATTGTGCCGTTTTTGAAATTTGGTTGCGACGTTGCCAAAATATGCAACTTTTTCTTCAAAATTCTACATTTTCGTTATCTACTACTAAAATACACAGCAACCACATTTTTCAAGGTGAGTCAATCTTTGCATGCCAAGTATTAGTCCATAGCATGTGCTACCCTACAGATACTTCAGAGTTAAATTTAATTTTACAGGGTGTTAGTTGCAATAATTGGAAAATGCATAGCTTTAACCTATCTTAAGTCAATTTTTAAATTAGCACACCCTGTATATCTTTAGGTAAGTGAATAGGGATCGCTTTCTTCTATACCTAAAAATATACAGGGTGTGCCTTAACAATTTTTTAAATAGCACACCCTGTATATTTTAAGGTACAAAATGTGTAGAGAAAAGCGAGCTCTATTTACGTACCTAGAGATATACAGGGTGTGCTACTAAAAAAAATTGGCTTAAAGTGGGCTAAAGTTATGGATTTTCCAACTATTGCAACTAACAATTTTCAATATTACTAGCGGCCCCGTCCGGCTTCGCCCGGGTGCAATTTCTTCAAAATCTTTTATTTTAAAAATATAAAAAAATATATTTGTTTTTCTCATAACGAGCCTTTTTATTTGATACGTCACATGATGCACTTGAAATTTTTTTTCTAATTTGCCCCCCAAAATTAACCCTTAAAATCAGAATTCGTTTATATACGTGATTGGGTCACCTAACTCTATATATATACCAAATTTCAACTTTTTTCATCCAGTAGACTCGGAGAAAATAAGCTGTGATAGACGGACAGACAGACAAACAAACAGGCAGAAACGAGAGTGATCTTATAAGAGTTCGTTTTTTCATCGGATGTATACGGAACCCTAAAAATGGCAAATGTGAGCCAAAGGCCCGTCAAAATTTCGTTGTTACCTAACGTCAAATTGTTATATAAACTATCGCGCTTTGTATTATTCTTGAATTATACACATACTCCAAAACTTTTAAACTTTAACCGGTACCAATTATTGCTGATAGTCATACCGAATTTCATTCAGTCGTTTTTTACTTACTGATGCAAACAAACAGACACAAAAATTCTTGAAGTGCGTTCTTTCATCTAGACATCATACAAAATATCCGTAAACTTAGAAAAACCCGTAAGAAAATTAATTAAGTATATGTGCACAAACATTAAGAAATTAATCTCTGATTGATTTTAAGACAAAAACTTAAGTATGGGTCCGCAACGGTTCTGTTTTCCAGACACAGGGTGTTAAAATTTGAAAAAAATTTAAGATTTTTTTATTTATTTTTTGCACACACTAATAGATACTTACATTTTGCAAGTATTAAATTATTTTTATGAACTTAAATTTTTTTCAACTTTTAACACCTGTACCTATTTGGAAAACAGAGCCGTTGCGGACCCATACTTATATGAAGATTTTGTCTTAAAATCAGTCATAGATTAATTCCTTAAAGTTTGTGCACATATTTAATTAACACGCTGTATATACGGACTGTTAAAATCATAACCCTCCTTTTTTCATAGTCGGGTAATGATTGTTTAAAATCTCATGTAAAAACCACACTTGAAATTCCTTATATTAGTACGATTTTTAAAACTTTATAACAGAAAAGTTAAAAAGAATCGATGTTATGATAATATATAAAATTTACAATTCTTTGAGCCTCTTTATAAGCAGATTTTTACTGTACATTCAAATAATCAATATTATAACACAAAGGGCTAACTACCATAATAATCTCTCAAATAAAACTTCTGCCATCGTTAATAAGCGTAATATTACTATTGTAACGGTACCTTCGTGTTCCACCTCTTCAATAACGCCATCATATTATACCCAGCATTATTACAGCATAACAGATTTGTGGCCACAAGGCAAAATTACTTATACGTCAATTCGCTCTATGAGTTCAGCCGTCGCGGTCGAGGGGAGTAGATTTCCAAGAATAGTAATACCCCGACTCTTTCGAGAATATAAAAGCGTCACGTCGTGTATATTTTCTAGGTAAGAGAGTCGTATTGTATTGTATTTTAAAGACCACCAACAGCTAAGGTTATTTGGGCCTAGCACCAATTCATATTTTCAATTCATTATTTTTTTTAATAATAAATTGAAAATCCAATTGACACTTTTACCAGCTCTCGGGCTAGAACCCGAGAACTGGGGACTTGTAATAGAGGAACCATAGCAACGCCATGCAAACAACAGCGCCGCTACACTCTCGGCTATTCTCAAGCCCAAGAGAGTCGTAGCATGACTCTTTTTATTGGGTTCTGTAATCACCAGAAATCTTCATAATTTTGTCATGTCCATCCGTCTGTTACAGCCCCATAACTCCTAAAATAACAACCGATTTTGATGAAATTTCACGAAGAGATACCTTTTATATTCGCAATACTAGTGAGCCCGGTGGCAAATTGGATGCGAAAAAAGGTAAAAATTTCATACAAACATTTTATATGAAGTCATTTTTTAAAGCAAGGGGGTATGTGTATTGTATAGGTGGGTCACCGAATCTTCAAGTCGTTAATTGGTTGCGAATCAACAAAATTTGGGAAACTTTTATTTACAGTGAGTATATAAAAAAACAAGCCATGAGATGGGTCGTTTATTAGGACTAAAGTGCGACCCTTGAGGTCCACACGACGAACTTCCCAGTTTGATAAATATTTAATAATAATAATTAAATTAGATATTACACAGAAAAGTAATCATTTTAATAATTAAAACATAATTATTATTTATTTTTAACAATAAAATTAAGAAAAATCGCAGGATAGTGGACAAAATATTTGATTTATTAAATGTACAACGTTTCGTCTATAGATTTAGACTTTTTCAGGTACATACATAAAAATAACAATATTTTGTCCACTATCCTGCGATTTTTCTTAATTTTATTATAAGCACGATGGACACGATTTCTAATATAATTTTTTAACAATAATTTTAAAAAAAACGGCTAAACCGATTTTTATAAAATTTATGTCGGATCAAAATGACGTTAACATGCCTCGATTGACACCCTTACGAAGTCGATATAATTTTTTATTCGCGAGATATTGTGTAAAATCTACTTTTTTGGAGTCTATTTGGTTAAGGAAAAAGAACGACTGAACCGATTTTGAAAAAAATTCTTTCAGATCATATTTACGTTAATACACGTCGATTGGCACCCTAACGTAGTCGATATCATTTTTCATTCTCGAGATTTCGTCTTAGAATGAAATGGACACATACGTACACACACACATACATCTTTCTAAAAATAGTGTAGTGACCTTGAAACATAAAAATTTGTTATACCTTTCGATTTTCGGACCCATTACAATAACTTCCAATGGGAAGTCAAAAATTAAACTTACGCCACTTTACTTTCTGGTTACAAAAATGACACGAACTTCTCAGCATAGAAATTGTTACATTATTTAGTTTAGCGTATTGAAATTCCCCCAGCCTGTAAACTTTATATTGTTATAACAAAATAGAGCAAACGGTGTGTTTTCACCTCAAATAAAAAGCCCAAAGTCGATATAGATATAGACGCTGTGATTCAGAAATCTATTGTATGTAGAGAATTAGTAAGTTAATTTACTTTGAACAATAAGGTCGTCGTACATAATAATCCTGCTGAATCATTACATATTAGTTATTACATTAGAGCGAATACCCTGATATATTATTACAGTTGAACATCTTTAAAAATAGGCTTCACGCGGTAATAGATTTCAATGCGTATACCAAATTTCGTTAATGGTAGATTGTATATCTAGATGCGTAATGATATATATTACTGATGAGTAGTGACAGTATGTTAAAACGAGCGTCAGTGAGTTTTAAGTCACACGTGTCATAGTATCATTATGCACGAGATATTTATGGTATTTTTTGCCATACCTACTATAAAATAGCTGCTTTTCACTTCATTTTCAGTATTTTCAAAAAAAAATTGACAGTTGATTTTCGTCGTCATCTTTACATTTACAGCAGGGCATGAGTAGGCAATAGCGGGCTGATCAGAGCGGATAAACATAAATCACTATGGAAACTGTTTATTTTCCACACTATATAGTGCGTTTTGAAAACACTTTCAACACACATGCCCGTTACCTGAGTCATTTCTACATACACGAATGTAAAGTAGTTATTTTATACGGGTTATGGCAAAAAATAATGTGCATATAGGTACTATCAAAATTAAGTCAATATTTATTTTAGACCACAGCTACTTCCCCAAAAACTTTTCTAGAAATTTTTGTGCATTCTATAAATCTTCCTGTATCATAAAATTTTATTCTAGGAACGTGATGATTGTATTATTTAGTGTACTGCGTGGAAAAAGTTACAAAGAAACAATGGCAGAAAGAGACGTCGGAATAAGAAAGTGATGATTATTCTGAGGCGTAATAAAATGCCTTTATGGTCAGTTAACGAAAGTGTAGTTAAACTTTTAAAAAATACTTTTGAAGTGAACGCAAAATTTTCTGTCACGAAAATTGATGACGGAAGTGACGTCACGCATATGCTTAAAATATTTTTGATGTGTAAAACGGTTACGTGACGTCACTGACTGAGCAGATCTGCCTGAACTAAAGCGATCAAGCTGTACCCAAACTTAAAAACGATTTGCTTCCATTCGTATAATGTAGGTTACTTGCCCGCTTTGAAAATTCCACACCACGCGGACGTTCGTTTACTAAAACCGCGTGTATTTTGAAAACGGTTCATTTTATTCAAAAATCATTTTTTAAAAATCATTTATTAGGACACAAATTTAAATATTGAAATATGTGAAAATAAACAGTTCGAAATATATCGTACCAGTGAAAAAAAATAAAAGTGTTATTTTTCAACCTTTTCAAATTTTAAATTGTATATTATTAAGAATGAAGATCGGTGACGTTAAATCATTAAATTGAATAAAAAAGCCTCTTCCCGATCCAACAAATTTATTGCTTAATTCTTAGAGCGACGTTTCAACCATATATTTTGTCATCCTTATATCCATAACCATGGAGTTTTAACGTCGCACTAAGAATTAAGTAATACATTTGTTGGATCGGGAAGAGCCTTTTTTATTGAATTTAATTATATAATAATTGTTGACGTATATAAAGTATGTTTACACATCATAAAAACCAACAAGTTATTTTGAAATTTTAATTTATAAACACTAAATATTTTCTTATATATATAAGTATTAATTTTGTTGAGAAAATTACAATTTCAAAGTGAAAAATTATTTAAAAAAAGGGACGTTAATGAATTCTACAAAAAACATGTAGGTATAAACAGAACCAATTAAAACGCTTGCAGATATTTTTACAATAAGTTAATTTATAAGTTTTACTTCTGGCGAGTGTGACCGTGTGTCATGATCACACTCGCTATAGAAGTGATACTTAAATGTTAAATTGTAAACATATTCCTGATCAACACTAGACGATCAACGATCAGCTTGCTGAATAAAATAGCAAAATACTATTAACACGTTATTTGCATTCCGAATCCAACAGATGCTGGCCAGCATCCAGTGCTTGCTGAATATTCATTTCTATCCAGTGTTCCCCATTCTTTTTCCCTTTGAAAAGTTTCAATCTGATAACTGTTACGCAATGTTGCCAACTTTTATTACAAATGTACTAAATTAAAATAGAGAAAATCGAAAAAAAACGAATTTATTCAGTAAAAAATAAATTTCAGTGCGATTCCCCATCATTTTTTCTTTACTTTCGATTTAAAATACCTATACTGACGTTTGTAAATGAATCTCGTACGCCTCATGATACTTTCAGTCCTACGCTGATAATCGACGCCTACGGTGAGCGCGCACCGTCGGCGCGCTGACCTTCGGTACTTGCTATCACTGTGATACCGACAGTCCGTCGTGCATCGCGTGTACATTTGGCGAATTGAATTCTTTCCAAAAACGTTCTGTGTCGATATTCATTTTTGAACCTCTCTTAACTCACACGGTTTCAAATTTCACACACAAATTGTACGGCTACATTTGTTGCATAGCGCCTCAAGAGTGCCGACGTACGCGCCGCTGACGGATGAAGCGTGAGTTCGATGGGTGGTACCAACCACCATTGATATTGATGTTCGGTGTACGCGACTGACGTCGACATTGACCTCAAGAGTGAATGTTTTATTTAAGACTAGCGGCCCCGTCCGGCTTCGCCCGGGTGTTAAGAAAGCCCGGGTGCAATACACTACTCACTCGCTTCGCTCGTTATACTATGTAATGAAGATAAAGAAGATAGATAGACGGATTACTACAGGGATAGGGACATCGGACGGAATTCTGTAAAACTATGAGCGCAAACTAAACTAAAAAAATTATAATTATTGTCAAAGAAAGAATATAACAAAAATAAAAACATATAAATAAATATCATGTAGAATTTAGAAGAAAAAAAATTCTACGATATCATCAGTTTCCGAACCCGGGTCCCTGTGCATAGAGCGCTGCGATGTAACCTCTGCGCTACGAGTGGAACAGTTTAGTACGGTCGTTTTTATGATATATAAGTATGTTGCGAATTCTTACGGTCGGGTTACGAATTTAATTAATTAATTATTATTATTTATTAATTATGCTATATATATAAACCTTCCGTGAAAAATTATCTAACTGATGGTAAAAACCGCATCAAAATCCGTTGCGTGATTTAGGAGAAATTAGCGGTTAAACAGACAGACGCGAAAAGCGACTTCAATGTATACTATGAAGAGATTTATGCGCTGCCCTACGAATCTCTTGTATTTTTAAAATTCGATATCTCAGAACATAAGCCTCATAAAATAAACATTCTATTTCCTTGGGTTCTAAATTAACCTCGAAAAAACCCTTTGTGAATAAAAAGAGAACACAATAAGACTATAAGTCTCCTTGATTAACCCTCTCTAATTTGTTAAGTTCATAATCCACTCTGAAGTTCACCACAATGTTTGATTTAAAATTACTGTATCCTAAATACAAAGCCAGTGCTCACTGAATAGTTTAAAAAGCTCTGGTCTGATCGGTTTTCAGATGTTTTATTCATGTATGAATGTATATTCTATGTGTCGGATCGCATTGGATATACAAACACACACATATGCAAGTGAGACATATAAATTTATAAGCACATACCAACGTGTAACCAAGATCAGTAGCGTAGTGAGGGCACTGGAAAACAATTTTCAATTCATTTATTTACAGAACAAGTAGATTCACTTTAATAGTACGTTAGAATATTATAAAAATTAGGACGCCCATCTAGAAGTTATTATTAAAATTTTGTTTTCAAAAAGGAATATCTGATTTGTACACCTTTACAAAATATGTAGAGCATAATATGCTCTACATATTTTAAATATCTCACTGTAGTTAATTTTCCTATGCCATTTTTAAATAAAATTTCACTGCAAAACTGGGATATTATACATCACAGTGAAGATAGTTATAAATTTTTATTAGAAATAGACTGGGATATAGTTTATTTGATTACTTTATATTTTAACTAGAGATATCCCAGTGTAGCGGTATAAAATTCATCGAAAAACGGTTTTTATAGACATAATATCCCAAAACACTATTTTTCAGGGATATCCCAGTGTAGCTTTAAACAGACGATATGCACACATGCAGAAGGAAATCTCTTGTGGTACCTACTTGAACATAGTTATAGTTATCTAGCTGGTAATAATCAAATTATAACTATAGGTCGAAACGACACCACAAACAAACCATATCGCATCGGGAGAATTTGAATCCACGATAGGCTGGCCTAAAAGTTAGCACAGCAACTATTATACGGAGTTCCACATATTAGACTACCCACTTTAATATTCGAATAAAACCCTTTGTAGTCGAGCGTCTATAATTTACAATATATAAAAGTTGACGAAAATATATATTTTTATGACACTAAATTACAGCTAATACTTTGATATTTAACTTTGCTCAACTTTTAAAAATTACATCTTCTAAATGACCTCCATTAACTTCAATGCAACTTTCAATTCTGGATGCAAATCTCCATCCACTTCTACAATTTCTTCACGGATGCGGTATTTCAGCTCTTCATTTGTTGCAGAACAACTTGCAAAGACTCTTTCCTTCAAATACCCCCATAAGAGAAAATCGGGTGCCATTAGTAACGAACTCACGCCATAAGTTTTGTGCGTTCACGAATAACCCGTATTATACTGAACTGCCGTTAATTTCTCAAAAATTCGTATTTTTTGTGACGTTTTCAAAAATTATCTAGGTATAATGGAAAAAATAAATAACTCCTGACAATTAATGCCTGCATTAACTATCAGGGGTGGCTGGTACTGACCGTCCTAAACTGCTAGTCCACCTTTGGGTACTAATGGTCAAATAATTTACATTAGCGGCCGTACAACAGATTTGTACAGGAATACGTCATAACGTTTTAAACGAAAAGAAATAACATAAAAAATATGTAATATTTTTGTCTGTGAGTGTATATCAAATAATAAGGTCTACGATCCTATAATCCCGTAAAAAATTCACGCTTCTAACTCAACGCAATAAAAAGACACGGTCTTTCAAAAAATCACGTATTTCGTTACTGACTAATTTACAGTAGTCAGAGGTATGTAGAAACTAGAAACCATCTAGATTCTAGAGGACAAGTTAAAAACATATAGCTATATGGACGCACTCCAATGTTGCGTTCGACCGAAGTGCCATTCTACGCGATGTTTGTAAACTGTATGTGGGAATTATTACGTGACAAATTTAGCCGTTATGGCGCGAGTTCAACTCGCACTTGTCCGGTTTTTTCCCTAGTAATGGGACGAAATACAACTGACAAGAATACTATTTCATAAGAAAATAATTGTTACAAAAATATGCTGTTATAAAATAACGACTTCAATACCTATGTCATGTCACAGTAGAGTGGTTTCTCTTCATTTTTCTACGTAGAACACATCTATCAGTAAACTAGATTCCGCTCACTTGCTTTTGTGTACACTCGTACAGCATCAATTTACGCCCGTAGCCTGTTTAGATTCTACAATGTTGTGAAACACTACATGAGTATACGATTACACAGAAATTCCTAGACAGTTTCCAGGAATCAATTAGTTAACCGCGTCAGTAAAAACGGCAAATTGTTATTTTGTAAACGTTATTTATTTGTTTATTTATTTTTTCAGAAAATATAATGAGTTTACAGACATAAGCCTAAGGAACTCATACAAGAAAATAAAAAAAACAACATTAAGTAGAAAAATATAAATTTGAAAACAATTTTTTAAGGAACTCAAAGAGACATTTATAATATCAATACTATTTTCATTGATTAAGGTGGCTTCTCACGGCGCGTTATATCGCAAGTCGCGCCGCGCCGCGTCGATTTGTACGCGCGAGCACGCGCCACCCGTTATCACGGGCGCGCATTGTGCCGCGCCGCATCCACACCGAGGCACGCAACAATGAATATTTCACGTTTGTTAATGTTATTACAATGTTAAAACACCCCATTCTCATTTACAATGAATATATTTTAAAGTTATATATCTCAAAAAGTAAATAACGCACTAAAAAGCTTGTAATTTTATAGGAAAGATACAATGATTTTATATCTGTTAACATTAAAAACCGAAAAACGGAAAATATCACTTACATTGTTCTTGCATGTACGTATCGATTTCACAAAGAATATTTTAAATACAATAATAACACCGAGATATACAAAATAATACACAAAACAGTTTATGCCACCCGCACTACCACGCGCGCGCTCGACTCGGCACGGATGTGCCCGCGCCGTTCTTTTGACGGGACCGACTTCGTCCGGTAGGGGCGCGCCAGGACGCGCTAGCCCGCGTCGCCTCGCGCCACTGCCTTCACACGGCGCGTAGGCGCGAACTGGCGCGGCGCGACCTGCGATAAAACGCGCCGTGAGAAGCCGGCATTACATGCAATGGCGAATTTTCCAAACGTACCTACCGTTTTTACATTAAGGGCAAATAAAAAGTCGATGTCCTGCTAACAAGTACGTTAAAAGGTAACTATTACTATATTATTATAAATAAACATTTTACATATCGCTAGCTCGTCCACCACTGGTTACTACAGTGCTGACCCAGCAAGAAGGGCAACATTTGTTTTCGACAAATCTTCGCAGACCCCAACCGCCCTTCAGACACTAACCAGGCACGTATGTGTGTGTATATGTGTGTGTCCTATGTGTCGGCTTTGTTCTAACGTCAGACAAATACCAAAACTTTCAGTTCTCCGGATACAGTATTCAGTTTCCGGTTCAACTGTTTCTGTTAGAACCGTTTAAATTAGTTTACACAATCCTCTCTAGATGTCTCTTATTGTGTGCGATGAATAAGAATCAAATTTATGGGACAGGTTATTTTCAAGGATGCAAGAATATACATACGTTATGTTGTGTTTCAGAATTATCTTTCTGTTTTATCCTGTCAAGTATAATGTATTTGAATAGAAAAACGACTGTCGCATTCTTTCTGACTTTAGAATTTATGTATTTATAATTTCACAAACAATTCAACAAGGAAGATATAATGAACTTCGAATGAAACATTTTTACCGTTCTAAATGGACGATTTTCACTTATCTGGTCATTTTTTTAACACACTTTTAAACCTACATTATATCCAATACATTTATTGACCATTGGCAAACTAAACTGAATTGATTGACATTCTTCCTTAATTAACCCTTTAAAATATGTATTATCATTTGTAATTTTGTTGACGTATCAAATATATTTTGTATATCTCAACTGACTAAATAAATATTCAACTATTTACAGAAAATATAAAAATTATAAATATGATACCAAATAATCGCATCACTGATTAAATACGTGGGTTTATTTTTAAAAAAATTGTTACTTATTTATTTATTTATTATAAAAGAAGGTTACAACTTTATAAACTAATTCGTTCGTAATACAGTTTGTAAAGCACAATTAATATTATTTGTATCGATACTTAATGCTTAAAAAAACAAATTCGCAAACTCTTACACTTACTGACGAAAAAATTCATGTCTGAAATTTTAAAAATCTAAGAACTGTAGAAACAGGTATTCAATTGGAAATTTATATTCTTTAGTATTTTATATTATATACCGTAAATTGTTAATTAATATTATATGATAAATAAAATATATATATTTTTAAATCGATTTGTGATCATCAATTACGCTTGAACACGTTTATTAAAAAATATTTTCCATGAAAATGTACGTTGATTTACATTCAAAACATTTTCACACAATTCACTGAACGTATTCTTTTAAAGTAAACGTATAATTAAGTTCACAATTAAACTGTAATTATCATGATAAATCTGATATATATGAATTAACACGCGTATTTCATGAAATTACTTTTTTTTAATAATTTATTACACTGTGTAGTCTGAAACAATCCATATAAAAAGAAATTCTAGATCATCTGCGGTCAAAATCCTCGGACACGTCGATTTTGTTCTTAAACGGGCAACTTGTTTGATAATATAGTCTATTTTCAGCCCCACCCCTTTCTAGAATGACGTTATCGACTTTTTTTAATAGCATCCCTCCAATTTTGCATATTTGGATAGACGATCAAATTCTGATTTCAGCAATATGTCTCCATTTGACATTTGCATTGACAGTTCCCGGGACATTCATTGTTCAAAGTAAACAAAAATTCGATATAGTACCTAGCTGAGAAATGTGCAGCGGTTTATTTGGAAAAAAAAATTAATAACGGGTGCACGGACTGCCAAATAAATAGGAAATCAGTTCATAAAACAAAAACAAAAAATCAAACTAAATGAGTTCAAATTGAGTTCCGTCTACTTCTTGATCACTTTTAACAATAAATATCTCGGGAACTATCAGTGCAAATATCAGAAATTGATCATATACACAAATCGATAAACATATTGGGGATGTTCCATTAAAAAAAGACGATGACGTCGTTCCGAAAAAGGGTGGCGATAAAAAAAAACTATCAAAAAAGATGTACGTTTAAAAAATTAAATCGATGTGTCCGAGTATTTGGGCCGCAGATGTTCTGGGATTTTTTATATAGATTGTTCCACACTAAACACGCACTGTATATAATAAGCATAGACGAAGAGTATAAAAACTGTAATATTTTATTGATTCTATCGCAAAAGAATAGAATAATACAGAGAAAACAACTATTATGCAATATAGCCCATGAGTGCAGGTTGGGTGTCTGAATTCGGAATTAATTAGGGGAAAGCTGGAAATGTTTTCAATCTCTTTAGTTTAGGTCTGGAATGAACATACTAAGTTTTCCCCCTCCTGCTAGTTGAGGTTTAACCGCTGCGTACAGATTTTTAGTCAGAAATACGTGTTTTAATTAACATTATATGCTATTAAAATTTTTTTGAAACAAGCAATGTTTTCCGTACTATTGTCCACAGTTTTTGTCTCAAACAGTTTTTGATAAAACTTGTCGTTAAGTCAGAAATTAAATGTCTTAAGCTGGCTTGGTATTAGCCTCGTATAAACAGTTTTTCAAGCCAAGCCATGGCGTGAATAGAGCGCCTGCCTATTTTTCAAGCCAGTGGACTCCGCCTGCGTGCCCCACAGCCCCCGCGCCAGCGGTGCGGATACGTGTAGATGCATAGTTTATATTGATGAAAATATCCACAGTTGAAATTACGTAAAACTTTTGAAATTTTGCATATGAACGCGAAAGTTGACGATTGCAACGAGTGTGGAGTTTGTCACACGAGTCGCAAGCGCCAAATTTTTGTCTTACAGTCCTAGTAACACAATGGTATACCATTAAACTTACACTTTTACCAGTTTTCAGACTTATAAACGGAGTTTATAATAGAAGAAACATAGTATATAACGCCACAAAATTAACGATATCTCAATGGGAAGGTACCATCTATTTTAAAGCCCTTGATCATGCTAAAATAATCTTTAAATGAAAGCTTTAATCAGAAAATTGAACAAGAACCTGTTATGTAAAATTATTCTCGAACATTAATGTTACATTTGACTAGACTCTAGAGACTTTCCGAACATGGATACTGTTATTATTTTCTAGACATATCATGCGAGAGAAATAATGCTTATCGATAATATGAAAGCCGCTCAGGGAGTTGCTATCAGGATATCAGTTTCATGTGAGAGCATTTTACTTAAATTTAATATCCTGAATGTTTTAAGGTTTGCACATAACCTCTGAAGTCTAATATGATAGGTACCAAATTTCCAGAACTTCTGCCGAGTTTAATGAAAATCGAATCGCATTTTTTATATAAATATTTTTGGAGATATCTGTGGAACAAAACCCAGTTGTTTAAATTTAATGATAAATTTATTTTTTTCTTGCGGAAAGTACCCACCTCATTCAAAATCGTGCATTTACCAGCGCGGTTATGTGCGGCACAGTTTTACTAAGCATGGTCAATTCCGACCGAAAAACATACGTTCAAAACTATCTTTTGAACGCACATCAAGAACGGATTTAGGTGGGAGGGAGCGCGCCCTCCATCAACTAAAAAAAACAAACATTAAGTTCTTAAATCGGCCCTTTTCATGGCCATGATGTGTAAAATCTAAGGGCGTCACCTTCCCCGCCGCGGTGCACATCGGGTAACGCTAGTGTCACCGGTGTCAAGTATATCTAAGCCTCTTGCTTTTTTAACTTCCCGCTAAGAAAATTGAAAATTTTCAAAAATAGGGAAGTTATTGATTTCACCCCGATTTTCGAAAATCGAGTTTTCATCAGATCTCGACGTTTTGTGATCCTAGGAAGTTATTCTGACTATTTTTGCGATGATATCAGTATGTCTCTCTCTCTCTCTCTCTCTCTCTCTCTTTCTGTGTGTGTGTGTGTGTGTGTATGTAAACCTCTCATAACTTTTGAACGGCTTGACCTATCAAATCGTGATTTGCGGCATTAGAAAGGGTTTCACTGAACTTAGATTTCCTGAAAATTTGAACAGATTCGGCCCAATAAATTTTGAGAAATTCCAAAAAAACCGGAAAAAAAAGTTGTTAAAACGATGTTTTTTTCAAAATAACATCTAGAATATTATACCGATTGATTTCATAATCTAATCAGCTTTTCTCCTCAGAAAACTGCGTCGAATGCCGCTAAGCGGATCAAAATCGGTTAATCCGTTCGAGAGATATCGTAGTCAACAGATTTCGAAAAAGGTGTTTTTTCAAAATAACTTCGAGATTGCTCAACCAATCGATTTTGTACCTCTTACAATATTTTTAGAGCTTAAAAAACTGCGTCGAATGCCGTTTTAAAGATCAAAATCGAACAACGGGTTCAAAAGTTATAGCTTTTCAAAAATTAAAATAGTGTTGTAATCAGCAATTTTCAGATTTTTGAGCTCTTCGAGCTCAAAAATCTACTTTTGTGTTTATTATCAAGTGCTTCGAACTCAAAGTGCTTGAAAATAGCGGACAGTTCCATGGATGGCCTGCAGGGTTAACCGATTTACAGATTTTTTAAGTTATAGGCTAGTTCTGATAATTTTCTCACCCCCCCAAGAATAAATTCCTGGATCCAGTCTTGACGCACATGTGGCAAAAAAATAGCATTCTCTAGCAATATTATTATGAAAGTGGGGTGATCGAGTTTGAAACGCCCCTTAAAAAAGCTCGTGCGATACATTCTGTTTTAAAGTAATACACTTAACAACTACCTATATTTTATCGATCGGCACATGTAAATTGGTACGGAAGAATATACAGTCGACGCCTAATAGCTTTTTACACAAACACAGGTTGTATTTCAGGGTAAATAGATGTGCAACGCTCAGTTCTATTTTTTAACGGAAAGTAAGTACATATTCTGTTAACAAAAAATTGAAATAGAAAAACTAGTAGACCGAGAATAATTCAGGAAATAGTTCAATCTTATATTCATATAAATCTTCTAGCCTTTAAATATTTTTTTGGGTTCTGTACTGGAACCCTATTACTAAGCCAACGCCGTCTGTCCGTCCGTCTGTCTGTCCTACCTTTAAAAACCTGTATCTTTTGAACTGTAACAGATAGCCGGTTGAAACTTTCACAGAATATTTGTTATTATGGCGGAAATCCTAACAAATAATTAAAAAACAAAAAGTGTAAATTAAGGGGAGTCCCATACAAAAAAAAAAAAAAAAAAAAAACGGAAAAACCTTTAAAAGGCTGTAACAGGTAGCCGGTTGAAATTTTCATAGAATATGTGTTATTATGGCGGATATCCTAAGTAATAAAAAAAACAAAACGTAAAAATTAAGGGGGGTCCCTATAGAAAAAATGAAAAATTAGTCGTACAGGTGTACTTACTATTATCTATAATCTCAAATATACCGTGTTTGCGGTGTACGGTACACGGTAGAGTAGTGGAACGGCGCGGCGTTCGCATCACGCATGCCGCCACGAAGAGCCAACTGACGATATGAACGTGATTGTTTTTGTTTTTTTTATAATGTAGACATTTTGGAATTTTTCACTTTATTTTTTATCTCGTTTTTTATTCAGCAAATATTCTGTTAAAATATTTTTTTTACTTTAAAACTATACCTACTTTAATTAAATTTGATAGGGAAAAAAATCAAAATAAAATATAAGTAAAAAACTTTTTAAAAACAAATTTGTTAATTTTGTACCCCTATCTAACTCCTTAATTTTATTATTGTACGGAACCCTCGATGCGCGAGTTCGACTGGCACTTGACCGGTCTTAATAAATTAATACCAGCGCCATTTTACAATCATAAATGATAAATCAAACGGCTAATCGAACTATCGGATAGAATTATAACGTTGGCATATGAAAAAGCGCGCATGAGCCAATACACATACACAAATACCAACAAATAAACACAAATTTTAACATAACGACGTCACAAACATTCCTGGCGCGTTTTGAAGTCACGTGATATTTTTTACATTTTTATACATTTTAATTAATTTTTAGTAATTTATCTATGGCTTTAAAAAAATTTTTCTTTTCGTTTTTCAATATTATTTATGTTAAATTGATAGAAATAATTAAAAAATTAATAATTTTTTTTAAATTTAAATACCTAATTGCATAATAGAAAAAAAAATATGTTCAACCCTGTATATAACACAATAAAAATATAGGTACCTACGGCAGATCGAGTTTAAAAAAAGAGCAACTATAAAAATTTATGGGCATTGTTCAAATTAATGGACAGTTACTAAGTTTATGGCAAAAGCAGGTTGTTCAAACGCTGATCGTTGGCCATTGCGAAACAATATGGTGGAAACTGATAATCAGCCAGCATTCATAGCAGGCACCTCAAATACCTTTGAAAGAATTTTTTTCGTATTTCGAACGGACTGAAATACATGATTTATAAATAAAAATCTGTCGCTTAATCTTTATTCAGAGTTGACGTCACGTGTCATTCTAACAGTCTGTATTTCCTTATGCTATAATTTTCGAATGAATAATTAAATAGAATATTTACATAATAAAAAATATTTATTAATGTGGGCATCAGAGAAAATCGTTAAAAGAATTCACGAGAAATATAATTTTAACATCGGATCTAACTAGTTTTGTTACAATATTAATATTTAAAGTTAAAACGAAGAAATAAATAATAATCATTTTGCTATATCCACTATAAAATAGCTACTTTACATGCGTATATGTTTGCATGGACATAGGCAGGTGTGTTGAAAGTGTTTTCAAAACACACTAGTGTGGTAAGTAAACAGTTTCCATAGTGATTTATGTTTATTCGCTCTGATCCGCCCGCTATTGCCTACTCACGACCTGCTACAAATGTGAAGTTGGCGACGCCAATGAACTGTCAAAAAAGGCAAAAAATACCATAATATACAGGGTGACAATTTGAAAAGTTGCAATGCCTATATCTCAGAAACAAACTAATATTTTTAAAAATCCTCTAAGCCGTTTCAAGACTACTCAGGGGGAACCAAATTTATGTACTAACTGAACTACCCCGTCCTTCCTTCTAACCACCAGCCACCCCAACTTTAAAAATTAAAATGACAACCCCCCACTTGTGATAGCTCTTTTTAAAGCTCTTGCAATAAGCTCTACGACGGTACCAACAAACGTTACGTTTCAACAAACAGTTATCGATTTATTACACAATAAGTGAATATTTTATAATAAATTTTAATTTTATAATTTTAGTTTATTAAATGTTCGAAATGACCTCTATTATTTTCCAGACAATAATACAGCCTGTTTTCAAATTCCTCACGAACCCTAGCGAAAGTGTCACGTGGTATATTCCTACATTCTTCAAAAATAAACCATAAACTTTAAAAAATGTCAGTGCTATTTGTTTATTCACCCAGCCGTCATTAAGGTTCACCACCATGGTTATAGGGTCGAAAGATGGAAGACAGTTTGATGTTCATAATCTTTTTTATTTGATAAATCGATAATTGTTCGATGAAACGTAACGTTTGTTGGTACCTGCGTAGAGCTTATTGCAAAAGCTTTAAAAAGAGCTATCACAAGTGGGGGGGGGGTTGTCTTTTAAATTTTTTAAGTTTGGGTGGCTGGTGGTTAGAGGGAAGGGCGGGGTAGTTCAGTTGTACATAAATTTGGTTCTCCCTGAGTATTCTAGAAACGTTTTAGAGGATTTTTAAAAATATTAATTTGTTTCTGAGATATAGGCATTGCAACTTTTCAAATTGCCACCCTGTATACTTCGTGCGTAATGATATTATGACTCATGTGACTGTTAAAACTCGGTATCGCTCGTTTTTACATAGGTACTGTCGGCGTCGCTACTCGTCAGTAATATGCTTTATTACGCATTACTAATATTTTTAAATATAGGTACCTACCTACCTGTTTATAATTTATTTTTAATAATTATTTTTTTTATTTATTGTAAATTATAGACGCGTCGACAACTTAGGTCATTAGCGTCTTGTTTACATCAAATAACAACTCACTTAAAACTAAATGACATCACAAAACATCCATGAGCGGAGGCGGGATTCGAACCCACGACAGTGTGATCCAAAGGCCGCTACGCTAACCGTTACACCACTCTGTCCTCTTTTTAATAATTAGTAGAGCTATGAAATATTAGTAGTAGATGGTAAAACCGTAAAAGTAATACTAAATGTGAATTTTCTCGAAAACAAACGTATTTTTAGATTTTCCAATTAAGATAATAATTGCTACAGGATTTTACAACAGAAAATAAAATGAGTCCTGAAAAACATATACATAGATAGCTATTTCGTTAACATATTATACACTAGCCGTTACCCGTGGCTTCGCCTACGTATTTTACGATTTAGAATTTATTATCCCCCGCGCGAGAAATTCTTTTCCTGCGAAGCGAAGCTATAGACTGGTAGTGTTTATTCGTTCGAATTTTATAATACATAATTCACTCACTTCGCTCGTTCGCTCGTTTGCTTGAATATTATTAATATATTACACACTTGCCTCGCTCGTTCACTTTGCTCGTACGCTCGAATTTTATAAATACATTACTCACTCACTTCGCTCGTTCGCTCGAATATTAATAATACATTACTCACTCGCTTCGCTCGTTCACTTGACTATTATTAATATATAACTCACTCGCTCCGCTCGTTCGCTTGAATGTTATTAATACATTACTCACTCGCTTCGCTCGTTCGCTCGAATTTTATTAATAGATTACTCACTCGCTTCGCTCGTTCGCTCGAATATTAATAATACATTACTCACTCGCTTCGCTCGTTCGCTCGTATATTAATAATACATTACCCACTCGCTTTGCTCGTTCGCTCGAATTTTATTAATACATTATTGCTCATCTACGATACCTATATAAGGAACTCCTGTGCAAAATTTGTTATCCCCCCGCGAGAACCTTCCCTCCTAATTTGTTATCCCACCGCGAGAATCCCCCCTAACTTGTTATCCCGCCGCGAGAAACTTACCCCCTAATTTGTTACCCCCCCGTGAGAATTTCCCCCCCTAATTTTTTATCCCAGCGTGAGAATCTCCCCCCTAATTTTTTATCCCTTCGCGAGAATCTCCCCCCTAATTTGTTATCCCCCCCCGAGAGAATCTCCCCCCCCAAATTTGTCATCACCCCGCGAGAATCTCCCCCCTAATTTGTTATCCCCCCGCAAAAATCTTCCCCCCTAATTTATTATCCCCCCGCGAGAATCTTCCCCCCTAATTTGTTATCCCCCCTTGAGATTCTCCCCCTCGCGTAGCTTTCTATTAGTGAAAGAATTTTTAGAATCGGTTTAGTAGTTCCAGAGATAAAACAAAAACAAATCTATCCCACGGGAACCGTACATTTTTCCGGGATAAAAATTAGCCTATAACATTCTCTGACCCCTAAACTACCACTATGCAAAAAATCATGTCGATCCCTTGCTCAATGAAAAACAAAAATAAAACTATCCCACGGGAACCGTACATTTTTCCGGGATAAAAAGTAGCCTATGTGCTATTCCAGACTATAATCTATCTCTGTACCAAATTTCATCCAGATGCGTTCAGCCTTTCTGGCGTGATTGAGTAACAAACATCCATACATCCATCCATCCATCCATCCATCCAAACTTTCACATTTATAATATTAGTTAGATTAGATTAGATTTTATGACAAACTGCATATTTTTCAGACATCAGTTTATGTTATTTAAAATAAAGATTTTATGCCGTCTTAAAAAATAAAATATAAATAAATCAAGAAAATAGACACCAGCAAAAATATTTTATTCAATGCCAATATAAGATATAAGTTCATAAAATTTCTTCTATGAGCATCTATTTCCTGTTTTTTATAGTTAAATCCCTGAACAGTAATCTAAAAACAGGCATACAGAAAGTAATCATCGACTTTATGAACTCGTAAATATGTATCTCTTGATCAGGGCTTACAAAAATAAGTAAGAGAAAAGAGACCGACTCATGATAATTTTTAATTAAGGAGTTTCATAAATTGTTGAATTCTTTCTTCACTTCGAATTTGCACTAATACATTGGAAATCACAAAAACTATGTTTTTAATTTTGTTATTTCTCAAAAGGCCCATAATGTGGTTAAGTGGATCCTATTTTTTATTAATTCTTTACCGCAGAATTTTTTTTAAAGTAATACATTAATTTCTATCGTTTTTTGGCGTCGAATAGTTTCACCACATATCGTAACAATAAAAGTATCAAAAATACACTACTTGAACTTTACCTTATAAACCGCAAAAGGAACAAATAAATTTGAGTTATTTTTCGTGTGGGTACTATTAACGTATTAAAAATAATATCTGGGTGGCCGAGCTTTGCTCGGATGAGTTCAATAAAAACAGTACTTAATATGCTGTGAGATATTATTTTCTCAGAATATTATTCCGAAACGAATTTATTTCTGTAACATAATTTAAAATAATTGTTTCTGATATTTTAACTACCTATGTGTATTTTTAAGCGTAAAAACTAAGTATCAACTTGAATCAAGCATTTTTTCCTGTAAACATTATTTAGGTCGCCATTTTCAAATCTACCGCCGTTATGGTTTTGTTGACTGAAGAACTCGCAAAAACCGATTTTCATAGATTGAATATCTTGTAAAAATGTTCGAATCAGATGAAATTTTGCTCGCCCGTTACCATTTTAACAATCCAATTTTAAGCATTAATACCAAATATCAACTTTATCGAAGTATTTTTTCTTTGTGATGTCATCTTAACAACTTCCAGTAAATTTCAAATACTTTTTTTTGCATAGGTACCTACTGAAAAACTCACAAAAATCGATTCTTTTAATAACAAACGTCAGACTAACCTGCGCAAAACTTTTTTTGCATGTATCTTCACCATAGTTTTTAAAAATCGATGTGTTTTGATACACATGCCTGCGGCGCTAGAAGTGCGGCCCTTCGGGCCGCCGTTTTGTCATTATTTACATATTGTGCAAGACACTTCTTATATTAGTGTTCATTTAAAATTTTAACACTTGTGATATATTATATAAAATCTATGTAGAAATAAACTTCGAATCAATCTGACTTTAATTGAGCGAGTTATAATAAATAAAAAACACCTTTTTTTAATTGCTCCCCTCTGGAACCAAAATTCCTACCTAGATCGTTAGTCGTTTTGGAGAAAAAAAGGTCTAGGTAAGATTATACGTCATACTACATTTAACGTACCTACTTACCTATACATATTTTATATAAGTAATATAAAAATAACATACCTATTTATTTAAATATTAGCTAAAACTACTTACATAATTATGTTTAGATTTTATTGTTTTTATTTTTTTACTTTTTAAATAATTACTGATTATTTTAATAAGTTAAAGATTGACTGTCAGAGTAATTTTGACATAAATAATGAAAATAGTTTGTTTTTTCCAAAGCCTACTCACAATACGACACTGTTTTATGACGTTAAAAAACTGTTTTTTAAAATGATAAAATCGATAAGAAAACGAATTTTTCCAGGGATGAGACCTAGCTAGATCGATTTTTTGCCCCCCGAAACCCCTTTTCGGTAAATTTGATCAAAATCGTTAGAGCCGTTTTCGAGAAAATATTTATATAGGTACATAGAAACATATATACAAGATTTACTCGTTTAATAATATAGGGATTTTTTACAATATTTTTTACAATATTATACTTTAACCAACTCAAATATCCGTTCTCCGCCTAGGTGTATCCCTCCCCCAAACTCCCGCTCAGTTTGAGAATAACCAATCCAATCTATGGAAAAACGCTACATAACATAAAAATATTAATCCAAATCAGCATAGGTGCATAGTCACAGAATCTTTTATTTATACAGAACGATTCTTTTAAACAAAAAAGTCAAATATCTCGGAAACGATAGATTTAATTTCTAAAAACCTCAATGCCTATCCAATTTAGCTCATATTTACCTTATAATACTTTTTTGTTCACTATTAAATACTGTACCGTATTCTGATATAAAAATTCACTGTTACAAATAAAAAATTGAACTGACCTTCGCCTGGCTTTGGCAGCACCTACTATGTTAAATCTGATATGTTTCCCCCTTAACATTCGATAACTTTTGTATAGGGTCTAATACCGTTTACGAGATATTTGACTTTTTTAATGGACCGCCCTGTATAAATAACAGTTTCTGTGACTACATATCTATTGCATGTTTTTTTACATGGACCACCTGTATATCAGGACTGCGAGGCAATATAAACAAAAATGATGTAAATGACAAATGTCTAAAAATTAAAAATTCCCCTCTAAACAATCAATTTGGTAAAACGCATTTAAAATAAGGCTAGGGTTTTATTTTATATCAATAAACAAAATAATATTTAGTTTTTGATCATAATCTACTCGAAGTAGAAGTAAAAAAATCAAATTTAATTTTCATTCAAATTTTTTGTAATATACTGCATACACAATATTATTACATTCAAGAATATCTATTTATAAAGATTAAAAATAAATTGTGTATAAAAAATCAATATTCCGTAAATTGCTTCTAAATCGGTCACCCCTACTGTGTACCAATAACTTGTATCTCCCCTAAGGGAAGACAACAAAATATATTGTCACAGAGATATAAGCAAAAATCTATTCCAATCTAGAAGAAAACAGCACTGAATGAAAGAACAAAACAACAACAATATTTGTTATTTATGAAGGAAACTTCAACGTTTTGTGATAGCCATTTCTCATAGAAAATGTTCATTTTTAAATGAGGAATGATAAATGCTTCCACTATAAAATGCAAAATTGAATTGCAATAAAATATGACGATTTTACTGAACTGTTCATAACCGAAAATTGTCGAAAAATAGGTAGATTATGTGACCAACATAAATCATGTTTTACGATTCTTTCCGTTATTAAAATTCCCACCTTTTGGACAAATTTTACAAAAATAATAAGCATATCTACATTCGTAATTTATTATTAAAATGAAAAAATTAATTTTCTGTAATCAGTCGATCATCTTTTTTAATTAACATTCATTTTTCTGCTTCATAGAAAAAAATAATAATAACAAAAATTAGAATAGTATATATTGTGTAAAAACATATTTATGCGTCCAGCACGATATTTTCAGCACGAGAAACAGGCAAACGCGCACGAAGCTTGCCGAGTGCGTATCTGCGAGACGTATACGAGTGCTGAAAACATCGTGTATGTAGTACACCTGTTACACACTATACTTTATTCAACACATGCGTGGTTTTAGAGCTAGCACCGTAGATTCACTAACAGTAATACATTTCATTTTAAAAACATTGGTCTTGATACAATATTAAATATTTATTTCATTTCCATATAGTAACCATATTTCATTATAGCCACATATTTCTACTACTGTATTGCTAATGCCCGTATAAGTGGAAGTGTCACGGAGTAAGTGAGACAGCAAACGACAGCTTCTATCTCTTTTTCTACTACTCGACCCGTTGCGCGCAAGCGTCGCAATTTTAGTGGCATGCGCAGAAGACTCGAAGTAGTTGTCTGCACCGTAATTATTTCGTCCTCCTCGGGACCCCTACTAGCAATGTAGTAGTACAAAATTATTTAAAAAAAAACCCGACTGCGTAAAAATCGAACTTAAAAGATGGAAACAAGATCAAAAGATAACATGCAGTCGGAGGCATCATTTAATCTTGTTTCCATCTTTTAAGTTCAATTTTTACGCAGTCGGGTTTTTTTTAAATAATTTTTTATTTACGACTTTTAATTTTGTTTTATAAAATTTGATTTTGAAAGACCTATTCACTGATATGCCACTCAATATGGTACGCAATTTTTTTTTTCTACGGCCATTTTTTATTTTACGGTCGCCATTTTGGTTTTATAACCTATAACCATCACACGGTTTAGACGAATCGAATGACACCTCATTTATTAAAATCCATCGAGCCGTTTGGATACCCACTCCAGATACGTGCAAAAAACAATACCCTGTCTTTGCTGTCGCCCAGTCGGGTAAAAATATGTGATTATAGCGTCGGAAAGAGTTACATAATGGTTCAATGTAAGGAGTTTTTCCAGTGTTTTTTTTTCATTACAGCATCGAAAAGCGTTTCATAATGGATCATGACTTCACCAGTCGATAAACGATCAATTAAGATCCGCTAAAAGCGTGCATGTGTTAAATAAATAGACATATATGTATTTCATTCTTCAAATTTATTTAAATATTTATAGTACCTCCCTACGCGTTGTAATTTATGCGTTTATCCGAGTTAATGACCAAAGCATTGTAAGAGTACATACATTTAGAGAAAATCAAATCCTAACGGAAACCTGCGCACAAAAACTGGTGTGAGAAGTAGTCAGTGGCGTACGCAAAATAGATTAATAAGACAAAGGAAATAAAATGTTAATGAACATGCATCACTAATAATGCACTTCAAAAACAATTCAATACTAGATTTTTAACAGCATGTAGGTAATATAACCTAACTGAATGATAATTTGACAAGTAAATAAAAAGAAGTTCACTGTGACCGACGCCACTGACATGTACACCGCACCCCTTCAAAAATAGAATAGACCAATCCGAACCAAATCTGGTTTCTGCGCATGAGACGGTTAAGTTTTCTCTAAATGTATCTACTATAATACGAGTATAATCACGTTAGTCGCAATTTTACTAAATGCATTATTTTTTTACTATTTTATTTGATTATGTAAACAATTAGAAACATTTAATGGTTGTTGACACAAAAATTTGGCATCTCTAATGCAGTCAGAATTTACCGCGAAAAACACGAAGTTTCGCCTTGATTAAATAATGTGATTAGGAAACAGTATTGTGATGTTGGCAATAAAAACAGAGCCATTTAAATAAATAAAAAAAAACGTGACTTGTAAAGAAAGAACAAAGAAAGTTTTAAAGGCACAAGAGAAACCGATTTGGTGATAAATTTAGTTTTCCGAGTGATGTATTTACTAAGTTGTCGTAGATTATAAATCTATTCTAAAGCAACAGAAAGCGGCATCTTGTAGGGGAAGACAAAAAACAATTAATGGGTTACATATAACGATAGAAACAATAGGATAGACTTGTTTGTTCAGGCCAATAATATATCTGCCAGCTGAACTTTGCTATCGAGAACTATATATTATTACAAACCGTTTGTTTAGCTGATGTACAGTTTAAACTGCCGACTCTATAATACAGGTCGAGCAACATACTCATCAATGAGTCTATATAAATGACTTTTTTTAACGAACATGCCCCGAATATCACGGCCTACTTCTACAGCCCATCTAATCTAATCTAATCTAATCTAATCTATCTAACTATAATATTATAAATGTGAAAGTTTGGATGGATGTATGGATGGATGTTTGTTACTCAATCACGTCGGAACGGCTGAACGGATCTGGATGAAATTAGGCACAGAGATAGATTATAGTCTGGAATAGCACATAGGCTACTTTTTATCCCGGAAAAATGTACGGTTCCCGTGGGATAGTTTTGTTTTTGTTTTTCACTGACCAAGGGATCGACATGATTTTATGCATAGTGGTAGTTTAGGGGTCAGAGAATATTATAGGCTAATTTTTATCCCAGAAAAATGTACGGTTCCCGTGGGATAGATTTGTTTATGTTTTATCTCTGTTACTACTAAACCGATTCTAAAAATTCTTTCACTAATAGAAAGTTACGCAGGGGGGGAGATTCTCGCGGTGGGATAACAAATTAGGGGTGAAGATTCTTGCGGGGGTACAACAAATTAGGGGTGTAGATTCTCGCGGAGGGATAACAAATTAGGGGGGGAGATTCTCCCGGAGTGATAACAAATTAGGGGGGAAGATTCTCGCGGGGGGATAACAAATTGGGGGGGAAGATTCTCGCGGGGGGATAACAAATTAGGGGGAAGCTTCTCGCGGGGGGATAACAAATTAGGGGGAAGATTCTCGCGGGGAGATAACAAATTAGGGGGAAGATTCTCGCGGGGGGATAACAAATTAGGGGGGAAGAATCTCGCGGGGGGATAACAAATTAGGGGGGAAGATTCTCGCGGGGGAATAACAAATTAGAGGGAAGTTTCTCGCGGGGGGATAACAAATTAGGGGGAAAGATTCTCGCGGGGGGATAACAAATTAGGGGGGGGAGATTCTCGCGGGGGGATAACAAATTAGGAGGAAGATTCTCGCGGGGGGATAACAAATTAGTGGGGAAGATTCTCGCGGGGCGATAACAAATTAGGGGGGGAGATTCTCGCGGGGGGATAACAAATTAGGGGAGAAGATTCTCGCGGTAGGATAACAAATTTTGCACAGGAGTTCCTTATATAGGTATCGTAGGTGAGCAATAATGTATAAATAAAATTCGAGCGAACGAGCGAAGCGAGTGGTAATGTATTATTAATATTCGAGCGAAGCGAGTGAGTAATATATTAATAATATTCAAGCGAACGAGCGAAGCGAGTGAGTAATGTATTAATAACATTCGAGGGAACGAGCGAAGCAAGTGAGTAATATATTAATAATATTCAAGCGAACGAGCGAAGCGAGTGAGTAATGTATTATTAATATTCGAGCGAACGAGCGAAGCGAATGATGAATGTATTAATAAAATTCGAGCGAACGAGCGAAGCGAGTGTGTAATGTATTAATAATATTCAAGCGAACGAGCGAGGCGAGTGAGTAATATATTAATAATATTAAAGCGAACGGGTGAGTAATGTGTTAATAAAATCCGAGCGAACGAGCGAAGCGAGTGAGTTATGTATTGTAAAATTCGAGCGAATAAACACTACCGCCCGGCTTCGTTTTGCAGGAGAAGAATTTCTCGCGGGGGGGATAATAAATTATAAATCGTAAAATACGTGGGCGAAGCCACGGGTAACGGCTAGTATTTAATACATGTAACTTATTGATAGTTGATTGATAGCAACGGTGACATCATTGTTAGGCGGCCTTGTTATAAAGATTATAAAGCCAACGCGGCGGGGGTTGTGACGTAAGCAGGTACTATTACTTTTTAAAATTTTATATCTCCGGAAATAAAAGTTATTGTGATGGAATAAACGTCATTGTATTTGTGGCAATGATTTCTAATAGGAAACAGCCATATATATTTTTTCATTTTTACAGCCTCATTGTAAATACATCTTTAGCTTATTTTTTACTCAAATTACTGTGTTGATGTTAGAAGATTATTGTTTGTGTTCAATAAATTTTATACGGTTGTATGAACCCAAATTACGATTATAGCTCGTCTGTTTGAAATTTTTCATTCGAAGTCAGAATAATCGAATATTTAAATAAACATATAAATTCTTAGGAAATGATAAAATCAACCGATTTTTAACCCCTTTTATCCACAACAATATTATTCACATAATAATATTAGAGGTGAATAATACATCAGATACCCAAGCTGCCATGATTTGTAAGCTATATCTAAGAAAAAATCAAATGACCACTGTCAGGACTTAAAAATGGAAACTCACTTAGCCGGAAACTGGGAGTTTCGAGTTCAAGTCCCAACAGTGGTCATTTGATTTTTTCTTAGATATATAGCTTACGAATCATGGCAGCTTGGCTGTCTGATATTTTATTCATCTATAATTGTTATGTGAATAATTTTGTTGTGGATATAAGGGGTTAAAAATCTTTTGATTTTATCATTTCCTAATATTACTTTCCACAGAAACTCAAACCTTTGTTTGTTTATATAAATTCTTACAATTTTTAGTTTACTTTCAATTTCAACTTTAATATGTACAAAGGACTTTATAACTGGGAGGTCTTTAATTTAAAACACCCTTTTTGGTAGTTAAATTACGTCCTTAATTTTAAAGATAAGTAGGAAGCGATACACAATAGGAAAATTGTCATTTTATCAAACAGATTCTTGTGAGTCATCAGTTGGAAAAGCTCGTTCCCTGAATACTAAATAGATGCCTTGCTTTAGCATGAACCTAATAGTTGCATCTTTTAGGTACTAACAAAATTATTAAGTGAAATAAATATTGCTTGCTGGATACTAATTATTCTCTTAATATGTGTCTGAGTCGCAACTGTCTTCTTCTGACTAGAAACGTACGTTCTGAATTGAATTTTCCGTCGCATTGGCAGGACAACTGTCAAATTTCATTCATTCTACTGACATAACCTCGTTCTTTTAAACACGTTGTCGTCGTTAATAATTAAAGCAATTTGTTATGGGGTGGTGTTTTGTATCTGACTGCATTCATAATGAAAATTACGACTGCAAAAAGTTTACATTTCCGACTGAAGAAAGAGCTAAAATAATACCTAGATATCCAATACCTAATTGGTGAAAACATTTCTTTTTTTATACTTTTAGCGTACCTTCGCTTGATCTAGCGTAACTTAGACGACTTCAAAACATTTTTCCAACTCCAAATGGAAAGAACAAACGCAATTTCTAATAATTATAATTGCTTAAATTATACCTCGACAAACGTCAACGAGGAAGTTCGGTTAGAATTAAACGTCACTGGCTGAATCAGTGAATCGAGTTAGGACATTCGTTATTTATAAATCGTGAATTTCAAATAAAAAATTATTTCCCACGAAATAATAAAGTTTTGTAGCAAATAATGATTTACTAATTATTTTTATGAAACAGTCATTGTTTTGGTAAGAAATGTGTTTTAAGAGAATAGTAACGAATATTCTGTTAAACCCCATACATTTTTGAACGCCAATCGACTCCATTTTAAGTTTCGCGGTCAAATTACTTCTGTAGTCAATTCAAACAATAGTTCTTAACACGGTCACTCGGAGCAACAAGTTGACTGTTATACATACAGAAAAAAATTATATACCTAGCAGTCAACGTACGTTGCCGAGTGGCCGTGTTATTATTAAATTGTAAATTATTCAGAGATTTACATTTTTTCTGAAAATATTTTAATACTAACTTATAATCGAATATTAAAGATTACTAAGTAATTGGATGATTTTTTAAATCTCCAATATATATCTATAGTAGAGTAATGAAGTATATTGTTGACGACTAGTGACAGTATGTAAAAACGAGCACCAGCAAATTTTAAAAGTCACACGAGTCATAATATCATTACGCACGAGATATATAATATGGTATTTTTTGCCGTACCCACTATAAAATAGCTACTTTTCACTTCATTTTCGGTACTTAAAAAAAATAACAGTTGATTTGCATCGCCAACGATCACTTCTAAAGTAGATCGAGACGCGAAAGTAGCTGTCAGTATATAGGTAATAGCGGGCGGATTGGGGCGAATAAACATAAATCACTTGGGAATGGTTTGCTTTCCCACACTAATGTGGGAAAGATACGTTTCTGCACACCAGCCTGTCAAAAGTCACTTTACATGTATGCATACATGCATGTAAAGCAGTTTTATAGTGGGTATGGCAAAAAATATATTTCTAAGAGTTTTCAACTTTTTAAACTTCAGGCACTTAGAAACAAAGTATTCAACTTGAATTAAGTTTTCTCAAATGCCTTTTTAAAAATGGCCGACGACGTATGACGTCCGAATAGGTAGTCGATATTCTCTAAAAGTAAATTGGTTAGGTACAAATCATAGAAGGAGACAAACGTAGGCCTTGTTTAATAAAATTGAAACGTCACATTACGTAGCGGTCCGAATATAACCAAGAATCTACGATTGTAGTGATTTTGTCTTTCTCCGTTGCAAATCAGCTTAGGTACCTGTTTGTTACGAGGACAGTAAACTATACGTGCTAAAATTTCCAAATTAATTTCGTGAATAGTGACGTCACATCAATGAAAGCGACGATTTATGTCATGTGAATTATGCAGAATTTTATATTCAATTTTTCCCCACTTTTACTTGAATATCAAGAACCTTTCTACTAGATACTATATTATTATACGACACCAAATGTGACAATATTTTAAAAATCATGCAAAGTCCTCATTTCGCATTAACATTATTACAGGGTATCTTGTACGTATCAGGCGTTACAGATTTATAATTATTGAATTAATATCCGTCATATTATGCCATGTATTCGTAATTAAATATTCTTACGTTAAAATAAAGCTTTGTAATAACAACTACAAGAACTTTACACGATGCAGTCGGTAGGTAGGTAGGTAAGTATTAAACTTTATAGTTATTATATACAATTTAGAAAATATGAGATTTTGATCTTTTATCTTCTATACCAGGGATGGCGAACCTATGGCACGACATTGATTGGTATACAATCGAATCAGGTAATTAAAAATATGTTAGATGCTGTAGAAAAAAAATTTTCTACAGCATCTAACATATTTTTAATTATTATTGTAGCAAAACCCCAGATGATACGCCGCTGGCGACAATAGAAGCATCGAGAATAAGTAACAATGTGTAGCAAAACCCCAGATGTTACGCCACTGGCGACAATCGAAGCATCCAGAACAAGTAACAATGGTGAGGCGTGGCATTATATCGAAGACACAAGAATGTTCTAGAAAGCGCGCGAGCGTGGGGGGGGTCAAGCTGCTAGCTCTATATAAGTAGAGCAGTCACCGGAAAAAGGGGAAGAACAACAACGAGTGTCGCGAATTACTGTCGTGTTATAAACAACGGAAATAAATAAATACAGCATATAAATTATATAGTGTTATTACAGTGATATCACTTTGTTTGAGAATTACTGTTCGTGTATTATTGTATAAACAGTGTTGACTGTTATAAATTGAGATATAATTATTACAGTTTATTGTTACCCATGTTTGTGACATTTTTTAATTGTTGTAAATAAATAATTTATTCCACCCACGTAAGAAAACAGTTTTGTTACGTTATATTATGAGATCGACACGACAAGTAGACGAACGTTTCATGGCACTCAATGCATTATCGAAATAATTATTTTGAATAATTTTTTTGTCCACCAAATTTCTTGAAGTGCCTGTTGGCACATCATGGTCACATTAAACATTTGAAAAAAATTGACACGTAGATGTTTAAAGGTTCGCCATCCCTGCCCTATACTATTCATATGTGACGAGAGGACAGTGTGGTTCAGTGGTTAGCGTCGCAGACTCTTAATCAGACTGTCAAGCGTTGTTCGAATCCCGCCTCCGCTCATGGATGTTTTGTGATGTCATTAAGTTTTAAGCGAGTTGTTATGTAATGTAATCAAGACGCTAATGACCTAAGCTGTCGACGCGTCTATAATTTAAAATAAATGTAAAAACATATGTGATGAGTTTTAAACCGATCACCCGTACATTATTGTGAATGTGATATTATGTAGAAACAAACAAACAAACAACTGCTCGCGTGCTTTAGATTGCAGCACAAGTCTGAAACTGTCTTAAAATAATATTTACATTTTCAGCAAAACTGACACCGGAGTTACAGAGACGATGGGGTGAATCGAGTACAGAAAACTACCTACATTTGGATATCCCCTCTGCCAACTATCTACACTGCAACAGAACTCTAGAATTTCGTTTATGCAACAATCCGTCCTGTTTTGAAATGTAAATGACAACGATAATTGCAAGTATTCTCTTACAACAAAACAAAAAGGGTTTACTAAACTTTTCTCTTGATGGGTCGCTTTAAGGATTAAGATTTATTGAAGGAGATACATTTGAAAGTGAAATCTCAGTTTATTCAAATAGGTCAGAATAGAAGTAGAACATTTAGAATTAAGCTATAAATTGATCAAACGTTAAGTCCTATAACGAGGAATTATTCACCTTATTGTGGCAATATTTCAAACACTTTACCGTTACAACAAATTTAATTGAACAGGTTTTTTGCGTTAAGCACCTATAGCTTTTAAACAAAAAGAGACCTAGAAAATAATGTTGTATATTTTGTTTCCTATAAGCACATTTAAGTTTTATCCTAAATTAAAAAATAATATTCAAAAGTTTTGTCTTATAAAAAAATAGTCTCATATTTAAATATTTAATATCTAAGTTGCAGAAACCCATCAAACATTGTCAAGTTTTTTATGGACAAGTCTAGATAATATAAATACGTAGGAATTAATTTTGTCTATCCCAAAAGAGAATGATGTTGTTGTTTCTAAATGCTTTCAAATTAAAGTTTAAAAGACTATATGAATATGTAATTTATTTACAAAACAATTCTAATAAAACTAAAGGAGGATTCATAGCTCTAACAAAACCTCGTATATACCTGACTTTTACATATTCCTAAAAAATATGTTAAGGCCTAACTTCAAGGGTCTTATAAGTTCTCGTAAAGGGATGATTTTACATTTTTTTATAGCTTAATCTAACCGTAACACTAAATTTTTAAATGACATAAAATTTATAAGATCACGAAAATAATGTTCGCCTGTAAATCAGCAAAATGAATTGTGCCTATCCTTTTTAAAAAAATTTACAGAAATTTAAAACTATATCTAGATTTCTTAAAAAGATCACAATTAGTTTTGAAAATATTCATATTCTGGTGCATAAAAAACATTCTCTTCCGAATCTTAAATTTTAATCATTTAATGTAATTTAAAAGTCAGTTTGAAGTAAATATCATATTTTATGCGCAAATAAAAAATGATTTCAGTCATTCTTAGACCGCTCTTCCATCAGTAATGTCTGACGCTATTTCGAGATCTTCACATAGTTTACAAGCGAAACAAGTGATCGTCTGATTGTTAACAAGTTGTTCTTATTTTTTAGATACCATTGCGGCTGCGTCAAAATCGCCGAGAAAGCGAGACTAAAACAGAATATTGACTGAGGAATTTTTTTAACCAGTATAGAGCCTATTCGCATCAAGTGTCAAAAATGTTTTGTCTAAAAATCTATGATGATTTCAAATTTGATTGCCTATAACTTCTAAAGTTTTAAAGATATCCGTATGGAATGAAATGCATGGTTACTTTAGGGCATTGTTTGCTTTATGAAAATATGTAAATACTTCAAATTTAAAATTCGATAAAGAACACACTGAGCTACTATTTGCGATCTGTAGTAGTTGAAAAGAGTTGAATTGTGACACTGCTATGGATCCACCTTAAAGACAATCAGTTCCCAGAAGTGTTTGAGATAAGTCGCAGCTTTAATATATGTATGATGTTTTATGGAAATTGCTTATAAATATGTAACTGTGAAAAGTAATTCTGTTGAGACAAGATAAGTACGTAGATAGAAGGCGATGCACGCACTGTTTGGACGACGCAAACAATTTATACAGAATATACAAATAACTTGTACGATAAAATCTTACATATAATTGAACGACGCTGAAAGAAATAATATCGTCTTTTCTTCCACACGTTTAAACACATACAGATGTTACAAATGTTTTTCTTAGATGCTATACAAGATGCTGTTAAAGTTGATAAGGCATGCGCATAAGTTATATGATACATCTGGATAAAATAAAATAGCAACTATGGCGTCCTAGCGTTTCTGGTGAAAGGAGGACTTAGAGCCCTCTCATGTGATAACATTCATACAAGCCAGAACTAAGACAAGAACTATTTAAAAAAAAGATAAAACAGCGTAATTTTGAAAAAAACAGCTTTAAAACGCCTAAGCGCTGACTGTTTTAAATTTGCATTTTGCAATAATATAGATTTTGTTGTGTCACCCGGCACACTTTTGCTTCGGGCGCCCCTGGCGTATGCCATCCCCAACGACCTCTAGATAAAGCGTTGAAAACTTAAACGCTGTCAAATTTAACTAGTTTAGAGAGTACCTATTTTTATTAAAAATTTTATGTTATTTACACTGCAATAATTTATTTACGGAAAGTACTTTCATGCTAAATTTATTCGCAGTTAAGTTTCTATTTCTGATTATTTTTTGCTTAATTTTTAATGTGAACGGTATCACATATTATATTATGCAAATAGTATAAACTCTTTTGTAATGGCGTCATTCCTAATTTTTTTATTGCAGATTCTAAAATTTCATATAAAAAATAGTTACATATTTTTTTTATAATTTTACGTGAGAAAAATAGGTGTGAAATATATAAAATTGAAGTACTGTTCAATGTACGACGATACACGGTGGCGTCATAAACCACCCATAGTCATGTCAGAGTTCTATGTTAGTATATTAGATATAGATTAATTATCTTTACTCATATGATGCTAGTCAACTGTCATACGGCTCAGTGTAACGATTTAGGTAGGTACACATGGACATAACACCAGCATGCGCTGGGAGTGATATTGTTTAGTACTTTAGTACGGCACAGTTCAGAAAACTTGATATTGTGATTTTTTCAATTCCCCATTATAATAATATTCATCTTGCATGTTTTAGATTCTAAAACATTCAAGATTAATTTTATTGAGGAGGATGGCTCTATTAAGTAAAAAAAAACACAACTCCTTAATACTTTTGGGGCTTGAGAATATCCGAGAGTGTAGCAATGCTGTTGTTTACATGGCGTTGCTATGGTTCCTCTATTACAAGTCCCCAGTTTCCGGGTTCTGGCCCGAGAGCTGGTAAAAGTGTCAATTGGATTTTCAATTTATTATTAAAAAAAAATAACGAATTGGAAATATGAATTGGTGCTAGGCCACACAATTTTTTTTTCTTAATACTTTTATTTTTTGTTTGTTTTTTTTATCAGTATGGAGACAAAAGTAAGAATCTAGATTCTATCGATCGTTGTCAACGGGAATTTAATGTGCTGCTCGACTAATATACGTACGATATTATAGTTACGTAGACGTACACTATAGTTATGAACATAAACGTCGCTACTTTTCGATGAGTAGTGGTATGGTTGACTAGCATCACACTTGCATGCAAGCGTACAATATAGATGAACGTGGTAGACGTGACTTGACGCGCGACATGCGTAACTGAACGAAAAAAAAACAGGTAATGTTTCACTTAAAAGTGTATCTCAAATATAAGATACGTTATCGTTATTAAGTGTAATCGGTATCGATACCGTGCAAAACATAACAATCGAAGTAAACAAATTTGTTCAAGTGATTGTCATATACTCGTATCTCACACAGGAAGAGACCAAAATGCGCAGTTTGGAAAATTTAACAAATGTTTATATATTATTATGTCATAAAGTACTTAAGGCGTGCTGTATTTCGAACCAACCACAGTAGTGGAAATTATTTTTTTTTTGTACCTACTGAAACTAGAAATATAAAACACCCATCCTCCCTCCATGTAATGGTGGGAGGACGGGTATTTAGCCTTTCAAGTTCCATTGTGAAAACTAAAATCTAATTGATGTTTAAACATATTTACCATGATATTCAAGGTTAGTAGAGTATAGGTTGCCTCATTCCGATAGAAATAGCCGAGAGTGTAGCGGCGCTGTTGTTTACATGGCGTTGCTATGGTTCCTCTATTACAAGTCCCCAGTTCTCGGGTTCTAGCCCGAGAGCTGGTAAAAGTGTCAATTGGATTTTCAATTTATTATTAAAAAAAAAAAAAAAAATAATGAATTGAAAATATGAATTGGTGCTAGGCCCAAATAACCTTAGCTGTTGGTGGTCTTTAAAACAATTAACAATTAACAATCATTCCGATAGATAGTAGTGGGGGGATGACGTCACTCAGAATATACCATGCTTGCTCACTTCAATAGAAAAGATCAGACCATGGACGCTGCTAATTTTTGGAAATAAAAATCACAGTAACCATGGTAGTGTGATATGTTTTTTCAATACCTAATAGAAACATGATTCTTCTGTTAGTGAAAAAAATATGATAAGTTGTCAATTTTGCGATAGCTGTTAAGTGTTATGGTGTTTTGTGGTTATTTTTAATATTTTGTAAATATAAAAGATAAAATAATTAATTTATCAATTTGTTAGTTATTTCTATTCGTTTCTTAAATTTAAAAAAATAGGTAATTAACAAGATCTGCCATTTCTTGAGCATTATTTAATTTTTTGTTTGTTTATATTATAGATATTAAAACCTAAATTTTGTAATAAAAATAAAAATTATCCTACTTTTTAACATCTATTCTTCTATTTATTGTCTCCTGCCAATTTTAAGAAAAAATCTGCACGAAGCACCTAATATAAATAAGCATAATCTTCAACAATTTTTGTACTTGATTTAAACTAAATTCTAGCTGACGTCATTCCCGCGCTTACGCTGATTGATCAGATGGAACGAGGCAACCTGTACTCTAATAACCTTGCATGATATAGTAATAAATTATTGTAGTGATAAATACTTTTAACACCGAGTTGCTTAGGCGACGCATATTATTCTCAGCTATAGTTAATATCTGACAGTCCGGGAGTTTGCGTTGCAAATGAAAAAGTCATAGTAAGCCGGCTGAGTTTGATATCGATAGTTGATCTCGTGCAACTAATCAGTGAACCGACCGTCAGCTGCTCAAGTAGCGGTGGATTTGGGTGTGAGAGGCTGCGAAAGTGGTAAAAAAAATTTTTTAAGCAATAGTACGCCGGCTGAAACTTGTTTTTATAAATAGTTGACATCATTGTGAGTTGAAAAATAATCGTCAGCTGCATCGTGGAAGGGGGATTGTGCGTCAGCTGGTCGCATGAACTTCTAAAAAAACACGTAAAATATTGCACTGACAGCAGCTGAGACAATTATGTTACCTAGGATTATGATAGCGATATAATCATAATCCTAGGTAACGAAATTGTCTCAGCTGCTATCAGTGCAAAAAAGTGAAATGCGAAATATTTTACGTATTTTTTACAAGTTCACGCGACTAGCTGACGCACAGTCCCCCTTCCACGATGCAGCTGACGATTATTTTTCAACTCACAATGATGTCAACTATTTATGAAAACAAGTTTCAGCCAGCATACTATTACTTAAAAAAAATGTGTTTACCACTTTCGCAGTTTCTCTCACCCACACCCACCGCGGGTGCGCCAGCTGACGCTTGGTTTACTTATTAGTCATACCAGATTTATCGAAAAAGATTACAATCGATCGGCGTGAAAACACTACCTAAAATGCAACCCAAACTCCCGGGCTATGACATATTCATGCTATAATCTTGAATAATTTTTATTAATTTTTCAAGGTTAGAACACTAAATATTTAAACATTTATAAACGCACTAATTTTATAAGGGTAATGGAAAAATGCATGACAATTGACACGGTCGAAATTGTATTCAGTTTGGCGCCGTTGTAATTTTTTAGAAACTTTGAAGTTTTACTTTTCTCGAAGCGTAAATTTTTATTACCCACGCATTTTTTACCCACTTTCACTTGTCCAATTGCTTTGAAATTTTGCAGTCGTATATAGTTCCGATGACAATACAATATTAGGATATTTTGGCTATAGTAATATTTCAATAACAAGTTTAAAAAATATGTAGTGGAAGTACAAGCTTTTTTCATATACATAATATTTATCACTCACTAAAAATTTTAAAATGAAATAGGCATTTTTTTTAAAACAAGTTTTTATTAATTGCACTAAATAGAAAAATTCAATCTAAGTTCAAGCATATAATGTTTGTTATGCTTGAGCATGTATTAAATGTTGGATTTTGAGTTTACAACCACACTTTTATAATAATATCAACCTAAATACAATTTTTCTTTTTAGTACGATTTAATAAAAACTTATTTTTTAAACAAGTTTCCCAATTTTATTTCATTGAATAAACCTTTATGAAACTAATGTATTTACAAATTAAGTAATTATAATATAGGTAATGGCATCATAAAACAGTTATTAATTTCTTAAATTAAGGCTATTTCCTATTAATTGGTCTTGACAATGTAGAACAATAATTTATTCTATAATTCTTGACTATAATATTACAAGTGAAAAATGTCATTACTATTCACCCATAATTATTAGCTCTCGCATCTGAAGGTTCAATTCTAAGCTTTGTTAGTTTAAAAATTAGCGCTCCCATGACTTCAAAAAAATTCATTCCCATTGCATTGGTAAGTTATCAGGAAATATTAACTAATTCTTCCTCAAAAATGTGAAATATTTGAAAAATCTTAAAATAATCTCAAATGAGTTTTCTAATTTAACTACTTATTTAAATGGAAAAATATAAAAATTTGAATAATCGTTCATTTTGAAATTATTCTGTTTAGTCGTGTTTTAAAACATATGAAAAAGGATAATTTTAAAACTATAAATGCTTTTAAAAATGCGACTGTAACCAATAAAATTTATAAAAATGCCGAACTGGCGAATCGGTGATAAAAGAAAAAACTTTTTTCAACTATTAAATAAACAATAAGGTAAGAATGAATGATTCACAACTTGACTAGAGAGCACCGCCTTAAATAAACAAGCTCAGGGAGTCGGGGAATCCCTAATTGTATAAACTGTAATCAGGTATTCATTCAACCTTTTACCTCTACATGAACTGAACGAACTTATCATAAATGCATGTAATGGAAATGGCGCTTTTGATCTTTTAATTACAAAAAACCGGTCAAAACATATTGTCTACGGCATACAACTACAGAAAAACTTTTACATTATTTTTATAAAATATTAAAAATATCAATTTTCCATTTCATTTAACTGGTCACAATGAGGCTACAGTAGAATAGTGGTGTTCAACTTACGTTCTTAGTGCCGGTTTTACGATCGGGCAAGAGTAGCCTGTTTATACAATTTTTAAAACAATCTTTAAAAAATATCATTTGTTGAAATGAAAACTTTTCTTGACTTTTTATTTTTTAAATAAATACTTAACCTTCTGCATTTGGGGTAATTTCTGGTAGGCATAGGCGCCTGTTCATTATTTATAGCGGTACATTATATCCAATGATTGTTCATCGTTCACTGATACATTTCCGATGTTCGCGTTCTGCAGCTAACTTCATGCGTCACACTGGATTTTAAATTATATAAGGTAGGCCTGTAGCAATGAACAGTTTTTGATGTGAAACATCTTATGTCGGGCTGTGAACAGCCGCGTGAGGGGAAATATGCAACGAAATTTATGGTCCGCTCCTTCGCTGCTGTTCTCCCCACCACTGCGGCACTTTCTCTGTCTCGGCTTCCGCGCGATCGGGCACGGGGAGAGAGAGAGTATACATACGAACGTACTGTAAAGCAAAAGTATATGTATACACGTTTATTTTATTTATTGTAGATTATAGACGCGTCGACAATATACACGTTTAGGTATGTATTATAGATACTTCGCTGTGTATTTAGTTGCGTTTCTGGCTCAGGCGTGCTCAAACGCCGCAACCGCGTGTGTTACAGTGCAGTATATAGGATTACGTCAGCATAATAGTTAGTTGCTGCTTTTGAAAAAATATATACTACTACATAGATAATACCACCGAGTTCAATAACGTTATCTTTGAATTTTAACATCTGTCGGGGGTCCCGAGACCCACACCCTTTTTTTTTTAATAGAATCGGTCAATTCGAGACACCTAAACCTAAAATCTCTCTCTCTCCCTCTCCATCTTCCTCTCTCTCTATCATCTACTTCATTGCAGTGGTGACATACATGACAAATCTAAATTTTAAATTGTAACTCCATAAAAAAGCGTTTTCGAATCCCCGTCTAACAGAATTTTTTTTTCTTAAAATCAACTAAGGAATCACATTCCGAAGTTTGTCGGTATCATTTATAAGCAGCCTGTGTATAGGTAGTATTAATAAATCTTTAGTATTCTTAAAATTATAATATTGACCCAATCAAAGAAGTTAACCACTACTAAAAGAAAATTAAAATTATGGTAGAGCTGTAAAATAGTGGAATAATAACGCTAGATTTTTTGCTAACTAAAATACGACCTCAAATCCTGTAAACGTATGCTTTTACTAATGAAACGTATAATAGCAGTAAAGGTATAGTTAATTATTGTAATAAACCAGTTTTAAACGGGCATAACAATTGCGCAGCTCTTATGGTATGGTGAGTGGTGACAAGTCAAATTTGTCCATTAAAGGTGTTTTAAGGTTTTGTGCTTACGTAAATGAGCCTTATCTAATAAGAAAGAATTTTTGTTTCAAATTCTTGTTGTTTTCAACCAATAGTTTATACAATTTTCTAAGGATTTTTGCATACATTAGGCAGTAATTTTATTTAAATACAATGTTGCATTCAGTGCCGTAGCTGGGATCATCAGCGCCCAGGGCAGAAATTCTTTACTTGATATATTTTTTACCCAATACTACGACTCACATCGCTGATTGCGCCCTTCGAGGTTGCGCCCGTGGCGCTGGTTCCTGTTGCCGCAGTTCCTAGCTACGGCGCTGATTGCGCTGCCGGCTATGGCGTCACAAAATACCGTTTTAAGGTACGTGCAGTACGCAGCTGGGATTCTAGATGGTAGCATGTATGGTAGATGGTGGCTGAAATTATAAGCGCTTATAGGTTTGCACAACGAAGCTTTGATACTAGCATTGATACAAGCTTAAATCGCGTTTGAAATGTCAGATAGCGAAGACGAATATTTGTGTTCTTCTGCTACAAAGTGGTATATTTTAAATACAAATTTGGGTAGGAGCTATCATGTCCACCCTATTAATAGAAAACGATCTAAACATGGCGAATTTCATCATTTATACCAAGAATTAAAATTTTACCCAAACCGGTTTTTTGAATATTTACGTATGGAACCTAACACTTTTAAATACGTCTTAGAAACAACTCAAAACAAATTAAATAAAAACTGGCAAAATTTCATTTATTAAACTAGTCACATCCATTGCGAAACTTGTAACGACCATTTGCAGGTGTCACACGTTGATTGTAGTAGTCAGCGCGCTGAAAGAATAGTGAGATACATTCTTGAATCTACCAGCTCTTGTAACAGCGCTTATACCTGCTACATTCACTGCTTCGTTGTGTACGCTCGCATATATAACAATGCATTAATTTAAGCAAGCCCTGCTATGATCTACGCTACCATCTAGAATCCCAGCTCCATACTGCACGTACCTTTAGAAAGCCAGTTGTGATATAATAAGGTACCTACATAGGCTCCAGGAAAACGGTGATATAATATATATACATTTTTGATGTGTAACATCTTAGCTCTCGGTATGCGGCATTTGGTGGGACTAATTTCGTGAATGCGACGGAAATGTGTAACAGCGCGCGCTATTCAATTTAATATATGATTCAGCGGTGTAGCCTACAGTTGACGCTTGTGCTGCAGCGTGTCAGCGAGCGCACACATTTTCATAGCGTTTGAAAAGAGAGAGAGAATGAGAGAAAGGGAGAAAGAGAAAGAAGACACAGCTGTGAACCGTTCGTTCTGCTATTTTATAAATTTTGTATTAAAATACAAAGTTAGATGTTACACAGCATCGGTGATTGGCGACTACTGTAAGACTCGCTCTGCATTTTTTATATTTTTACTAGGTGTTAAAATTTGCAATAAGTTTTTCCACTTGCCGATTTAAAATGATTAATTTATATTATAGTACAATAGTGAAACCTACAAAGCCAGTATAAAATACCTACTATATGAAATTCTATAACGACGGAAAACAAATAACTGCAAACCAGTTGCAATTGAATTTAACAAAGGATAATGGATTTGTTAACTTTCATTCACAACAACTTACTGTTACGTTGCGTTTCCATATTGATATACTAGCTATATTTTCGATTTAGTAAACAGAAAACTTTTGAAAGTAAGGCACAGTTCGTATTTAGTTGAAAAATTTTATTCTTTTGTAATATCGCTTAACAAATGACTGAATCTTCCACATCAAATAAATGTTAATATTATAAACGGCTCTCGCTAAAATAATTTTATAGCTGATTCTTTTTTTTTAATTTTTTTGCCAATGTAAATTTTTATCTAAAATTAACAAACAACATGTAAAAAATACTTTTTTTGGTGGGCTATAGGAACCTTGCTGAAACCCCGATAATATTATACATAGCAGCTGTATACCGGGCGCTGATTGGCTTTTCGGATAATAGGGATTTTACATGTAAAATCATGTTTATGAATTTTCCTCATACTTTTTTAGTTGAACGTCCATTTATGACGATCATTAGTTTTAAAATTGAAAGAAATCAAGGCATGAATTCGCCTTCGCAAAAAAACATAATGCGCTGGATTTGTGTAGGAGCCCCAATAAAAAAAGTCTCTTTTTTATTAAAGTTGCATGCACAAAATAGTCAAATCAAACATTTAAAAAAAATGTGGCGTTACTGTTTAAATAAAATTTATTTCAGCTTACGTAGTTGTGAATGAATCTTCATTTTCAAATAAAAAAGGTCATTAGAGACTAAATGAACATTACTATCTGCAGGAAATTAAATCCCATTGTGGATTTTATATGGTATGATTAATTTTGCTCATAAAACTGGCGTCCTAATGAAAAAATAAAAATAGTTTTTATGAACATATGTTTACGTTAGAGCTTTAAGCAATTTGCAGATTTGCAATTGATTGATTTATTGATGGATTTTATTGATTTATTAGCAATCGAAACATTTACAAACTTATCCCCCTAGTAATATAGGCTGTATTTACCAGACTTGTCTGAAAACTTCAACGTTAACCCTTTTCTATACAAGCTTTTTTAGATATTTCTGGTTGCTACGATGGAGTTTTTATTTCACCGTATTCAATTTTTTTAAGGAAAAATATATGATTTCATTTATTACTTACGGTAGTAGGTAAGTAATAAGAGGCGCTTTTAAAAAGAATTTCTAACCCGCCTTGAAACGTCGTGCTATAAGAAAACTCCTAAAACTATTACATTTTTTTTGTAGCGTACCTATAGGCACTTACCTACTTTTTTTTAAGTATTTAACCTCTTCTTTATACCTTCTTTTTTGAGACTGTTTATATTATTCTTCTTCATAATAAATTTTGTTGTACAAATTCAAAAATACTGAAATGATAATTAAAAAAATTATGAAATGCTAAACATTTTACGTGAAGCAAAAATGCTGTAAAACGTTTTTTGGATAACTAAAATAAATCAAAGACTCAACGGCAGACAAAAGACAAAATTCTGAACATGTTATCTTAAAGCAAACATAACCCGGATTTATGATTTTAATTTATTTCAACCTGAAACAAATTTTGAACACAATATAACTTTTCTCTTTTTATTTCATTCTCTAGGGACACATATAATTTTATGCACACATTTCAGTAACATGAATATAAAAATAATTCTGGAAATGATTGCTGACATGACGTAGGTAAAGAGATTTTATTGCAGTTGCATTTTTTAACATATTGACGGAAGGACGTGTCCTCTTTTATAAAAATACGTACCTACTAGTTTTCTCTGTTTATTTATCAAATATTTATAATTTGACATAAAAGCTTTCGAAGTACAGGGAGAACGCAAAAGGTTTCCTGATGTAAGCTGACTACACCCTACAGGATATAATATGTATCTTTGTAGCATTAGTCCTAAACTGGCGGTGTACAAACCGCATGTGATAACATTCGAAATGCAAATTGGATGGATTTTTAACCCGTCAATGAACGCGATAGTAGTCTATTTCCGAACTCAAATGAAAAAGAACAGCCGAGCGCATGTTTTTGTTTACCATTACATTACACGAATATTAGGTTTACCGACGTCCAAATAGTATTAAAATTTGAAGAGACGTGACGTCGTCTATCAACAAAATAAAAAAAAAAACAGAACAGCATTAAAACTATGACACTAACACCCGATGTTGGTTTTCAAGCGATATTTGCCAATTTTTGTGTACCTATTTGCTTTTTGTGCAGTCGAAAAAATCACACTACTCTGGACTCTTCCAACTTTAATAGTAGATATTCTATATTTTATATCTAAATAAATTGAAATTAACGAAATGTTCAAAAAAAAAGTGTGTGTGTAAGCTTCGACGCACTACTGGAGTTTACCCCTTAAGTACGATTGTCTTTGATTATGCAGTAGGCAAACATACATACTTACATGCGTCAGCTGTCGCGCAGCATACCCTGTACAGATGCGCAAGGTACGTTGCGCAGAAAAACGTAACGCTTTTTAGTTAACGCTTGTATAAATTTTACTCCTCATAAAATTTCCATACCGGGAGCCTTGTATGAAAATCGATTCTTAAGGAGTAAACTCCAAAAAGTAGCAATATTACAAACTTAGAAAGATTTTAACTTTCAAGAGCTGATCATGTGAAGAAACGAATTTGATACTGCTGAAAAAGATATAGAAAGACGTCAATAAGGATCTGAAAGAGGAGATATTACATCTGGAAATTGAAAAAAGAAAACGCTAAGAATTGTTGAAGTCTTTATCCAACGTCTAGTTCAAATAGAGTTCGACAAAAATGTCACAGCTTATTATTTACTTAAAAGAATTGTTAGCTTAAATCAAATTAAATATTTTCAAAGCAATTGTAAATTTTTCCTTTGCCTACTACGTTGCATAAAACGATACATAAAATACATAAAATTTGTCGGTTTTTCGTATAGCAACAACAATTAGCGAACCTTCATTATAAGTATAACATGTGATAAAGTTGAAAAGGTGGATAAAAAGTATGTTACTTATATCTTCACATAAAATAAATACAACACAATAAAAATTGATTGAATCAGATCAAGATAAAACTATAACAACATTATTTTTTAATATCCATACTGCAGAGAGGAACTCTAGAAACTAAAACATAGTATTGAAGACAAAATATTAATTTTAACTTGTAAAATTATAATAGAGTCTAAAACCTCAGTTTCCAATCGCTGAACAATATAGGATAAGTAAGTAATACAGGGTGTCCCAAAATTGATGGGACACAGAGCTACCACGTATAGTAGAGGTCAAAATAAGTCGATTGGACCCAATTTATTTATATACCAAAATGTACCGTTTGCCCGTGAGAAGAGTTCAAAGTTTACATAAAAAAACACATTTTTGTACGCTGTTCAGAAATGAGTGAAACAAATTGAATGAAATTTAACAAAAGTGCATTTTAGAGGATTACTCTCCTTTCGGTAATCAAAGAAACCCAAAAGAAATTGTAGAAGGGTTAAAACCACCCTCACCCCCTGACATTTTTTTCAGAACTTTCTTAGGGGTGGTAATACGGTTCTCAAATTTTTTTTAGCGAGAAGACTGATTAATTATCTTCATATTGTTACTCTTGTAAAAATTTTGTATTCCGCATAGTTCCGAAGGAAATAAATGTTTTCTTAAATAATGCTAACAGATATTCCTGGTACAAGTTTAATAAATTATATTGTAATACAAAATTTTATGTAAACTTTGAACTCTTCTCACGGGCAAACGGTACATTTTGGTATATAAATAAATTGGATCCAATCGACTTATTTTGACCTCTACTACACGTGGTAGCTCTGTGTCCCAGCAATTTTGGGACACCCTGTATATTGCAGTCGTTCCATACAAAGAGTACATAACATTGTCAATTGTCATACGACAGATTTTTGAAAATGTCAATGGTCTTTATTTGTATCTAAGTATACCTATAATATTATAACAGTCATTTGTATTCTTATTTAAATATTTCTAAAATAGATTCGCTTTAATACAAAAGTTAATAAAATTCAACGTATTTTTGCATAAGTACTATAGGTACATGAATTGAAAAAATAAAAGTAACATTCAAATTGAACAATCAATGTCAAATTATGAAAGAATTATTTTTCAAATTCTAATTTCTAGTGAAATGTGGATTTAATTTTTTTTTCAATCTTAATAAATTTTGTATAAGTAAGTGTATTAATAATGTTAAATTCCAAGAACAGAAAATATTCTTTTGAAAGTTTCAATTGGATTTTTACTTTATTATTAAAAATAATATAAGCTTAAATTTCCAATAAATTTTCAAATGTACCTAGCTATAATTTTTGTATAAGGTCTGAACTCTGGGAGAGGGAGATCTCAAAAATAAAATCAAAGTTGATGTTCGAAGCGGCTACATGATGAAGTTCTATTATCTCTTGAAATGAGGTGAAAAGTAAGGTTTCGTTTCATCCCAATCTAGTATTCGGATAGAGGGAAACCTATCAACGCTAGAAGAATATTTTTTACGGTATTTTAAAAAAGATCATACATGAGACGTACGAAAATCAGTTTTTTATTTATTTTAACCAGTAGCGGTTCGTGACTGTTGAAAAAAGGCGAAAATATTTATACTGAAGAAAGGTAACAGTAAATTATCTTTTTGTCATACGCCTTATAAAATAGCTGCTTTTCATGCATGTGAATCGATCGTAAAATTACCGTTTTCAGGCCGGTGACGATCCGGGCACGAAAGTAATTTTATTTTTATAAGGTTACCAGCAACTAGGTTATTTGGGCCTATCATATTTTCAATTTATTATTTTTATCAATAATAAATAGGTAAAGTAAAATTCAATTTTATTATATTATATTATTACTTCATATTACGCCCACTGGGATTGAATCTAAAAAGTTGTGAAAAGTATAATACGGTGTTGACATAATAATCAAGTATGCCACCACACTGTAACGCTGCGACGGCTTATATAGAGGATACTTAAACATAATTTTTACAATAGCCCAAGATTCATTGAAGTTAAATTTTTTACACAAGTGAAATGTCAAATCGTCGTAAAAAATTAAAAAATGAGTGCTGAAAATGTTGAAAATACTGGAATTGAAGACAAAAATATGGTGTGTATCAAGGGCGGAATGCGATTTTGACTCGTATGACTGTTTGCTAGAGTCAAAATCGTCTTCATTACGCCCTAGATATACCTGCAAATGTACTATTAATTATAAAACATATTTAAATAATTCAGTAGGTACCTAATTATAGACAAAATCGTGAAATTGACAGTTTTCAAAAGAAGGTCAAAAGCCAAATTTTGGCCCCAATTTTCCACTTTTTTTTTAGGAATTAATAGAACTATAATCAGTAAGAAGACAGATTTGAAATGGCTTAAGGATCCAAAAATAATAAGCAAATACTGTTAATATTGCATTTATTAGGTGACGTTTCGAGAATTATATTCTCATCCTCAGAGCTCTGTATAAAAATTATAAAATTGTGTTAGGAAAAATACTTAAAAAATAATATATACCTAACAAATATTGATTAACTTACCAAATGCCGTCAAACGTGACAGTAAAATTGTCCAAAAACTTAAAAAAAAAACATACTAACATTTTATTTGGTTTTATTGAAGTGTAAAAAAAAAAAGTTGTTTTATTGATTTGATTTTGTACACAAAAATACTGAAAACTTTATGTTTTATAGAATTTGATTTGATTTTTTATTGTGGAAAAAAATTTTTTTTTTTTTTTAATTTTTCAGCCAGATTAACTGATTTATGTTTACGTGCTATAAGCTAGAAACTAAGTGAAATAATTTTTGATTTTTAAGTTGTTTTTGCAAAAATGTATGTTTATTCAAGTTTCGACAATTTTTTATTTCATTGAGCAATTTACTATATATATGTGACAGGTTATCAATATCTGTGCGTTTGTTTATACAATTTTTTGTTTTATATATGTAAACCATTTTAAGGAAAAGGCGTTTTTGATAATTACTTTCTAGAGCCATAATGGAGGTGTTTTCAAAATCAAATTCGTCATGATTGTTGGCGACGCTATGCTGTACTAAAGAAGTGCAAAAACAAAGTTGAGAATGTAAATTAGATTTTATTTGGTTTTTGACGCCCACATTATGTTGTTTCAAACGCATAAGTAAATACTGAGATGTCTGTCCCACATATATAGCATTACAGTTTTTGCAATCAATTTTGTAGATTAAGTTTGAATTTTGAAATTTTTAACTTCCCACTGGAAGTTATTGTAATGGGTCCGAAAATCGAAATCAAAAAGGAAAAAAAATTGTTATATTTCAAGGTCACTACACTATTTTTACACTACTTTTAGAAAGATGTCTGTGTGTGTGTGTACGTACGTACGTACGTATGTGTCCATTTCTTTCTAAGACGAAATCTCGAGAATGAAAAATGATATCGACTACGTTAGGGTGCCAATCGACGCGTATTAACGTAAATATGATCTGAAAGAAATTTTTTCAAAATCGGTTCAGCCGTTCTTTTTTCTTAACTAAATAACCTCCAAAAAAGTAGATTTTACACAATATCTCGCGAATAAAAAATTATATCGACTTCGTAAGGGTGTCAATCGAGGCGTGTTAACGTCATTTTGATCCGACATAAATTTTATAAAAATCGGTTCAGCCGTTTTTTTTTTTTTTTTTAATTATTGATGTTTTAATGATTAAAATGATTACTTTTCTGTGTAATATCTAATTTAATTATTATTATTAAATATTTATCAAACTGGGAAGTTCGTCGTGTGGACCTCAAGGGTCGCACTTTAGTTCTAATAAACGACCCACCTCACGGCTTGTTTTGTTTTAGTTTTGATTTTTGAGAAAAACATTTAAAATTTAAAAAACATCTATAATCAGTAAGTTAAAGAGCATATTATGGTCACAAATTCCCCTGGTTGTAGGAAATTTTGCTGAAAGACCTAGTTTTTAACGTACATCTATAAATGACTGGCCTATTACCTAATAAAGTTTTAAAATTCTTGCTACCAATGCGTATTAAATGTTTTACTCAAAACTGTAGGAATACAAAACGCGAACAAGCATTCGTTTTGTGAAATATTAGATACATTCAATTTCAATTTGTTTCTTAACTTTTCGTGTTTGAAAAAGTGCTATATAGGTACCTACACACAGTCGGTGTATAGCGCGTTGTAAAACCACAATAAAAAGGCACAAGACGGCGCCTCATGCCGGGGCTCATGAGTTATTCTTTGGCCATATTCACGCACTGGAACGCTTTACAAACCGACTCACGCTTTATCACGCACGGCCGTTTCGCATATTAAGGTAGGTACTTATTTCACACAGATGCTCAACAATATTTGGAAAAATAAATTATTACGTAAAATATTTCTTTCCGTTCGTTTTCCTAGTTTTTACTGAAACAGTGGTGATTTGAAATTTTTCGACATCCAGTGCACCATTCTATGGTAGCACATTACAACACGCGGTTTTAGTTGTAAACTATGAATTAACAAAGTATGATTTCCTTCAATCAAAGTTTGTTAGAATATGCAGGATCGCTTATATAACTCTTTAAGGTGATAGAAACTCATAGTGCCAAATTACAGAACATGTCCATGTTTTAATTGTGAGTTGACGCAAAGAAGATTGTGCGATTTTAATGAGACTTGCATAGTTTTGTAGTAAACACCAGGGATGAACTGGGCCCAGGGGCGAAAGGGCGTCGCCCCATGCGCCGGGCGAGTTTGACGCCGCTCGCCACTGGTCACAGTGACAAATCAAAGCAAGCAACTTTTTTTGGCGCAAATTTTTAATTTTTTCTATGATTCTGAAAATTAGTTCAGCGTATACCTGATTTATGCGCTGCGCCGGGCCGAGCGCCTGCCTTTTGCCTTACTTGTTATTATTTCATTATGTTTAAGTTCCAGGAATATTTTCCGCCGTCTCGTCTCGCCTCGCCTCCTCCTATCTCACCGCCAGTGCGCCGGTAGCCGGCCGGTGCGTGTCGTTTGGATAATGTATAGATAAACATAAATCCCGAAACAATCGAAACATTATATTATTATTGTTTTTAATATTAATAGAATTTTTTTAACGGCTAATTAAGCATTAATAATTGATTCCTTACATATAAGGAGAATGTTAGATTAGTAATCATGTCACGGATGAGTACTGTAAGCTCATTCTGCCGCGATAGTGGAAAGGTTCAGGTTAGATTCCTGACAGTGACTATGGTTAGTAAAATGATTTTTTCCGGTATTGCAGGAATCAATTATATAATTTGGCTGCTCATCCAATAAAACTCGTAATTGTTTTTAATGTTTGTTTTCTTGTTTAAAAAAATTGCAGCATCTGCGTTGGATGGAACAGTTAACAGTTAGAACATAATATTATTGAAAAATTCGAGACGATTGGAATGAGTGTCGCGGGAATATTTCCGACCCGACCACTACTCTGCGATTCTGTGGAATAAAAAGCAAAATGAATTTTTCATTCTCGAATAAATTAATGTTCCAGAACCCTGATTAAGAAAACCATCGTTTCGATCTGGAATTCCATTTTTCTAGAATTATTAATTTCTAGAAAATTGTATTTCAGATCGAAACGAATTTGCGTTTTTGAGTCCTATATTTTTAAACATTTTTTAACGCTATATATTTACCTAGTCCCTTACATACCCACTATATTACCTCCCCCTCCCTGAAAGAAAAGCTATATGTGCGCCGTTGCTGAGTTTTCCGCCCGCACCGATTTTATGCGCCACCCCGTTCCTAGTAAAAACTACTAAAAGTGCCTGCACTTTGTTTCATCTCGATACGTTAACCCTTTTGCGGCCATTTTTAATTTTTTTAATATATTGGTATTATGTGAGCTGTGTTTATAACGTCCCTAATCGTTGTATAAAGTAGGTAGGTACTATAATATGAATATTGCTGGTCAACTTAAAATTATTTTGTTCAACACCCGTAAGAAATATGTAATTTCGTGGCTATACTGAGAGTGGACGAAATAATGAATTCCCTGACTGTTAATCGTACAGAGTGAGCGAAATGCCATTTCGCCCACTAGTGGGCGAAATAGCATTTCGCCCACGCTCATTACGGGGAACGTTTACGCAAGCGTTGATAGTATCGTGAATCAATCAGGTCACTCATTATTTCGCCCACGCTCAGCAGAGCCACGAAATGACATATTTCTTGCGGTAGTTGAACAAAATATTATGTGCGACTATTGGTCGAAAAAGGAGATTCCACTCGTGTGTTTTACCGCACTCGCCACGCTCGTGCGGCAAAATCCACACTCAAAGAATCTCCTCTTTCTCCCACTAGTCGCACAATATACTATTCTTTTAATAGATACCTTTACATATAAAAATATAATAATGAGAAAAATAAAGTTCCTGTCAAAACCAACATTAATTCGAGTGAGGTCGGGCAGGGTAAAGGCTATAAATCAATAAATTCGGTTAGCCATTTTCATTATTATTAGTCATCACCAAATTATTATTCTATGTAATTATAACTTTTAGCATTAACTATTATGATTTCGTACAGTAAATTCAGTATAACATTGTTTCCAACAAGTTAGATAATGTTATACAATATTATGTCGTTTAGTTTGCCCCGGGAACAAGCAACCCAAGGGTCGACTCTAAAAATATGATCTTATAATCTATATACATCAGATTTTACGTCGTGTTTCTAAAATGGTGTTATTTCGACGGCACTAATAGCCACTATTCATTAGCTCGACGGAATAAAGTTTTTAGTCGTTTCTATATGAACAAAGGATTCATTTGCCACAAATAAAACACATTTCTCTTTATTGTATACGAACGCAAATGTTATAAACTAAAATAATTTGTAGTAGATAATAGCCTAAAGCACATCACAAATTGAGTTGTTCTAATGTGATTGCTGTTATATAAACGCCAATCGATCGTGAAAATTCTTTTTAAATTTAAAGACGACGGACGGGCCCTTTTAGTTAAAGAGGATGTTAAGAGCCGATCAAAACTTCTATTAGAACCTCAATCAAAGGACCGCACGTTGAATTTTCATCGTGACCGCTAACGGGAATAATCTAATACAAAATACAATATGATACAACATTTACCACATCACAGCCTGACTATAATCTAACCTTTAGTGTGGATTTGAAAATATATGGCATTGACGTGATTGGAGTCACCATACATAATACATTTTTGATGTGTAAACATCTAAGCTGGGTGAGCTTAGATGCTTACACATAAAATTTTTATACGACTAATCTCAGAAAATTGATGGGACGAAAAACCGAATGGATATAGGTATGTCAAGATCTATGCCTTTTGAAGGAGACAAACTTACGAACTATCGGAGCGTATAAGTAGCGGATAAGTTGTTCTCCTCGCACGCAGAGAGCTCGGGGTTCGAACCCGACCGTCGACACTTCTTTTTTACTTCCCACCTCTACTATGGTAGGGAAGTAATGGATTTAATCCGAAAAAAATATTTCGAGATTTTAACAGATCTTCACGTTTTGAGACCCTAGCAATCGTTTAAGATCATTTTCTGACTGATGTCTGTATGTGTGTATGTGGTCAATTTTTCGCCTTCGATATCGTAAAAATGGAACAACATACGGCCATGCCGATTATTTTATTGTATTTATCAGCCTTTAACTTAGATCTGATTAGATTTTGAGTCAAATCGGTTCAGTGGATCCTGAGATATTAAAAAAAACGTTCTCAATGTCACGTATTAACATAGATAAAAAAAAATATAAATGAATTCTAGATGTTATAATATGAAAAAAATGTTAATATTTTTTTTCTCTAAAATGTACAGTTTTTGAGAAAAAAAATATTTTACTAAAAAAAGAAAATTGTACGTAAATCAAGGTAACCATGATTTTTGCTATATTACTAGCATCAGTAGATCACCAAACAAAAAATTCGACTGATGACCAGTCCTATACTTCCCACCTAGTAAATATTTGCAAAAAATAAACACTTTTTTTTTTATTCTTTGATTAGGCCCAAATAACCTTAGCTGTTGGTGGTCTTTAAAACACAATTTAATTTTTATTCTTTGAAAAAAGCATGGCCCTCTTCTTTGTTTGGTGATCTACTGATGGCTAACATAATATAGCAAAAATCATGGTTACCTTGATTTACGTACAATTTTTATTTTTTTTAGTAAAATATTTTTTTTCTCGAAAGCTATACATTTTAGAGAAAAAAAATATTTACATTTTTTTCATATTATAACATCTAGAATTCATTTATATTTTTTTTTACCTATGTTAATACGTGACATTGAGGACGTTTTTTTGAATATCTCAGGATCCACTGAACCGATTTGACTCAAAATCTAATCAGATCTAAGTTAAAGGCTGATAAACACAATAGAACAATCGGCATGCCCGTATGTTGTTCCGTTCTTAAGATATCGAAGGCGAAAAATTGACCACACACACACACACACATACACACACACATACACACACACACACACACACACACACACACACACACACACACACATACAGACATCAGTCAGAAAATGATTTTAAACGATTGCTAGGGTCTCAAAACGTGAAAATCTGTTAAAATCTCGAAATGTTTTTTTCGGACTAAATCCATTACTTCCCTACCATAGTAGAGGTGGGAAGTAAAAAGAGGGCCATGCTTTTTTTCAAAGAATAAAAAAAGAGTGTTTATTTTTTGCAAATATTTACTAGGTGGGAAGTATAGGACTGGTCATCAGTAGAATTTTTTATATTATATACCTATAGGTAATTTTAAAATCTAAAAAAAACGGCTTAGACGGACAGTGCCATCTCTAAACTTTTCCCAGGTCCTCTATTCTAAAAATAGCACCAGTTTGCATACGCTTAACTAGAGACGGGCAGATTAATAACTTCTGTCTTTAACAGGTTCGGTGAATACGGGTCTAACAGTAAAATTATTGTTTTAATGAAGACGTGTCTATCATGAAATAACAGGTTACACCAGATGGTTGCATAAAGATTATTGGCATAAGTCATTTGAGAATTATCAATAGTTGAAACTATTTATTTGTTAGCCAACGTTTTGATAACTTCTGTAATCCTTATACCTTTATCTCAAATTTGTTAAAGCCAAGAAGTTAAAAAATATAGTGCATCAACTAAAATATGACATTATATTAATTCAAAGTATAATAGGGCATTAGCCTCAAATGGTCTAAACATTTTGAGACCATAAAAAGACGAAAGAATGAAAAACATCGTACTTTCAACATTGTTAAATTCAAGCAAGTAAATCTCGTAGAGAAAAAGCGTGACATCTGATAAAAAAATTTAATTAAAAAGATATAATTAAGTTATTTGTTTCAGAGTCGGTTACGTGAAATGAAACAAACTCCTCGTTTACATTTCTTTAAATTTTGATGAATAAGAATTTCAGAATAAAAAATTCGACTGATGACCAGTCCTATACTTCCCACCTAGTAAATATTTGCAAAAAATAAACACTCTTTTTTTATTCTTTGAAAAAAAGCATGGTCCTCTTTTTTGTTTGGTGATCTACTGATGGCTAGTAATATAGCAAAAATCATGGTTACCTTGATTTACGTACAATTTTCTTTTTTTAGTAAAACATTTTTTTCTCAAAAACTATACATTTTAGAGAAAAAAAATGTTTACATTTTTTTCATATTATAACATCTAGAATTCACTTATATTTTTTTTTTTGCCTATGTTAATACGTGACATTGAGAACGTTTTTTTTTTAATATCTCAGGATCCACTGAACCGATTTGACTTAAAATCTAATCAGATCTAAGTTAAAGGCTGATAAACACAATAGAACAATCGGCATGGCCGTATGTTGTTCCATTTTTACGATATCGAAGGCGAAAAATTGACCACATACACACATACAGACATCAGTCAGAAAATGATCTTAATCGATTGCTAGGGTCTCAAAACGTGAAGATCTGTTAAAATCTCGAAATATTTTTTTCGGACTAAATCCATTACTTCCCTACCATAGTAAAGGTGGTAAGTAAAAATTTAACGCAGCGGCATCGATTTATAATTTTTTCTATAAACGTGTTAAATTATTTTTTTAAGATTAAAAACTTGATTGCAAAAACCTCTGCGCAATATTTGAAGATACTGAACGCAAGATCGGATATTTCTAGCTGGTTATAATGAAGATATTCAGAATTCATAAGTCCTATAAATATAATGAATCTATCTATACTAATTATATAAAGCTGAAGAGTTTATTTGTGGTTTTGTGGGTTTGTACGATAAATACACTACTCACTCGCTTCGCTCGTTCGCTATATATATAAACCTTCCGTGAAAAACTATCTAACTGATGGTGAAAACCGCATCAAAATCCGTTCCGTGGTTTAGGAGGAGTTAGCGGTTAAACAGACAGACAGTCAGACGCGAAAAGCGACTTCAATTTATACTATGTAGAGATGAGGTTTGACTAGACGAGATTTAGCTGTACCTTCTCGTTTTAGTGGATAATAAAACACAATCTTGTTTTCTGCACGTTAAATAAGATTTAGATAGGTACCTTCACTTTTGACTGTTGTAAAACTTCGTTTACCTTTTAATATTTGTGAACAGAAGTTTCGACGTTAAACGAGGGTTAACTGTAGCTTCGTTTTGGGTAACAAGGGAACACAGTAGGAAAACCTCACCTCAACTCCGTGTTGATAGTAAATTATGTAAACAGGAAAACATACAGAAGGGAAGTGGACCCGCGCAAATCTACGAAATGTCAACTGCAAATCCTGTCTAGCATACAGAATAATTTAACAAAGTAAATCCCAGAAAAAGAATTCATTTTTCAAAATTTATACAAATCCATCTTGCTGGCTGCACAGTTCAATAAATTTAAACACAGTTTAAACTATTTGCATAAGCAATGATTGGAAACGGATAATTCACGCTCTGCTTCATGCAGTTTACAGATAAATATACAGAATGTTTCAGAATTGAGGTCGCAATATTATATTATGTACATGATGGTTTAGTATTATAATCATGTAAGGTAAAATTAAGTACGATAAAACATAAGCGTTAAATTTTAATAATGTTAGTGCTGCAAGCATCATTATGGAAAAAATTCTAGCCGACCTCAAAAAAATCAGAATACCTCTAAAAAGGCACCATAAATTTTCCTTTAGTTTTATAATCATCTTCCCTACCAACATTAACTTAGCACTATTAGTTCTCTACAGTCACAATTAAAATTTTTTGCGCCGTCACGACTTCAAATTGAATGTACGTACAGAAGGTGATTGAAAAACTAAGGAAAAAATTATTTTACGGTTACTTCAATTTTTTTAAGAAAAATATTTTTTCCTTTTTAGTGTCTTTCTTGTTTCTTTTATTTTTAACAAAGGTTTTTTTGAGACTTTTTTTGCTATTTTTGGATTCAAAGATTGCCTTCGCGTAGAGAGTGAGAGATAAAGATTCTAATATAGCCTATAACCTTTGCAGAAAGATGCTGAGCACTGCAGTGCAACGGGAGAGTACATAAAAAGAAGCTAAGAAGAAAAGTCAATTATTTTTTTAATCTTAATACATAAAAAGGTCTCAAAGTACTCAACACAGTAAATTTAGATAAAAATAACAGTTAGTTATTGACTGACATTTTTTTGAGAAAAAAAATCTAAACAGTACAGACAAACACGTTTAAAGACTTAATACTTTTGCTGTTAGAACAACAAAATTATTGCTAATTTTTCAGATTAATTATTTATGTATTTCATAAAATAAGCAGTTTTGTCATATTCAAAACATTTTTTAGCAAATATTATTTTTTTCCCATTATATAATATTAAATAATACTGCCGTCACATGTCAAGCAACTACCGCTTCAAAGAGTCATTTAATGCTTCTCAGATTTTAAGTTTTGTTCAAATAGATTGTATTGTATTTTAAAGACCACCAACAGCTAAGGTTATTTGGGCCTAGCACCAATTCATATTTTCAATTCATTATTATTTTTATTTTTTTAATAATAAATTGAAAATTCAATTGACACTTTTACCAGCTCTCGGGCTAGAACCCGAGAACTGGGGACTTGTAATAGAGGAACCATAGCAACGCCATGTAAACAACAGCGCCGCTACACTCTCGGCTATTCTCAAGCCCTGTTCAAATAGACTTATAAGTATATCTTATATTATATTTTCGTTCTCCATAATAAAAAAAGTTTTTATGCAAATACCCTGTATACTTCAACTTCTGAGCTGCCATTCGGCGCCATGTTACAAATTCATGCAAATTTAATATTAGAAATATATTAATTTGACTTGTTGTACTGCAGTGTTAGTCTATTGCAAAACGAATGTGTACCTATTATTAATAATAATTTTAGACCTATTCTAGTAAACGTTGGTCATAGACGATACATAAAACTAGCGATCATTATTAAAAGGTCAGCTATTTTTTTCTGTGTATATGTATGTCGAGCATTAAAAAGTAAAATAGGACGCAGAAGTGAACTATATTTTGATATTGACTTTTCAAATTTTTATATTCTCTTAGATTTGTAATGATTATTTGTGTTCACTTTCATTTAAATTTTTATTAGTTTTTACTGTTTTATATCTTGCATGTTTCAGTTGTTTAAAAAAAAATCGATGATAAATATTATGTAAGAATATTTTATATAACTGTCGTTGTGGTCAACTTTGCCCTGTGCTGAGATAAAAACGTTTTAATAAGCAAAACAAAATAAAGAGTCGGTCAACTCCACCCCAACACGGGGCGAAGTTGGCCACCACAGATTTTTATATTTTTTTTTACTTTAAATTAAAAAAAAAAAAATTAAAATTACTTTGGGCAGTATTAGTACTATTATATACACCTGTACCCATAATATGGTTTACAGTAATAATCGCTTTTTATTTTCTTAAATGCAAATATTTGCTTTTCAAGTTCAAAAGCGGTCATCTTCACCCCGTTTTACGGTACCTATTGTGTCATTTTGGAAGATTTTATTCATTAAAATAATTTTGAATTTTCTTGTATTCCCTTTATCATTAGTGAATTCAATTTTAAAATTCATTGTAAATGAATCTATATACACGGTGTCCCAACGAAAAGTTGTACCCCCGTAAAACTCGGCAAAATGAACGTTTTGACAAAAATCCAAAAATTCGTCGATTTGTATATCAAAGAGGACCAACTTTTATGCAAAAATAATTCTTGCAACTCTAGCCCTGTGCGGGGGGTAGCGACTCCCCCCAAATTTTTAAATGGAATGGGGGGTCAAATGATCCCTAATTTGGAAGAGTTTTTCATTACTTACACAACCGTATTTGTTTTTTCGAATGAATGAATGAATTGTAGATTATAGACGCTCGACAACAGAGGTCATTAGCGTCTGAATTTGTTTTTTTCAATTCGATTGATTTGTTACCGAGAAAGTTTCCAAGTTAAAAATCTAATAAAAGCACAAAAAGGTTTAAACTATCGAATGTATTGCTCGAAATGACCTCCACCAATTGCCATACAATAATAACTTGGAAACTTCAAGAAGCAATTTCTTGGTAACAAATCGATCGAATTGAAAAAAACAGATACGGTTGTGTAAGTAATGAAAAACTCTTCCAAATTAGGGATCATTTGACCCCCCATTCCATTTAAAAATTTGGGGGGAGTCGCTACCCCCCGCACAGGGCTAGAGTTGCAAGAATGATTTTTGAATAAAAATTTGTCCCCTTTAATATACAAATCGACGTGTTTTTGGATTTTTGTCAAAACGTTCATTTTGTCGAGTTTTACGGGGGTACAAGTTTTCGTTGGGACACCGTGTATATCGCTTATGTGTTATAATACTTTAGCTTTTGTAATTTTTTTTATTATATAAAATGCGTCCACTTCAGATTCAGGTACCCTATTCTGTTTTGAAATTCTATAGTTACGCCCCACGCTTGTCGAATAATGAACCAGATACTACAGAATACTTGTCTAAGCTTTGAAAAAAGCATGAATACAAACTCTTGATGGATAGGCCAATAGGGAAAAAGCCACAAATGGTCAAAACTCTTACAAAACACGGTATCTCTAGTTTTATTCACTAGCGCATCCACTTGATCTTAATTCATTCTATAAACGTAAGAAGAGTTTCCGACGAGGAATGCGAAAGTTCAGGACCTTTTCTTATGTACATCACTCTCTCTAGCGGCGGAAAGTATATAAAATATATAATATTGAATACATAAAGCATAGAGCACCAGCTTACTCTCGGATACAGCCTTATATTATTATCAATTGATATAAAAGTACCTGGTATTAAAGATAACCGGGCCTGATGATCGATATTTAAATAAAATTTAATCACAATTTCAGTTTAATTCCTCACCTAGTTTACACTGCAAAGTAATATTTTTAAAGAATAAATTCAGGGATATAAATCTAAAAAAATAATACCAGGACGCAAGAAAAATGTAAATATATATTTTAATAACATATAAGATTTTAAAACAATGTTTAGTTACAATATACTTAATTCACAATAAATTGCCTAGTTCAGTTTTTGAAATAATTTCATTTATGTCTCAAGTGACCTGAGACAAATGAAATTATTACAGACCTGACTCAAGTCTCTAACTTGAGTTGATAGATGGTGGCTGCCACCGCTGCAACAGACACCGACGCCAATCGAACGTATCTCATACATCATTTTATTGCAACTAATATATTGCGAGCGTCTTTAATCTACTAATAATAATATATTGCATCAGATGTAATATAAAATTTTTCAATAAAATGAGAAATTTTAAACTATAAGAGTAAATGAAATATTTTTAATAACATAGTAACTGGCAGGGTTGAGCCCTTTCTATAAAAGTTCTGAGCGAGTATTATTTTTATTATTTTATTATTAAGAGCACTAACTGGTCAATGTTATCGCGCCTTAGGTACACCAATTCAGAATTTTAGTTTATTTCCAAATAATAATTTTCAAAAAGCATACAACTTTGCAGTTAGGTAAAATAGTAGAAAATAGCATTTTTTAGTAACTTGAGTTTGAAGACTGAGCGACACGCCAGAAAATATTAAAACGGTATAAAAAATCGTGAAAAATGCCGTTTTCCCAGCTGTCACTTGAAACGACGCGAGTAGATACCATGCTACTGTAAAATGGTAAAATAAGAATTTTGTAATGTACAAAATTTCCCACAGCTCTATATTTTCTATGTCGATATTTTAACGTTAAATTAAAAATCCGAAAAAATCCGAAAAATAACTGCTAATCTAAATGCTATAGACAAGTAAAATTTAAGTGATAAATTTTAGGGTTCCGTAGAAACTAGGAACCCGTATAGTTTCGGTCAGTTCGTCCCGTCTGTCTGTATGTCGCAGTCCTCCCATCCTTTCATTTATATACCTACCAATTAAGATGAAATTTGCAGGTATACGGACGCAGATTAATGACTCAAAAACAGAAATAATAAAATTTTTGGTAAAAAAGTCCACTCAATTTTTAACTTCCCGCTAAGGAAATTGAAAATTTTCAAAAATAGGGAAGTTATTGATTTCACCCCGATTTTCGAAAATCGAGTTTTCATCAAATCTCGACGTTTTGTGATCCTAGGAAGCTATTCTGACTATTTTTACGATGATGTCAGTATTTATGTGTGTGTGTGTGTGTGTGTATGTGTGTATGTAACCCTCTCATAACTATTGAACGGCTTGACTGATCGAATCGCGATTTGCGGCGTTCGAAAGGGTACCACTGAACTTAGATTTCCTGAAAATTTGAACTGATTCGGCTCAATAGATTTTGAGAAATTCCGAATAAACCGAAAATTAAAAGTTGTTAAAACGATGTTTTTCAAAATAACTTCTAGAATATTGTACCGATTGATTTCATAATCTAATCAGCTCTTCTCCTCAGAAAACTGCGTCGAATGCCCCTAGGCGGATCAAAATCGGTTATTCCGTTCGAGAGATAACCTAGTCAACTGATTTCGAAAAAAGTGTTTTTTCAAAATAACTTACTTCTTACAATATTTTTGGAGCTTAAAAAACTGCGTTGAATGCCGTTTTAAAGATCAAAATCGAAAAACACGTTCAAAAGTTATAGCCGTTTAAAAATTCAAAAAAAAAAAAATGTTTTTTGAAGATAACTGCAACATTTTTCAACTGCGCGATTTTTTTTTATTTATTAGTTTTTGTGTTAAAAAAGCCGCAATGAAAAACGTTTGAAAAATCAAAATCAAACGACGCGTTCAAAAGTTATAGCTTTTCAAAAATTAAAATAATGTTGTAATTGTAGTGTCTACCCTGTTGTTGAAATAAATAAATAAATTAAATTACATTAAATTAAATTATCAGCAATTTTCAAATTTTTGAGCTCGAAGAGCTAAAAAAATCTACTTTTGGGTATAATATCAAGTCCTTGGAACTCAAAGCGCTTGAAAATAGAGGAAAGTTCCAAGGATGGCCTGCAGGGACAACCAATTTACAGATTTTTTTTACTTACCCCATTGAGTGGGGTGTCTTTAGATAGGTCTCCTGAAATGCAACAAAGAATGTGTATCTCTCTAGTCACGAGATATTTACTTTCAAAGTCGTTATCAAAGAGTCCTCCTCTCATTTCTAAACTAAGTAATAAGTAGTACCTACTTTCAATGATAATTATAACGAACACTGTAGCAAAAATACTTTATGAAAAGTTTAGAAATAAATTATTAAATTTGATGTCAGTGAAAATAGCTACGGAACTTTAAGATGCGCGTGCCCAACACGAGCTTGGCCACTTTTTTCTGTAGATTCGAATTATACCAGTTATAATATGTGAAAAAGAAACTCTAATTTTTGATAATTTATGGATCAAAAATTCTTCAACGAAGATGCACTTTTAATTCATTTTGTTTTCGACAATTTCAATCTCTTGATATCTAGGTATAAATATAATTATATAAGTGCAACCAACCGTTAATCCGTGAAACTTCAGTAATAAATCCGCACCATAAAAATTAACTATGATTCGTTGTTAATGATAGTTTATTGAATTATCACGGACAATTGACAAACTGTACTTATGAGTTATGACTAAGTATCAAGAGACTGTTGTTGAAAGAGGATAAAATGAATTAAAAAATATATCCATGCGCTGTATCCCTCGTTGCATAGTTTATTAACTAGGAATGATAAAAAAACTGGTAAAAATTACGACACACTTTTTTACATAGTTTCCATAATTCGAATCGATTTAGCTAATTAATAATGATACCTATTCTTCGGATTTTCATTAGGCATTATAATATCGATACAATATCTTTCAATAAAGTGGCGTACTTATTCGAGGGCTTGAGAATAGCCGAGAGTGTAGCGGCGCTGTTGTTTACATGGCGTTGCTATGGTTCCTCTATTACAAGTCACCAGTTCCCGAGTTCTAGCCCGAGAGCTGGTAAAAGTGTCAATTAGATTTTCAATTTATTATTAAAAAAAAAAAAAAAATAATGAATTGAAAATATGAATTGGTGCTAGGCCCAAATAACCTTAGCTGTTGGTGGTCTTTAAAATACAATTTACAATTTACGTACTTATTCGATGATTCCACAAAAAGTAGAATTTCCAGTGCGGAAATTCGAACACCTCGCATATTTAAACTTTGGACATTTATGCATTTACAGACTCTTTTGTAGGAAATTCTAGACTCTACACTACATGATTCTTTCCCTATTAGTGTTAAAATACTTAAAAATTAAATATAAATAATTAATCGTATTCGCTGATACAAATGTTGGAAATCCGGTGTTTTTTGTTTTCCTAATGAAGTGAGAAAAACAAACAGGGCGTTGGAAAATGTATTCTGTGGATAATATAAAAAAATATTTCTCGTCCTTTGATTAAATTTTTGTTCATCAAGAAAAATGAATTAATAAAAATGTTTCCAACATACAGGCCACAAGGTGTTTCTTATAAAAGGTAAGATAGGGAAAATAACGTTGAGAACATTTACAGTTTTGTAGTAAGCAATGGGCCATGAGACCTAATGTAAATATGTTGTGGATTACATAGAGAAAATAGTTGGCAAAACCAAAAGTGCACATCCCGCTGAGTATGATAAAAATATTAAAAAAATATTTAATTTAAAAAAATTTAAAATTTTTTTTAAATATAAATAAAAAAAATTTAAAAAAATATAAATCAATGAAAAAAAAATAAATATCAAGTGAAATAAAAATATGGAATAGGATGCAAAAAAAAGTTATGACGTCGGTCGGAATCGAACCGGCGTACTTGTCCGCAAGAATCAACAGCCTTATCCATTACTCCACGAGCTCGACGGATGATCAGCTATTTTTATCGTATAGCAGTGTAGTAGCACTTAGTTTTTCTACAATAATTTATACTGTACATTGTACAATAATAATAATATATTATTATTAGCTGTCAAAAATAATAAAAAATTGTTTATAAAAATTAAACTAGTGAACGCATTTCAGTAAATTTAAATAAGGTTCTAGTCTGATAGTAAACAAAGCGAATAAAACATAAACCAAAGCGATTCGTCAAGAATTGCGAGCTGTAGAGCTCGGACGTACGTACGTACGTACAGACCAACCGACAACTGCTGTTCGCAATTATTTTCAGTTACAATTTTAGGAGTAATTATGAACTCGAATCAATCTAAAAATGGTTTCATTTTACAGGACAGAATCTCCCTTTTTCAAAAAGCTACAATTTGAATAGATATCGTGCGAATTTAACTTAAATATAACTTTTTGTATGAACGAAGCTCAGCTCTGATGCGCAAAACGATAATAGAGCACATACGCTAGTAGTCTAGCGGTATGTGTAATAGCACAGTGAATTTTTTAAACAAGTTTCCATAGCAACGGCTGACTATTAAGAGTAACTCGGAACCTCCTTAATAAAAAAAATCAAAGCATCTACTACATATTTACAATAGGTCGTATGGCCCATAGCTTACTACAAAATTGTAAATGTTATTTTCCTTATGTTACCTTTCCTAAGAAACACAGTATAACTTACCTTACTAAGTACTAATAGGTCGAGAGCTAGGCGTAAATTTATATAGCTCATTTGTGACAGGATGAAATTTTCAGGGAAGGTAGAATCTAGTATGACAAAGAATAAGAGCTAGGGTTGCCTCGTCAAATCCTGGTGCGAAGGCCGGGAGGAGCTCACTTCCGGTGCAAAATACACATATTTCATTAGCTCATAATTATCTTTCGTCATTATATGACAGCATACAATTGACGCCATATTGTAGATCTCGAAGAGCTGTATTGAAATACATAGGGTTGCCAAAGGAAATTTTGGGTAACTCATTGAAAACTTATAAATTATATTTGTTTTTTTGACATTTTTAAAGCTGTCAAATAACATTATGTATATATGTATACATATATATTGTAACCGTTCTGAAATGAGTTATCGGCCTTGTGTTTGGCAAACATTCATACGTATGTCTAGTTATTTATAACTTTATGTTTTCAACGCATTTGGTTTCTAACTCATATCCGTATAATTACGCAGGAATTGCCTGAATCTGGTATTGACAATTTTCCCAAGAATTTATGTATTTTAGGGTAGCAATTTCTTATTTTTATTTTTCAACGTAATTCAACGTGCACCTCTTATATAAATTAGTATAAATTACTCACTTGAAGGTCGTAGTAACCTGTAATAAAAGTTTTAAAAAAGGTGGTTTGGAGTTTGTTTCGAAAAGAGAAAAAAGGCTGATTTTTGTTTGTGATTTTAAATTTGGTTTGACACTAAAAACTAATTGAAGCATTTGACTTTACTGAACCTCGATTAATATTTTTTCTTGAAATTCAACTTAATCAGACGCAGGTATAAAGTTAACTAAGCGAATATAAAACCAAAAAAAAACTCGGGTCGCAGTGCCAAAACCCTGCCGACAATATAGTGTATTTGCTAATACAGGCCTTGTGGCTTTAATACGTGCACTTAAGTTTGTTTTTGGACGAAATAAAAAATTCAACCCCTTAATACATCCCTTAAAATGATATTTTTTCTTAATTTCAATATTATTATCATTGCAACCTCTGTACCAAATTAAATACACCCTTCAGTAAGTAAATCACTATCCGCAAAACTAGTGTTTTCATAAAATTTGTAAGTCCGGTCCTATCAGGCCGATTTTATTAAAATTTTAGCAGCACATTTTGATCTTTACTAAAAGGTTAAATTTCAATTTTGAAACAATTCTGAAATTTTTTTCGGTATTTTCGAGCCCAAAAACTTTTTTCAACCCCTAAAAACTACCCTTAAAATAGTCCGATTGGGCCCATTTTAAATAGGTTCCGTGCGGTGATGGATTCCAACGTGTGTACCAAATTTCGTTCAAATCAATTAAGTCTTTCGAGAGTTATGCCGCGAACACATATATACAGTATGTAAACAGGTAAGCTGCACATAGGGAAATTAGCATTGAGAAAAAATGAATGGATCAGAGTCAGCCATGACTCATAATGCACGTATTTATATAGAGTTGCTATGGTTTTGTCAGTGTTTTTATTTTAATTTCAATTATTTTTATTTTAATTACCGGTTAAATGTCAAGTAAAATAAAAATAATTGAAACTAAAATAAAAACACTGACAAAACCATAGCAACTCTATATAAATACGTGCATTATGAGTCATGGCTGACTCTGATCCATTCATTTTTTCTCAATGCTAATTTCCCTATGTGCAGCTTATCTGTTTACATACTGTATATAAATATATATATAAATATATATATATACATATATATATAAACATTTCCAAAAATGGTGCCAAAGTGTTCAGGAGGCTATGAAACGTCGAGAAATTTTGGTCCGACCCCTAGGTCCCGCCATCCGACCGACGCCAATAGTGTATGTGCCATATGGCAAATACACTAATAACTATAATGAAAAAATGGAAAATAATAATAATTTACTATAATAAAAGAAAAAACCGATTGATTTGTGAGTCAGAATTGTCAATCTTTATTATGGCAACTTTTCAGCAACTATTTTGTTGCCTTCTTCAAGCCTAAAATTACATTATTAGAATTATGTAATTTTAGGCCTGAAGAAGGCAAACTTTGCCAATGATTGACAATTCTGATTCACAAATCAACCGGTTTTTTAATTTTATTATATTACATACGTGAGTGATCGACATGAGTTTCAATATAGTTTACTATACATTAAACTATTCAAAAATGTTCCGAACAAAGGCAATAACATTTTATGAATTATTATTAAATTACCTATTCTAAGCATACTTATATTAACGTGCTATTAAAATATTTTTTTTTTTTTACAATAATATTATGTAAACATTTTTAAACAAAACGTAGTTTAAGGTAGTTGCTTTGAAAAAAGTCAAGAAAATCATGAAATAAAAATTATATATATTTTTTTTAATAAAGGTATCTCTTTATGCTAGTTAAATTAGAAAATAATGCGAGATATTTTTTGTTGAAAATTGAATTTTTAACATTTTTAATATAGGTAAGGTGCTAAAAAATTTCACATTAATAATTTTTCAATAAGAAAAAAAACAATACATAATAATCTATGTTTTTTTAATAAAAAAAAAAAAAAAAAACGATGCATGACACATTACCGCTGATAATGTTAGTAAAAAAACTATAATTATTGACCACGTAGTTTCAAAATGCAATAACAAATGACATTTGGCGACGTTCCATTTAAACGACTTTACACCCGTACCTAAAGATGTTTCACATCAAAAATTTAAATTTTTGCATATACTGATACTACTTTACAAAATGTATAACTTTTCTTTTCCGTGATACAGGATTTAACTATTATATTTTATCCAATTTTGAGCAGTTATTAACAATTTATAATTTTCGAAATGTCATTTTCTTAAAAACTATGGTTACCACGCTGGACAAAGGGCCACTTTGTAATTTTGAGCTGTTTGAATTTATACATATATACATATACATATAAAAATTGACATTTTGCACCGGAAGTGGCTTATCCCGGCCGTCGCACCAGGATTTGACTAGGCAACCCTAGCGCTTTTTCTTTGTCATAATTAATACTACCTTCCCTGAAAATTTCATCCTGTCACAAATGAGCTTCATATATTAACGCCCGCCTCTTGGTCTATAACGTAGGTACCTACATAAAATCTAAATTTAAAGTAAAATGTACACCTACTAGTGGAGGCTGAGCATTAATTCTGCATTGATATAATGACAGTCGGCTGAAGATAGCGTAAACTCTAACAAATGCCAAACCGTTATAGAACGGCAGCGGACACTAATATTATTAATTGGTAAATGATAAAATCAATCGATTTAAAACCCCTTATATCCACACCATATTATTCACATAACAATTAGAGGTGAAATAATAAATATCTCAGACAGCTAGGCTGCCATGATTTTTGAGCTATATCTAAGAAAAAATCAAATGACCACTGTCGGGACTTGAACCCGAAACCCCCAGTTTCCGGCTAGGTGAGTTACCGATTTCTCCACAGTGCCCGAGAGTGGAAACCGATCTCTTCTTATATATAGCAATTATTGTCAATGAATGAGTTATTGGAAGAGCCAGTGGCGGACTAGGGGGGGGGGCTCATCCCGGACCTCTGGTCCTGGGGGGGGCCTCTAAATCTCGAGAAGTCCTTCTTAATCAATACCTATAGGTAACCTTCCTACGTTTATATTTTGTATACGTATACGGGGCCTCCAACTCCAAACTGCCTCTTACTTACTAAACATATTTTGGCCTTGTTTGGGATTTGATTAAGAAGGACTTCTCGAGATTTAGAGGCCCCCCCAGGACCAGAAATCAAATATGTATTTATAATAAACGTAGGTAGGTACCTACGTTTATTATAAATACATATTTGATTTCTTTTGTCAGCCATTACATTTATATTATTCATTTTTTACGAAATTTACACTACGAACACATCAATTTCTAAGCAGAACGGGGGCCTCATTTAGTTCTGCCGCCCCGGGCCTCCGACTGGCTTAGTCCGCCACTGGGAAGAGCAGCCAAATTATATAATAAATATTATACAATACAATATAAAAAAAATCATTTTATCAATCAATGTCACAGTCGGAAGCGGAACTCAAACCCGAATCTTCCACTATCACGGCGGATGAGTTTTTCAGTTACTGAACTGTGATACGATTTACAAGTAACTGAAAAACTCATTCGCCGCTATAGTGGAAGATTCGAGTTTGAGCTCCGACTGTGACATTGGTTTGTAAAAATGAATTTTTCTATATTGCATTGTAATATTATCTATAGGTATAATTTGGCTGCCCTTCCAATAACCTTAATGACCTGAGTTGTCGACGCGTCTATAATCTACAATAATAATAATAATAACCTTCTAATAACCCGTTCATTGTAAAATTTACAGCCGTAGGTACTTACTAAAATCAAATTACAACGAACATTTGTCTCAAATATTCCAAATGCAAATAAAAAAATTAAAAATAATAACTCTTTTTCGACAGAAATCATCCATCACGAGAGTGCAGGGGACCTATCGAAACCTCTCGATGATGAGCAGTACACTACCGGGTTTGTGCTCATTTTGCTTATCTTCAATTATCTCTCAAAGATAATCTATCTAATTGTGTATTTTAAATTATATTGATTTCGTGCTGTAAATCCAATATCATAATATGTTTTAAACATGTTATAGGGGCGCCTAAGATTAGCTTACCCGGGATACCAGAAACGTGTAAACTAAATAAATTCATTTGTCGCCTCATGTAAAATAAAAAGTATTTACGGCTTTCATATTTTTTAAGAAAAATATTTTTTTATACAAATTTTAAGTAGGTTAAAAATAGGTACCTAATTTATTTATATTACCTATTCAATATAAGTTGAGACATGAGAGATGAGTTATTCAAATTTCCTATATCATGTATGTACGTAAATATTCTTATATTATACATAATATTACGAAGTTCCAAAAAACGTGTAGAAAATTAATTGCTATTTATTTTGCGTATGCCGCTATTCTGATAACTAGCAAAAATGAAAAACTGGTATTTTTAAAAATAATGTTTTATTTCTTATTAGGTCGTTATGTTAAAAAAATTTTTTTTTCGCTATAATAATTATTTTCGTTTCATAATCAACTTAAAAACATGAACATGAGAAATATAAGTATTACTGTTGCTCCTAACAATAATCTATTATCTATTTTTATTTGAACAATAAACACTTATAGCTAATATTTTCCAATATCTCTATGTCACAGAATTTTTAGCTTTGTATTATTATAAATACTATTTAACAACAGCGAACATAAATGGGAAAAAATGGTAGTTGTACAAATAATAATTAGTTCATGCAATAACAGTAGGTATATATTTTAGTACAACTATTAATAACTTGGAACTTTTTATGTGTGGTAAAACGTTAGAGAATGACAGCAAGTAGTAAGTTGCTAAATAGATTTAATTAAAATAAAAAAAAACCGCATAGCATGTCTACGCGGTGCTAATTAGGTTCAACATGCAATAATCAGTAAGTGTGAGTAAGGAATAAGAGTTGTCTTGACAGACGAAAAGCACACACACTCCGTAGTCTACAGTACATGCTATCATCATAATAGATTACGGGCACACCTCCCTGCTAGGTATGCAAACCGCTATACACACATGCGACATTGATTGCGGACACCAGCTTGAATTTTGTGCACAGACACACACTGTTTTTAAGCAAGGCACACTTATTACTATATCACATAAAACTTGGCACAAAACTGACTTACATGGTACATAATCAAACACCTACACCCACTTATTGCAACTCCATTTCATATATTGATCTCGACACCACTATTTCACCTGGCACTGAGCTTGCGATGCTAGTGCTACAACGGTACACTCGACTCTTGTGGGAAACTTATTTCCCAGTTTGCAACATCGGGAACAATGTATTCCCCTAACAGGCGCTTAAATATTAGAAAACACATGCGCTGTTGCTATCTCATCATGAGTACGCAAGACCCCTTAGCCTGGAAAAACGATAGGACGTGTGTCGTTCCTTGCGTGTAAAGCTCGAGTGAAAAGCTCAAGTGAAATCGACAAAATTATTGTAGGTATACTAACAATAATTTATTACTACTGCTTATGCATAAGTGCCGTCATTTATCATTATGTATTCAAATTAGTTAATCGATTTGTATTAACCGATTGAAACAGAATAGGAAAATAGTAATTAATACAACAGACAATTTATAGCGTTAAAAATTCAAAGAAAAAAGCCATCACAGCTGTGCTAGACGTATTTTTATATTTAAATGTACCTATTTGAAATATGTGTTTACAATTTTAGCTAAAAAAAAAAATATCTGAATAATTTTTATAAATCCAGTACTAATAATTTTTTAAAATTTATATACATTGAATTTTCCGATTTTCCTCAAATGATTTGTATCAGACTGTACACAGAGTAATAGAATGTTTAACATTTTTGGCAGCAGATGTCACTGGTCAGTGTTACAAAAACGCGTTGCTGTCAAAAAGTGTGTTGTCAGTGTATCTTTAATTAAAATTAGTGTTTTATAACATTAATAATTAATAAAAATGCAAAGAAATTTGCCACAGTCAAAAGAAGCGTTGCTGAAATCATATACAACTCGATTAAAGGACGATGTGAAGAGCATGTTAGAAAATTTCGAAGGTATATGTGTATTGAGGTTATGTACAGCACTGAATTTTATATTATAATTTGTTTTTTTTTCTTCTTTTTGAAGAAATTGTCAAATTAGCTAAAGGAGAAAGTGAGACGCAGCTATCAAGAATGACACAATGTGAACAAGATACATATGAAATGCATGTACGAGCAGCTAATATCGTGAGGGCTGGAGAATCACTTATGAAACTTGTCTCGGATATTAAGCAGTACCTTATATTAAATGATTTTCCTTCAGTAAATGAAGCCATCACACAAAATTCTAAGCTCTTCAGGTAATAAATGTACATTGAACAAATTGCATTTAGTATTAAGTAGATGCTCAATTGATTGTAAATAAATTATAGACTCTCGATAACTATTATATAGGTGTGCCGTATACGTGTAATGGAGAAGTTTCAAAACGCAATATTTTCACAAGTCATAGTAAAATATAGCCCAAAACAAATTTACTCATGAAAACATCCAGTGCTAAATAACGAAGAAAGGGACTTTACTTTTATTTTAATTGTAATGTTTATTGCTGTGACATCTCTTTGCACGCCTGTTAGGGTAATATACACAGTACATGTAATTTCAAAACAAAGTCTTACTTCAGTTTGACTTTAGAAAATTTTCTAACAGACAGTGTTGTAGCCACATGGCACGCACGCGGTGGATCCCACATGGCTAGCACAGCAGACGGGAGAAATGAAGTCACGCTGCTTAAAAATTTTTGTCCTAAAGCAACTTGAACTATTTTTTCAGTTTTACTTCATTTTGCCTTTGATTTTGTTTTTCGTTTATAAAAAAAAATAGAAAAAACTTCTTTATTATCTACTGACTATCATTTAGTCTCATTAAAACTTAAGTGTGAAAGAAAAATAAAACGTAATTGTTTTAGGAATAAGCAAGCCGAATGCGATCAAAAATTAATGTCGTTACGTGATGATATGGCCGCCGATTTATATGATCTCGAAGAAGAATACTACACAAGTATGTTTAAATGAGTTTTAATTTATTTTTGTATTATTATTTTGTAAATATATTAGTATTTAACAATAAAATAATTCTTATTGTAATGTATTTGCTTTTTATCACACTGGCTTTGTTGCCAAAGAGTAGCCATCGTAATAAGCGTTATAATTTTGTTTTTCAAAATTATACCTATAATTGTTCCCAAAATATGGCTTACGGAGAAATTTAGATAAGCTACAAATGACCAAAAATTTCTTTTACTTTTTCAAAATGAAAAAGAAATCTGAAGCAAGGGAGCGGGGTTTTGTGAGACTATTAAATTATTAAATCTAGTCGTTAATACCCATAATAATTATTACAGGTGACCACAGATATTTGAAGAAAATAATTCCAGACTTTTCCTATATCTAAAACGTAATTTTTCCCTGACTTTTTTGATTCTCGTATTCAGTTTTTCTATAATTTATGTGTTTTTAGTATGGCATGACGCCTAGAGTTAGCACGCGCCAAGCTTGCTGCACCTTTGATTTAGAAAATACTTATTTGTAGATTTTTACTAATATTCGGTCACTTTTCCAGAACTGGGCAACCCTAGAATATGTCATATTTTTACTTCTCACCTCTACTATGGTAGGGAAGTAATGGATTTAGTCCGAAAAAAATATTTCGAGATATAAACAGATCTTCACGTTTTGAGACCCTAGCAATCGTTTAAGATCTTTTTCTGACTGATGTCTGTGTGTATGTGGTCAATTTTTCGCCTTCGATATCGTAAAAACGGAACAATATACGGCCATGCCGATTATTCTATTGCGTTTATCAGCCTTTAACTTAGATCTGATTAGATTTTGAGTCAAATCGGTTCAGTGGATCCTGAGATATTAAAAAAAAAACGTTCTCAATCTCACGTATTAACATAGATAAAAAAAATATAAATGAATTCTAGATGTTATAATATGAAAAAATATTTTACTAAAAAAAATAAAAATTGTACGTAACCATGATTTTTGCTATATTAAGCTGGCCATCAGTAGATCACTAAACAAAAAATTCGACTGATGACTTATACTTTCCACCTAGTAAATATTTGCAAAAAATAAACACTCTTTTTTTATCCAGGTGTGTAAGCTTTCACGGCCGGCATTGTTCCAAGTCTTCATGGTTTCCGGGCTTGTAAGCCGTGGTCCGGTGGTATTACCACCGGACCACAGCTTACAAGCATTATTATTCTTTGAAAAAAAAGCATTGCCCTCTTTTTTGTTTGGTGATCTACTGATGGCTAGTAATATAGCAAAAATCATGGTTACCTTGATTTACATACAATTTTCTTTTTTTAGTAAAATATTTTTTTTCTCGAAAACTCTACAATTTAGAGAAAAAAATATTTACATTTTTTTCATATTAAAACATCTAGAATTCATTTATATTTTTTTTACTTATGTTAATACGTGACATTGAGAACGTTTTTTTTTTAATATCTCAGGATTCACTGAACTGATTTGACTCAAAATCTAATCAGATCTAAGTTAAAGGCTGATAAATACAATAGAACAATCGGCATGGCCGTATGTTGTTCCGTTTTTACGATATCGAAGGCGAAAAATTGACCACATACACACGTAATAAAAGTTATGCACGTGTCAGCAACCTTGGGGCTAGACTTGATTAGGTATTTTGATTCATATTTACTATTGCTGTAATAAAATTTACAACGAAAAATAAATAATAGAAATTTGTATTAGATACTTGTTTATTTTGTATATCATATGGAAATAACATAAGCGATCATAAAGAAGATGGTATAAATAAAAAACATTCATAAGCTATAATAGTAGTACTACTAGTAAGGACTTCGGGCATCTTCAACATCAAAAATGCAACCTTACCTTTCAAAATATTTAACTAAGGATATTAACTCATAGAATAAAGATGGAACTTTACACAACAATTTACAAAACTTAAAAATTAACATAAACATAAATACATTTTTTTTTTCAAAAATCACTAATAGCACACTTTCACATTAATTTAATTATAAAATATTCATTTCTAAAAAAACTGCATCGTAATATAAATTGGTCCACACAAAATGCAAGGTTTTCAATGATAATTACATAATAATTTAATTTTGTATCAAGGTGACATTTAAAAAATGGAATGATATAATTTTTATATAAATCACCAGTGTCCAGCTTATAACTAGAGGCTTGTGTTTATTTTCAGCAAAAATAAAAAAAATCGTATGGGAATGTTAAGCTTTAACACAATTTTTAGTGTCGTAAAATGGCTGCGTAGGCCGCTGACTTAACTTGTATAAAAAAATTGAATTTATTGACAAAATTTTAAATCTCAGTTAAAATATTTATTTGTAGACATAAAAATTAAATAAGTACCTACAAAGTAACCAAACTCAAAATTATAACTTCTTTTACTCACTTATTTTTATTTAATAGTTATCGAATGATAATATTTGCAAATACATAAAAATAAAACTGTCCTGGTAATACTAAAATACTAATTTGTGGTCTAACTAAAACACGGATAATAAATCATAATTCACATTAAATTTAAAATAATCACCAAAATGCTACACAATAAATTTGAAATTTACGCAAAAAAAATAATTTAATTCAATTAACGAACATCCCAAATACAAATTATTATCATTTAACAATGATCTGAATTTCTGTGAGCATTTTATCAGCAAGTTGTGTCTTATAAAACAGTTGGCGAGAGTTCACTTACACTACTGTTTAGAAGTCTGAACACACACATTATGTAATATTTCGTAGTAACCAATACCCATCTTAAAAAGAACTATATTTTAGTATAATATGATGATGTTATTCTTGTTTGACTGCTTCAAAATATAATATTAATTGTATAAATAACTGTGCGTATTTTAACTTTTGACGATACTGTATCTATTCACTTGTTACAGAAAATTGAACAATGCAGCACGTCGTAATTTAAGGATATTTTAATATTATTGGAATGAAAAATTAATGACTGCCGAACATTAAGATCGTCGTTGTTAAAACAAAAAGGCGTATTTCTCATTTTTTTTAAATAGGTTGCATACGTCCAAAAATATATTTTTCCTTCCTCTTTGTAGCTACAATGTTCTAGTTTAAAAAAAAAAGTGGTAATCACCAGTTTTTATAACTAGCAGAGGAAGTAACCACATGTTTATGACGTTTATGAACGTATGAAACTCACATCGAGCAAATTTTGAGACCACGAAGTGTTGTTGAATGTCAACGGAAAAAATGAAAACTTTTAAAGTGCAAGATATTTTGAAATTCTTTTAAATAACGCAAATTACTTAGCAAAGAACAGCCAGCCAATAAATCTCTGTTTTTTTAAACCGCTTTGCATGATCAGTAAAACACTATACAATTTATTATTAAATTTATTTGCAAACACAAGATTAATCTTCAAATATTATGCGTGACCAATAATGTGTATCTAATCTTTTTGGTGGGCTTCTTTTGTTCCCTTTTCTTAAAACCAACATTGCTGGAACAAAGCGTATTTGTTTATTTTCAAACACTAATCTTCAATACTAACTGGACAGCTGATTATCCCCCCCCATAAATTCGTGAACTCAAGAGAAGCGCCTGTCAAAGGGAAGATAGGTGCTAAAAACAGATGTGCACAGAGGCAATTTGTTATTTACGAACCTCTCTGTAAATGACTCATGTTTATTACATAGCTTCCCTTGTAGCGGTGCTTCAATTTCCCTACCCAGTAGGCATTATAGATTAACATGGCAGAACGTTGAAGATCAGATGTGACCAATATTCGATGAATGCATTGATTAATAATCATTGAGCTTTTTTACACATTTGCAAATTATTTTATTAAGTTTAGAGAATCAAACCAAAATTTATTGTAATATTTATTAAACATAAAATTAATAGTTTAGTTTCTATAAACTGTAGAAAATAATTTATATTAGAAATCGTGTCCATCGTGATTATAATAAAATTAAGCAAAATCGCAGGATAATATTAATTTTCATAAATATTGTTATTTTTATGATTGTACTTGAAAAAGTCTAAATCTATAGACGAAACGTCGTACATTTAATTTAATAAATCAAATTATTTTGTCCACTATCCTGCGATTTTGCTTAATTTTATTGTAGAAAATAATGAATATTTGATTGTACAAACGAAATGCAAAACTCTAAATAACGGAATAATAGTGTTCCTAATTTATGACTTGTGTGAATCTCATTTAAACATAAACTTTCATATAATTTACAAATTATAGTGGACTTCAATAATAGACAATGAAGAAGAATCTATCCAGTTAGTATTTGGAGATCACTGGTTTCTAAATATAAAAAAAAAATGAAACTGGACACAGAAATTCGGAACTACGTTTTCAAGTGAACACGAAAAATGCATGTGGATCTCTTAACAGTCTGTCGCTGCACATTTTTATAACGGTTAAAGGGTCAACGAAAAATGACACTACACTCCCAGAAGGCAGTTCAAGTCGTTATTTGTTATTCTGAGCAAATATTGATTGATTTTTAATTGTAGATATACTTCAACAAAATAAAATCCTCGAAACAATGTTTGATCCGGAGGTTATTTTAAAAATCGTTTTGTCCATTTTTTTTTGCAAATAATTCAAATTTACCTCACATGAACAAAATTAAAATTTGCCTTCTCCTTTAATAAATTAATTATTATATTGTAATAATGTTTGTCATATTTTAAGTCATAGTTCAGATATTGATTTACGAGTATATACAGAGGTGAATTTTATATGAATATTGTTTTAGGGAACTGTACAAAAAATACACTCATACTATAAAATTAAAATAAATAATTGAGCAGTATCAGTACAATTCACCACTGATTAAGTACGAAATCTGATTCAACGATGAATTCAATTATTAAAAATATTTTCATTGACAAAATTAGTACCTATATTATAAAATATTACATAAACATAAAATATTTAAACTGCAGAAAAATAAAATACGAACTAATTAAATACTACACTGATTAACGCTGACATAAACACAAATTTAAACAATTTAAAAACTCAAAATACAGACAAAAATTACTACATACTCTTTCACGCGGTGTGTCAATTTTCCACTCCAAAATGTCCATTCGAAGAAAAAAATACAATTACGAAAGTGAAATGTTTTAGTAATTTTCATCTGATCGACTGATATAAGTATATTATTTCGACGGTAGGTAATGACGATTAAAATACCACTATGAAAATGTCTGTACCATTGTCACTGTTGAGTTTATGAAAGACTGGGCATAATGTACTGGATTTGTCCACACTCATTTTTTTCAAGCTGATATAACTGAAATAATCAATTAAAAGATTGAATTTTCAATTTGACCGAGTTCCATTCCTGACTATCAAATCAAAAGATTCATTTTTCATCAGTTTATGCGTTCCTTTCTCAAAAAAAGATAGGTACCTACCTATTCTATTAGTAAAGTGTGAACAACCGGAACCCATTAAATTGTACTGAATTCCAATTTTCCAGATCAAAGATATTTGAAGTCCCGATTAACCGAAAATAATATTATAATAGTGTGGACACTGATCATTTAAAAATTCGGTGATTCTGAAAATTCATAACTTGGTCAAATATTTTTGAGTGGTAAATTAAACATAGTCATACACTACTGCTATTTTATTCTTATGTTTATATTAATTATAATGATGAAAGGATAAACTAATAACACAGAAATGTGTACTCCCGATTAATATTATCAATACACTGTTATTTGTTATTTCAATAATGGCAGAATATGAAGCATAATCAATTAATTAATCCTATAAAATGATTGTGTTCGAAGAAATTTATTTGGCTAAGTTTCACTTCAAAATAGAACTACTGTTGGTTATACCCATGAATTTTTTATATTTCAGTTTATTCTACTTCGCTCAAAAAAAAAGAAATTCAACACCATGGTTAAAAATTCGTTTTTCAAACATTTTCTATGGTTAAAGTCATAATTCGAAAAAAAGTGTTGTTGTGGAGCTAATGTGTAACGCGAACAATGATAATTAGATATAACAATTCGTTTAGATTTAACGAAAACATTTGTGAAAAAAAAAACAGTTGAAAATAAATTATTGGTTCAGTCTTAAAACCGCTGGCACTTCCAGTAGGTTTTTTTCGAGCACATTACAAAATCGAGACAACAACACCTCTCCTATTTTGTAATCCTTAAATTCTCCGACTTGCAATTTACTTTTTAGGGATTTTTCAATAAAACTTAAGAAATGACAAACGGTTTTAAAACTAATTTTAAACGGGCAACAAAAAATTAAAAAACTGGTCAATTTTTAGACGTGTTTGAAAACGCAATTTTTAATCACCTTGTATTTATAAATGACTAAACTATTATATAAATGGAAAATTATGTCAGATCAAGCCAAATCTATTTTATATTAAAATTATGATCACAGTGTATAAAGACTTAAAATTAAAAAAAAAATGACATTTTGATACAAAATGGTGAATTATTCACTGTCGTGGCGCTTGAAACTTTCGCACCGATGTAAAAATTTATCAAATATAATTAGTGACTTTCAGTCATTTTGGCCAATACAAATCAGTTAAAAAGATAACTGGCCTATTAACAAATGGAAATATTATTTAAAAAATATTTGTAAATGCTAAAACAAAAGATCAGGAACAGTTGCCGACCCCCATGCAACATTATCAGACTCTGTCGCAGGTTTTAGGTGTTCGACTGGTTCAATACTCATAGGTGCTGGACTGATGATTTTGGGGGGCACGGTTGGGGATTGTGTTGATCGCGTGACGCCCAGTTGAAAATCTTCTGCGTTGAGAACGACTTTACTCGGAGTGTAACTTGAAAACGATGTGCCTGTAAAATAAAAAAAAAGTTTTTGAAAACGTACAACAAATCCCTGACTTATTTTGGAACGATTCATAAGTTTCAAACCCTTAGTCAAAATCTGCACTACCGCAAAATTCGGAGCAAGCATTATATGCATGCAATTTTTGAATTCTTTTTATTGCATGAAAATTTACATTTAGGCTCTTATTACATCTTTTTTTAACCCATGACGATCATGACGTAAACGGGGCTGCTATGAGTTTAACGCGGTGTGTGTGTGTGTGTGTGCTAGCTTATATTTACGGGTGGTATGATTTTGATGCGGTTTTTGCTTGTTTGACAGAGTATCATTGCGAGTTGGTTCTTAGCCATAATAATAATATTAAATAACTGCGTCTTGATGATGTACTTTTCTATAGATTTTAGTTTAAAAGGTCCAAAATAAAAAATAAATTTGAAATTTAAAAAAAAACTCGACCTAAAACGACTATCTAATCGGTTCTTTAAGAAGTATGAAATAATTTTATATTTTTTATTCTTCATATAACAGAAGGATCTACGTATGTAAATACTATGTAACACGCATATCAGTGTTTTTTTTTTTCACCCAAAAAAATAATAACACACATCAAAAGTTTAAGCGAAAATACATTTGTTTTTCTTATAAACAAAGAGCAAGAACACACGAGGCTGTTTGTGACGAATTGTCCGTTGCGCCGACTCTGCAAGAGTTCACTACATACTAAGATGAACATACGGCAATGCAGGCGGCGCAACGACGTCGGATCATATGGATAACCTGACGAAAGCGTTTTATTACTTCAAACATCGGATTATTACATTATTTACTGTAGAAGTGTTCACAGGACAATTGCTTTTTTTAGACTCCATTTTATTGAATCTGTCGCTTACTGGCAACGTGCATGTATTGGCGACGAATAACCACATTCGTCTGCCGATTCGACACAAATCGCCTCGTGTCTTTTTGCTCTGGGGTAGTTCAGACAGTGCGGATCAACCGAGTGGAGTTTATTTACATTAGCGTAAACATATTCGCCTGAAAATAGAACCGTGCGACGTCCGCACGCTCCTCTACTATGGCGTGCCGTGATGACGTCCAGTTGATTTGCGGAGGCCGCGCGTTTCGAACTTGTGAACAAATATAAACACATTGTTTCTTCGACATACATCTTTGAAATGAGATGTATGTAGCCTCTCCCCTCTCCTGCGTATCTGCACAGGCTGGCCGCGGCTGTTTAAACTAGTGATGTGCCGGATCGTTAAAAATGTATATCCGCGGATACGGATCTGAATACGGATATTTGGTCTCAAGATCCGCGAATACGGATACGGATCTTAACTTTCTTAGAGTACGCGGCGGTAAATACTAAATATTGCACATCGACCTTTGGAAAGAGACTATCTGTTATGGGAAAAAGTTATTGACCACGATATTAAAAAATAAAAAATAATCTGAATGGAATTTAACTGTTTTTCATTATTACCTAATTACCTATATATATAAAATTTTATCTATGAATTGAAAATTGATAAGGTAAAAGATCCGTAAAAGATCCGCCAAAAAACTAACGGATACGGATCAGATACGGATATCCGGCACATCACTAGTTTAAACACAGTATATTTTTCCGCGGTTTACAACGTGCGGATTCCGCCGTGTCTGAACGAGCCCTAAAATAGGTTTTTGGATAAATATGAGGCATCATCAATTCAATAAATTTTAATGATCACTAAAAAGTTATGCAGAATTTTTCAAAAGCAGAGCATGCATTTTGAATATTTAACCAAAGTATTTGGTTTTGGGGATATTACGTTCAACAAACTAAAATAAAAATGGTATAATAGTTTATTTGAACAACATATTACTTATGCTAGTGTTGTTACAGAGCAAATACAAAAAAGCGATAAAAAATCAATACTTTAAAGATAACATCGTTATCAATAAAGTAACAATGAAAACGTATCTAATATCATGCCGATTACACAAAATAATTTATCATTTATTGCGAAATTGTTAAAAATAAATTTTTAAAGCCGTAAATTATCAACTATCATCCTTGAAAACATTATTTTTTATAAGCAAAAATGTTTAGAAAACATAAATTAAATGACAACGTTGTTGAATTAAAGAAGCGTGCATTTTTATGTTAACAAAAAATATAAACAACTAATAATACATTAATATAATATAATATCTGCTATTAAAAGTTTCCGTCATTAACATAAAAGCGACTTTTTATGAATAGGATTTCGTGAGGTTCAATTTAACTTACCGATTTGTTTATACTAAAATATCATCAAGCAGCATTTAAATTCATAAAAGTACTGTGTAATAACTAGATTAATAAATAAATGCAATCTATATTATAATACTAGCGGTTCCGTCCGGCTTCGCCCAGGTGCTAAGAATTTATGATTTATTATCCCCACCCCGCGAGAAATTCTCCTTCTGCGAAGCGAAGTCGGGCTAGTGGTGTTTATAAGATTAGTAGGATTCCGCTTATACGTTAAAATGCAAAAGAATGTCAGAGTTACATTTTGTTACTATCCTGCAGGAATTATCCCCACCCCGCGAGAACTTTATCAAAATAAAATATAGCCTATATCTCTCAGGGATAGTATAGTTTACTATTACTGAAAGAATTTTTAGAATCGGTTTAGTAGTTCCAGAGATAAAAATTTGAAATATCCACCCCCGCGAGAAATTCTCTCCCTGCGATGCGAAGTCGCCTGTCGTTGTTCTCGCCTCGCGTACTTGTCTACAGTTTATAAAGTCAAAAAATCCTACATCCCAGTTTACCCCCTTTGGGGTTGAATTTAAAGAATAGCCTAAAACCTTCCTCAATAAACGGGCTATCTAACAAAAAAAAAAAATAAAATCGGACTGGGTAGTTCCTGAGATTAGCGCGTTCAAACAAACATACTTAGCCACTATGTGACTATACAATATATCAACCACTTGTTGGTAACTATTTCTAGATAGTGCCCAAATAACCATTTCAACTTTTTCAATAACAACTTTTAAACCGTTGCCATGGTTTTGAGTAGACTTCAAATTTAGCCTACTATGCGACATAACCGATTCAATATTAATCATATGGAGATATTTTACACGCAAAGTCAATATGTTGGTGTCAATCAAGGTTAGTAGAGTATAGGTTGCCTCCAAGGTTAGTAGAGTATAGGTTGCCTCATTCCGATAGATAGTAGTGGGGGAGATGACGTCACTCAGAATATATCATGCTTGCTCACTTCAATAGAAAAGATCAGACGATGGACGCTGCTAATTTTTGGAAATAAAAATCACAGTAACCATGGTAGTGTGATATGTTTTTTCAATACCAAATAGAAACATGATTCTTCTGTTAGTGAAAAAAATATGATAAGTTGTCAATTTTGCGATAGCTGTTAAGTGTTATGGTGTTTTGTGGTTATTTTTAATATTTTGTGAATATAAAAGATAAAATAATTAATTTATCAATTTGTTAGTTAATTTTATTCGTTTCTTAAATTTAAAAAATAGGTAATTAACAAGATCTGCCATTTCTTGAGCATTATTTAATTTTTTGTTTGTTTATATTATAGATATTAAAACCTAAATTTTGTAATAAAAATAAAAATTATCCTATGTTTTAACATCTATTCTTCTATTTATTGTCTTCTGCCAATTTTCAGAAAAAATCTACACGAAGCACCTAATATAAATAAGCATAATCTTTAATAATTTTTGTAATTGATTTAAACTAAATTCTAGCTGACGTCATTCCCGCGCTTACGCTGATTGGTCAGATGGAATGAGGCAACCTGTACTCTAATAACCTTGGGTTGCCTCATTCCGATAGATAGTAGTGGGGGGATGACGTCACTCAGAATATACCATGCTTACTCACTTCAATAGAAAAGATCAGACGATGGACGCTGCTAATTTTTGGAAATAAAAATCACAGTAACCATGGTATTGTGATATGTTTTTTCAATACCTAATAGAAACATGATTCTTCTGTTAGTGAAAAAAATATGATAAGTTGTCAATTTTGCGATAGCTGTTAAGTGTTATGGTGTTTTGTGGTTATTTTTAATATTTTGTGAATATAAAAGATAAAATAATTAATTTATCAATTTGTTAGTTAATTCTATTCGTTTCTTAAATTTAAAAAAATAGGTAATTAACAAGATCTGCCATTTCTTGAGCATTATTTAATTTTTTGTTTGTTTATATTATAGATATTAAAACCTAAATTTTGTAATAAAAATAAAAATTATCCTATTTTTTAACATCTATTCTTCTATTTATTGTCTCCTGCCAATTTTAAGAAAAAATCTGCACGAAGCACCTAATATAAATAAGCATAATCTTCAACAATTTTTGTACTTGATTTAAACTAAATTCTAGCTGACGTCATTCCCGCGCTTACGCTGATTGGTCAGATGGAACGAGGCAACCTGTACTCTAATAACCTTGGGTGTCAATCAAATACCCCCTGTTAAGTCAATGTGTGTGTGTGTTTGTGTGTGCGTGCGCGCGTCTGCGTGTATGTTTGTTGTTTATGAACTCCTAAACCGTTCAACCGATTGCGACGAGACTTTGGTGAGTTGTTGAGCGCACGCGCGCGAGTTTTTGAATTATAAAATTGTCCGGTCCGGCTTCGCCCGAGTGAAAAACGTGATCTCAAAAACCACTCATCCGATTGCGATGAAACTTTGGTGAGTTGTTGTACGCACGCCCGCGAAGGTTTCTGAATTAGTACAATTTTTTTACAATAGGTGGCGTGAGAGTCGTTGCAACAAATGAGTGTATTTCATATAATTTAGCGGCATTCGAGCGAATGGGCGAAGCGAGTGAATAATGTATTAATAAAATTCGAGCGAAGCGAGTGAATAGTGTATTAATAAAATTCGAGCGAACGAGCGTAACGAGTGAGAAATGTATTAATGACATTTGAGCGAACGATCGAAGCGAGTAATGTATTAATAATATCAGCTCGGCTATTAATATATAAATTCTTAGCACCCGGGCGAAACCGGGACGGGTACGCTGGTATTATAAACAATAATTTGAAATTATTGCTTTTGTTATATTATATGCATCCTCCGGCGAATTTCGTGTCACAACAAAGCATAATCTGTGGCAATTTCAACTATAGCTACCTCCGTGACAGACGTACCTATGGACGAACTGACATCGTAACAGGGTTCCGTCCGGAGATACGGAACCCTAAAAAATGTAACCTTAAATATTGTATTAAGATAAATGCTACAAATAAAGCATACTATAACTCGTTATAGCTTAATGTTAGATTTTGTAATCTATAGTGGGAAAGTTCCCACTCAAAAAAATGTCATTACTTTTCCAGGTTTTATATTAATTTTCTCTAACAGATAACTCGTTTTATATACAGTGTAATAAAATAAAATTTTGGAAAATGTATTCCGGTGAGCTGCGAGACAAACCTCGAAACAACTCGCCGCAGTATAAATTTATTTTTACTACAGTTAAGAAACTTCTGTTTCTTTACTACACTGTACAACAAGTACCTACTATTTGATGTTTACAAAATACATATACTGCTATTAAAAATATAATTATTTCCTCAACGCAAACAATTTATTTTACTACAGTTATTTCGTAATTCATCATCGCTGAATAACTACGAGATAAGAAAAATTATTAGCTGGTTCGTAAAGCATGGAAAACGGAAGTAACTTCATTAACAAGGTACCTAGTACTACCTACTCAAAACTCACTAAAATTGTTTGAATATCCAAGCGAAAGTGAAATAAAATATTAATTTCCTTCTGCTTAGTTCATATTTTTTTCCAACAAGGTATACCTTAAAAATGTAAGAAAAATGAGCCAAACTTTGCGCCATTTAAAAATCATTATTTAAATTCACTTAAATGTCTGTAATTCATTTGCGCTTGGTTCTCGGCAAATTTTGGTCAATACCTTAAAATCTTGTAAATAAAATAAGAAATAAAAAAGGTTTTAACAATTTTTTTGGTATCTGCTACCGTTTCGGAGATACATATAATCATGTATACAGGTTGTTTAAAAAATAGGGGGCTGAATTTCTACAGCGTGTAGTACCTATTCATCAAAATAAGTCAAAAAGTTCACATAAATATATGGTCTAAAATGCACCTTTAGGAAGGCGTAGGCCCGTAAGGGGTTCAGAAGAAATTGGTTTTTTTCTATTATTTGAAGAACGGTAAAAGATATATAGTCAAACTTCTGGGAATTTGCTTAATTTTCCATGCTAAATAAGATGCGCTAGTTCATTTTTGGTTATTAAAATATTTTAGAAACACGTATACATGATTAGGTATATGTAGGTATCTCCGAAACGGTAGCAGATATCAAAAAAATTGTTAAAACCTTTTTTGTTCCTTATTTTATTTACAACAAAAAAGGTCTATCAAAATTTGCCTAGAACCAACCGCAAACGAGTTACAGAGACAAAAAAAAAAGATTTTTGTCATATAGGGTGTCCGCCAAAAAATTGGGCAAAACACCTGGTAGTATCTGATTGTGTCTCATGAGCTATCCCACGTAATCTACTATTCCTTCATTTAAAATCCCAATGAGTATAGGAAATATCAGGTACCTTATGGCCCTGCACACTGCACAAGCATAATCAATATTGTCACAAATTGGTTTATTTTGCCCTATTAGAATGCCTAACTTTTTACCCGACTACGAAAAAAGGAGGGTTATATTATTATCATATAAATATATAAAACACTTTTTTACAAAAAAAAACCTCCTTCAAAAAAGCCACTAAAAAGAGGAAAATAATTTAATAAAGTATGAAGTCGGTTAAAAAGTATATAATAGTATAATAGGTAATTAATATCTATCTACTTTTTAACCGACTTCATATTTTATTAAATTGGCGCCGACCTAAAAATTGTATTATTTTGCTCTTTATAGTAGTTTTTTGAAGGTTTTTTTTTGTTAAAAAGTTTTTTATTTTTTACTTTATAGTGGCTTTCCGCTTTACAATACGTAGTTTGCACGTTATTAACCGACTTCTGTCTTGATATTTGACATTTACCTTAACGGTTTTACATCCCGTTACTCACTTTTTTATAAATCAGTCTAACTACTGAACCGATTTAAGTAACATTTATATAAGAACATCCTCAAAGTATGCTCTAATCCTATTAAATAAAACAATAATCATCAAAATCGGTTCACAAATGCAGGAGAAATCGCGTAAAATACACACAAAAAAAATACAGTCGAACTGAGAACCTCCTCATCTTTTTTGAAGTCGGTTAAAAATATATAATATATATATATCGTGATCATTAATCTGTATCTAAGTATATTTTTAAGACATTATCAATGTTTACATACCTAGAGGAGTCGACGACGCAGAACTTGGTGCTGATGTCGTTGGCACACTGGTGGTCGATCCCGCGTTTAAGGGTATCATGAGCTGCGACGAAATGCATTCCTCTAATAGAGACGACTCTGACGGATATTCGAACAACTGCGTAGCCAAATCGTTGAACTGAATTTTTAACTGTAACAAAAAGAAAAATCAATTACCTAATATTCTCTATGCAAGTACTATGTATGGTCGTTAACTCGTTAATCAGTGACCCAACCGAAAATCTTTCGTCTGAAATAGAGATTGAAACATTTTTATCTGTGCCGAAATTAAGCTTCTATAGTAAATTGTAAATTATAGACGCGTCGACATTAAGCTTCTATAGATAAGGATAACGGCAATTAATTCTCCGATTGCTGTTTTCTTCTCACAGTGCAAAATTTGGCATGTTAATATAACAAGTCTGGCTTTGTATTGTGTAATGTTCATTGTTTTTCTTTGATAATGTAAATTGGGCTCCGCGATATGCTATAGCACCTATATGGAATAAAAAAAATCCAATTATACCATCTGAAAGGTCAAAAAATGGTCAATTAATTCCATTAATTGGTCAGCAATAGAACATTTTTTATCGATTGTTTAAATTTTTCAAGGTCATTGAAAAATAAAATTAAGAAAAATCGCAGGATAGTGGACAAAATATTTGATTTATTTAATTAAATGTACGACGTTTCGTCTATATATTTAGACTTTTTCAAGTACTTGAAAAAGTCTAAATATATAGACGAAACGTCGTACATTTAATTAAATAAATCAAATATTTTGTCCACTATCCTGCGATTTTTCTTAATTTTATTATAATTGCGATGGACACGATTTCTAATATAAATTGTCATTGAAAAATGTTAGCACCCCATTGCTTATGAAAAAAAAAAAATAAAAGCTATTTTCGATAGACAATTATCTGCTGATAATTGGTCAGCTAAAATAAATTATTGGTCAGATCAATTTTATTAAAAAAAATTAAATAAGTGGCTTCAACAATTAATTGTACTCTCTGACGTCACAATGTATAATATTTTGTATACTTATGTGTAAATATAAGTTTACAAAATATTTATTATACATTGTGATGTCAGAGAGTACAATTAATTGTTGACGCCACTTATTTAATTTTTTTTAATAAAATTGATCTGACCAATAATTTCTTTTAGCTGACCAATTATCAGCAGATAATTGTCTATCGAAAATAGTTTTTATTATTTTTTTTCATAAGAAATGGGGTGCTAACATTTTTCAATGACCTTGAAAACCTTAAACAATCGATACAAATTTTCTATCGCTGACCAATTAATGGGATTAATTGACCTTTTATGACCATTTTCTGACCTTTCAGATGGTATAATTGGATTCTTTTAATTCCATATATGAGGTGCTCGCGGAGCCTTTAAATTGTGAGTTGTAGAATAGCTGGACTAATGGTGCTATTCTGTATGGTCAATGTTAAATTAATTAATTAATTGTAGATTATAGACGCGTCGACAACTCAGGTCATCAACGTTTTCAACACAAAAAATAATCCATTTGCGTATTAGAATCCGCCAGTCGGCATACACAAATCGACTGGTACGAGCTCGGGTCCCTGGGAACGCTAATTCCCAAAGAACATTGGAATGCAATTTGCGATAGTAACCACATTCCAATGTCCCCCTTGGGGGTACGGTCAATGTTATTTACAGAATTGTTAAATTTTTGCCTCACTTTACTTTATGTAATGAGAATGTTGAATTTGTTAGAAAGTGACACAATATTGACAGCACTGTAAATTTATTACATTGACCATACAGAATTTATTTATTTATTTATTCCTTCAAGAGTACATATTTATCAAAAAACAATACTAGGGTGGGAATAACACCATACATTCCATTAAACGGTTCTTGGGCGCGCGATTATAAAAAACGAAAAAAATAGTAAGAGTAGGTACCATATAGTATGGCTCGGAGGCATCATCACGAGATCTCCTAGGTTGTATTACTTGGAAATGCAATCAATTAAATTAATTATAATCTGGTACCGGGCAATTATTGGATGGTGGATAAAAACTAGCTATTCGATTCAGATAGCTGACTTAAAAAATAAACAAGCTTCATCATCACTTATTAGGGTAACTGCGCAAAAGAGCTACGTCATCGTATTTTACGTCCCCACCGAGAGTCAACCCGCTGCAGGATTGAGAATTGTGTATACGTCATAAATTTTGCTATAACAGCGTCAACCGCAATTCCGTATTATAAATTATTGTGCGGGGATTTGTGTAAAGATGACAAAGCCATACAAGTGAGCATCGCGCAGATTAACAAAGAACGCCTGTTTTGTGTGAGCGCTTACATCTACGACCACAGGGCAACATCGTCTTTGTCGAATTTTCAGCAATTATCAATACTCGTATACAATAACTTAATAATAACAGGACCTGTTTGTAATTTCATTTTCTTACGGATTTTTGAGTATTTTTAGAACGGGAAAACGTGTTTCGGATGTTTCCAGAATTTGTGTTCGTTTGTTTGAAGTTTTTGACATCCAGTGGCATCATGGAGTTTTCCCATTTCGTGCTTCGAACAAATTGGTCTTATTTTATTTACCACCCGTATCAGTCGTTGCGGTAAAAAGAGACAGCACATGCCTCGAGTGACTTTCCTATGGGCGTTACAAATGACGAAAAGTTCATTCACAAACGTACATTTTAAATCTATATAAACTCGCAGTGAAGTAGATACCCAATAGTTAGTATTAATTTAGATTTAAAATGCATCATCTGACGCTCGTGTAGGAGGAAGGTGCCTCCAAATATGTGATCGGCAGTAGAATCCTTAATTTTATCTATCGTATATCCAATATCCATTGACCTATCATTAACATCGTTATCTGGGGACACTCTAGTAGTTGCAAAAGGGTTTTTGTTTTACAAAAAAGACTGATAAGGCTTATTTTTAACCTGCCATGGAATCACACGTGTCGTGTCTTTCAACAATCGAAATTACTAATGGTTTGTTCAATACATATTTACAAATTACTTGTTTATATATTATATAAAAATATTAATAAATTCTGTAAGGTTATCGATGTCCATGATTATGAAACTCGTGGCAATTCGAATATACGGCTAATAAAGCCCAATCATGAATTCTACAAAAAATCGCCAAAATACGCAGGATGTTTTCTTTTCAACATGCTGCCTACAAACATAAAAATAGCGAAAACAGTTTCGATTATTAAAAATAAATTAAAAACATTTCTAAGTAGTAATGTATTTTATAGCATTGAAGAATTCATAACAGCATGCCGTTTATAATGATATATTTACTGTACATGATTAATTTGACGAATTGTACCATACATTGTGGTTTTTAACGATAATAAAATTCTATGATCAATACCTTTTTACAATTTTCTATTGCAGCCGAAAAGGAAAAACTGGATCAAGGTAGTAAATCACGCGTCCACTTAAACCATAATAATTAATAATAATAATAATAATAATTTTATTGCTCCAAAGACATAATATACATGTATAGGAGAAGTCAGTACAACAGCGTCAGGTGTATCATATTATTATTCTAGATATTTTTTCAAGTTATAATTTGTTTCTTTGACTAAGAGTTCTTTTAATTTCTTTTTCAGATTAAACCCTGCTTTTATATTTTCAGGTACTTTATTATGTATCCGAATCATAGCGTTGCGGACACCTCTCTGAACTACAGCTAGCCAAGATGCTACCGTTTTAAAATTATTTTTGTTTCTTGTCAAGTAGTTATGATCAAAATTATTCTCGTTAAATAAATTTTATTGTAGGGAGATGGACACGAATATTATTTATTTATAATTAATAATATTTTTTTACCAAAAATCTACCGTAAGCCATTTTGCTTAGTGACCACAGACATGTACCTTCTTATATGCTTGTTTTTACCGAAACAAAGTTTAATAAGTAGGTATTACATATTATTATATACGCCTGTTTTCCCTGTGTTCGGATTATGTTGGCTGTCTGCAACTTTTTGTATCTATAAGTTAACTTGCACGGATTTTGCTAACTAACATAATTTTATTTGTATAATGCCTTTTAAAAATTTGTGGGATAATAAGTGGGGGATGCTTTACTTTTTTGTGTAACTAAAACAATACACCTAATTCTATATATGTACCAAATTTCCACTTTTTTCGTTCAGTTATAGACTCAGAGAAAATAAGCTCTGACAGACGGACGGACAGAAGACACGAGAGTGATCCTATAAGGGTTCCGTTTTTTCATCGGATGTACGGAACCCCAAAAATACTATTATTCATATTATTATTTCCACATCCGCACCTGTAGATGTGGACGTCGAAAAATCCTCATCTGTAGACGTCCGTTAACCCCCCACATCTGTAACATCCCTGTTCTGTGTGTATTGAAATAGCTGCCTAGTGCCATTCGCGCGATTAAGTTTAACTTTTCAACACCTCATTTATCAAAATCGGCCCAGCCGTTTAGACTCTAAAGTTTAAAATATAATACGTTAACACATTTTTAAGCTAAATTTTGATCAGAATGCGTAAGAAATTGTACAAGAAACTATATTAAAATACATGTATACACAGTTGAAAAAATATCATTTCAATCGATCAATTATTTTTCGAACAGGATCGAATTAAAATTCTACAATGCTTTTCTTATGGAAAAATGTGTATGGTCACAAATCATAATCTAAGGTCGTTGTCAAATCAGATTTTCTGACAATTCGTTCTGCAATTCAGCATAACTCTTGGAAACCAAGAGATTCATCAGGTCCAAGACGAATAGACTAATGCTGGGTTTATCGTACAATTTTACTTTTTAATCACGCTGTTAAATAACGGTTGCTGTATGGTAACGATCAACAATTTGTCAAAATGAAAACGCAGCAGCAAATGAATAGCAATCAAAATTTAACAGCTTGATTAAAAAACAGCCTGTTAAAATAATTTGTACGATAAACTCAGTATTGTGTCTTCACACGTGGGCCCAGGATTCTTATAGGGACCTAGTTCGATGTCGGGTAGGCACAATGGGTCCTTGCAGCCCTAAATTCAACGAGAATTTTCCTGCCCCCTAGTTTATATCTAACAAGGTTTCACAGCTTGATGACGCTGTCTTAACCCACAACCAAATGGTTGTGTGGTGTCAGGGTACCTATTGTGTATCTCGTTTTTAGTGATTTCACTGATGTGAATTTGCTCACGCGATTGTGTATTTTCCACACTAGTGAAATGTGAACCATTTCATGTGAAATTATTCGCCATCGAGTTTGTCAGTGAAACGTGAAATAAAGAGTGAGACAGAAAGTAAACTGAAAAAGGACACATAAAAATACGTTAACATGACAGCTTTGTTCTTATAGATAGATAATAAAAGAAATGCAATAAACGATAAACCACAAATTTGAAATATCTTTATTTTTTAAATATAATTATAAGCAAATGCACATTATGAATTTATATATTTATTTATAATACATAAATTTGAAAATAAATTCTCTTTAATTTTTTAAACATAATTATACGCAAAGACACATTATGAATCTAACTATTATTAATAATATTATAAATGTAAAAGTTTGGATGTATGGATGGATGTTTGTTACTCAATCACGCCAGAACGGCTGAACGGATCTGGATGAAATTTGGCACAGAGATAGATTATAATCTGGAATAGCACATATGCTACTTTTTATCCCGGAAAAATGTACGGTTCCCGTGGGATGTTTTTGTTTTTGTTTTTCACAGAGCAAGGGATCGACATGATTTTTTGCACAGTGGCAGTTTAGGGGTCAGAGAATGTTATAGGCTACTTTTTATCCCGGAAAAATGAACAGTTCACGTGGGATAGTTTTGTTTTTGTTTTTCACAGAACAAGGGATTGACATGATTTTTGCATAGTGGTAGTTTAGGGGTCAGATAATGTTATAGGCTACTTTTTATCCCGGAAAAATGTACGGTTCCCGTGGGATAGATTTGTTTTTGTTTTATCTTTGGAACTACTAAACCGATTTTAAAAATTCTTTCACTAATAAAAAGCTACGCAGGGGGGGGGAGATTCTCGCGGGGGATAACAAATTAGGGGGAAGATTCACGCGGGGGATAACAAATTAGGGGGGGGGGGAGATTCTCGCGGGGGGATAACAAATGTAATGTATTATTAATATTCGAGCGAACGAGCGAAGCGAGTGAGTAATGTATTAATAAAATTCGAGCGAACGAGCGAAGCGAGTAAGTATTGTGTTATTAATATTCAAACGAACGAGCGAATCGAGTGAGTTATGTATTAATAAAATTCGAGCGAACGAGCGAAGCGAGTGAGTTATGTATTAATAATAATCAAGCGAACGAGCGAAGAAGGAATTAATAATATTCAAACGAACGAGCGAAGCGAGTGACTAATATATTAATAATATTCAAGTGAACGAGCGAAGCGAGTGAGTAATGTATTAATAAAATCCGAGAGCGAAGCGAGTGAGTTATGTATTATAAAATTCGAGCGAATAAACACTACGAGCCCGGCTTCGCTTCGCAGGAGGAGAATTTCTCGCGGGGGGATAATAAATTATAAATCGTAAAATACGTGGGCGAAGCCACGGGTGACGGCTAGTATATAATATTATGATAAATTAAATTACAAAGTTCACTTTATTTATATACTTCATCAATTTTTGATTCTCCTTACGTTCATTATCATTTATCTGTCAAACACCGCATAATAAAATATCCAACAAAAAATAAAATCCCTACTTTGTGGCCTAGTGATTTCACGAGTGAATCCATATGACGAGTGAATCCATATGACGAGTGAATCCATATGACGAGTGAATCCATATGACGAGTGAATCCATATGTTACACAATCGAGTGAAATTTTTCACGTAAAATGACAATGTGAAAATGAACAAATTCACAAAAGTTACACAATAGCTCCCCAGTTCTTTTTCCGTGACGCTTAAATGCTTTTTAACCATTAAAAATTCCTGTTTTTATTTTCTATTTTTTAAGGCCAGTGGCCACTCACTACTAGGGTTATTTGAGCCTAGTACCAATTTATATATTCAATTTGTTATTATTTATTGATAATAAATTGAAATTCCAATTGATATTTTTACCGGTTCTCGGAGTAGAATCTGAGAACTGAGGGCTTGTAAGTCAAGGAATCGCCGCATATAAATAAAGGAAAAAGGAATGATTGAATTGTAAATTACAGACGCTCGAATAAACAAAGGAATCGCTACACGGTTGATTATTCTCAAGCCCGTTTTTTATTTGAAATAAGTATGCATTTTAAATTTTTTTGCCATACCCACTACAAAATAGCTACTTTCGATGCATTTTTACCGACCTGTATATTGGGTCCTGACGTGCTGAAAGTGTTTTACTTACCGCACTAGTGGTACAAAGAAAAAAATCCAAAATTAAATTTTTTCGCGCTGAACCGCCCTCCACCTCAAAAAAAACATTATGAAAATTGAGGTTGTAAATTTGAATATTTATACATTTGTATCGTATTTATCCATCCCAAGCAAGGTAGGTGCTCTTTCCACAAAATTTACCTGTCGCCTGTACTATCAAGATAATATATTATATAATAATGATTTAAAATAAGATATTCGCCATAATGACACATATTATTCTGTGAAAATTTCAACCGGCTAACTGTTACGGTTCAAAAGATACAGCCTTTTAAAGGTTTTTCCGTTTTTTGTATGGGGACCCCCTTAATTTTTATTTTTTGTTTTTTTTATTATTTGTTAGGATATCTGCCATAATCACACATATACAGGGTGTCCAAGTTGACATTGGCTAACATGGGTAACTTTGTTATTAGTGGAGATAAAAAGTCGGTTAAATGGGCAAAGTAGCGCAGAATTATGTGCTCATTAACGTCTCGTCGAAAAAATAATTGAATTTTGACACACTATGGATTTATTGAGAAAATAGTGAAAATTGCCGTTTTTGAAAACTGGTCATAACTTTTTTATTTATGAAGATATCTGAAAATTTCTTTAACCATTTTTTGATAACTTTTTATGATCTTTTCAGTGGCGTAGGTTTAATTTTTTTATATCCAGTACATAATGAGATATTGACATGAACTTTGGTTTTTCTTATGAAGGCCATTTTGGATTTTTAGATATTCGAATTCTGCTTATTTTTCTGATTAATTTGGTGAATCACATGCCACATTTAAAAAAAAGGCAATGAACGTCCCATATTAGAGGCACTATAAAAACAACTGACAGTCAAATTATATTTCAGTTCTGCCAAACTACGATTTATTATTAATTTTACACTTAATAGGAATCTGCCTGGTACCAATTTCAAAAGATAGCGCTACCATATGTCATTTTTCCCAATTTTTTACTCAAAGAATCAGCTTTTATATAAACAATACAGTCAATTTGTGAGATCTGTAAGATTCTATAGATGATATTCTTTGTATTAAACATATTTGGGGTCATGTATTGAAATTAATAAAAGTAGGAATTCAGATTGAACTTGAAATATTTTTTTCAATGAAAAAGGATTTTTAGACATTTAAAACATACTTTGAAGGACAAAAAATGGATATGCTAAATTTCAATACGAAACTGTTAATAATAACAGCAAATCGTTTAGTAAAAAGTCACTAATGACAGATAATGCAACCGCGGTGTTATCAATAACTAAAAAAGTGTAGCTATTGTCTAAGAAATGACGCTACGTACGTTTTGTTTACATCTTGATTTATGGTATAAATGTCAGTTTTCGATTTCTTGTTCAGTTCGTGTTTTTCAAAGATTTTGAGATTGATTTTGTTTTCTAAATAGATTTTTTCTTCAAGGCAACGGGTTGCTATGAATATGAATAATCAATTTTCAATTAACATGAAAACATAAAAAGTATCGAATTCAAAGATGTTCTAAATATGACAACTTAAATTATCAAATTTTCCTCTTGAGAAATTTATTTGATTGTGTAAAGTTGGTACCACGTACACAATTTTCAAATTGAGATTAGATTTTTTATATTTTCCAGGTTTTTCTGGAAAAAAATAGTTCAGTAACCAGGGAAATGGGAAGAAATAATCGAAATCCAAAACGACGTAAATTTTTAAAAATATTAGTATCATTTTATAGGGACCGAGCAGTAACTATAGAGGCAGCACTTTTGCCGAAAGTGCTGCGCCCTGGTGTTTAATTAAAGCAAGAAACGGGCAAAAATATAACAACAGCTTGACAGCTTGTGTATTTTTTAATAAATAATTAATGGAAAAAATAATAAAATATGGTTTTCAACCAATAACTAATACGCGTATTCAAGGTCAAAACGACATAAAAGGTAAAAAATTATATGAATCTGGGCATGTTTTTGATGTGGTCGAAAAAAAATCATTAAATGGTCTTATAACCATTACCGTTAATGTTGTTGCCCAGACCAGTGTGTCAAAAGCATATAATGTTAAAATGATTGTAAGTTTTAATTTATTTTTTATTCTTACTCTTTTTTGTACAAAATTAAAACTTAAATTAGATATAAAAAAAAAATTCTGTTTACAATTCAATTTATTTCTTATTTTTTTAGCTAGATGACAATCGCAACGTAAGTCAGGCTGACTGTAGCTGTAAAGCTGGATTAGCCGGTAAATGTAAACACATTTGTGCTGTTGTTCATGATGTCAATTCACAGCGTCTTCTAAAACTAGTCGTAGCCAGGAATGGGGTAAACCATCTCAACGTCAAACCATCTCAACGTCAATTACAACAATATCAAAAATTGTACATTCTGTAATATGGAATAATATATTATGACTGACCTTGTGTATTTCTAATTATTTTATAATTATTATACGTACGACCGTTTCAGTTTGTGATTTTTTTACTTACAACTTCGTTCACACATTATAATATTATATATTTATCGTATTTTTGTATGCTTGAACTCGATAATATTTCACCTGCCAACACTTTGTTTTTTATTCAAATTTTGTGTAAATGACACTCCATACGGTTTGGTTTATTGACATGACTGTAAATTTTAATGTTTGCTGATGTACGCCGACTGTGGTATTCGATCTGAAAAACTATTTAACATTTGATTATTAACTACATTTTTATAATATACGTACTTACCAGAACAGAATCATATTCCCAAAGTTTATTCTTGTCTATGAATATTGAATGAATAGAAGGAATGATGGATGAAGTGGATGCTCAGATTTTGTATTATTTATAAAATGAGCACTACAAATTCTTGTATTTATAGTAGGGTCCTAGTCTTTCGGATTTTTGCTGAAATAGAAAAAGTTAAAGGTTAGATTTATGTAATTCAATTTATATTTATTTATTGATTTTTCTCTACTTCATATTAACTAAAATTCAACAGATCTTTTCTATACCTACTGTTTTAACAGAAATATTAATTATTTACTATAATTATTCATTACTTACACATAATTTTTTACTGCATTTATCCATTTCATACGCTTGTCATCTTTCCACGAGACACCAATAGTAGTTAACGGAAAACGATAAAATTTCACAGGTAAATTTATATGCCGCTCTCTGCGACGATTTTATTGATAAAGACATCGTGAATAATTTCAAAATTTATTTCAATAAAAGTAAATAAACAATTAATCACATACTACAGGTTAATATTTTTGCCCATAAGTTTACACTTTCTATCACCAGTTGGCGTGACAGTCTAGAGGCTCGTTCCCTATAGACTGTTATGCATGAATTTTCTTCGATTTGTTATTTATTTTATTCATTTTACAAGTAAGAATAGTGAAATGAACTAATTAACTAATGAAACTTTTCATATCGCTTATTACAAAAATGACACCACAGAAATTTTATGTAAAATAAAAAAGCACAAAGTAAATTTATATAGGTAATAAAAAGTGACATTACATTCACATTATTATAAAAAATTATAAATTCACTTGGCACTTTTAAATCTTTATTACACTTCAATTATTCTTCTTTTGGGCTTTTCAGACGTATTGCCTAATTCCAAGATCTGTCATAGAGTTATTTTTTTCTAATAGGAGAAATTTCATAAATGCTTTCTTCTTGACTCAGATTTTATTTCTTTTTGATTGATTCAAGCGTTTTAATAGATTTTATTTATACATTTTTTCGCACATGTTCTATAAGATTTCATAAATGTCCTTATTTATTAATTTTCTGCTCTGAAATTATAATTTTTCAACTTTCAACTCAACATTATTAACTATTTATGACACGACTTGTGTCCACTTGTGTCAACATTTCTCAAATATTTAAATTTTTTATTCACATTGTTTCCATGGCAATTTCAGAAATATTATATCATTACTAACTTTGCTGTCATCATAGATCAATTATAAAAATTATTGTTATATTAGTGTCCTCTATACGCTAGTAGACGAAATACTCACAATATTTTGAAAAATATTACAATTACAGCGACGACAGCGCCTCTAACGGTTTATTATCGGCAACTTTTTGTGCAGTGCCCTTTTAAAATGTTCGCACTATATAACTTGATTGTCAGTTGTTTTTAATGTCTCTTATATGGGACGTTCATTGCATTTTTTTTAAAATGTGGCATATGATACACCAAATTAATCAGAAAAATAAGCAGAATTCGAATATCTAAAAATCCAAAATGGCGTCCATAAGAAAAACCAAAGTTCATGTCAATATCTCATTATGTAGTGGATATAAAAAAATTAAACCTACGCCACTGAAAAGATCATAAAAAGTTATCAAAAAATGGTTAAAGGATTTTTCAGATATCTTCATAAATAAAAAAGTTATGGCCAGTTTTTAAAAACGGCAATTTTCACTATTTTCTAAATAAATCCATAGTGTGTCAAAATTCAATTGTTTTTTCGACGGGACGTTAATGAGCACAATTCTGCACTACTTTGCTCATTTAACCGACTTTCTATCTCCACTAATAACATAGTTACCCATGTTAGCCAACGTCAACTTGGACACCCTGTATAATATATCACACATTTCAACCGGCTACCTGTTACAGTTTAAAAGATACAGCATTTTAAAGGTTTTTCCGTTTTTTGTATGGGGAGTGGGGACCCCTCCTTAATTTTTACTTTTTGTTTTTTTTATTATTTGTTACGATTTCCGCCATAATAACACGTATTCTGTGAAGCTACCTGTTACGGTTCAAAAGATAGACGGACAGACAGACGGCGTAGGCTTAGTAATAGGGTTCCAGTACGAAACCCTAAAAATTATTTTCGGTGACAGTTTTTGCCGCTTCTGTTATTTGTTTCAGCTTCGGTGATTTTAGAAATCATACAGAGATGATGAAAGAAATTCTTGAAAACCAAATCAAGTCGTATTTTCTAAACCAATTTTTAAAGAAGTAGATAATTTATGATTGAAACAAAAAAGTGCTATTTTAAAAATTATTAAAAATTTCGTTACATTACTTTGTTAGAGCAAGTTAATATTGCCTATTCTGATTTTAATAAAATAGGTACATGATTTTCCGTTAATAATATTGAGAATTGTTTTTTAACTGTTCTGAAAGATGTAGGGCAATGAGAATTTCGAATCAATTTGAATGGTTAGTCGATTTATATAACGCGATAATTAAAATAATTGTGTAATGTACCAATTCTTTGAAGGTGATTTTCGTGACTATATAAAACATTTTTAAATTTGATATTCTCTTAATCGTGTATTTTAATTTGTTTGAGAATTAAGGTAATTCTTTTTTATATTTAATAAAATTAAAATGGCGGAAGAGGGTCGTCTTTTTATACCTCTGGTTTGGATACCGTTAATCAGACACAGGATTTCTGAAGCAGCGTACCTAGAAGAGGGTGCGAGAGCATTATGTATACCTCCTGATGAGTTTTCTAATATCACAAGAAAAGGAATGACGTATCATTTTCGTTATGCAACTTGGGGAATAAATCGAAGGCGTCAACAGAGGTACGTTTTTGTTTTCATCAAATGTGCGGCGAATTTTGACATGGAATCAGACTATCTGCACGCGCTTTTCCTGCGTGAAATATTCGTTCACGAAGCTGTGCTTCCAGAATTTGAGAAAGTGCAACGCGCTGCATCACCGCGAGTCGCTTTTGCAAAACACGCAAGGCTTTTGTCAACAAGTAGAGTCAAAGACATTATGATATTTGAAGATTTGGAAATGAGAGGTTATCATAAACCGCAAGCAGTTGAACACGCTATAAATATTAAACACGCCGAATTGATCATGAAAAATATGGCTCGTTTTCACGCATTATCTTACGCGATTCGCGATAGATCGCCGGAAGTTTACGAACAGTTTCCGACGGCTTGTAACTGGAGATTTTGGGAACAAATGAGGCAAGCGTACAATGATAACGTCAAACATGCTCGCGATGCCATCGAGGAACTCGCCACTGATCCTAGTCATGTAGATGCCTTCAATGAATCAATTTTTAAACACAGTTCTGACCTATGCGAAGAATCGCCATTCAACAATTATTCGGTATTGTGTCATGGGAGTCCTCGATACGTCAATTTTATGTTCAGTTACTTCGACAACGACGTAGAACGAGAAAATCCGGTCGATTTGATGTTCGTCGATTTTCAGCGGCTGCATTTTGGTTCGCCGGTGCACGACATTTCACACTTTTTGATGACTAGTTTGGATCACACTACATTATATGCGCATTTTTCCGCACTGATTAAAATTTATGAAAATGAATTCAATGGATATCACAAATGGTTCGGATTAAAAGGAACACCTAGGCTCACCAGTAATATTCTCAATCGAGAGTTGAAAACACATTTCAGATGGGGCGTGCTAGCGGCCAGCTCGATTCTGTGGGAGGTGATCAATGATGAAGAAAAATACAAACTTCGAATGTCAGAACTTATCAAATTCTGTGCGATAAATCATCTCATAGGACAGACACCGACTACATCTCCTGAACACACTGAAGACGAGTCTTCAAATTCTGCGGAGCCTTCAAATTCTACGCATCCTTCAACTTCTGCAGAGCCTTCAACTTCTGCGGATCCTTCATATTCTGCGGAGGCTACGCCTTCTGAGGAGCATTCGACTTCTGGCGAGCCTTCGCTTTCTAAGAGGCTTTCGTCTTCTGAGAAGCCTTCGCCTGATGAGGAGGCCGTGCACTCCAATGAGTCCAATCCGTTTGACACACCACCTGAGAACGGACTTTTTCAATTCTCTACACCAACTCCTCCTCGTCCTCAGTTATCGGTTCCTTCTGCTCAGTTTGCGGCTCCATCTGCTCAGTCTCCGCCTCGGTCTGCTCAGTCGCCGCCTCCTGCTGCTCAGGTGATGCCTCCCACTGCTCAGTCGCCGCCTAGGTCTGCTCAGTCGCCGCCTCCTGCTGCTCAGGTGCCGCCTCCTGCTGCTCAGGTGCCGCCTTCTACTGCTCAGTCGCCGCATCGGTCTGCTCAGTCGCCGCCTAGGTCTGCTCAGTCGCCGCCTCCTGCTGCTCAGGTGCCGCCTTCTGCTGCTCAGTCGCCGCCTCCTGCTGCTCAGGTGCCGCCAACTACTGCTCAGTCGCCGCCAACTACTGCTCAGTCGCCGCCTCGGTCCGCTCAGTCGCCGCCTCCTGTTGCTCAGGTGCTGCCTCCTACTGCTCAGTCGCCGCCTCGGTCTGCTCAGTCGCCGTCTAGGTCTGCTCAGTCGCCGCCTTCTGCTGCTCAGTCGCCGCCTCCTGCTGCTCAGGTGCCGCCAACTACTTCTCAGTCGCCGCCTTCTGCTGCTCAGTCGCTGCCTTCTGCTGCTCAGTCGTCGCCTCCTGCTGCTCAGTCGCCGCCTCCTGCTGCTCAGTCGCCGCCTGCTGCTGCTCAGTTGCCGCCTCCTGCTGCTCAGGCGCCGCCAACTACTGCTCAGTCGCCGCCTTCTGTAGCTCAGTCGCTGCCTTCTGCTGCTCAGTCGCCACCTCCTGCTGCTCAGGTGCCGCCAACTACTGCTCAGTCGCCGCCTCGGTCTGCTCAGTCGCCACCTTCTGCTGCTCAGTCGCCGCCTCCTGCTGCTCAGGTGCCGCCAACTACTGCTCAGTCACCGCCTTCTGCTGCTCAGTCGCCGCCTCCTGGTGCTCAGTCGCCGGCTCCTTCTGCTCAGTTGCCGGCTCCTCGTGGTGAGTCGTCTGGTACTCGTGATAAGTCATCTGGTACTCGCGGTAAATCGTCGGGTACTCGTGATCAGTCGTCGGGCTCTCGTGATCGGGGGCGGAATACTCGTTTTCAGCCCCCGGGTTCTCGTGATCGGGGGCGGAATACTGGTTCAGCTTATCAAAGTCGTGGAAAAAGACATAGTGATTAAAGCGTCTGAAGTGAGAATTTAATGTAATTTTTGCCATTTTACTTTTAATGAAATTAAACACGTTTTTGTAATACGATGGTCAGATGTTAAAGTGTATTTTATTTAAACATTTTTTATTTTTCGAAAATATAAACTTCAAAATTAATGTTTTGCTTTATTACTTTTTGTTTTTATTAATATTTGTTTTTAATACACACACCCCTTTTTTATTAGATGTTTTAAAAGTTATGCATTTTTTTATTAAAAAAGTCGATTTTATTTTCTATTCAAAAACAATTTATACACATTTTTATTAATGAAAAAAGATATATAGGTACATATTATTTAATCGTTCTGGTAATATTTTAGTACCTACTTAGTATGATTGTTGAAATATGGAAACGCAGCAAGAACGTAGAGTATGCTATTATTTTTTTAAATATAAAATAAAGAAAATAGGTAGTACCTACTCTACATCTTGGGGTGTTTTCATATTTCAACAACCGAATCTGTCCAGCTGTAATAACTTCGCTTCTAATATTATTCTAATCAAATGTTTGTGTGTAAACTATGTTTTACAGAAATTACAAAAAATATACGTTTTGTTTTTGAAAAGTAAAGGCATTTATCAAATGATTTCTTAAATTAACTTTACAATGTATATTTAGCGTAATTTAAGCCTGGGTTACATTTGACAAATTATAAATAAATAACTTTATTTTAGTGTCAAAAAAGAAAATTATAAAAATTATCAAGATGAAAGGGTTCTTAGGGACGTGGGCGTAATCTAAAAAAGTGAAAAGACATTTACTATGTATGACGTTTTCACTTTATTGTGACACATATTTACTAAAATAAAACAAACGTTTTCTAAAAAAACACACAGATGTTTTTGTAGAAAAAAAAAGTTATTCTGTGTTTTTTAGAAAATGTTCTAAAATCTAAAATATTATATTATTATTTTTAGTATTTAAGAAAGTCACAACAAAGTGACGAAACGTCATACATGGTAAATGTGAACTTTTTTTATTTTATGTTTACGTCCCTAAGAACCCTTTCATATTGGTAATTTAAATTATGCGGACATGAGTCATTAACATAAAAAAAATCATTAATTAGTTTCTATTGAGCTTTAGTTATTAGGTAGGTACAATATATTGTTTTAATTTGTGCTTATTGCTTAGATTATATTATTACATTGTAGGTAATAATTGTCCTCAGTAGGTCTTGCGGACCCCTTTCTGTCACTGGGCGCTTATGACCTGTGTTGTCAAGCATTTATAATATACAATATTTAGGGTTGGTACAGACCTGGAAAACCTGGAAAAGTCAAGGAATTCAATGATATACCCTGGATATGCGGACATGCGGTTTTTTAAAAATCGGTTTAAAAGATCCTGATATAATTTTAAAAAATGTTGACGAAGTATTTAACATAGATAAAAAAATATAAATGAACACATTCTTAATAATTTTTTTCCTAAAATTTAGACTCGAAAAAAAATGTATTATAAGAATTTTTCGCGGAAATTATTTTTTATCTACCAATTAGTTGGTCTTCAGTTACTAGATCAGTAAACAAATAAGATGGCCATGGCTTTTTATATCGTCGGTTAAGAAGTGACAAACAAAATTGGTAACTAACAAAATTGGTCAAAATGAGGTAGGGATATACCATTTTTTTTTCCAGAAAAAATAGCCGGTCATTTCTGGTGTCTCTCCTGTAAAATTTGGTAAATGCGACTTACGAGTAGGGGTCGACAAGACAAGAATTCTTGTCTTGACAATAACTTCTTGTCTTGTCTTGAAAAAAAATCAAGAAATCTTAAAAAATCTTGTCTTGACGTTTTCTTGACATCTTATGTCTTGTCTTGACTCAAGAAATTTCAAGATCTTGAAATTTCTTGATTAACCGGTGACACCGTACATGGTGGTTCCTCGCCGGCGAACTTTTTATTGCGTTGCGTGCTACCACGGCAATCTGGTGGTTCCCCGATCTTTATTTGTTTTCTGACGAACGCAATTAATAACTCAGAATCTTGGAAGTATGAAATTGAAAAATACTTAAATGAGCCTAGGACAGAAAATTCTGAGAATATACTTGATTGGTGGAGAAGACACGAAAATGTCTACCCGTCGTTATCGAAAATGGCCAAGGATTTTCTCGGAACGCCAGCAACATCTTACATCTGTAGGTACCTGCGGAAAGGCTATTTTCAAGACCAGCTTTAACAATAACAAAGCCAAGAAATAGCCAGGAAATAGGCGTTGACTCCATAAGAAGTCTTTTGTGCCTTAATTCATGGCTTATATATATATGTGTGTGTGTGTGTACACGATAACTCTCGACAGACTTAATCGATTTAAACGAAATTTAGTACACACATTGGAACCCATCACCGCACGAAGCCTATTTAAAATGGGCCCGATCGGGCCATTTTAAGGGTAGTTTTTAGGAGTCGAAAAAAGTTTTTAGGCCCAAAAATATCGAAAAAAATCTCAGAATTGTTTCAAAATTGGAATTTAACCCTTTGGTACAGATTAAAATGTGTTGCTAAAATTTTAACAAAATCGGCACAACAGGACCGGACTTACAAATTTTATGAAAACACTAGTTCGCGGATAGTGATTTATTTGCTGACGGGTATATTTAATTTGGTACAGAGGTTGCATTGATAATAATATTGAAATTAAGAAAAATAATATTATTTTAAGGGATGTATTCAGGAATGTCTAAGATCGGCCAAGGACACAAGAGACCCACTGCAGGCAACACCAGGAGTATACCGCATCCCTTGCAGCTGTGGATCAGTATATATTGGGACAACGAAACGAAGCATCAACACACGTATAGCAGAGCACAAGAGAAACTGTAAACTGGGACAAACAGAAAAATCTGCCATAGCCGAACACACTTTGACTCTGGACAATCATAAGATCCGCTTCGAAGAAACCCAAGCCATAGACAGAACGTTGAGTTATTAAGAAAAATAATATTATTTTAAGGGATGTATTAAGGGGTTAAATTTTTTGATTTTGTCCAAAAACAAACTTAAGTTCACATAATATAGCCACAAGACCTTATTAGCAAATACACTATATTATTGTCGGCAGGGTTTGGCACTGCGACCCGAGTTTTTTCATTTATTGTTTTTAATTTACATTTTTGTGAATCGGTCTAGCAAAAAATGTGTTCAATAAATTAAAATAATACGTTATGTTATGTTAAAATATGTTATCTTTTTCACAAATAAATATACGTTTTAGCGTTTTCATTGTTAGTCAAGATATTTCTTGTTTTCGTGACAAGAAATCTTGGTATTGACATAACATTTCTTGTCTTGTCTTGAAATCTAAAATTACTTCTTGTCTTGATCTTGTCTTGAAATCAAGACAAGATCAAGACAAGATCTTGAAATTTTCAAGAATTTGGCGACCCCTACTTACGAGGTGTCACTTCTTAATCGACGATATAAAGAATGTAAAAACGCTAATGACCTCTGTTGTCGAGCGTCTATAATTCACAAGAATGTAATAAGAAAAATGTTTTGTTGAGAGAACTTTCAGTTTTGTGAATGTGATTGTTATTACAATTATTATAATATAACTAGCGGCCCTGTCCGGCTTCTCCCGGGTGCTAAGAAAGCCCGGGTGCAATACAATACTCACTCGCTCCGCTCGTTCGCTTTTATATATAATTTTTAGTTTCAAAAAAGCTATAATTATTGTCAAAGAAAAAATATAACAAAAATAAAAAAATATATAAATAAATATCATGTAGAATTTAGGAAAAAAAAGGCAAAAATTCTACGATGCCATCAATTTCCGAACCCGAGTCCCTGTGCATATAGTGCTGCGACGTTACCTCTACGCTACAAGTGGAACAGTTATGTACGGTCGTTTTTATGATATAAGTATGTTGCGAATTCTTACGGTTGGGTTACGAATTTAATTAATTAATTATGCTATATGTATATATAAATCTTCCGTGAAAAATTATCTAACTGATCCGCATCAAAATCCGTTGCGTGGTTTAGGAATTAGAGGTTAAACAGGCTGACAAACAGACAGACGCGAAACGCGACTTCAATTTATACTATGTAGAGATATAATAATATAAAATAAAATAAAAATATAACCGTAAAATACGTGATTAGTCATTTAGAGTAAGGTAAGTGCTGTCCACTGAAATATCCGTTTTCTTTCACATTTATGATATTGCATTCATAGATAGATAGATAGATATATATTTAACAACATTTGGTACAGTTAGTACAATAGTTGCAAGTCTAAATATATACAATTAAAATGTATGAATTAAAAACTCTTCCACAGAATAGAAGCAATTATCAGTAAGCAATTTTTTAACATAATTTCTAAATTTTTGTAAATTATATTCTTTTATTGAAAATGGTAATTTATTATATAATTTTAAGGAATAATAGTCCGGGGCGGTGCGTGGTCTCGCCAATCGGTGGTCCGGAAGACGAAATTTATTTATATCGTATAATTGTGCAGTAAAAATTATATTCAAAATTTATCCTTCTGTAGAAATAATACTAGTCTATTTTAAAATGACGAAGCTAATCTCAGGAAGTAAAACCTTGGAATCTTTTGTGTTTAATGAAATGAAGTACATTATTAAATACAATAATGTATTATAAATATACTTTGTAACAACAAAGCAAACCACCTCTCACTGTTATGCTGTTGCACAACAATGAATATATCTTTGTCAGTAGTCAGCAGTATAACAAAAACAATTAAGAATTTGAAACTTCAATGTCAGATTGATAAAACGTTATACAAGAAAGTGTAAAACATAAAGAAAACACGATTAATGAACAACCTACACATGTTTTATATTTGTGACCACAAATCAAAATCGTGTATGTAGATACATTTTTTTAGTGTTCCGAAAAACATCAGAGTCTGTCCGTCCGTTTTTCTCAGAAACCGTTTAATATATAAAGTTGAAATTTGGCATAGTTGTAGAAAGTGGTGGCCCAATTACAGACGTGAAGTAAGAAAAGAAAAATTTTGACTCTGGGAGGAGGCAAAAAAAATTTTCTTTTTGCAACAAAAGCTTGTTAAACCACGAGTTTAAAAATATATAATTTGTCTTTTTAATGTAGGTGAGCTTTAACATTCTTCTAAAAAATCTCTTAAAAATCGTTGTCCCCACCCTATTTCGAAAAATATGGCTCAGAAAAATCTAAAAAAAAAAATAGGAACGAAAATTATCAGCATTGCATTACACATATGATAATTTTTGGTAAGTATATGAAAAAAATTTTAAAAAATCAAGTTTGATTTGCACTTTACCGGTTTTTTTGGTATTTGTCTCCTACATTTTTAACTCTATGCTATTGTCAAAAAAGACAATCATCTCTATAAATTACTAGCGGATCGGTCCGGCTTTGCACGGGTGCACTATGAATTTTATGATTTATTAATGCATTACTCGCTTCGCTCGCTCGCTCCAGTTATTATAGTCTGTCTCCTAAAGCAAAGTATATCACCTATCGAACAGTGAAAAAAAAATTGAAATCGATTCAGTAATTTTTGAGATTACCTCCGATTTTCACCCGGATCGGCCAGTCATTATAGCCTGTTTCCTAAAGCCAAGTATCACCTATGTCCTATCGAACAGTGAAAAAAATTAAAATCGGTCTAGTAGTTTCTGAGATTACCTTACATTTTCAGCCGGGCGAAGCCGGGCTGGCCAGTTATTATAGCCTATGTCCTAAAGCAAACCTATCGAACAGTGAAAAAATTCTGAAATCAATCCAGTACTTTTTGAGTTTACTTCTTACAAATAAACAATCTCACACTCTCTCTTTATAATATTAGTATAGATAAATTGAAACTCACGTAGCTGTCAATTTTTCAAAATAATGCTAAACATGGAGACTATAATAATATATCAATAGAGTTAGACATTAAATGAATTAAATAATAATTAACCATTCATTGCTTTTATTTTATCTAAAATCTGACATACGTCTCTTTGTCTAATGACCACAGATATTTGAAAAATTACAAATTACAGAACAGAAGGGTCATCGACAACCAAATCAGGAAAAAATCATTAAAACGTTAATTTAAAAAATACAGTATGCGTTTATAGAACTATGCATAAAAATGCCCACTAGGTTTTATTATTATAATGAGACTTCAAAAATTGGAATTTTTATATTATAATGACCTATAGGCTGCTACCAAAACGGAAAACTAAAACAATTAAAATCCGCAATTTAATAAATTTAATTAATATAGGGTTATACTATACGCTCTTATAATATAATCGACTATTAAATCTTAAATTCAACACGAAAAAATCATGCTGATTCTCAGTTCATTATTATTAGTTATATGCGCAACTCGCAAGGCAACATTTCTCCTTCCAAGAAAATTATTTTAAATTTGTGGGCCGCAGATTGAGAGAATGGGTTATTTCCAAAATAAAAAATAATTTGAAACATAAAAATTGAATTATTAACATATTTGTTTTCGGCAACCTGTTTATTTTGTTTGATACTTGAACTACATTATTTATAAAATGTTGTAAGCTGAAAGGGTCAAGAGACCGTAAAAATGTTTATGCGGTCGTGAGCCTGAAGTGCGCATCACTGAATTATTATAATAAATTTATTTAAAAAATTTGTATAGTCTACTCTCTATAAGAACGAGGATTTAAGGCTACAACGTCTAAATGGAAGGTTCTTAGAGCCTATGAGGTGCAATGGAATGATTCCGAATGCAGCCCCAGAAAGGTAATAAGGTTCGTTAATAACCTAATATACCGAAATGGAAATAAATACGAGGGGACTCACAAAAGATCTTCCAGGTCGCAGGGAACGAACGGCACTTAATGCCTTATGCCCCGATCTATCTATCTATTTATCTAAGATCGTTATAATTCTTTCTGAACGAATATGCGTTTTTATACAATTAGCTCAAAATATGGATTAACCTAGAACTAATTGCAATATATTTTCTGTGAGTGGATTCTTATTGAAAATTTTCCGTAGAAAACGATGGTGAAAAATATACTACTTTACGATGACGTGTTAATCCAATATGGCGGATTTTTGGAGGTGTAAAACACCGCTAGTGGATGTTTTACGCAAAAATATCATAAAGTATTAGATATACAAAAATAAAATGTGAACCGCCGTGTGAAGCCTGGCAGATGTAAAACATTTTCATAGCCTGAAGCCCCCCCCGCGACAAATTTATCAAAATAAAATATAGTCTTTATCATTTAGGGACAGTGTAGCTTTCTATTAGTGAAAGAATTGTTAGAATCGGTTCAGTAGTTCCAGAGATAAGAATTATAAAAAAAACGCCATATTGGATTAACGCGTCATCGTAGAGTGGTAGACTTTTCACCATCGTTTTCTACGGAAAATTTTCAAGAAGAATGTACTCACAGAAATTGTATTGCAATTTGTTCTAGGTTCCGCAACAAATTGTCTAGATCACTTATAGACTAAAATGTTCCTACTTCTCTACAGATTAAGAAGAGCTTACGTAGATATTCAACACAAAAACGTCATGACGTCTATAATGTAACACCGGTTTACAATTTTATAAATTTGAAAGTGTCTTTCCAATTCTAAACCTTAATGTAATTATTTAATAATAATAATGATAATGCGTTTAACGTCCGTTTCTTGACAATGTCATAATAGACGCCATTCGCACCATTACTATTTTCCATTTTACCACTTTCCCGTTGTTTTTTAAATTTTCTAAACTTCACCTTTTTTATTATTAATACTTAATAGCAATGTGCGAATTGAGGAATTATAGGACATTAGGATAAGGTAGGCAACTTTGGAAGCATATAGGAGTTTGACAGGTAATCGGCCATGAATAAGGAACCATCTCGATATTCATCTGGAATTATTGAAGGAAACCATGGAAAACCTCAAACAAGATGGCCGGTACAGGAATTACCGTTTCTCAGTGTGAGGCAGTAGAAAAAAATCCTAGCTACTTGACGGAAGTATTTATTAATTTCAATGGCGCCAAAATATGTTCTGTTTTAATTTAGCCGTTTTCCAATTTCTGCTTGTACCATTAGATGCACTAAATTAGAAGTTACGCAACTGGTATTAGGAGTCACTCCTGATCCAGCAAAATATGGATTCAGAAAAACTCCTGTGCACACTACTGCAATTAATGTTAATGCATTTTTGAGCACAATAAAGTAAATGTGTATTTTAGGAACTTATATGCACTTATAAGTTACAATAATTTAAAACAATTAGGAATACATACAAGAAAATTTTTAGAGTTTACTCCTTAAGAATCGATTTTCATATATAAGGCCCCAAGTATGGAAATTTTATGAGGAGTAAAATTTATACAAGCGTTAACTAAAAAGCGTTACGTTTTTCTGCGCAACGTACCTTGCGCACCTTTCAATGTATGTGTATACTTGTAAACAGCCGACGTGTACAGGGTACGCTGCGCGACAGCTGACGCATGTAAGTATGTATGTTTGCCTACTGCATAGTCAAAGACAATCGTGCTTAAGGAGTAAACTCCAGTCGTGCGTCGGAGCTGACACACACACTTTTTTTTTAATAGTTTCGATTTTAATAGCATACAGCGTTTTCTCAAATGCCACTTGCAAATGTATAAAATATGTACCTACATTCATTTTGAACACCCTGCATATCTGTATATAAGGTACAGGGTGATTAAGTACCTATGTGTACAAACTTTAAGGAATTAATCTATGATTGATTTTAAGACAAAACCTTCATTTAAATATGGGTCCGCAGATCGCAACGGCTCTGTTTTCCAGATACAGGGTGTTAAAATTTAAATTTTAAATGGTTGAATTAAAAACAATTTAATATTTGCAAAATGTGCTCTCTGACTATCTATTATTGTCTGCAAAGTTTTAATTAAATATTCAAAAAATAAATCAAAAAATCTTAAATTCTTTTAAAATTTTAACACTCCTGATGTATCTGGAAAACAGAGCAGTTGCGAATCCATACTTACATGAAGGATTTGTCTTAAAATAAATAATAGATAAATTCCTTAAAGTTTGTGCACATACTTAATTGACACCCTGTATATTAAATAGTGTGTGGATAGACAAGTGCACTTTTAAAACTCTAAATGCCACGGCTAACAGTAAACTGCGATTTAAATGATAATAACATTAATATGCACATGTATAGGTGCTAACATGTATTCACTCTACAGGTTATGCAAAATATGCTAATAAGCAAGCAGGGTTTCCACTGAATTATCTTATTATAAAAAATTCGACTGATGACCAGTCCTATACTTCCCACCTAGTAAATATTTGCAAAAAATAAACACTTTTTTTTTATTCTTTGACTAGGCCCAAATAACCTTAGCTGTTGGTGGTCTTTAAAACACAATTTAATTTTTATTCTTTGAAAAAAGCATGGCCGTCTTTTTTGTTTGGTGATCTACTGATGGCTAACTTAATAGGTGCGTTTGGTATCAAGGTGTAGTGTAGTGTAGTGTAGATAATTTTTCACTGAAAAGTGTAAAAAGTTCACCAAAAGTGTAAACTAAATGTACACTTGTAACAAACGGACTAGTGTACATTCTGAGTAGATTGTACATGCGCATTACAAAATAAATTAATGACAGATTGGCTGAGTTCATTATTTCTAGTTTTTACAGTTTTTTTTGGTCGTAAAAATGTTAAAATCACTGCCATATTTATCTTGTACCATTACATTTTGAAGCTCATTCATTTTTAAGAGACAAAAAATGTAAAAAATTGAGTACGATATATTGTGTAACTAGTGTGCTAAATACATCTTTATACGTCAGGCGCGATATTTTCAGCACAAGTAGTAGGCGAGCACACACGAGCTTTGGCGAGTGTGCGTCGCGAGCCGAATACGAGTGCTGAAAACATCGCGCCTGATGCATAAAGATTTAGCACACGCGTTGCACACTATACTTTATATAACACATGCATGGTTTTAGAATTTAATTGAAATAAAAAACAATTACATAATGGTTCATTATATAACTAGTTACATAATGGTTCATTATGCAACTGTTTTTTTCATTATAGCACTGAAAAGCGTTACATAATGGTCACTAGTCAATAAACGGCTATTTAAGGTTCGCAAAACAGATACGAAAAAACACTAAAAGCGTGCATGTGTTATATAAACGTATTTTTTTAATGAACTTTTCAAAGAACGCTCATTGACTGAATATTTTTTCAGGGCATTTTTGAAGCTTAATTTCCACTGAGATTTACTTCAATAAAAGACAAAAGGGGGAAATACTTCTAACTATCTAATCACATAAAAAAACCCTAATTTGCAATACGACCACACGAGTACTTAGTATAATTATTAATAAAGGTTGTTCTATCTATAGTAACCTACAGCTAGGAGGGCTAGTGACAAATAGTCTGACCTATACCCGATTCATTCATAGTGTTGTAATTAAAAGAGATAACGTTACGATGTATTTAAAAGAGATAATTCATAGGGTACATAGTAGGTATACCTATATCGACTATCGAATTTTACTGGCAGTGCCATGCATTGGATGGGCTGCCACATACTAATTTCTAATTTTTTAAGAACTTCTAAATATCTGAGGAATTCTAAATAATATCTGTCTTTAGTATTTAGTCATATGATACGACTCACATTATGTATGTAAGTACACTTTATTATGTGTCTACTTAGAAAGATATTTATAGATTTACGACAGTTTTTGTATCTCTATTCCCATTCAGAGTCAATTGTGTCAAATTTGCCGTTTTTTGACGCTTCGACAGTGTAGGTACTTAATAAAAAAATGTTTTTATACTCAATTTTAGATTTATACATAATTTTTATTATCTTTTGACCTTGCATATACAGGGTGTTTCATAATATATGCGTAGGACTTCAGGATGTGATAGCTCGTCCAAAAATATGAAAAAAAGTTTCTATTAACTTACCCTCTAAAATGCACCATAAAAACACCCACTACCCCTTCAAAACCTTCACCAATTATGACTTAAGAAAAAAAAAATTCCGCACAAAACATAGCTTATTATGAGTAGAAAATGCTTACAAAAGCTGTTTTCTGCAGTACGATAAACGGTTCCGGAGATATTCGCAAAAAACGAATTTTTTTTCAATTTCAACACCCTGTATCTCTAAAATGGTGCATTTTAGAGGGTAAGTTAATAGAAACTTTTTTTCATATTTTTGGACGAGCTATCACATCCTGAAGTCATGCGCATATATTATGAAACACCCTGTATAAACCTAAAAAATGACGGTTTTTCATTTTTACCCATTTAAAAATTTAAAAAGTTATATCTATTATCTACCTATATTCATATACATTTTATTACGTGTAACAACAGCTCTTAATATTTGGGCTTTTGCGCGGCAGCGCGGAACCTTTCTGAAACGTTAGATTTACATTTCGAAAACCCTGTGTGCTGTGTACAAAACACGGTTCGCCTCTACAATGTTCATTTAAATGTGGCCACTGACCAATTTAGTAGATAATAATCCTAGTAAAATACATTATTAACAACTCATTTATATACAAATGTTTTTGGATAATCTAACAAAGAAAGCTTAACTGTGAATTCAAATTTTGCTTTAATAATTAATCCCGAAATGAATTAAAAAGCCGAATCAACGATCGGACTAAGTTTCCCATATAATACATACATTGTCACCCACAGTCTCCCTCTCTGAATTTTGCGGGAGGAACTAGTCATTCCCACGGCCGGCATTAGGGAGGGTTAAGCGGCGCAAAGGTACCCTGGGTCCCTCGCGCCATATACATAATTGTACTAGTTGTATAAACTACTATTTTGCAATAAAAACAAACAGAAATTCCGTAACAACGCTAAGTTTTAGATTTAGTTCTGTTAAACGGTGTCAGTCAGCCGGGCTTCTGCACATACGGAAGGATGGACGAACGGACATTTAAAACTCTAAATACGTTGAAATCCATTTTGTTTCGCCATTACAAGACTTTTTTCACTTCTATGGTCACTCGAATGTAAAAACTGTACTGCAAGTGTTTTTATAACATACCAGAATTATCAGTTATATTTAACTTTTGCAACTTTGCAATACTTTCGTAAAATAAAGTTTATTATTTTAATAAATAAAAACACTGGCTATAGCTGTCCAACTTTATTTTTAAGTACTACGTTTCGGTCTGTTATAAGAGACCCTTTTCAAGCAATATAATGATCTATAGACTGTATAGATCAATATTGATTGAAAAGGGTCTCTTATAACAGACCGCAACGTATAGTACTTAAAAATAAAGTTGGACAGCTATAGCCAGTTTTTGTGTGTTTTATTTATTAAAGTAATCTTTTTCGCTGTCGGTAGAAGCTATAATAAGTGAAAGTTTATTAACTTCCTATTGAAATTATTGTAATGTGTCCGAAAATCGAAATCAAAACTTTTAACAAATTTTTATGTTTCAAGGTCACTACACTATTTTTTCACTATTTTTGAAAAGATGTCTCTGTGTGTGTGTACGTACGTATGTTATCATTTCTTTCTAAGATGAAATCTCGAGAATAAAAAATGATATCGACTATACGTTGAGATGCCAATCGACGCGTATTAACGTATAGGTAAATATGATCTGAAAGAAATTTTTTCAAAATCGGTCCAGCCGTTCTTTTTTCTTAACCAAACACACTCCAAAAAGTAGATTTTACACAATATCTCGCGAATAAAAAACTATATCGACTTCGTAAGGGTGTCAATCGAGGCGTGTTAACGTCATTTTGATCCGAAAGAAATTTTATCAAAATCGGCGCAACCGTTTTTTTGTTCAAAGAAAAAGACTGCAAAAAGTGGCTTTTACACGAAATCTCGCGAATAAAAAATGATATCGACTTTGTTAGGGTGCAAATAGAAGCATATTGACGTCAACAAGGCCCGAAAATTTTTTTATCAAAATCGAGCAAGATGTTTTTTAGTGTATTTGCCATATGGCACATACACTATTGGCGTCGGTCGGATGGCGGGACCTAGGGGTCGGACCAAAATTTCTCGACGTTTCATAGCCTCCTGAACAATTTGGCACCATTTTTGGAAATGTCTATTTATATATGTATATATATATATATATATTTAGATATATATATATATGTGTACGGGCTATAACTTTCGAAAGAGCTAATTGATTTTGACGAAATTAGGTAGGCACGTTGAAATCCATCACCGCACGAAGCCTATTTAAAATGGGCCCAATCGGACCATTTTAAGGGTGGTTTTTAGGGGTTGAAAAATGTTTTTGGGCCCGAAAATGCCGAAAAAATTCTCAGAATCGTTTCAAAATTGAAATTTAACCCTTTAGTAACGAATAAAATGTACTGCTAAAATTTTAATAAAATCGGCCCGACAGGACCGGACTTACAAATTTTATGAAAACACTAGTTTGCGGATAGTGCTTTACTTACTGAAGGGTGTATTTAATTTGGTACCGAGGTTGCATTGATAAAAATATTGAAATTAAGAAAAAAAATATTTTTTTAAGGGATGTATTAAGGGGTTAAATTTTTTACAAACTTAAGTTCATATAATAAAGCCACAATGCCAGTATTAGCAAATACACTATATTGTCGGCAGGGTTTTGGCACTGCGACCCGAGTTTTTTTTATTTAAACAAAACGACTGCAAAAAAGTATACGAAATCTCGCCCAAAAAAATGTTATCAACTTCCTTGAGATGTCAATCAAAGCATAATCCGACATAAATTTTATAAAAATCGGTCCAGCCGTTTTTTTAATTTATTGTTAAAAATAAATAATAATTATGTTTTAATGATTAAAATGATTATTTTTCTGTGTAATTTCTAATTTAATTATTGATATTAAATATTAATCAAACTGGGACGTTCGTCGTGTGGATCTCAAGGGTCGCACTTTAATCCTAATAAACGACCCGCCTCACGGCTTGTTACTAATTATTATTATTAGTACACAGTGAAACAAATCTAATATAATATATTAACATGAATTTTGCATATAAGTTGTTACCACGCATCCACTGATTGTATACAAGAAGTTAAGAACCCTTATATAAGCATGTTATAAAAATAAAAATACTAATATTAAAGAGAATAAAAATATTGGTAAAGAAAAATTGTAACAATTCATATTTGTGAAAAAACCTTCAACAATACGTTAAGCACATAAAGGGATGAAGTTTGATTCAATGCTATTTGATCTTTCTAGTACAAAGAACGGATTTCAGTAACATAAATTTATATTTATAATTCTGAGTGAAACCTTTTTTTATCGTAAAAGAAAGAGTCGGAAAAAATCCAAAAATAACTCGAACAATAAATACACAGTACATTAAAGAAAAGCTTACAAAGGAAGTCATATAAACTCGTCTATATTATGAACTCTGAGAGGCGTATATAAAAATGATATACTGTGTGTCTATTTTATGAATATTCAGGGGAGAATTGTAAATTACAAAATTACTTTACGAATGGCCTTTATAATTGATGTCAAGTATAAATATCGTATTTTCCAAAAAAAATTGTCTGTATGTCTGTCTGTTTCACTGCTGTCGATTTGTATGTTTGGTTGCTTATAACTAGAGAGCTACTGCATTAATTTCGATAAAATTATAATTAATCGTTAGCTTTAAGTTCAACTTAAAATAATGACAAATCATTATGTTAGGTCCTCGGGAAGCAGAATAATACCGTTATGAAAAATCATGGAGGAGGAAGCCTTGGGTACTTAAATAAGTAAAACTATGAATCGTAGACAAAAAATGTTTATACGAAAGTTGTAGAGAATTTTGTCCTCTACAAAATTGATAATAACCATGTTTTACCAAAAATGGAACGGAACCGAGAAATTCGCAAAAAACCGTCTATATTGAACTTGAACCTCGAATATCTGGCAACGCCGGCACGATATCGATGGGGACTTCTTACACGTTTTTTAAGACAGCATAACGAAGGTAAATAAAAAAAAATCAGCTAACTGGGAATTTTTCTGCAGTGGAAATCTAAAATTACTGGACCACTATGGATCTAATTAATTAAATTGATTAAAATAAGTCAATATAAGTACCTTTAGAAATCTTGTAACAATGAAAATACGCACAATTACTTCTCTTTAAACACTGATGAAACATGTTTTAATGCTAAGAAAATACAATTAATCTACTTCTCAATTCTATTTTGTACCTTTAAATAAAATGTATCTTCAATTTATCACCACTCATAAATAAAAACTCTTTTAGACCCACTGCACACTGATCAAACGAAAACGATGGCAAACAAAACGTTTTGTTGCATTCAAAAACATTTTGTTGTGTTAAACAACAAATTGTTGGACGTCAATGGACATTGATTAAACAAAATGTCTTAAAAACATTCAACAGATTCAAACAAAGACGTTGACAACGTTTTTGTTTGATCAGTGTGCATTGAATCCCTGATTGAGAACTTTCAGTTCTTAGATAATCTGACAACTGGTGAAAATATCATTTGGATAGGTACTCAGTTTATTAAGAATAACAATAAAGTGAAAATATGTACTATTGGGACTCGGCCTAGATAACACTGCGGTTGTTTATATTCTCAAAGAAAAATAAGCCTATAATGGTTTACTTAACAATTTTAAACTATACTTTACATTGTACATAATATAAATATGTACACAAATATTATATTTCGAATCCTTTAAAAACTATTTGATCATTATTGTCTAGAGATTTAGTTTATTTTGTTCTATAATACAAGGCAGTTAGAAGAAATCGGTATACTCAAATGCCCTTAAAAATACAGAAACAGCCGAACGAAACTCATAAAACGTACGCACTCTGTATGCCTCACGTATGAGGACAATGGTTAATCGGCCCATTTTTCAACGTAATCACGTCGTTTGTCCTATAAAAACAACAGACAAAAAGCATCAATGTAATGGCCGTGTTTATGCCTTCGTATTACAACTGCTGGCCCAAGAATATCATAACATCAGCATCCATAAACATGGAAAATAAAAAAACACATTCTTCTCAGAAAAATATGTTTTAACCAAAATTATCACCATTTTGCAGTCACCGCCTTCATACTAATTGCAATAATTATAGTTATACTTACTAAAAAATAAACGATGTTCTCAAAATTCACTGTCATTTTCAAATAATGTAATGTACTACGCCAGAGGTTCCTTAACTGCGCGTCGCGACGGCGCTATCCTATAGCTTAAGCAAGGAATAATTTGTGGATGGAAAAGTCGAAAGCAGAACGTTTGACTTAGGAACTTTGTTTGGACTAGTTAGGAGATAAACATACTAAAAGTCCTTACCCCTCCGAGGTACGCCCGAGGGGGGGGGCACAAAGAAGGTCCCGTTTTTTGGTTTTTTGCTTTTATCTCGAAAACGGTGCGTCGTACAAAATTTTGTTGTAGTACATAATGAAAGCTGATAACATTCTCTACAGCTTTAACTTTCACACTTTTTATCTATCTCCATTCTTTGCCTAGCAATGAGCTTCGAAAAAGGGCCGATTTTCAAAAATGTGTTAAATTCTCTGTAGCACATTGTAACAATACGAATTTGCCAAAATCATTTCTAATTGCTCTTCCACACTATTAAAAACACCCACACACTATTAAAAAATAACAAGCTGGGAGTACCTCCACGCGGTGAAGACGGAAACAGTTTACTTTTAAACTGGATAAAACTCCCAATAATATCAATGAATAAAATTCTCGACCAATTTTTCAGACAATGTATTAACCAAAAATTACAACAAATAATTCAAATAATTGACGTTTCGATCCGGATTTGGATTTTCTTCAGAATCGAGCTAAAAAAATAATAATATAAAAATTAATTATTAATTAGTTTATATCTAAGAAATTAAGCCGTAGATTCGACAGATGAGGAGAAAGAAGAAGAGGCAAACGCTGAGGAACCACAACCAGGCCCGTCACGCCCAAAGAGGCAGCGAATTAAATAATTCATTTTTTAATAAGGTGGATGAGCAATAAGAAATGATTTTGGCAAATTCGTATTGTTACAGTGTGCTACAGAGAATTTAACACATTTTTGAAAATCGGCCGTTTTTCGAAGCTCATATGCTAGGCAAAGAATGGAGATAGATAAAAAGTGTGAAAGTTAAAGCTGTAGAGAATTTTATCAGCTTTCATTATGTACTACAACAAAATTTCGTACGACGCACCGTTTTCGAGATAAAAGCAAAAAACCAAAAAACGGGACCTTCTTTGTGCCCCCCCCCCCTCGGGCGTACCTCGGAGGGGTAAGGACTTTTAGTATGTTTATCTCCTAACTAGTCCAAACAAAGTTCCTAAGTCAAATTTTCTGCTTTCGACTTTTCCATCCACATTCCCCTTGTGAGCACTCATTGACTGAACTACTAGGGGAGTCCCCGATTTGAGAAGTTATGCTCAGAAAAGCAAGTTCATCCTTCTCATTAATTGTATTATTTGTATTTTTTTATGTTTTCTAATTATTAGAATTAGAATCTAATAAATAATAATTAACATTATATTTATTTGAATGATAAAGTAATATTTTTATTGTCTGCTATAGAGCTACATACAGGTATGTTCTTTTTAAAGGGCGTCGCAAAAAATTGCAACCTGTAAAGGGAGTCGCAGTAAAAAAAAGTTTGGGAACCCCTGTACTACGCATAATATAGTAACTGAAATAGTGAAAAAACAAAGAAATCGGAAAAAGCGTGAAAATTAAATAGGACACGTGAATGGCGCAAGTATTTTTTTCCATATTTTCAAATTGTTATCAACTAGATGTCCCGTCCGGCTTCGCCCGGGTGCTTCAGTTCTCTTGTTCGCGCGAATTTTTAATTAACTGTCCGTGACTTATTACTATTATTGTGTATAGATAATATTATATTTCACACCGCTTTTGACAAACTTGATTTCAATACCAGCGAAGCCGGGCCGCGTCGGATAGTTTTTATAGACCTAAACCTTCCCCAAGAAATAAGCTACCGAATGGTAAAAACCGCATTCAAATCAGTTTAATAGTTCTCGAGATTATAGTTGGTGGAGACAGTTGACATACAGACAGACCTTTTATACTATGTAATATGTATATTGTATATAGATTACAATTTTTTACCAAGAAAAATATATAGGAGACAAATATAAATACCAGCTGTTAAAATTACATAAATATAATTTAAAGGTCCTTTACGAAACATCGAATAATAATAGTTGGTTTTCCAATCTACAGTTCACGTGTAATAAACAAACAATACCCTGTCTTTGTTGTCGCGCAGTCGGGTAAAAAAGATATACCTACTACGGCCGATCCCAAGCGACATGACACCAGAATTTTAGAACCAATAATAAATAATCCAACCGTTTGCTTGGTTTTTATATTTTCTGATCTTAAAGAGGTTTGCTATTCCCTACGCCTAATATAAACATTGTTTCAAATTTTTCTTGGAGAATTTATAAAAAGACTGCATTGATTTAAAATGTACTGTAGTCGCTATCTTCTCAAAAACGCATCAAATTTTTCTGTTCGGAAATTCTAATTTACTTCCAGATGAACTGAAGAGATGAAATCTGCCATAGTTGCGCAGACAGTGTCTCGAACAAGCGACTAGTGATTAGTCGAATACCCCACCTTGATGTCGTTTGACACATACACACACACACACAAACGAACGTAACAACTAACTATATTAATATGGATAGTTGATAGCGATAAAAAATGGGTTTTGTATGTGGACAATGTTCAAATACATATTCTTCAAGACAGGCATTAATGTTCACAAAATTAGAATGAAAACTTCAGGTAAGGTTTGTAATCTAATTCTTTCTCTAAAAGTCGATCAATTTTTTGACATTTCAAAATAAAACCTATTTTTTATATTATTATTTGAGATATTAGGATGTCCAAAATTTATGCAGTGCTCTTGAGAAATTGGAATGGAAATATAAATTTTAATTAAGTTTTATTTTGAAATGTCAGAAAATTGATCGACTTTTATAGAAAAAATTAGATTACAAGCCTTACCTGAAGTTTTCATTCTATAATTTTGCGAATATTAACTGGCTTGAAGAATATGTGTTTGAACATTCTCCACATACAAAGCCCATTTTTTAATCGCTATCAACTATCCATATATTAGTACAGAGTTTAATAGTTAGTTGTTACGTTCGTTTAGGTGTGTGTGTGTGTCAAACGATATCAAGATGGGGTATTCGACCGATCAGAATGGACCCTGACTGCAGGGCCTAGTCGTTTGTGTGTCTCGAAACACAAAACATTTAAAATTCGCCATCTCTTTAAGAAGCGGGGATAACAAGGACACGTGTGAAGAACGGGTGTTTTTGCTCTTTCCATTAACACAACTGCTAAATAAATAAAAAGTAGTTCGTCTGAACCTACCCTAAAATAACGTAAAAACCTGGAATTTCCATTTTCTATTTAAGAACGTCTGAAGACAGACGCTTACATTAATTATACTTACATTCTCAAATATTTAGTCGCTATATGCTCATCGAATAATATACGGTCTAAAGCGTCATATATTTGTAAATGCTCTGGTGAAATAAGCAATAAAATCTCAAACCGGAATTCAATGTCACTTTGTTACGCCAATGGATAGCGTTTTTTTTTATTTGAATAGAATTCCAACTATGCAATGACAAAACGGAAATGGAGAGAGATTTATGCAGATAACTGAGCTCTGATTCAAAACAGCGTTGTTGCCTCACTTTGCTATCTGTTATACGCGAGGTGTTGGCTCTGGTAAATGCACATATATAGACATTAATTATTAGAGTTACATTCTTGGTCAAATGTTTGACTCGCGCGCAGAGGGTTCCGTATACCTAACTAAGAAATGAGTAAATTAAAAAATCTACAGTTCATCAAATTAAATTTATTTTTAAATTAAATTTCTTATTCTAAAAATTCCAAAATATTTACATTATAAAAAAAACGTGTCGTCAATCGCATTTGAACAGTTTTTCGGAGTGACATGCGAACGTCTTAGTCAATCCGCTATTACCAAGCCTTCAATTCTATAGAGAAAACAGAGATACATACAAGATATACGAGTATATATATCCATGTATGGGAAGTCTCCCAGGGCTTAAACTTTTTATTTTTGGTCAGGATTCAAGGCACAACACTGCACACTTTGTGAAAATTTCAACGTCTTTTCTTTCAAAATGCAGGAGGGGACGAGATCAACACAAGTAATAATTGTTCCTTCTACAGACATTATTCCAATGTTTGCCACGGATTTTAATTCCAATGTGTTTAGGGTCTCTAATATTGAATTATCCTGAATTCCGGAACTGGTTTAAAAATTCAGTTCTCAGTTCGCGTTTCGGTATCGAGAAAGGCCTACAAAAATATTGCATGGAGAAGAAACATGTCTTTTTTAAAATAGAAATATGTTTATTGACATAGAAAACGTTAAATGAAATTTTGAGTCAGAAATTTGCAAACAAGCAAAAAAAATCAACATTATCGACCGAGTTATCGACTAAAGATAATTAGGAACACTTCGAATATTAAACTTACAAAAACTTATATAATATACTTTAAAATCATTTTTAGCTATACAGGGTGTACGATGTGGCCATGGTACAACAGACTTGTATTTTTATAAATAAAATAACCTGTAGGTATATTTTCAGGACATATCATTGCCCATTCGGAAGCCTACATAAAATTGTGCCATTTTTGAAATTCGGTTGCAACATTGCCAAAATATTCAACTTTTTCTGCAAAATTCTATATTTTTGTTATCTGCTACTAAAATACACACCAACGACATTTTTCTAGTTGAGTCAATTTTTGCGTGTCAAGTATTAGTCCATAGCATGTGCTACCCTCGAGATACTTCAGAGTTACATTTAATTATACAGGGTATTAGTTGTGTTGTGTCTTTTTGAGTCAACATTAATACTCTATACGAAATACTTCTATTAACTTGTGTATATGTAAATAGGAAAACTAAGATAAAATCCACACAAGATCACAATAAATATAAACTAATTGTGATCTTGTGTGGATTCTATCTTAGTTTTCCTATTAATACTCGACCACACCACACCACTCGACCACAACATTGTTTTGTTCTTGCAGTTTTTATTAGCTACGCTTTTGAATCAAACAAGTTACCTAATTCAAAATTATAATCTCGTTGTGATCAGACATATTTTAGACTCGTCTTGATTACATCAAATTTTGTTGTGATTTATTTGTTTATTATTAATTTTATATAATAATAATAATAATAATAATAATAATAATCCTTTATTGCTTATCGCAAATGGTCAGAAATCAGTCTTTACAAACTGGTCTGCCTTTCTGACCAATTAATACATAGATTTAATAAAATATGCATAGACAAAAATAAAATACATACATAAAATACATAGGTACATGAAACCAACATTAGTTCTTATAGACAAGCACGATATTTATTCGTACTGAATTGCCTTTTGTACACAAAGTTTTTTATTAACGTTTTAATTTTAATTGGTTTCAAATTTAAAATTTTGCTTGCAATATCTGCCAGGTCTGCTGATTGGGACATATCATTTAGAAGTTTTGGGGCTACATATGAAAAGGATTTTTGAAATTGAGAGGAATGAGATAAAGGCAGTGTAAATAATTCATAACGACAACTGTACGGATTTTGACTGGCAGTCAGTTTTCCAAGTAGATACTGGGGCTCATTTGATTTAATTATTTTTACTAAAAAATTGCAAAAATGCAATAAACCTCTGTGGTACATATCAAGCAAATTATGCTCAATTATTATCGGTGTTAAATTATGATTCTGATATGAAATATTATATATAAATCTTATGCATGCATTCTGCATCACTTGCAGTTTATTTCGGGTGGCAAAATCTAATGAGCTCCAGTAAGTAACATCACCGTACTCGATCATCGGTAGAATAAGTGTGCTAACCAGCCTTGATCTAATTTCAGTAGACATAAATTTTCCAAATCTGCGAATTACTCTTAATCGATAAAATGCTTGTTTGAATTTCGAAATTATATGCTCAGCAAAGTCCAGATGACAGTCAAATAGCACACCTAGATTTTTTGCGGAGGAAGCATTAGGAACCAATTCCCCATTTATATAAACTGATAGCGTGAGATTTGAAACACTTTTGACTGTTTGAGAACTTCCAATGTAGCATACAGATGATTTAGAAGAATTTAACCGTAAGGCGTGGTCTCTACTGTATGTACTAATAGATTGCAAATCATGATTCAATAGTTGTGTAGCGTTTCCGCTATCTGAAAGACAAAACGGCATGTATATCTGCGTGTCATCTGCATACTGCTGGATTTTGCAATATTTAAGGCAATTCGCTATGTCAAAAATATATAAAATAAACAGTAGAGGTCCAAGTATAAAGATCTACGATATTATTAAATCAAGTTAAAAAGATCTTTATAGTTGCAATAGTTGAAAAATGCATAACTTTAACCCACCTTAAGTCAGTTTTTTTAAGTAGCACACACTGTATAGTTTTAGGTATAAAATGTGTAAAAGAAATCAAGCTCTATTCACATAGGTACCTAAAGATATACACTATACAGGTGTGCTACTTAAAAAAAATGACTTAAGATGGGTTAAAGTTATGCATTTTTCAACTCTATTGCAACATTCTTAATAACTCATCCAGTCACCCGTATATTAAGGCCCACTTTCTGGACGGCAAATTAAGCAAATATTTTCAATAATTCCGGATTTCTAATATAAATTTCTTCAGTTCCGGAATTGATATCTATGCTTAAAAATTTTGTTCAAAATTCCGGTATGGAAGCTCTTAAGGTGTTCAAACTATAATTGAAATCTACATGATCCGGCTATGAGTTTGCATTTGCGATCATTTTAAACAAACAGGATGTGTAATAATTTCATAATATAATATACAACATACGCTTTAGACCCGGGGATTAATGACTGATGACGTATAATACGACGCCTGAACACATTACATATCCAGTATCGGTTACTGTAGTATCGTATTACGCATAAACAATCTCTGTAACTAGAGAACTACGATCAGCTAATGTCAACGCTATTAGATACAGTTCATGGGTTATTACCATATAGATGAGATCTAGTGACAATTTTTTGGTGTTATTATTTCAAGGCCTTATTTTTGTGAAGATGTTGAGGGAGGCATAGTAAAGTGCCCTGAGTAAGGGATTTTGCTAGATAGCGGTATGGGAGGGATGCAGACCGCCCTTAACATGTAACAAAAAAAAAATGGTCACAATTATTATTGCTTAAAGGCTGAAATTGTTTGTACAGCTTGTCGGTGACCCAATAATGCCATTATAATATTTGCAGATCGATTGGTCAGTATTAAAAGGGTGACAGATCACCCTACACGTGTCATGTACCCAACTAAATTTATATTTATATTATTAGTTCATATTATTAGTTCAAGGTTCAAATTTTAATATGTTGTTACGGCGACTATTTTAAGCATATATTTCACTTTGCAGAACAAAATGTCGGTATTAGCCCCCTCTCTTAGAGGGAAACTTGCTCGCCTAGGTGTTAATATATTGTTCTGCAAGGGGGTTAATACCGACATTTTGTTCTGCAAATTGAAATATATGCCTAAAACAGTCGCCGTAACAACATATTAAAATTTGAACCTTGAACTAATACTAATATAAATTTCGTCGGGTACATGACACGTTTAGGGTGATCTGCCACCCCTTTAATACTGACCAATCGATCTGTAAATATTATAATGGCATTATTGGGTCACCGACAAGCTATACAAAGAATTTCCGCCTTGAAGCAATAATAATTTTTTTTGTTACATGTTGGGAGCGGTCTGCATCCCTCCCATACCGCTATCTAGCAAAATCCCTTACTCAGGGCACTTTAATATGCCTCCCTCAACATCTTCACAAAAATAAGGCCTTGAATAAATAACACCAAAAAATTGTCACTCTCTCTGTCTAATATTACAGCTCGATTTGAATGCAAATAAAACAGATCTCCACGTGTTTCTCTGGTATGTTCGCAACATTAAAATTTGATTTATAGTTGATATAGATTTAGGGAATATTTCTACAACGGTAGATAGGAAGAATAATGAATGAATGAATGAATTGTGGATTATAGACGCTCGACAACAAAGGTCATTAGCGTCTGTGAAGGAAGAATAGGACCAGTGTGTAGTGGTATGATCATTTTAGTTTGATCTCAATGCATTAAATAGATTTTGCAATATTAATAATATAATAATTTTTAATCACTAATTTTAGTTAAAAAAATGTTTGCAACTCCGATCGAACAGGTTATATTTTCACTTCAATTGAACGGTCGACAACCTATTTCATAATTATTATTCCGTCGGCAGTTACTGATTACAATTACAAAAGTATTTTTTAGTAATTATTTTATAAGTCTAATGACATTTAGTTTGTACGGTTTCCTTGTATTCGTGTGTACACGCATAGGTAAAAGTCTATTCCATTCGCATTCATGATATAATAACATACGCTTGTAATTACCTACTATACAACATACGCGATACGGAAAATACCACCTAGTACTCGTACACTAATATTGAATGGCATATACTAGTCCACGAGCTGGTGGTAAAAATTGCAGGATTTTTGTAAAGGCTAATATTTTTTGGTTAGCTAGTCAGCGGTTGGGACGGCGTCGGGGCGCTTTAAAAGATGTAAAAAAAATTAGCGATTTATAAAAGCTGAAATTTGGTACAGGGTTAATTTAGTGAATATAATTAATGAAACAGTCGCAGACTTCATTTTGAAAGAACCGACCTATTCCGCAGTCGGTAGAAGTTTGAAACTTCTATCAAAATTAGGTCTGACTGTTTTTTTTTTTTTTTTTTGTAAATTATATATCACTAAATTAACCCTGGGCCAAATTTCAGCTTTTTTAAAACAATAACTTTTTGTACATCTTTTAAAGTGCCTCGATAGCAGAGGTTCCGGTCGTTGACTTGCTGATTGTAGTATATTTATTTACACCCTAAATACTAATTACTAGCTCATTTCAAAATATTTACCCTTTACAAGTCTTGCAATTTTTGACCACGAGCTCTTGGACTATATACTTATACAGTAGACTATAAACAATTTTTGAATAGATGCGATGCCATTTCATATTTCCAATTATTAACTACTATTAACTACGTATACTATGTTCATAATATTATTAGATTGGTTGCGGTTGCTTATAGAGTGAATTTTGTAATGGCTTCCAGCTGCCAAAGTTATTTGGATGTAATATAAAGCCATTTTTCCAATTTATTAGAAAATCCATTTTGTTTACCAGTTCTCAAATTCGAATTAAAATGACATCACAAAACATCAGTGAGCGGAGGTGAAATTCGATCAGCACGCTATAACCATTACCTATACACCAAGCTAAGGGGGGCAGCTTGGTGTAATGGCTAGCGTACTGGTCGAATCTCACTTCCCCTTAATTTGGGTATGATACAATTTTTGGATACATTTAAATTACATTGTAGTAGTCACTACTTAATTTTCATATACATAATTTAATGAAAAAATTATAACACCATTACACACATAATATGGACAACATTTTTCTATGCGTAGTCACTGTATGTAAGTAGTTGTAACATTTTTTAACATAATAATTGTATAATAATGACATAATTTCTCCAACTGCAGGTCATGATTAAACGCCAAAAAATGGTTGAACCGTTGACAATACTGTAATATAGATTAATGATAAAAAAATTGTTCTGATACCAAATAAAATATGTCAAAAATTATTTCCGACATAGCACAAAATGATTTGTTGATGTAATAATCTTCATTTATATTGTGTATATAAATAATAAATCTGAATACAGCGCCCTAACTAGATCAGGGTGCAAACCCCGGAGGGCGCAATCAGCGATGCGAATATAATTATTGTATTAAATTTGAATATAGCAAGCAAGGAATTTTTGAGGGCGCGAAATCAGAATCTTGCCCATGGGCGTCAATCGCTAGCTATACGGCACTGTCTGAATATACAGGGTGCTGAATTGCTTTACGGGTAATATGGATTTAACCCGTAAATTCAAACTTTTGCGATTTCCTGCTTCCCTAATTATTTTAGGAAAAATATCTTCGAATAAAAGTTTTAGAACATAAAATTCTGCATCTAAATCATTAAACAAAATTAATTTTGCATGCTTTGTAACGGCAGAAATTTGATACGAAAAATATGTCAAAATTACCTCAAAAACAGATAGCGATAGCCATGGAACTTGAACAAAATGATAACGTTTTAGCTGTCAGAATAATTTCTAATCATTTTGTTCAAGTTCCATGGCTATCACTGTGTGTCACTTCTTTTGTAAATTTTTTCAAAGGTAAAAACTACAGGTTCCAAGGTCGCCGTAATACTAATACATTAGCATAACGATAAAATAATAAATAATCAAGAATATTATAATCAAATGCACATACATATTTCCAAAATAGTAAAAACGAAATTATAATGTTTATGGCAAATGAAACTTTCTAACAGTTATCATAATATTCCTGTGTATCGGCTGCTTAATACTAGGGGAGACCGGGGTCACAATAACACGATTTATACAATATAAATAGCAGAATTCCAAATTATCCGACATTTTCGCCTGTACTTTTATCATTCGTGCCATTTCAACTATATGATTCTGTTTTTGAATCAGTTTTCAGAATTCAAATTTATAGCGGGCTTCTCTTTTCAATTTACGTTTCATTAATCCTGTATCCGCTATTTCCTTATTACGGTCGAACGTCTATAATTTAAAATCATCATTGTCTTTCTGTATTATCCGACATTTTCGTTTATCCGACTGTGACGCACTCGTACAGACTATGGCAAAGATGTTTAGTTGTGGAAGATTGAGTGCTAAATCTTGATCACAAAATGTACCAGCGGACACACAGACGGAATTAAACAACCATGTCAAATTTTGAAAGAAACTTTAATAAAACTCTGTTCAGTCGATATAGTTAAATACAATTGATTTTGAATTGTATTGTGTCGTCTCGTTGTATATTATGTTTAGGTTGTCGTTATTAATAATATTTTGCCCTCGTTCGCGTGGCATCGTCCAGATAATTGTGGATAATATGGGGAATGATCCCTCGCCACAATTCGGACTGCCCGTTAAGAAGGAGTCGTCAGACAACTTGTTTTATAGTCGAAATTGCAAACTATACTGTTATACTGAATATTATTTTGTGAATTTAAAATATTTTTACGAACGAAATCTGGCGTACAAGACAACACAATGACAACGGCACGTTACATAAATTAACTATTACATTATAACTATTATGAAATTATAGTCAGAGGCGGCTATTAAGGGAAATACATTTTTATAATTTTTATTATTAAAATAAACACAGTAACAACTGAGTTGTTACACGACCACCTGTTGATCTCGTTTGTGTTAGATAATCAAGACTATAAAATATATAAATGTTTTCAGTGTTCATGTATTTAGCATTACTGAATCGATTCTACTTTTTAGGCGCGATCTTAGCGAAGCTAGAAGCGCCTATATACACTCGCTTTGTCTGTGAATCTGTGAATCTGTAACGGATTTTTTGTGTCACGCGTACAGCCCAAACGGATGAACCAATTTTCAAAAACTTTTTTTTGTTCGATTCCTCTCGGGGTCTATTTGATCCTAACGTCGCCCGATTTTTGAATTTTTGCCCCAGAGGGGAGCAAATTATAAAAAACGGTGTTTTTTGCTTATAGTTTGCTCAATTTAAGTAAGATCGATTCGAAACCTGTCTCAAACGAAAGAGCAGAAAATTTTAGATAGATTTCATGTATAATATTGTGTCAAAACAGTTTTTTTATACAGATTTATATGATTATTAAACTAAATAAATGCGACTTTATCTAATAAATCGCGAACTTGTTTCGGTTGTCCTTGTCTGTTGCACAGTGTGATATGGATATTGGAAGATAGCGTATGCCCTGTCTTATATTGCATTATTTTAATATAGTTATTCAATTTTTTGACTGCTGATGTTTGAATTTAAGTTTAATAAAAACCCTGGCCTACTGAGTTAAAATGACGTGTAACTAATTATTGACGTCGATCGGATGGCGAGACCTAGGGATCGGACCAAAATTTCTCGACGTTCATACCTTCCCGAACAATTTGACTTTCTCTGTCTGTATGTCCCTTTGTACGCTTATAACTCGAGAACCACTGATCCGATTTACATGATTTTTTTCAAGTAAATAACTTCTTATGCGACTGCGAGTTTTAAAATATTCTGGCATCACGCAAAAGTAAGTAGGTAGTAGATGCTTTGTTTTTTAAACGGTGGTTTTATTTGTATATTTGTTACAAATCTTGCGACCGACTGAGTTGAAATTTTGCACACATGTGTAGCTCCGGTGACAAAACAATATTATGGTAACTAACTGACCGGCCCGGTTCGTCCGGGCGTAAATCGTACTTTTGAACTTTCACCCACTTCCTATGATCCGATTGAGTTGAAATTTTGCACACATGTGTAGCTCCGGTGACAATACAATATTATGATAACTAGCTGACCGGCCCGGCTTTCGTACGGGTGCAAATCGTACTTTTGAATTTTCACAGGCAAAAGGTCTTTCTCCGGTAACGTTTCAGTGGATCGGATAAATGTTATAAAATCAGACTAAGGAAATAAAGCACACTACAAAATTAAAAATAAAAATAGATAAAAAACTTTTAAGTTAAACGGTTTTATAAATGTACTAAAAAGAAAAAAATAAAATTTAATTTAGGTTCATAAGTATAAAAGCGTGGGTCGTGACTGTAATAAATTATCATAGAGTTTACGACCCACGCTTTTATACTTGTGAACCTAAATTAAATATTATTTTTTTCTTTTTAAAACATTTATAAAACCGTTTAACTTAAAAGTTTTTTTACCTATTTTTATTTGAAGCTATGCTTCTTAACGCACGTTTCAGATGGGGACCTAAATAATAAAAAGTGAAACGTCACGTCACGAAGTAGTGTAACGTCACTTTTGTAAAAATTATCCGATCCTTTTGAAAATTAATATTTGAGAGTTTTATAGGACACAAAAAAATAAAATGGCGTCAGATTTCAAAATGGCGCCCATATGTACTTTTTTGTAAAAATTATCCGATTCTTTTGAAAATTAATATTTGAGAGTTTTATAGGACACAAAAAAATAAAATGACGTCAGATTTTTCAAAATGGCGGCCATATGAACTGTTTTGTAAAAATCATCCGATCCTTTTGAAAATTGATATTTGAGAGTTTCATAGGACACAAAAAAATAAAATGATGTCAGATTTTTCAAAATGGCGGCCATATGTACTTTTTTGTAAAAATTATCCGATCCTTTTGAAAATTGATATTTGAGAGTTTCATAGGACACAAAAAAATTAAATGGTGCCAGATTTCAAAATGGCGGCCATATGTACTTTTTTGTAAGAATTATCAGATCCTTTTGAAAATTGATATTTGAGAGTTTCATATGACACAAAAAAATAAAATGACGTCAGATTTCAAAATGGCGGCCATTATATATACGTTTTTGTAAAAATTATCCGATTCTTTTGAAAATTGATATTTGCGAGTTTTATAGGACACAAAAAAAATAAAATAACGTCAGATTTCAAAATGGCGGAAATATGTAGTACTCCTTTCTAAAAATTATACGATCCTTTTGAAAATTGATATTTGAGAGTTTCATAAGACACAAAAAAATAAAATGACGTCAGATTTCAAAATGGCGGCCGTATGTACATTTTTGTAAAAATTATCCGATCCTTTTGAAAATTAATATTTGAGGGTTTCATAGAATACAAAAAAATTAAATGACGTCAGATTTAAAAATGGCGGCCAAATGTACTTTTTTGTAAAAATTATCCGATTCTTTTGAAAATCGGTATTTGAGAATTTCATAGGACACAAAAAAATAAAATGACATCAGATTTAAAAATGGCGGCCGTATGTACTTTGTTTGTAAAAATTATCCGATTCTTTTGAAAATCGGTATTTGAGAGTTTCATAGGACACAAAAAAATAAAATGACGTCAGATTTCAAAATGGCGGCAGTATGTACTTTTTGTGTAAAAATTATCCGATCTTTTTGAAAATAGATATTGACGAGTTTTATAGAACGCAAAAAAATAAAATGACGTCATATTTTAAAATGGCGGCCATAGGTATATACTTCTTTGTAAAAATTATCCGATCCTTTTGAAAATTGATATTTGAGAGTTTAATAAGACACAAAAAAATAAAATGGCGTCAGATTTCAAAATGGCAGTCAAATAATAACTTTTTAATTGTATTGTTTGTATCTTTGATAAATTCGGTTTTATATACAATGCGTAAGAAACATAGCTTCTGTCGGGTATCTTACGACACCTCATGACTTTTTTTATTTAGCAGGTTCCGAGTTTCGCTTAATAGTCAACCGTTGCTTTGGAAAATTGTTTCAAAAATTCACAGCACTATTTTTTCTATGTAATCCAATACATATTTACATTAGGTCTTATGGCCATAGCCTACTACAAAATTGATCTTCTTAGTGTTATTGTCCCTATGTTTGGTAAAACCGTTTACACACAATTAGGGCATGCAAATATTCGGATGTTTCAGGTATTCGAATATTCGCTCAAATTTTAGCCAATATTCGAATATATTCGAATATATTCGAATAATTGGTAAAAATAATAAAAACACTGGAACTTCAATAAATGACTTTTAATTATTTAAAATCAACACGCCTGCTGCACGTCCATAAATCCAATCAATATTTTAACAACAAAAGCAGCTTACTTCTAATTAAAAAGAGATCAAATAATCATTTTTACTTTACTTAGTTACGTAAAAATTCAGATCAAATCAACTAAATATTAGAGCGCACATAGCTTCCGAGAACCATAGATCAAATGAACATATTTAAGTAATCAAAAAAATTCAAAATTCTTTCTTTCTGTTTTTCCTATTCAAACAAAAATATTAAATGAGCATCTAAGACGCATTTTTATTAATTAGTACCACAAAAGTGTGGGATATTGCTCCCCTATAAAAAAAATACTTCACAAATAAATAATACGTCTATTAGCACGTGCGAAGAGCAAATCAAGCAATTAAGTACACGTACGTAACGTAACGTAAGTAAATAGTTATATCAAATAAACATGCAATAATTAACAAAAAAAAACTTTCCTCGCCCCGTTTCGATTCCCCTCCCACGCCCTAGCGCGAACTTAGAGCTAGTGTAGCGTTTGTAAGATGTTTTAGCGCCGCCGTAAACCGTTTTTAAACAATTTTAATTCTTAACAAATAATTCGAATATATTCGAATAATAGGAATTACTATTCGAATAATAAATGCAGCCGAATATTCGCTTTATTCGAATATTCGAATTGCATGCCCTACACACAATACCTACATGAATATCGCGCCTTGTAATTCTTGAATTACTTGTATGCTCCAAAATTTTTATTATTAAATTAGTAGTTCGTTAAAAATTATGACATTAATACATTTTGGAGAAGACGGATTTTAATTTAAACGCATTTATACGAGTTGAATACGGTTACTGGAGGGGCGACATTGTTTTCGCGAAGCTATTAATGTTGGTTAATTTATTATATTGATTCGTCGATCGCAATGCTCGTATATAGAAGGAAGATATTTTGAGGCATGCAGCAAAAAATAAACTACAAAACCATCAGTTGGTTTATAAGGATCGTTTTGAACTGATATTAAATTTGGGATTTATCTAGAAATTTTTATAAAACGACATAAAATAGAGTAAAAATCAAGATACCAATTGAAAAAATTGGGTATAGTACCATTCGACATAAACTGCCCTGTTGTTACAAAAATAACGGTGTTCTTAGGGAAGAAAATTTTGACTTCACAGGAGCCCATTATCTTTATTTCTTCTTGGTCCAAATCAAACATTCTGTGAGATCTAGCTTCCGGTGTTCAGAAGTGCTAGGACACGAATTTAACGAGCAACATTATTAATATTATCATTGCAAAACAGTTAAAATTATAAAATCAATATTATTAGTTGAAGATAGGACTTATCATATGGTCCTACTCTGCCCTTACATGTTACTGTCTCCCCAGTTCCCCTGCAACGAATTACACATACACACGCGCTTCGTGTGTTTTCCTAAATTATTAAAACGGTGTGAGAGAGGTATAACGGTGCCAAAACACGAACGGAGATTAAATTACATATTATTTATACATTCACAACCATCATGTATAGTATATACCATATTATATCTGTTGTAAATGGAATTACAAACATGTCTAATATTCTTACTGTATTAATTATTATTCAAATATATGTAAATAACAAAAATAAAACATCAATTGGCTATTTTTTGGACCTTTTCTTTTCTGTCTCCAATTTATATAATCATTAACCTTTACCAGTGGTTTCGCTCGCCTAAATGTCAGAAACATTTCTTATCTGACCGGAAGTGACGACCTATTATATTTTTAAACTCAAACGTCCTATTTAATAATAATAATAATTTATTGTCAATCGAACTGAAAAATACAGTATTTTTGACTAGTCAAATATGTATATAGGTAGGCACTTAATTATTTAAAATAAGAATAAAATTCATCTAGCGAATAAAAAGCGTTTTTGACTAGCGATGCCTTTTTAACTGTGGATTTAAATTTTAGAGGACAGTGTGGTCCAGTGATTAGCGTCGCGGCCTCTGGATCAGACTGTCGTGGGTTCGAATACCGCCTCCGCTCATGGATGTTTTGTGATGTCATTTAGTTTTTAGTGAATTCTTATTTAATGTAATCAAGACGCTAATGATCTAAGTTGTCGACGCGTCTATAATCTACAATAAATAAATTAAAACAATCTATTTAGTTAACATCAGGAATGTAAACTGGTTTAACAGTAGAAGACTTCTGAATCTACATTCTATACATAGCTATAGTACAAATTTATAAAAGGAAGTCTCGGTATATAAGCGTTTGTCTGTCTATATGCCGGCTAATTTCGAGAGCTACTGAACGGTTTTGAAAGCTGTTTTCACCATTCGATAGCTTATTTCTTGGGGCAGGTTTAGGTCTAGGTAACTGTGAGACCCGGCTTCTCCCGAGTGCAAATCATTTTTAATCCATTATACTGAACAGATTTGTATGCGGTTTTTTTCCATTCGATAGATAATTATTTCTTGAAGAAGGTTTAGATCTACACAAGCAGCCCGCTCCGGCTTCCAAGTTTAATTGAAATCAGGTTTATGTCAAAAGCGGTGTGATATAAGATATTACATTCAAGCGAACGAGCGAAAGGAGTGAGTAACGTAATAATTAATTTTTAAATTAAACAAATAATCTCGCAATGAAACGTCCGAATATATACCTACTATATACTAGACATTGTAAATTATAGACGCTAGACTAAAGAGGTCAAAATTTTTGAAATAGTTTTACATAGGTATATCTATAATCATGTACATCAAAAAATTTCTGAAAATCAGCATGGGTTCACCAAAGGCAGGTCTATAAACAGCAATTTAATGAATTTTACCGAATTTACTTCAGCGGCTTTAGATTCGGGTCATCAAGTGGATGTAGCCTATACTGATTTTCAGAAGGCTTTTGATAGAATTGATCATAATATCTTGCTAGAAAAGTTAAGTTTTTTTGGAATAGCTGATAATATGTTATACTTCTTTCAATCATATTTATTTAATAGGCGACAATATGTTTCCAGGAATGGTTTTAAGTCAAAGGAGTACACGGCAAACTCTGGTATCCCACAAGGATCCAATTTGGGTCCATTGTTATTTAATATATTCATAAACGACGTATCTGATGTTATTCGTAATTCCAGCTTTGTCTTGTACGCCGATGATTTGAAACTATTCAAAGAAATTCGACACCCTGATGATACATTACTTTTTCAATCTGATCTGAACAATCTATTTCGTTGGAGTCAAAATAACAACTTAAATTTTAATCTATCAAAATGCTATGTGATGACATTTTCAAGACAGCACAATCCCATCATTGAAGATTACATTATGAATGGTATATCTTTAACGAGGGTGGAAACCATATGTGATTTAGGTATTACTTTTGACTCAAAGTTAACGTTCAACAGTCATATACAAACCATAGTGAAGAAGTCGTATGCAATGCTTGGTTTCATAATCAGGAATACAGTTGATTTTACAAATATTGAACCGATAAAATGTCTATATTATTCATTAGTTCGCTCCAAATTAGAATTTGGTTCGGTCGTATGGAGCCCTCATTATGAAATCTACATAAATGTGATTGAAAAGGTTCAAAAGAAATTTGTGAGATATTTATTTTACAAAAAATTTAACTTCTACACTTATTTAGTACCATATGATCAATCACTGGATATATTTGGTATATGTAAACTCTCCGTGAGAAGAAAAGTTGCGAGTTTACTGTATTTGCATAAACTTTTAAATGGTGTCATAGACGATAACTACATCTTGTCAAAAATATGTTTTTATGAACCGGCCTTCAACAGCCGTAGTTCGGCACTATTTAAACTGCCACGATTCAGAACAGTGCACAGAGCATCCTCACCTTTGTTCCATATGATGGCACTGTTCAACACAGTATCTTCGCAATTAGATGTGTTCAGTATGAGCATGTCTGCATTCAGAGTTAAATGCTACAGTTTGCTTGATTTATAAATAATTAATAATAATTTACACCTTCTACTTAAATGTTGCCTGCAAATAATGTCTAAAGTTGTATTTTGTTCTGTCGTTGTCTATTTTTCTTGTCATTGTCTATGTTATGTAACCATCTGTAATTGGAGCTTAGCTCTGTTGATTGGTGAAATAAATAAATAAATAAATAAGCATCTGAGATTGCATTTTTGATTTTTATAACTTTAAACAATCCACAGAATGTAATAATTGATTTTAATACCGGCCCTTAATATTTTATAATAATACGGTGTGTTCACAGTAACATGACAACTTAAGTTCCATCTCACTTTAACAACACCGCTTAGAGGCCGTTCAAGTATTACGTTAGCAGATTTTTTGCAATTATTAACCCCCCTCCCCAACGCACATAATATTTATTTAAGCAAATTTTATTGACATGGTATTCAGTTATTATAATCTTAACATATTAACGAACAAAACAAACTTCTTTTAAAATGTTGGTAGGTACCTATATTAATAATCAAATTAACAGTCCTCAGTCCATGACACACGAATCCATGACTCTAAGGGTAAGTTCGGTTTTACGCTCAGATTGATCGGAGTGCTCTAATACGTTCGAATTTAACATTTATATGCTCTGAAAGATCTCTATCCTGCGTTCGGTTTTAAGATCTGGAGCAGATCGAGCGCGCTCGATTTGCTCTGAGGAAAGCGAGCGAGCAAGCAGATTCAACCATCTTCAGAGCATTCATTTTAAAAATGAGCGGAAACATTTGTTGTGAGAATGGATAAATTTCGAAGTTTATTTATATGAGATAATTTTTCAATAGGTAAAAACACACGAATAATATTTATTCAAAGAATAGTAATAATCAATAAGTCTATATCGCACAGAATGATTAAATAAAATATTTATTATATCTATGGGTCGAAAAAATCAACAACCAGTACTACTATTAATTTTAAAATAAAGAAATAAAACGAAAAAAATTGTGATTCATGATTTATTATTATAACAATGTTAAATTAAATCAAAATGAGGAGCAATAAAAAATATATTTCGGCTTTAGTAATAAGAATTTAAATTATTGGCGCCATTTTATTCTGACGTTTGGAAAAATCTGCTAGATTACGTTCGGAATTGTCTAGATAGCTCGATTTGCTCGGTTGTCACATGACCAAAAATCTGTTCGCTCGGCTCGATCAATCGAGCGTAAAACCGAACTTACCCTAAGTCTTCGATGACATTAGATGTTTGCTGCTCAATGAATAGCGTGCGGTAATTTCCCTACTCGGTTCTAAGCGAGTAAATGTATCCATTATTTTCGGGAATCCATGAAAATGCGTTTCGTTTTCAAGCATAGACAAGTAGGGTTGCCATATGTGTTCAAACCAAAATCGACTAAATTTTTTAGAAAATCTGAAAAAGTAAAAAAATAAATACTGCTGACGTAATCACCATCCAGAACCTCCCCCCCAACCCCCATGTCATCAAAAATAAGCAAAGCAAAGACCCCCCCGCCTCCCTGTAGTGCTTACGTAATACTTGAATGGCCCCTTAAAGTAGACGTGTACGTATAGCGTGTTTTATTGATAAACTATAAGTATTTAGAAGTTGGATATAGGAATACAAGTACAATATAATTTGTTGTGAGTACAAGAATGTTGAGTGCAAAATACCTAACTGTTAAACGCGGATAGAGACAATTCCATCTGATATGTCTCCACGATATAGTGAACACGCCGACCGGTGTTATTTACGAGACCAGCACAAGTCTCAATCAAATTATTATTCCATTTTTATTGTTTCGTAACAAAATCGGCTGAATTTTTATTTTGGGGTTCAGTTTTGGGGGCTGGAACTCGGAAGCAGATGCAAACAAAACCATTTTTTTCAAGGTCATCATGTGGGGCATCGAACGAAAGCTTGTAAGAGCGTGAGTTCAACGATATATTGTAATTTGTTTCTTTTAATGTACGCTTTTATAACATTTTTCTAAAAAATTTCTTAAAAATTACCGTTCCCCCCAACTTATCTCGAAAAATATGGCTCAGAATAATCTGAAAAAAATCAAGAAAATTGGTAATAAGTTCTACATTGAACGAAAATTATCAGCATTGCATTACATAAAATAATTTTTGGTATATAAAAAAAAAATTGAATAATCTTAATAATAGATATTTTCTTAAAGAAGGTTTAGGTTTAAACTAATCGCCAGGCCCGGTTTTCGCCCGGGTACAAATCGGATTGTATACCCGCTAACGATAACAATATGTTATATTAATAAAAAATATACGAGAGGACAGTGTGGTCTAGTGGTTAGTGTCGCGGCCTCTGGATCAGACTGTCGTAGGTTCGAATCCCGCCTCCGCTCATGGATGTTTAGTTTTTAGTGAATTGTTATCTAATGTAATCAATACACTAATGACCTAAGTTGTCGACGCGTCTATAATTTACAATAAATAAAAAAAATAAAAATAAAAAATACGTCAACAAAAAGATCACAATTACCACGTGTTATAATTTTGTTATGAATGAGACACCGGCAACTTCACGATGTAAATAGAAAACAAGCCGTGAGGTGGGTCGTTTGTTAGGACTAAAGTGCGACCCTTGAGGTCCACACGACGAACTGCCCAGTTTGATAAATATTTAATAACAATAATTAAATTAGATATTACACAGAAAAGTAATCATTTTAATCATTAAAACATAATTATTATTTATTTTTAACAATTAAAAAAAAAAAAAACGGCTGAACCGATTTTTATAAAATTTATGTCGGATCAAAATGACGTTAACACGCCTCGATTGACACCCTTACGAAGTCGATATAATTTTTTATTCGCGAGATATTGTGTAAAATCTGGTTTTTTGGAGTCTATTTGGTTAAGAAAAAAGAACGGCTGAACCGATTTTGAAAAAAAATCTTTCAGATCATATTTACATTAATACGCGTCGATTGGCACCCTAACGTAGTCGATATCATTTTTCATTCTCGAGATTTCGTCTTAGAAAGAAATGGACACACACATACGTACATACATACACACGTACATACACACACACAGACATCTTTCTAAAAATAGTGTGGTGACCTTGAAACATAAAAATTTGTTATACATTTTGATTTCGATTTTCGGACCCATTACAATAACTTCCAATGGGAAGTTAATAAACAAAATGAGTCTACGACATATTTTATAGAATTTAATTAATCCCTAGACTTTTAACACTCTCCCGTTGATGTTGCGAGAGGTATCAGCTCTGTGAGTTGAATAATTTTTCTAAAACTTGGTCTTTAGCAGAAATAAAATTTGATAGCTCCTAGTATTTTGCACTATCAATCATTTCAAGTAGCAGTCTCGTTCTTAAACAAAGAATAAATCTCAGTTTAGAAAAACATGTTTATCTCAGAAGGCTAACTGTACGTTGTAAATGAATTAAAGACTTCCTTCTTAACGTCGCTCTACCGTTGGGAGGCTGAATGATGCAATTAGCCAAACAGGTAGTCAAGACGTCAAGTAAAAGAAAATGTTAAGCGCACCTTTTCAAATGAACACAAGCAAATTTAAATGAAAAGTAAACGTAGTATAGGTACAGAAGAATAAAGCCCAAGAGAACAACAGAAAAAAGAGTGAAAGATAAATGCTTATAGATTAAGTGAGATACCTACGTAGGTATATTTAAGTACCTTTTTGAAATGTTTTCATGAAAATGTAAATAAAACTAGGCGTATTAAATGTCTCACTAATGAAACGTATAGTGCTTTGAGTTCCTACACGCAGTGCCGCATTTGAGATCCCCAAGCGCTGCAATTTAATTTTGAGACCCTCAACATCTATTTTTTTTATCAGTTAATAAAACGTTGCAAAAAAAATTAATGCACAGTTTTTTTAACTTCCCGCTAAGAAAATTGAAAATTTTCAAAAATAGGGAAGCTGTTGATTTCACCCCGATTTTTGAAAATTGAGTTTTCATCAGATCTAGACGTTTTGTGATCCTAGGAAGCTATTCTGACTATTTTTACGATGATTTCTCTCTCTCTCTTTGTGTGTGTGTGTGCGCGCGCGTGCGCTCGCGAGTGTAAATTAAAATTAATTGAAATGCAACTAACTCCTCTCCTAATAGTTCGAACTGTTGGGACAAACAGTGCCATATTATTGTTGCATATTTTACGTCACTTGGTTTTTCTTTTGTACCAAGGCCTCTGTTTAGTCGGCCGACTGTTTAGATGCATACGTGAACGCTCTTAAAAACATGCGCTCACCTGCAATTGTCAAATCGGCCGATTAATTGCTCAATTAAAAATTGCCTCATGGGCCAATTCGGGAATTTAAAAAAAAGTATCTAAGTAATTACAATTAAAATAGATTACAATTGGATCTTCAGTGGGGTTTTTGACAGTTAACAAGTGATTTTGCATATTTTATTCTTATAATTATGCACATTTTTATAACTTCATTTATGTTCCTCTTGGTAACTTTTACTTGAAGGTAGTGAACGAACAGTAATCTTCTGGGCGATCCCGTTTTAATTGGTTTCAGTGAGCACTGAACGACAAACATGGCGTGGATACAAAAGGTACACTGTTTAATGTAAACAGAACTGTAACATAAATTATTGTATCCGTGTTATACAGTAACTCATATACAGTCAGTAAACGGTAGACCCGAACATAGGGACAATCACATTGAGATTTGAGATTACATAGAAAAAATAGTAAAGTAAATTTTTTAAACAATTTTCCATAGCAACGGTTGACTATTAAGAGTTACTCGGAACTGCTCGGAACCAGCTAAATAAAAAAAACAAAGCATCTACTACATATTTACATTAGATCTTATAGCACACAGTCTACTACAAAATTGTAAATGTTCTCAATCCTTTTTGCCCTATGTTCGGTAAAACCGTTTACACCCTGTATGTATTATATTTAGTCATATTCTGTACAAATATACCTACTGATTAATTATATTTCGAAGAAGATAAAATTACTCAAAATTGCAGCATATTATAAGAAATATTAATTTTTATATAATAATATGTTGAAATAAAACTTAAAGTATTCTTTTTTAAATTTGAAAATCAGTACAAATTCGTATATAGTGAGACTTCGTTTTTTGCTTCTTGTTCAATACTTAGTAGAATGAAAATAGTAAAACACTAAATTTGCTTCCAGAACAAGATATAAAACTCTTTATTTAATCAAAGAGATTGACGACATGTATCGAGAGCTTAAACTCTCATCATCAGGTCAATTTAAAAAACAAAATTTTACAAGAATTGAAAATTGCGTACAAATAAGTTCTTTGTTACTTTAAGCATCTTGAGATATTGTGGTAGTAAATTTGTAATCAAAAAATTGTGTAGACATTTTGAAGTAAAAAATAAACGCCAAGATGCTTAAAGTAACAAAGAACTTATTTGTACGCAATTTTCAATTCTTGTAAAATTTTGTTTTTTAAATTGACCTGATGATGAGAGCTTAAGCTCTCGAAACATGTCGTCAATCTCTTTGATTAAATAAAGAGTTTTATATCTTGTTCTGGAAGCAAATTTAGTGTTTTACTATTTTCATTCTACTCAGTACAAATTCGTTAATAAAATGTATAGGTAATATAAATTATACAATATGCAACCAATTATTAGTGTATTTGCCATATGGCACATACACTATTGGCGTCGGTCGGATGGCGGGACCTAGGGGTCGGACCAAAATTTCTCCACGTTTCATAACCTCCTGAACACTTTGGCACCATTTTTGGAAATGTCTATTTATATATGTATATATATATAGATATATATATATATTTATATATATATATATGTGTACGGGCTATAACTTTCGAAAAAGTTAATTGATTTTGACGAAATTTGGTAGGCACGTTGGAATCCATCACCGCACGAAGCCTATTTAAAATGAGCCCGATCGGACCATTTTAAGGGTGGTTTTTAGGGGTTGAAAAATGTTTTTGGGCCCGAAAATACCGAAAAAATTCTCAGAATTGTTTCAAAATTGAAATTTAACCCTTTAGTGAACATTAAAATGTGCTGTTAAAATTTTAATAAAATCGCCCCGACAGGTTCGGACTTACAAATTTTATGAAAACACTAGGTTGCGGATAGTGATTTACTTACTGAAGGGTGTATTTAATTTGGTACAGAGGTTACATTGATAATAATATTGAAATTAAGAAAAAAAAATATTATTTTAAGGGATGTATTAAGGGGTTAAATTTTTTATTTTGTCCAAAAACAAACTTAAGTTCACATAATAAAGCCACAATGCCAATTAGCAAATACACTATATTGTCGGCAGGGTTTTGGCACTGCGACCCGAGTTTTTTAATTGATTGCAGCGTTTGCGACCTTGTTAAGGTCAAGACATTAAAAATATCTTTTTCTGTGTGCGCTTTTTTCGAACATCAAATTAAACAATTTAATAATTAAATTTCTAACCTGTATATTATTATAACCTGTATATTATTATAACCTGTATATTTAAAATAATTAAATTGAATCTTTCTTAAAAAAATTAACGTTAAAAATACAAACAAGAGGAAAAACGTTACATTATATTATATATTATATCTTTGAAATATCTATAGGTACCTACGTCCTACATAAACATAAATCATAAATTCAGTAAAGATTATATAATATGGTTGTCTTATTTGTCAACTTAACTCAAAAACTACCGAACCGATTTTGATCGGAAGTTCACTACAGTGTTTGTTATCCATGAGGAGGCAGGGTAGACTAGACGGCTGAGCAACAGTCAAAAAACGACATAAATGCAAGTGAAGCCGCGGTTAGATGGCAAAAAGGCTTTAGAATAGTCGAAATCGTAGCCATGTTCACAGGCTATCAGTATTTGACAACTGGTGAAAGTATTAATCGGATTTTCAAATTATTATTACTGCACATAATGATAAAATTAAAAATGCGAAATGGTACAATCTCTTGCACAATTGTCAAATTAGATTTTCTGACAATGCGTTCTGTAACTCAGCATGATTGAAGCTAATGATCCCTGATGTCGATTCGTCCATTATAAAAAAAGAATATTTCATAGTTGGCCTGATGCAGAGGGAATTTTTCCTGACCTCAATTTCATCGATCTATCTGTCTATGATTTTATTTATTCATTTATTATTATTTTTTAATTTCCTATACGGGAAAACGTGTTTCCCGAATTTAGATATGTTTGTCTGTAGCAGTATTATTTGAGAATTGGTGTATTGATTTTAATATGACTTGCTGTACTGTAGCTGATAGTCAAATTTAAAGTACAGGGTACTTCTTACCCGGACTGTCGGACACTAAGGTTACCATCAAAACTAACAAACCGCGGGTACAAGGCTCGTCAGGCTATACCTAGAGGCTAGAATGATCAAAATTTAAATAATTGCACCAGAATGTCCTTTCCTTTCTTTATTTTAAGACAAAAAATAAAACTTTTCACAGGTATCTACAAAAATAGAATGCTTGTTCACAGTAGAATATTACAACAAAGTTTATCTTGTTTCTGTTTCCAGCAATGATTTATACCTTATAAGTGCAACGTTAACTAGTCCTGTTTGATCTCTTTTTACTTAAGTTGGAACTGTGCTACATAAAATACGCATACCAACAACAAATATTTGTGTTCTGTCCTAGTTTTAGAAAAAATGCAACTTGTAAAATCTCAATAAATGGATTTTCTACTCTGTACCTCTTACAGTTTAAGATTTTTTGTAATTTTTACAAAGTCGTAGTTTCTAAATCGAAAGAGAAACGACATGTCTTTTTACAAGATTGGTGGTCAGTTAAAAAAAAGTTTAGATTAGATAACAGATTTATAGAAGCTCGAATTTTTAAGGCTGCCTTTTCTTGATAACGAATTCTCGACACTTAGGCATCATGATGTCCAAGACACTCATTTTCCATCACTATCTATCATTATATGAATTGAACGAAAAAGTGGCTATCTTCTATATCACTGTCAGTTATGTATAAACATTCCAAATTTCAAAACGATAAAATGATTACATATCACAAAAATTCCCTTAAAATAACCTTTTAAATACTTTTGCGAACCGATTTGTCGATGCATTCAAATGGCTAGCATACTGAAGTCGCAGATCTGTCATATAAAAGTGACAGATAGTGAGAAAAAAGGTTAAGTTAACAATCTGCACATTAGAATACCCTAATTTTCTAGAACGATTGGCAACGAAATTTTCAAACGTGCGGTATACTTAAATATATCTTATTATAATAATATTGTAGCCGTTATTTGAAGTGTCACGAGTTTTATATATGAGAAATGTGAATCGGTTTAGTTTTCAAGAGCAACTTAATAATGATAAAGAGAACAATGCCTAGAAAATGAATTTGCAATGATCTCGATTCTCAATCAACTAAACCGAATAGTTATAATGCAAAGACAATGCACGATATTGCACGAGTTTATGTTATTATTCCATTTAAAAGTATCTTCATTTATTACTATAATAAATGCATTTACAGTGAGAATACACGAACGTGCAAACTATCGTCACAGTTTCAAGAGCAAATAACTACAACTTAATTAGATAAATGAGTCACCTAGTCTGTATTGACTACAAGTACCCGAAAAAAGTGGGTACCCGGGTACGCTGAGCCGCTCTCCCACTATGCTAAACGAAAAAAATTAAACATTTAAATGTTTAAACTTTTTAGCCAAACATTTTTTTAATATTCATAATAACATAATATATTTGTTTTTATAATAAAATAAAATACCTATTCCTTATCTCAAGGATTTTTTTTATAAACACAATGCTTTCTCAATAATATCGGAACTGGGTCCGGAATTCGAAAAATATCGAAACCAGTTCCGTAATTGAGGGTCATCCGATATTGTAGGCCTTAATTTCGTGTATACTGTATACCCTACATTAGCATTAGTCAAATAAGTTCACGTTTAAACTCTAAGTTCGTCTCTGATTTTAACATTTTTAGACTGAAATGTCCGATGTCTAGTAATGCACTTTATTGGTTTTGTACACAATGATTTGTCAGTTTTAAATCGAACATACTTATATATAGGTGTAAACTGATTTCAGTGGGAGATTCAAACACGTAATATTCCCTCTGAATGTGCAATAAAATGTCATTTGCATTTTATAATGGTATGAGTCATTCGTATCTAACCACTGATCGGTTTCAATTACAAATTGCAATATTACATTAATGTCTTTTTGCATAAAGACTGAGATAGCGTAATAGCTGATCAATGTTAAGATTTAGCTATAATAATACAGCTCTAACCGTACTCGTACACAAATTAATAGGTATTATTATGTCCTGTAAGGTCGCTGGATTGGAATTACGTTTACAAATCAAGACAGAATTATACGTAGTCGTCTGTAAAGCCATAACATTTAACGCTGACTCATCAAAACACTCACAGGGGTGTTTCATTGATGTTAATGGGGCTACTGCTACCAAACCTCTTGACATTTTAGGAGGACAGCTGGGACTGTGTAATGGTCAGCGTGCTGGCCTTCGGAGCAAGCTGCCGTGGGTTCGAATCCCACCTCGCTCATGGATGTTTTGTGATGTCATTTAGTTTTAAGTGATAATATGTTATTTGATGTACTAATTAAGACACTAAATAACAGTTGTCGACGCATCTTGATCGACAATAAAATATTGACATTTTGATCTAAATACAAGTTTTGTATAGTAGCTGAACTACTTACTTTATAAATGTTGCGAAACGATTTTGATTGGTTGCCATTTTGGTTCAACGTAAGTCTAAGTTCTCATTTGCGAGTTGTAAAGAGTAATCGTTTACAATTTATCACGGAACACCTTACGCTTTAACAATGTGTTATTGTCATTAAAATCTTTTGTGAAAATGAATCGTCGCCTGTGAATACTCAGAGAAATACGTGATTTTTTTGATGTTCACGTGCCAAATAAGTCACCTTAAAGTATTTTTTTTAAACAGTCGGTATTAGAGAACAGAAAATCTTCCACTGATCCATCGACGACCACTTGCACTCTCGTAATGTGACTGTATGGTGCTGGGTGCGCCATTTTAAAGAAAACTCAACATTTGTGGTATACGTGTACAATTATTTTGGTTACACAACATACACCAGTATATATTTTCCAGAAACACGAATAAACCATCCATCTATAAAAATGTCGTCGACAGACCCAGCTACTTGGGTTAAAATGAATATTTGTAGTCCCTTCAAAAAAGAGAAAATAGAAGTCATTTAAAAGTTTGTGTGAAAAATATGATTTTATACGTTTACAAAAGTTAATATAATTACCGAATTCTAAAATACGTTTGCTGATCAAATGTATTTCATTGGGTACTTTACGTAATGCCGATCCTGTAGAGTGATCACGAAAAAATGAGACGATAATTACATACCGGGTGCTGATTTGCTTTGCGGGTAATAGGGATTTTACCTGTAAAATCATGTTTTTAGGGTGGGTCAAAAAAATCAATTATTTTTTTTACACGTGACACGGAAAAATGTCGGAAAAATGGGTTGCTAGACACCTTAAAAAAATTCTCACCAAATATGAGCTCTTAATTTTAATAGGAAGATCCTCCGCATCACAGTTTTTTATTTTTTTCTCAGTCCAATAGAAAAAAATTCGACTGATGACCAGTCCTATACTTCCCACCTAGTAAATATTTGCAAAAAATAAACACTCTTTTTTTTTCTTTATTCTTTGACTAGCCCCAAATAACCTTAGCTGTTGGTGGTCTTTAAAACACAATTTAATTTTTATTCTTTGAAAAAAGCATGGCCCTCTTTTTTGTTTGGTGCTCTACTGATGGCTAACTTAATATAGCAAAAATCATGGTTACCTTGATTTACGTACAATTTTTATTTTTTTTAGTAAAATATTTTTTTTCTCGAAAACTATACATTTTAGAGAAAAAAAATATTTACATTTTTTTCATATTATAACATCTAGAATTCATTTATATATTTTTTTACCTATGTTAATACGTGACATTGAGGACATTTTTTTGAATATCTCAGGGTCCACTGAACCGATTTGACTCAAAATCTAATCAGATCTAAGTTAAAGGCTGATAAACACAATAGAACAATCGGCATGCCTGTATGTTGTTCCGTTCTTAAGATATCGAAGGCGAAAAATTGACCACATACACACACACATACACACACACACACACACACACCACACACCACACACACACACACACACACACACACACACACACACACACACACACACACACACACACACACACACACACACACACACACACACACACACATACAGACAGACATCAGTCAGAAAATGATCTTAAACGATTGCTAGGGTCTCAAAACGTGAAAATCTGTTAAAATCTCGAAATATTTTTTTCGGACTAAATCCATTACTTCCCTACCATAGTAGAGGTGGGAAGTAAAAATTCATACCTCATCATTAATTGATTGTACAGAAAAATGTTTTAAGAGAATTTTGTAGGAAATTTAATGCACTACAAAAAAGGTATCTTATATTTTTTCCGCAAACCTCACCATTTGAAAGATATTGAAGATTTAAGTTTGATTATTTTAAGACAAATTTCATTTTTGTTTATGAATTTTATAACTCGACAATAAATGACTATTATAAATCTTCAATATCTTTCAAATGGTGAGGTTTGCGGAAAATTTATTTATTGTAAATTATAGACGCGTCGACTATTTGCGGAAAAAATATAAGATACCTTTTTTGTAGAGCATTAAATTTCCTACAAAATTCTCTTAAAACATTTTTCTGTACAATCAATTAATGATGAGGTATGAATTTTTTTCTATTGGACTGAGAAAAAAATAAAAAACTGTGTTGCGGAGGATCTTCCTATTAAAATTAAGAGCTCATATTTGGTGAGAATTTTTTTAAGGTGTCTAGCAACCTATTTTTCCGTGTCACTTGTAAAAAAAATAATTGATTTTTTTGACCCACCTGTTCATGAATTTTCTTGCTTCCCTATATATTTTGATGAAAAAGAATAAATACAAAATTTGTTCATAATTAAAAACTCTACCCGACACGTATGTTTGCAAATTACCAATATGCAGCTTTTAATTACAAAATAATTATTAAAGAACTGTGATTAAGTTTAAATTAAAAATATTTTATCCTAATAGCCTTTAACAAATACCTACAAATTGTTTTTGTTGTGTTTTTATGATTGTGGTTAGTAAATCATGGCAATTCGGATAAATATTTTTAATTCAAACTTAATCACAGTTCTTTAATAATTATTTTGTAATTAAAAGCTGCATATAGGTAATTTGCAAACATACTTGTCAGGTAGAGTTTTTAATAATGAACAAATTTTGTATTTGTTTTTTTTTCATCAAAAAATATAGGGAAGCAGGAAAATTCATAAACATGATTTTACATGTAAAATCCCTATTACCCGCAAAGCAAATCAGCACCCGGTATACAGGTGAAGTTAAGTAAAAGCTTGTAAAAATAAATAAAACGAACAATATTGAAAATTGCAAATCATTTTCACTAATATAATAACGTGTACTTTACATGACGTGTATCTATTTCGATAAAATGTCTTTATGAATCAGTAAAGATTTCAGAAATCTTCATATGCTGCTCAAAAGTTGTAAAAAAAATATAGTGACGAATAACAATAGTCAAAACTGATAATTTTCTAAATATAAAAATATTCGTATCAAAGTACAATCATGACCATATTTTATCTATAAAAATGAGTCATACAGTAGGTATTGATATTATAACTATAAGTGATTAAAATTATTACAATAAAAATATACATTAAAATAATTTACTTAAGTAAATGTAAAGAACTGAGATATCCTAAACATAACGTGATTAACGTATGTAACAAAAGTCTTGAGAAAAATTGGGGAGTGGGTTCATCATAACTAAAAGATGCAATGTTAAGTCGCCATTTGAAATAAAAAATCTATGATGTCCTAATTTATAACGATAGTTCAATTTTAACGATCACATCGATTAAAATGTTTTACAAACTTGAAATTCGAAAGAGCATTTATAACGAATACTCAAGGTCGTAGCTAGAAAAAAATATTGGGGGGGGGGGGGCGTTGCAACAATTTATCGAGCTCTTAAATACAGCGAAAAAGGAATTCCAAAAAGTAGACGTTCCAAAGTTTTGCCTGCATAGATTGTCGACAGGATGGTAAGAGAACCTACGACTTGCATTTAGGGTGCACAGTAGATGCACTTTAAATTAGTAGTGAGCAATAAATATATTGGAATCAATAATAATTGTAAAAAAACTTGTAATCTCACTCATAGAATCGAGTTACAATATTGAATCTTTCGTAATTTATGGAAGTTCTAGTCCGTAGGGAAATCACAATCCATCTGAAGCATTTAGAAGATTTTTTGCTTTCGACGTCGATATTTAAATTGATAAATACTCAACTAATGTAATAATGGTTTTATAAACTTGTTTCCATAAAAAAAACTTACATTTAACAATCTATTATTCCCGTTCCTAGAATTACGTGCATTTTTTATACAATATGTCGTAGCCTCTCGGCTGGCTAGTTTATGAAATGTCCAGTTAAATCAGATCCATTGCATAAAATAAAATGATTAGCCTTACACCAGATGGCTACGATATATAAATTTTTTTCACAGACAAATGGCCTTCTCCGAATTTGATATTAAAATCGTCATTTCTAAAAAACAACGATGCATTTTTGATCGCAAATCTTGCAACATATGCCTATAATAAAAAAAAACAATAAAACACGAAAAACAACAAAATTTATTTCGTAACACCGTATCAGTCCAAACAACGCAATCTGCACAAAAGTTACTGTAATTATATGGAAAAAAAGTCATATTTCACGCCGAGATAAGTCGAAATTACAGGTTATTAAAATGCAATGCCTTGTGTTCTAGTCGCAATTGTTACTGTAAATATGTTGCCGCTATTCACTTGTCATGCAGGGTTGATCATTTATGTCTCTGGACCTCGTATAAGTTGGTGTAATAATCAATAAGAAAATCCTTGGTAAAAATTATTGTTGTCACTAAAAACCGGTTGATTGAAAAAAAAAATAATATTTAAACCGTTACATGTTACTCACTAAATTAATACGTCAATGACATTACCTATCAAGAGTATATACTTTCAAGTAACCAAAATAATTTTTAAAAGAAGATCAAATTGAACGTTTAAAGAAAAAGTAGCCAAACTGTTGAACACCGTTTCTGGTAATTATGATGATAAGCGTGACTAAACAAACGAAATTCACACATTGCACGTACAAAAGCGTGTGACGAATCTAAATTTGGTCTGCTGCTAGAGAGAAAGGCTGGTATGTCGGATGTACGTTAAAATTCCAGAGTTGACATTACTGGTGCTGAATGAAAAATAAAGGTGGATCACATTTACTGCTCGTTCTGTAAATCGTGATTTATAAGTAATCTTCAATGATTTTTGTTTGTGACAGGATTAATTTTCAACCGTCTAATTTGTTTTTAGGTAAGTTTATAATTTTTAGAGCTCCGTACCTCTGAACGGAACCCTATTAGTTATTACTGACACTACGATGTTTGTTCGTCCGTCCGTCTGTCACAAGGCTCTATCTCACAAACGGTAAGAGGTAGGCGGTAGCTAGTTGAAATTTTCACAGATTGTGAGTTGTTGTGGCATGAATCCTGGCAAATAATAATTAGAATTAAATAATCGATTAATTTTAATAAATTGATGTTTTTATTTTACTACACTGTATAATTTACTATGTATTACATGCGTATTTACTACACTGTGCTATAAAAGCCTCTAAAATCATCGGTCGACTGGCTCAGTTGATACAGCGTTCGACTGAAGATCTAAAGATCCCTGGTTCGATCCCGGATTTCGGATCGCAATATTTTTGTTTTTTTATTCATCAAATATTGCTAATATATTTTTTTTTTGTTTAAAAACTAATTGAATTAAATTTGACACGGAAAAATTTTGAAACAAAAAAGAATCAAATAATAAATATATAAGTAAAAGAAACTTTTTAAATACAAGCTTAAATAAATAAAACTGTTAATTTTTGATCCCTACCTAACTCCTTATTTTTATTATTATACGGAACCCTCGGTGCACGAGTCTGACTCGCACTTGGCCGGTTTTTTCAGAAATATTTCTGAATTTATTTGAGATTGCGCAGTGGCTCATTTTTTAAGGCGTTTAATTATTTATGTTAAATAATTATTAATATAGAATAAATATTTTTACTATCTATTAGTGATTGTGAACAAGTGACAAATAAAATTATTTTTTTGTTTAATAAAAGACAAATGGTAATTACACAATGCAGCAAGATTGTAAACACCCGTTTATCCCACCGTATTCATCAGCAAGCAAGCTCACGACGGCAAGCGATCGGTAAGTCTTTAAAAAAAGAGAGCAAAGAATCTTATACACAACTAGCGGCCCTGTCCGGCTTCGCCCGGGTGCTAAGTAAGCCCGGGTGCAATACACTACTCACTCGCTTCGCTCGTTCGCTTGAATATTAAAGTAGGTGCGGGTAATAAGGCCTAGCTAAGGCAGATTTGAAATAAAATAAAAACAATGTGTCCGAATCAACAAATTTTAATGTTAATATAAACCTAGAGATCAATACTATAAAATATAAACAAAAAATGGCAACTTCTGCCGTAAACAAAAACAAAATTAAACATTTAAAAAAATCTTGTCAATAGGCCTTATTATACTACTATAGTATAATAAGGCCTAAGTTTTGTGCCTAAGACTTTAACAGACATAAATAATCAAACTAGGATTCTATAGATTTGGTAATTGAGATCAATAATATTATATAGGCATTAATCATGCTTAAAGTCGTAAAAATAACAACAAATTACTTTAACAGCCATCAGGACACTCAAAATTATTTGTATCATTCGCTGACAATCCAACGCACTCCTCATGATACCACTTGCCGCATTTAGCACATTGTCATATTTAGTAGGCCTTAATAACCGCCGATAACATGTGTAAAGAAAAATTAAAAAAACATTATTCGGACCATGATATATTATTCAAACATCAAAGGTCGTAAAAGCATGAAATAATAGAAAACTATAGCGCAAAATTATGTAGATAAGTGAAAGATTACAAAAAATATTTACGATTAATTGGGACGATTTCTTATTATTCCTGTCGCGCAATCGCTCCTCCAAATGAATGACGTCGCACTGGTGGCAGCGAGCGAGTTAACACGTTGCAACAAGTTTAAGCTGCCATCTATGAGTGTTAACTTACCTGTAAGTGTGACCTTGAACGACATCTATCATTTTAAATAGTATTTTTGTAACTTAGGCCTTATTAGCCGACAGGCCTTATTACCCGCACCTACCTTATAATTACATTTCTCACTCGCTTCGCTCGTTCGCTATATACAGGGTGAGTTCTACCACCCGTATCAGTAGTTTTTTTCGAAAACGGTTAGTCGTAGAGAGTTGTGTCAAAAATTTGTATTATAAAAGCCCTAATAAAGAATTGAATGGTGATAATTTTTTTTCCGGAAAGGTCGGCTTCCCTATTAGTTTGCTTCAGAATGTCCAGAACTCCGGAATTATAAATGTAACGATAGGTCGAAAGTGGTATTGTTCAAAAGATCTTTAAAAAATAAGCAAGTTTTGTAGGAACATTTTTTTTATTACTGCCACCCCTGTAAATTTCTATAAATATAAATTATTATATGTTCAAAACTCCGGAATTTTAGAAAGAATGATAGGTTGAAAGTGGTGCTGTTGAAAAGCTCTTTAAAAAATAGGCAAGTTTTGTAGAAAAAATTATTTAATTACTGCCACCCCTGTTAAGTAACAATCGTTTGAAATTATTAAACCAAAATTTCATAATAACGATCGAAGTCGGCATTAAAAATCTAGCAACCTTAGATATTGTCACAAGTGTTCAAACTGTCTTCCATTTACTCTTTAATACATACTACTGAGCTCTTCTGGTTATACTGTGAGTGTACTTCTTCAGTGTTTAATGATCGATAGATAGGTAACTAGATTTTAAATGCGGACTTTTAAAAAGTTCGTTATTATGACATTTTAATTTAGTAATTTCAAACAAATATTACTTAACTGGGGTGGCAGTATTAAAAAAAAATCCGTACAAAACTTGTTTATTTTTTAAAGATCTTTTGAACAATACCACTTTCGACCTATCGTTACATTTATAATTCCGGAGTTCTGGACATTCTGGAGCAAACTAATAGGGAAGCCGACCTTCCCGAAAACAAAAATTATCACCATTCGATTCTTTATTAGGGCTTTTATAATACAAATTTTTGACACAACTCTCTACGACTAACCGTTTTCGAAAAAAACTACTGATACGGGTGGTCGAACTCACCCTGTATATAAACCTTCCGTGAAAAATTATCTAACTGATGGTGAAACCCGCATCAAAATCCGTTGCGTGGTTTAGGAGGAGTTAGCGGTTATACAGACAGACAGACAGACTTCATTTTATACTATGTAGAAGAAGTAGAAAAATAGAAAAAATATGTAGAGAAGAAGATATAAAGCCCCCTTATCGATTCTGAATGTCTACCTATATCTGTATGTTCGCGAAAACTTGAAAACCGCTCGATCAATTTCAATTTGGTTTTTCACTGTTGTATAGAGCATTATTCTCAGATTGATTTTTATTATTATAATAACAACTCAGCTTAATACAAAATCACGCCGGGCTTAACAGCTAATGTAAATATAGATGCGTTGATAACTTAATGCATTAATAATGTAACGAATAACGATACAAGATATGAACACTTTATCGCTACGGGAAGAAATATTTCAAGTTAATGTAGCTATAAAGCGTAAATATGCCATCTGCTATAGGAATGTGACAGTTTAAAAAGTAATGTTAGTAACTGATCAAAGGTAAGTTGGCATCTTACATTGAAGCTATATTGGTACTGAAATATTATTACCATTCCAAGTCCAATGGTAGGTACATAAGTAGATCAAAATCCACCTTTTAATCCAATCAACGAACGAAAAATAGCGGAAATAATTCATGTAGAAGCCAGTTTTGGCACAGTTGTAGAGGAAGGTGTCCTTAACAACATACTAAAAGTCCCGATGGGTGGGAGTAGAGCTAAAGTGGGGGGGGTCTCTAAAGGTCCACTTTATTGCCATGTCACCACCGCTAGAGGGCTTATGTGGTGAGGGTAAATATTGATAGCAAACGTATCCCCCTCGAAAACAAAGTTGACGAGTTCACGCGATTTTTCGACATAAATACAGATTAAAAGATAATCCCATTGGAAACTTTTCGTTGGGCTAAACTATATTTTATTACTTAGGGTGGTAATATTTTAGAATTATTCGAGAAACTAACGCACTTTAGAGTGACCTTGTGCTTTGTCGAAGAAAGAGATTTTTCATAAGCTATGGAGTCTCGATACACAAAACGGCTTAAATACACATTTTTTTACTATACGAAAAAAATCATCGTGTTATTTCAAATTGCACTGCAGTTGGAAAACTCGTGGTCGAATTGAAGAGCTAGAATACGTATTACGTACTACTGTACACTAAACTGAGTTTAATGCTTTTGCACATTATTACACCAGTCACTCAATAAACCGTCACCGTCCGCGTAGTTGCAACGTCAGACGCGTGTAAACAGATTGCACATGTTTAAGTAAATGCACTTACGAATTGACATTGTAGTTCCGTTGAAACGCCTGTCAGTTGAATCAACAAACTTCATTGTTCAAACGCGTGTGTGTCATTTCTGCTCAAACATTTATACTTTAAACTTTATAAGTACCTACTACAAAATAGCCCGTGAAAGTGGTAAAAGTAATTTAGACGTTTTTTGATTTCTCCAGTCAAAATATACGTTAACAATTATTTAAAATATTGAATTTTTGAAGTCTTCCGTTAACTTTCTTCAGGGCCGCATTTTCAAAAGTTAAATAGAAAAACAACATTCTTCTTGAGCAATTTTTAGTTAAAAAATGTCAATTTAAAATATTTAGGTTCAGCTTAACAATTTTTTGAATACCAAAACGACGAGAAAACGACTTTTCTAGGTGTACGATATTTAAAAATTTTAAATAAGTATTTCATAAGCGCGATACGATAAAATTTTAAATTTAAAAATGTAGATGAATTATTGAATTTGAAAAATTTCAGTGAGGTCTTTTCAATTTAAAAAAAAATATACATATAATAGTAAATAATTCGGAATGTCAAATAGCAGACGATACGATTTTAACATTGGAAATGTTTATGTTCGTATATGGGGGCAGAGTTACGAGTTTTCGTTCAAGGCCAAAAGACAACGGTGTCGCGATCAAGTGAGGAGCAATCATGCAAAATTGAACAAGTGCAATTTTTTCGAAATGTGTTTTATATCATGTCTAGTTAATTGAGAGGTATTTGCGACGATCTGCGGTGTTATTTTTGAGCAAATGTTAATAAATACTGTAGAAAATCCATTTAGAAGTTAAGTAATCAAGCAAAAGTGAACGCGTATATAACAGAAGAATAATAGGGTTATTCCTGACAAAACTAAACTAGTGCATTGATAAATATTGTGTGTATAATAAACAGTTAATTATGTTTCATATATGCTGTTATCATTTCCAATGTCCTCGATAGTTGCAAGGATTGCGAAATCTGTGAATTTTTTAATTTACTTGTTCAGATCGGTATACCTAATAGCAATTTCCATTTTCAAATAATCCGGAATTACGAAGTAACAAAAATCCATTTATAGCAGCAAAGCTATAAAAAATCATTTATCTACCTAAATTGTCCCAATATAAGAGTCAGAAAAACCTACAAGCTTTTTTATTTTCATTTGAGCCTCTGCCCAGTACCTTATTTTGTACTTTTATGAGCTGGGTTTAAAGTTAAACATACACATAAGAAATGGGGAACGGTCACCCAATGTATGAAGGCATCCGGAGTCCTGACTACTATCTGGACGATTTAGGGAGAACAGTAAAAAGAAAACTTATGGAGGCATCCCGACTACCATCTGGACGATTTAGGGAGAACAGTAAAAAGAATAGACATTCGAGATCGGACCAAGCGGTACCTTCTGAATGTGCATTACGTCACTCGCTCGGTAAAGACAATAAAATGTCCTGTGTCTGCTAGAATAGAAAACATGTTTATGAAGTGGAACTGTGTTGACACTTTTGAATAATTCAAATAATTCACGCGTTCTCAATAATTCATTCTCTTGAAAATACTGTCAAGTTTCATCCTCGACTGACCAATACATAGATATACGGAAAAGGGTGACCAATGCAGCAAAAGAATTAAATTGAACTTTTGTGTTCTTTGAAAACGAAACCACATTGGCGAAGGTAAACCCCTTGAATAATTCATATGTACCGTTTACTCGTGCAATACTTACGGCTTTAAAGATCGTCTGATAAATGTCATCGCTACGATCAGGTAAGATATAAGGTTTTTATCCAGAGGCGGATTAAATGTCGAGAGCGCCCTAGGCAAGCACCTTATCGGCGCCCCTCTAGCGGCCATATATTATAAATTTTAACTAGTACTTATATAACAAGCCGTGAGGTGGGTCGTTTATTAGGACTAAAGTGCGACCCTTGAGGTCCACACGACGAACTTCCCAGTTTGATAAATATTTAATAATAATAAAATAATAATTAAATTAGATATTACACAGAAAAGTAATCATTTTTATCATTAAAACATCAATAATTAAAAAAAAAAAAAAAAAAAAACGGCTGAACCGATTTTTATAAAATTTATGTCGGATCAAAATGACCTTAACACGCCTCGATTGACACCCTTACGAAGTCGATATAATTTTTTATTCGCGAGATATTGTGTAAAATCTACTTTTTTGGAGGTTATTTGGTTAAGAAAAAAGAACGGCTGAACCGATTTTAAAAAAATTCCTTTCAGATCATATTTACGTTAATACGCGTCGATTGGCACCCCAACGTAGTCGATATCATTTTTCGTTCTCGAGATTTCGTCTTAGAAAGAAATTGACACATACATACGTACGTACGTACGTACGTACGTACGTACATACGTACACACACACACACACACACACACACAGACATCTTTCTAAAAGTAGTGTAAAAATAGTGTAGTGACATTGAAACATAAAATTTTTTTTTCCTTTTTGATTTCGATTTTCGGACCCATTACAATAACTTCCAATGGGAAGTTAATAATTAGCTGCGCCCCGCGGTTTCACCCACGTGATGCCCCATATCGTGGAAATTTCGGTATAAAATGTGTAAATCTGAATCTCCAGCGCCCCTAGGCACGTGCCTAGTTTGCCTTAGGGATAATCCGCCTCTGCTTCTATCCAAATTAACATTAATGCGAGCGAAGCCGCGAGTGAAGGCTAGCATTGTGTAAAATACGAAGATGAGCGACCGAAGGCAATACTTACACGTGATACTGCTATTGATGCAACGTCTTCTTGCCAATTCTCCGCGGTCAATATACCCACCTGTCAGCTTCGTGCAGCGCTCACTTTCTAAATAAACAGAATTTATTGGTTCATTGGTGCGAATCATAAGATTTTTATTAAACTCTCTGACTGTTAACTTAACTATTTTTGTTGCTCTGGAAGTTGTAGTTTTAAAATAATCACACGGATTAACAAGTAATGCACTAGGCAGTGACGTATCTATAGGAGTCCTGGCGCCCTTTGCGAAGGGAGGATTCAGAGCCCTCTCATGTTATAAAAGTCACACAATCCACAACTAGGACTAGAAGTATTTAAAAAAAAAAGACAAAACAGCGTATTTTTCAACCTGCTTGAATTTGGCAATAATATTAATTTTACTGCCACCCTAGCGCGGGCCATCCCCGCCAACCCGTAGATACGGCGCTGGCACTGGGTTATGTAAAGAATTAGACAAAAAGGAAGTTTGAACTCTTCGTTTTAACACACAAAATAAAAAGATTCTGATTGAATTGAAGTATTTAATGGATAAATAACATTTTAAATAGCCTTAAAAAATCAGAATAAATATCAACGATTTCAATTAGAGTAATCGAGAAAATTATTATCAAATTTTTAGTTTCGCTAAATTGTCATTAGAGAAAATTCTCTCTGGTGAAATATTAATTAAAGAAAATGTCTTGGAAAGCATTACAGACACTATCAAATTCAATTAAGAACTGATTTTCAATCAATTGCTGAAAATTGTCAATTGCCATTAAGAAAACCAGATAAGAAATATATTTAGATAAAATCAATTATGTATAGGTACACAATGTTATATCTCTTCACATTTTCTTTACGTTAAGAAAGAGTTTCAATAATTTAAAATAAAAGCGAAACATGTTTCAAAAGTGTTTCCTTCATATCTATTCTATATGTATACATATAAAACAGTTCCGTTACTCACTGACTGATTGACAACGCCCAGGTCAAACCGCTAAAGATATTAGCTTGAAATTTGGACAGTATGTTCCTTTTGTGACGTAGGCACCCACTAAGAAAGGATTTTTCGAAATTCAACCCCTAAAGGGGTTAAACAGGGGATGAAAGTTTGTATGGAAATTCATCATTTTTGAAGTTTGAAGCATGAAATTTTGCAACAGATACCGAGCATGATTGTGGCGATAAGACTTTAAATTATCAGTTTTATTCGATCGATTATTTTTAAGCAGGACTAATTTAAAATTCGACACATTTATTAATGTTAAAAAATACAGTGCGTAAGTTTAGTATGGAACAATCCATATTAAAAAATCTCAGATCATATTCTGCGACCAAAACCCTCGGACACATCAATCTTATTTTTTAAACGCGCATCTTTCTTGATAGTCGTCTTTTTTAGCCCCACCCCATTCTGGATTGACGCCATCGCCTTTTTTTAATGTCATCCCCCAATTTTTTGCAGATTTGGATAGATTATCAAATTATATTATTTCAGCAATATGCAATTATTTGATATTTTTGCACTGACAGTTCCCGAGGTATTTGTTGCCAGACACTGCAGTTCCTGATAATTAGGAAGTTTCCCTTTTTTAATTTTTTGGTCTAAATCATAGTTCTAAAAATTATAAAATTAATGGCGGAAGAATTTTTGAAATATCTTTAAAAACAACAAAGTTATGCTACTTAAAAGTTTGAATTGACAATTCTCCAAGAAATTCCGTTTTCAGTCCGGGTGACGTCACGCGGCACGATATTTTTAAAAGTTATTTTCAGTTTGTATGTGTAGTAATTTAACATGGTAACTTCCGATAAATCTCTTTCTATAAATTCGTAAATTGTTATGGAAACACTATAAAAATGATGAGGAAAATATTGACATATTTAAATTTTTGACAGTTAATTTTAATTTAATATAAAATAGAAAAGTCTGTATTACAACAAAATAGTTACTAAGTAACTTAGGTTCTAATTACTCACAAAGCTAAAAAACAGCAAACTTGTACCGCGTGACGTCATATTCAAAAATCAGTATCGTTTGCGACTCCACATACAAGAAATTGAATATCTCCGTTGAAATTAAAGATATCAAAATAATTCTTTCAGAATTTTTAAAGTTATCTTTATTATAATGATGTGACAGTATCATAATTAGTATTTTCGTCCAATGGAAACTTCCTAATTCAACATCATTCAAATCTACATCATATTTTAAGCTCATTATCTCCACTAATATCTATATAAACGTGAAAATTGTATGTTTATTGCTCAATCACGCTCTAACTATTGAACAGTGAACGGATTTACTCGAAAATTTGTATGGATACTAGAAAAAAAAATCTACTTATGTTTTATTTATTCTCCGACTTATTGTTGTAAATTTTAATAGTTTTAGCTATTTAATGTGTAGAGAATAAGTAAAGTAGGTACCTATACTCTATCCCAATGTGAATGTGATGCTATATGCAGTGTGCACAATGGAAGAGTACTGCCGCCTACCAGTCATTGACGAGGATCGACGACACATGGTTTTCTGTTCGCTACGTTTTTGTAAAATATAATAGGCAACGGTCTGTCTGTTGTTTCCGGTTCAAACGAGATAAACTCGGAAACTACATAATATGATATTCACGAATACCGAGATAAAATATGTGAAAAGGTTTTGGGCCAGAGGTTCCTAACTGTGCGTCGCGACGTCGCGGCGCTATCCTAGAGGAGTCGCAATTTCAGAACTTCAGTCCCGATTTGAGAAGCTATGCTCAGAAAAGCAAGCTCATCCTGTTCATTAATTCTATTGTTTGTAGTTTTTTATGTTTTATAATTATTAGAATTAGAATCTAATTAATAGTAATTAAGGTTCTATATTCTTTGGAGTTTTCTTTGAATAATAAAATAATTTTATTGTTTGCTAAAGCTACAAACAGGTATCTTCTTTTAGAAGGGCGTCGCAAAAAATTGCAACCTGTAAAGGGAGTCGCAGTAAAGAAAAGATTGGGAACCTCTGTTTTAGCCTATATTTCATTATACTATCATAAGAAAGGGCTGTCATTCCCCGGCAACGTCGGGTAAATACAGCTACAGTTATTAGTTAAACACAAATATTGCTCACATTTTTAACTACGCTATGAGAAATTCAAGACAAGTAAGTCAAACGTCACAGTTTCAAAGTCATTGATGTAGAAAGTACGAACTTGATTGGCAAACGATGATCATTACAATTCACACCATAGATTATAGAGTGACTGTACATATCTCACATAATTTGACTACCGATTCCACAGAAGTGACAATTCGATCTGAATTTCTAATTATATATGAAACGTTTCACTTGATTAGTGAATTAGTGCGAACTGAATATAACGGTACATTAGCAAAGATTATCAGTTATGTACAGGGAGTTTTACAAACTGTGGCTTATCCAAACAAATTTATGAATTTATGGGCAGTTATACAAAATGAATAATGAATGACTAATTTGAAAGTACATAATATATCAAAAGATTTTTTCGTTGGAGAGCAGCCAATTATATAATTGTTTCATTGAAACATATAGGAAAAAATCATTTTACCAACCAGTGGTCACAGTCAGGATTCTAACCTGAACCTTTCCAATTTCGCGTCGGAATGAGCTTAAAATGATTTTTCCTATATGTTTCGAAACAATTATATAATTGGCTGCTCTCCAACGAAAAAATCTTTCAATTGCACACAGCCGTATAAAAAAACTATTATTATAATATATTAAATACTTGGATATTTATTTCGATTTCGTTACAAATTATCATTCTTCTTTCGAGTTTCTGTTCTGCAATGAGGACTAAATTTGAAGAATCTTGAGTATTATTTATTTATAATAATTTTTTTACTTTTATGCTAAGCGAACTGTATCAGTACAGATACGCTAAAAATGTTTGTCGATGCTGTGCCGAACCGTGTTTGGGCGGACAATATAACTCGACCTTGAAGCCTATTTAAATGTCATCAAAGTTAGATAGTTTAACAAACATTTTTAAAGCATTTTAAAAATTAAAACCTTACTTCGTATTTTATATATAAAATCAAAAGAATACTTTGCCGAGAATTCTGTACTTCTAGATACAATTTTTTTTGTAAATTATTCGGAAATGATCGGTTTTGCCTAAAAATGTTTAGTACCGTTTTTCTTACGAAGTCTTTTTTTATTTAAATATATGCCCCTATAGTGGCTGTTTCACTAATGTTCAATTTTAATGAGATCAATTAAAAGCGCTGCGCGAGACCAAATACATTTATGCTTTATTTTATTTTCGCACGGTCACACTATTTTAATCACTTCTAAAACGGACTTAACAATCAACAGGTGGATATTTAAGTCTAGGTATAGAGAAGTTATTAATTCACAAACACTAATTGCTATCTTCCAATCAAACTGCCTGCAGTCAAGGTCACATCGAACTTAATCTATCACCTCAGATATTCAGCACAAACGATTATTATCACTATATAGTTACAGTACATCATCAATCACTGCCTCATATTATATATCCGGTAAAAAAATATGTTGCAGACATCTACGAATGAGGTCATAAAATCTTGTCTAATAAGTTAATAACAGATATTCTATATTAGATTTATTGTCAAACTTTTGTTTCATTCTGACGCAATATTCATCAAAGTCGTTGGTTGTTAAGTCAGCTGTTTCAACCTTTCCGTCCTGTGCCTTTCTTTTTTCAACCGTTACTAGTTCCCCGTCCTGCACGCCTCAATTCCTTCTTGCTAACCATAGCCTGTGTAAGTTGATGACGTGTAAATACTAAAGTCACAACTCACAACTTTGAGTTTAGTCATAAGCGACCGTTCATCATGGATCAGAAAACACTTTAGGTAACTACATTTTTATTAACAAAAATAGCGTCAGATTAACACTTTTTTAATGTAAAGATAATTGGTTTTTGTAGCTGTTGTACATTTAGCCACGCTATTAAATTATGATTAAATTAACTATTAATAATAATGATTCAGTTACACTTTCCCATAGTCAAAGTTTATTTCATAACGTTTTTATATTTACGCTGTTTGATTCGAATTGTGAAAATATTGAATGCAGATAATTTATTTGCTACAATAATGTTACATGCTTTCAAATAAATTATACATGATGAGTTACGAAAAGCTGGTACAATGATTGACATATTAACTAATAAATTAATGTTTGTTGCACGTTTCTTACCCAACAAAGATCAACAATAAAACCTATATCGTTAATTATGTTATTCAATTAGAGAAAATTACTTTTAGAAATTATTATTATAACTGCAAAAATAAAAATTTCATAGACAGGTTCGGATTTAAACAAAATCTTTTTAAACAATAATTGGAAATGAATGAATCTTCACAAGATATAAAATTAAGTAAGCAAATATAACAATTTATTTACCACTGCTACATGTTTCGACATAGATATGTCATCTTCAGGCAGAATCTTTTTCACCTAATTAGTCATTTAGCTTTGAAGTTGCAAATAAGGTCCCATTGCCATAAATTTAATGAAAAACAATCAATGAAGAATTTAAATCCCAGCAACAAAGTTTCAGAACAAAATTATGAATTGTATGTGTCATATTGAGTCAATAAATCTTTTTAATTAAGTTCCAACAAAAAGCACGAAAAACAATTCGGTTGAAGCTGAACAAAAATAGACTTTGTAAGGTTAAGTATTCATTTTAAAACAGAAGAAATATTTTATATAGCATGGTATAAAAAGAGGCTTTTATAAAGCTTGATTCATTGATTCAATAAAGTCAAAGTAGTTATCTGAAAAAATAATTTATAGCAAAGCTGAAATTGTTCATGTCTATTTTGCAACTTAAAAATTTAAATATAAAAAGAAGCAGAACACGATTTCAGATAAACAGAATTTACTTTCTTCCTGCACAATGCTTATACGGAGGACGCAACGGTCGAAGAAAACAAATCGCCCTTCTTTCTAAACGCGATCTGCCTGAATGACACCGCCATTGGCGTGCTTTCCTCTTTGTGCTACAGTAAAGCACCAACTATTCGATTTCGCCCACATATTACGATGAATTTAAATCCGACAGAGTTATATTTAAAAAAATCGACTGAGAAGTTCTATACTTCCAAAAAATTGCTTGTAACTGAAAATTTTTCCAACACAACAATTCTCCTAAGATAAATTAATAGATTTATACGGCTGAAATGCAATTGAAAATTTTCGTTGGAAAGCAGCCAATTATATAATTGATTCCAAACATATTAGAAAAAATCATTTTATCAACCATAGTCACAGTCAGAATTCTAACCTGAACATTTTCACTTTCGCGGCGGAATGAGCTTACATTTACTCAATCTAACATTCCCCTCTTTAACACTCGCATGTAGTGAAAATCAATTGATTTCGAAGCATATAAGGAGAATGTTAGATTAGTAATCTTGTCACAGTTGAGTAAATGTAATCTCATTCCGCCGCGAAAGTGGAAAGGTTCAGGTTAGAATCCTGACTGTAACTATATGGTTGGTAAAATGATTTTTTCCAATATGTTTGGAATCAATTATATAATTGGCTGTTTTCCAACGAAAATTTTCAACAACAAATCTCTTTTCATATTCTTAATAAAAAGCATGGCTATCCTATTTGTTTGTTATCTACTAAAGGTCAACTAAAATCATAGATATCTTGATTAGGCAGATAAAAAATGATTTGTGAGCAATTTTTTTTCTCGAAATTTGTAGATTTTAGAAAAAAAATGTATTAAGATTATTCATATTTCAACATCTACAATGCATTTATATGTTTTTACTTATGTTTCCATAAGCGTTTTGAAACTTATACAAAGTTACAATACAAATTGAATTATGCTGAGTTTCTGATACGACTTTTACCTTAATTAAATCTAAATTTAAGAATGTCTTTAATTGTTTTCAGTTAAATGAAGAGCTCCATTTAGTTCTAAACAAATGACATTCTTAAATCTATAGAATCAAAGTTGAAAGCTGTAACAAAAACCCAGCATTAGTGTCTATCCACAATGGCGTACGTCTTTCCTTCTTAAATATTATGACAAATCCCTCGACAATTCCATCCTTGGCAAATAACCTCGATCTGTTAAACAGTGATTGAATAATTAGTTCACCTGCAGCTAATGCGTGTAATCAGACATCTACTATGGGCGATTAAATGTGTTTTGTCGATATATACCCATACATATGTATGGAGACTGTAATCTAATCTCGATCTGTCAATCTGACAGCAGGAGTAAGAGGCACTTCTGAGCTCTATGTGAAATACCGAAAGCACTGGAAATCACTTACACACACAAAGGGTTCCTTCAACAAACAGCACTACAAAAGTACAAAGCTGAATACTTACAAACCTATTACCTCTGTTAGGTATATATTGTATAGTTATTTATGTACACGCAATTCGCGATTGTTCATTGTATAAATAAATAATATTATCTACGGCAATTATTTCCAATTTTCATTGATACATTTTAAAACTATTTCGAAATTAGTTATTAATGAAAACTTTTTTAATACTGCTATCGATAAATGATGCACTTTTGTCGACATTAATACCAATTTGTCGACACAAGATAAACGAGTCTGTTCTGAATTAAGATGGCATTTAATATACGTTAAGCACCGAGAAAACTTTTGCAAAAATGAGCAATCATTTTTTCAGAGTATTACAGGACCATTTCTTTTGATTTGGAAGCAATAAATAAAATATTTTTGAAGGTCCGCATAACTTTTAAATTGTAGGTGACACAGAAATTCGCTTGTGTTTTTAAGAATACACCTGTTTTTCTATAAACATCTTTAATAATAAAATAGTGGCAAAAGTGACGGATTATATGACAGTCGCGATTTTGCGCTACGAGCCTAAGGTTATGTTGCATTTATTCCAGAACGAGTGTGTGTTTACCGCGCGAGCCGAAGGCGAATGCGGTAATCACACTATAGTTTGGTATAAATGCAACATAACCTTAGGCTCGTATCGCAAAATCGCGACTGTCATATAATCCGTCACTTTTGCCACTAGTTGCATAAGTTGCTATTTTGCAACACTTGCATCAAAAGTACAATTGTAAAATCGTCAATGAATGATTTGTGAAACTCCCTCGACCCTCGTACTAAAAAAGAGTAAAAATAAACATCCGTTTTGCGTTCTCATAAGGACGGCTCATGATTCAGTGCTTACGAAAAGGCATTTCTCATTATTATCTAGCTAAAAGTGACAATGGCGTAGAATAGCATCAAATAGATGACACACTAAATTAAACGAGTTCTAATATCTGCGAGCTACATTTCGCTTACTCTACATTAAATAGCAGTACTTTTTAATTATTTTCAATTTGCCCAAAGCAAAAATACAACAAATTTGCACTAAATACTTGGACCAACAATTATCTAAAAATGACTTTGGTATAATAGTTTTAACTTTCAACACATTTTTATAAAAGAGTGCAGAGTTGATAAATGGTGGTATTTCAAATGCTGCACTTTTTTGGTATTTCAGACGCTTGTATTCGTTTTAAGGTGAGTAAGTTTGAACCACATTTGACTATAAATTGATTCTGAATTTAAAAGTATATATTGTAATAGTTTTCTCAATAAAATTTATCATGTTATTCACTATCGGAAAGTTTTAAAATGAAAATACTCATTGACCCGAACCGTATTCTTAATGGTAACATTTTGGTTGACTTTGACCCGCAACCAAAAAAGGTTTCCGACGTCTGATTTAAGCTAATGGCAGCAGGATTTTTTAGGCTGCCCTTCCACAGTTGGATTACCTTATTATTATTATTATTATTATTATTTTATTTCGTTCAAAAAACTACAAGGAGTCGAATTTGTCATTACCTTCCTTTTAATTATCTTCCATTATCTTCCTTTTAAATGTTATCTTATTCTACTAACAGATGAGGGTATATTTTCCTAATGCCGGCTTACAGACTATAGAGACAGAACTGACGAGATTTCTCATTAGTAATTACTCGTATGCTGCTATCTAAGTCTATAATTTTAAAGTCCAAAAATATTCTGTAAATTCCTGTTAACAAAGCATTAACAAAAAGCAGGCTTATTCTTCTATACCGAAAATAATATATACTCGAAACAGTTTGTTGATACATAAATCAAAATAGGTACAAAAAAAATAATCAAGTTTTATTTATGAAGTGTGAACAATGTGTTATTATTTATTTATGAAGTGCGAAAAATCGAATTCATTTGTTATAAAACAAGTGCGTAGACATGCGCCCAACGCGAAGTATGTGGATAGCGGATATGTCAATTAACCTAGATCAGACTGTATAATTAACAAATTATATAGCCTAGCAAAAAAAAATCATCTATGGAATGCACTTGTTGTTTTTGTGAAAGATCAGAGCTGGTAAATAAGAAATAGCATATCTAGTAAAGTAGATTTCATTTCATCGGAGCTCGAGGTGTTTTTTTTTCTGCACAAAAAATGTCTAGGTCTAGATTTTTTAAATGACAAGCATTAAAAAAATAGTATACCTATAAAGCAAATTAGATTACGCAGCTTAAAATATAATAACAAACTTCAATATTTGATGACTTCTTGCAGGCTATATTAGAGTTCCTTTGAATTCTTACTGTTTTTTTATAGTGAAAAAAATTTCTGGTAGGTACGATTTTTTTTAATGTCTAACTAAGCCAAATAGTTCATTATATTAACATGACAAGTTCATATTTAAGATTTAAGTGAAACTGTTGCAACAATACATTATGTAACTGACCTTTTGTTGTTTGGGATGTTTGCTAATGGAGGACTTGCCATCGATGAGGATGTTATCGTTTTCAAACTCGACGTCGCAAGGACTCGGTGGTCCTCCTAAACTTTTTACCCAGTCGTCGTCATCTGTACACGTCTCATCTTCTGGAGCGTCTGGCAACAGAATAATACCGCTCTCTCCAGGCTGGAAACAAAACAAAAAATACATAAATAAGCAATCGAAGGTTGTACATATTTGCTAAAAATAAATAAATCCCATGCATTAAATTAATACAATCGAAAAAAATTGCGTAGGTGTTTTTACGAGATTTCTTGTTATATTTGCCGTTTTCCTTTTAAGTGCAGAATACAATAAACTCCATGGATTTCAAGCCTGAGTAGCATCGAGCTACTTCTAATGGAACGCAAATTGCAACGCATAATCATTAAGTAAAAAGTGCTTAGAGCTCTGTTTGAAAATGTAGTGCTCGAAGGATAGAGAGAAAACAAGTGCTTGGAGTGCCTACTAAATAAATGGCACATTGAGATGGAATCACCCAAATGATTCCGAGCACTGCTGATAATTAGAAAAGAAAAATAGTTATAGTTTTTTAAGGGAATTTGCAGCCTGTTAAGAATTAAATTAAAACTAGATCAATTCCGGGTGAACGGACAAACTACATGTCACATACTTTTATTTATCACAATCTAATGCTAAGGGTCAACCAAACCGGCAGTGTACACTGAATAATAATTAAAAAATCGTCATCATAACATAATAAACAAATATTTACATGAGATATACGTAGGTTAACGACTTATCAATAAATATGCAAAGAGAAAAGGTTGTCTCTTCCATTTGCATAACATTTCAAATTGATTCTTTCCAACGGAAGTGTGCTCCGGCCTAGAATGTGTATAGGTACTTAAATGCGCAAGTATGAATGATCATAGTAGTACCTCAGTTACTATCTAAATACGTACAGACAAAGTTAATCCAGGTCAATGTCAAGATTATAACTAACAAGCCAAAGACCTGGAAGAAAAAGATAACGCGTCTGCATCTATTAAAATACAAACAGTAGAGAAAAATTGGTCTCGAGAGGTTGAAAAATTAATGGTGCTATTCTGTATGGTCAATATTAAAATTTATAACGCTGTTAAATTTATGCCTCGCTTAAACTTATACAGGGTGTTTCATAAACATTGTGTCAAACTTATAAGAGGTTGTAGAAGGCATCAAAATATGCAATTTTGGTCAATAAACCCCTCTCCAGAAATGTGCCGTTTTGGCGGTACGTTAAATGACACAAATTTATGGAACTATTTCTATTAATAATGATAATACAGCATATGAAAATTGGGCCATTTCGATAGCAAATTCCCAATTTACTACTTAATTGTTAATTGTCAATACTTAATTGTTAATGCAATTCAATCCATACCTATAATGTTTAATGTGAATCGCGCTGATAAGTTATGCCGACAATTATTTCAAGGTACTCTTGATTGAAATACGCTACATAACGAGATACACATCCGTTGATATGTAAAATAAGAATTTTGATTTCTTTTAGAGCCAAGACGGTAAATTTGCGGGCAGGGGTTTATTGATCAAAATTGCTTATTTTGATATCTTCTACAAACTCTGTAAGTTTGGCACAATGTTTATTAAACACCCTGTATAATGAAAAATTTGTTAGAAAGAGATAAAAAATTAACAGCACCGTAAGTTCTTACAATGACCATACAGAATAGCACCATAAATTCCTCAAAATAAATCCAGACATGCAATTTAAGAAGCTAGTGGTGGGCGCACACCAATTACCTAAGCAAAAACTGCTTTTAGCAAAAATGTTTTTGCATCATTCAACGAAATTTATAAACCTGTAACATTTATACAATTTGTTGTGTTTGTGTGCGATAGCTCCATTTAAATGGAAAAATAATGTTTATACAAAAACGATTTTATTTAATTGGTCTGTGGTTCAGCTTAACAGTTCAAACTTTAAACTAATAACCGTTCGCATATAACATCCCGTAACATGCATTGTTATCTATGTTTACAAATGAATTTTCAGTAGATATATTTTTTTTGTTTTTTTAAGCAAACATTTCTTAAATTCAAAATAAACTTAATTATTCGATTATTAAGCCTGCAATAACCTATCCTAAAATTTATAAGTGGAACCCTGTAGGCCTTGTAACCTATACCTACCTACAATCTACCTGTAACCCATGATATTGTTTTACCATGAATACACAATAATTTGTCAGTTTCACTAATCCGACACTAACTTGATTTTAGTGGTGGCGGACTAACAAAAGAGTTACTGTATTTATTCTCACTCAACAGAAATGGCACGTTCACGTTCAGTCTTAATTAACTTCAAAAAAATGAAAAATACAAAACTGAGTTTATATAGGAAAAAATAATAATAGTCGACAATCGAGATTTTATAAAAAAATTATGAAATAATTATGTAGCCCTTTAATACTTAATAATATGAATTGTCAACTTTATTGTGTGTTTACATTGAATCACGCTCGCATAAAAAATATTAACACAAACATTTGGGAACATTTTTCTTCAGTTGTCTGTACAACATAATATTAACAACACACGTGAGATTAATTATTAATTAATATTCAGTGATGACCTTTGGAAATTCTCACACAGAAACATTTACTTAAATATCTATTATTTATTGTAATGTACACGAGTAAATTTATGTAGACATTGACACTGGTTTAACGAAAAATTATTCAAATTTAAAACTGAATGAAATATTTTACTACAAGTCTTACACTTCTCTCAATTTCTCTTAACCTACTGTTAAATTTAAAATCTTTTCCTTTACTATTTTTTTATTTTTGAAGGCTTCTGACTTCATAACTACATCAATCTCTTTTTTTATAGAATTCAAAAATGGTTTACATATTAATTACACACACAATTAACTCAGGCAGAGCATTGATGAAGTACTAGCCTCTTCCAGTTTTAGTATTATTTTACTCAATAGTCTTATGTAGTTTTTTACTTCCCACCTCTACTATGGTAGGGAAGTAATGGATTCAGTCCGAAAACAATATTTCGAGATTTTAACAGATTTTCACGTTTTGAGACCCTAGCAATCGTTTAAGATCATTTTCTGACTGATGTCTGTATGTGTGTGTGTATGTGTGTATGTGTGTATGTGTGTGTGTATGTGGTCAATTTTTCGCCTTCGATATCTTAAGAACGGAACAACATACGGGCATGCCGATTGTTCTATTGTGTTTATCAGCCTTTAACTTAGATCTGATTAGATTTTGAGTCAAATCGGTTCAGTGGATCCTGAGATATTCAAAAAAACGTCCTCAATGTCACGTATTAACATAGGTAAAAAAAAATATAAATGAATTCTAGATGTTATAATATGAAAAAAATGTAAATATTTTTTTTCTCTAAAATGTATAGTTTTCGAGAAAAAAAATATTTTACTAAAAAAAATAAAAATTGTACGTAAATCAAGGTAACCATGATTTTTGCTATATTAAGCTAGCCATCAATAGATCACCAAACAAAAAAGAGGGCCATGCTTTTTTCAAAGAATAAAAATTAAATTGTGTTTTAAAGACCACCAACAGCTAAGGTTATTTGGGCCTAGTCAAAGAATAAAAAAAAGAGTGTTTATTTTTTGCAAATATTTACTAGGTGGGAAGTATAGGACTGGTCATCAGTCGAATTTTTTTTGTTACTTTTCGCTTACGAGTTAAGAAAAAACAAATTAATTGTTATATTTAAGTCAACCACATTCTTGATAAAATATTAGTTGTGCAAAAACTTCTGCATTAAATTTATTTGAATGCAGAAGTTTTGTGCAATGGACATGGCAAGAATATTATAAAATCGGAGAAGTGAAATGCCGGTACCAGCTACTAATATCTTTTTTGAGAGTCCGGTGGATCAATGGCAAGTGGTAAACATCAATCGCAAGAGTGACGTGAATCTCAAAAACAGCATAGTATATTTATTTTAATAAATAAAACACACAAAACTGGCTATAGCTGTCCAACTTTATTTTTAATACTACGTTTCGGTCTGTTATGAGACCCTTTTCAAGCACTGGATAGCTATAGCCAGTTTTGTGTTTTATTTATTAAAATAATCTTTTTCGCTGTCGGTAGAAGCTAATAAGTGAATATCTTCTCTACATAGTATAAATTGAAGTCGCTTTTCTCGTCTGTCTGTCTGTTTAACCGCTAACTCCTCCTAAACCACGCAACGGATTTTGATGCGGTTTTCACCATCAGTTAGATAATTCTTCACGGAAGGTTTATATATATAGCGAACGAGCGAAGCGAGTGGGTAATGTAATTCCTAAACCACGCAACGGATTTTGATGCGGTTTTCACCATCAGTTAGATAATCTTTCACGGAAGGTTTATATATATCGCGAACGAGCGAAGCGAGTGAGTGTGTATTGCACCCGGGGTTTCATAGCACCCGGGAGAAGCCGGACGGGGCCGCTAGTTATTTATATAGGAAACTAATCAACAATTGGAGACTTTTTATTCAATTAGTAAAAAGTTATAAGCTATTCAAATTATTATGAAAGATCTGTCAGTTAGACCAGGTATCAAAGAGTTAAGGTTAGTTATATTGTTAATATTCATTTAGGTTATGCATACAATAATTAATTCAAGTATGATTAATAATAGGTAACCATCATTTAAAAAATATAAATAGAAGTCAAGTTTGGCAGTAGGTACCAATTTCCATTATCATCTAGCAAATTTATCGTCCCTTTGCTGTACCTACAATTCCATGCATGACGTAATACCAGTCTACTGTCTAGTATCCGATCGTTACGGAAGTATAATAGTGCGGAGTGTTGTTTATAGTTAAATTGCTTTATTACATTTCCTTGTTTGTAGCAATTATAAGAAAGATTGACGTGAACACACAGCTTAATATGTATGTATTTATGTGTTGGACACAGCAAAAACATGTAACAGCTGAAGCAATAAACAGTAACGAAATAATTAATAATAAAACGCTATAATTACCGATTATCTAATCGCAATTACTAAATTGCACACTACGATTTTATCACTGAAAGCAGTAGCTTAAATCCTGTGATATTGAATTATAAAAAAGTACTTGGCTATCCTCGTTGAAGTTTTTTTATAATCTCTTCTGGCTAAGGTTGCCACCAGTCCTCTTTTCCCCGGACACCGTCCTCCTTTTAGGACGTCCGGGGAGATTTTTTCGCATGTATCCGGGCTAATTATGTATGTACAGTCCCGGACTTAATAAAGTTTACACTTGAGTTTTTCAGTGTAAGTTCACAAAAAGTCAGTAGCTTAGCAACAAATTTAGTTTTTAATAGGTAAATGTAAATGTCAAAAATTAAAAGAAATAATTGTCGTTTAAATGCCTCGAAATTGTTAAAACGATGAACAAGTAATTAATTTTATTGTAAAAATGCGTGGGGTGCTTTGTATCATATTTTTATACTACCCCACGCTTTTTTACAATAAAATAAATTATTTTTTACTTTTTAGTTCATTAAAGCGTGTTTTTTAGTTTTTTTAAATTATAATTTATTTTTGCTTTTTAGTCCTGGAGATCCTGGTCAGGATAATGGGACAAACTTATGGAATTATTGTATTGTCATCGGTCCTTGATAAGTGTGCAAAGTTTCAGTTCAATCTGAAGTTTTTTGCTTTTTTTTTAGTCCTGGAGATCCTGGTCAGGATAATGAGACAAACTTATTCTCGAACTTATTGAATTATTGTATTGTCATCGGTCCTTGGTAAGTGTGCAAAGTTTCAGTTCAATCTGAAGTTTTTTGCTTTTTTTTAGTCCTGGAGATCCTGGTCAGGATAATGGGACAAACTTATTGAATTATTGTATTGTCGTCGGTCCTTGATAAGTCGACAACGTTTAAACTAAATCTGACCGTTCAAAATTGGTCAAAATCAAGTTCAAAGAAGTCGGTTACAAACTGACAAGCAAACATACAAGTGAAGCTAATAAAAGCGTGTTAAAAAGAAGAATTGTTGCAAGATTAGGAAAAGGAATTTGCTGGTATCAAATATTATCAAATCTTTTTATGTTTTAATTGAATAGATAATATTGAGTAATTTGGATTGTATAATAAACAACTGAGGTGTTTTGATAATAATTTTTTATTGAATTTTTAGGATGTAACTATCAAAAGCCAAATCACAATAATATGCAAAAATTAAAAAAACCGGTAACTAGATAATACAGGTGTAAACTTTTTTTAAGTCCGCGAATGTACATTGCCCAGGGTTTAAAGAAATTCCTAAATTCACATCTATTGTTCTCTAGTCTTTTGTAGGCGTCTGGGAAAGAATATAAGAAAGCTAAATTTAGTCAATTAAAAAAGGTCATCTGGTGGTGACAGTCCGGGGCTGCAAGAAAAATTTCCGTAGTTTTTGACCCATAAATTTGAAAATATTATTATGACAACCCTATTTCCAGACAAACTCAAAGCTTGGGTTGTGAAAATATCAATAATTATCATCATCATCGCTACACCCAAAAAAATAACTAATTATTGATAATAAAGCTCACTTAAAATAGCTTTACAAAAAATTCCTCAAAAACACTGTTATTGTTAACTTAAACGCAATGCAATATTATATTATTATAGAGTTCACTGGTTAGTGATTACATTATATAGTACACGTGTGTGCGTCTATTAAACGAAAGCAAACGACGGTAACTGTTATCCCTAGTCGCTTGTCGTAGCATGTGCAATTTTTCTCCACAAAAAACCTAAAAAAACTTTAGCTGTAACATAATCTTTGAATCCCTACGCTGCGTCTCATATAATATGTCCTCTATATACTACTTTGTGTATTATATTTTTTATAATGTGGTACTCATAACGACGTAAAATTGTATAGGTCTCTTAAATCTCTCGTCGTTATAAATGATTTCCACTGTACTTCCAGTTCCCAAGTTCTAACCGAAGAACTAGAGATTTTCAATTTATTACTAAAAATAATAAAATGAAAACATGAACTAATACCTTATACAAACCCAGATAAGTTTGCACATTGATTGACGACAACAGCATCATTTCCATTTTTAACCTGTGTAGACACAATTTCTCACCCAAATATAGGAATGCCGATATATACTTACTAAATTGGTAAGACTTGTTTACAAGACGTATTTACAGAGATAAGAGAAAGTGCATCAAGTGTTGAACTACTTTACTTACATCACACTGAGTGTGCGCGCGCCAACAACTCCATACACATAACCTTGAACTTCCTGTACCTCATACGAGGGACGTTGGACAATTTGTTTCGCCGTTGTGACTGATCGACCGTTAAGTTTCTATAATGTGGGTTATTATGTCATAATCTAATATGGCAATAGGTGCACATTTATCATATATTTATTCAATACTTGATTTCTCACGACTATTCGATACGAGCAAGGGGTTAGCTGATTTCTAGGTGAAACTTTTTAGCCTCGTTTTTTCCGTTCGGTTACGCATGTCCAGATCACGTCACGCCATGGTTCAAGCGAAGAATCGCGTATATATCCCAACACTGCGTCATTCCAAACAGATGACTTGGTAAATTATAAATATAGCAGTATTCATAACAGGACGCGTGGCGTAGGGGTATAGCAGCTGCTTTATACGCAGTAGGTCGTTGGTCTGAACCCGGGCGGCACCATTAATTTTAGTTTCTTTTTTTAACTATTCCATATTCCACTTGATATTTATTTATATTGTTTTCTATCTCTGTTTTTTACGTCCATCACATATATTAATATAATAAAGTATTGGGTAATAAGGACCTGCAGTTAAATGTATAAATTCTTTATTATTTGCCAACGTTTCGTTGCGAATTTGCAACTTCTTCAGGGCTCTACAACAATGAAGCACAAACATAATTACTTTATTATTTATAGTAATTATATTTGTGCTTCATTGTTGTAGAGCCCTGAAGAAGTTGCAAATTCGCAACGAAACGTTGGCAAATAGTAAAGAATTTATACATTTAATTGTTTTCTATTTTGATTATTTTTTTCTCTATTTATTTTTTATTTTAATATTTTGCATACTATCAAACATTGTCAAACTTGGCGAGGTGGCACTTTTGGCTTTGCAGAGTTTAAACCATGTAAACAAAATTATATACTTTCGGCGATTTCGGGTTAAAACCGTTTAGGGTTACGGTTAGTTGTACAACAAAAATATCTTTTGATTTTTCTGTTGAACAACTATCGTCGGCACTCGGCAGCTTATGTCCACAGCTGTGTATTGACGCTAAGATATGCTCGACTAAATAGTTGTTTGGCGACCCATTAGTTTAATAGTGAAATTATGGCACAACTGATTGGTTGTTTGCGCACCTCTAACAACTGAACAGTTTAGTCGAGTTTAAATCGCGACACGTACACAACTCGACTAAACTGTTTAGTCGTGGAAACAATTGTGTGTATGCGCCTGGCATAAACGATCGTGGGCTTATACACCCACTACTCTCCCACAATTAAAAGTCATTACGCCGCCAATGTGGAACTTTCAATAATTTATGTGTAAAAATGAACAGAGCAGCACGGTAAGTTTGAAAGTTTGTGATACATGGATACTATACCTATATTAGTATATTTGAAGGGATTAGGGTTAAACCTTGGAAGTCCAAGCTATTCAACGCCAGATAAAAAACACCAAGAAGATAAAATAAATGTATATATATCTAATCTCTTAATTACTGAGAACATTATACTGCAGTGTGGATACTGCACATATACAATGAAAATTGCGAATATCTGCCAAACTAGGTTTCAATTTGTAATAAATAATAATATTATGTTCTATGGTGTACGTTGTAACTTAAAAGAAAAATAAAAAACTTTTTAACAAAAAAAAAAGCCTCCTTCAAAAAACCACTAAAAAGAGGAAAATAATGAAATTTTGAGGTCTGTGCCAATTTAATAAAATATGAAGTTGGTTAAAAAGTATAGTGTAGTGATTAATATCTTCTTTTTAACCAACTTCATATTTTATTAAATTGGCACAGACCTCAAAATTTCATTATTTTCCTCTTTTTAGTGGTTTTTTGAAGGAGGTTTTTTTTTGTTAAAAAGTTTTTTATTTTTTACTTTTTAGTGTCAAAAAGTGACATTTACCTTAAAAGAATCACACGCCGCTACTCACTTTTATTAAACCGACTTTCTTACGCTGTCTGATATGTCAAAAAGTGACATTAACCTTAAAGAATCACTCGCCGTTACTCACTTTTATTAAAATCAGCCGAACTTCTGAACCGATTTTGATGAAATTTCTATGGGACCAATCTGAAAGTATATCCTTTCAAATAAAAAAAAAATTTTCAAAATCGGTTTATAAATGACTGAGTTATGAGGCAACAAACATAAAAAAAAAATACAACCGAATTGAGAATCACCTCCTTTTTTTGAAGTCGGTTAACAAACATAATTATGATTATAAAAGAGAGATATCCAATGACATCACGTTACAATGCAATATCAAAAAAAAAAAATTATTTAACTCGTCACTGTCGGGACTCAAACCCGAAACTTACAGATTCACGCTGGCTGAGAATAATTATGATTAGACAGACAAGCTCAGCCTGGAAACTTGTGAAACACATTTTACCTTTTTTTCAAATCGTATACAATAAATCTTGGTAAACACACTCTTTTTTTTCTCTACGACGATGAAAAGAAGTGCTTTTATAGCTTTAACATGGCATGGTACAAGACAAAACGCTTACCAAAAGAAAAAAAGGGTCTGTTTATATCAACGTATATAAAAAGTTCTTTAATATAAGTTATGAACTTATGAGACTAAACGCGTGAGCCAACAAACAAGAGAAACTGCAGCGGAGTCAAAGATTACAGGACTTTGTAACAGGAAGGAGATTCTACATGAGAGCCGAAAGAGAACACAGAAAAAAGTTATAAATGAAACCACGGAAATAAATGATCTTAATAAAAGAAGTTGATTTCCATTATAGGAGAACAGCAATTTGTTAAAAAGTTTTTTCTTTCTTGTTTTATGTTCTCACCCGAAACTGTAGAACGTTTCAATATAATAATAGAAATTCGATAAAACTTTAATCTGCTAAAAGTTCCTCCAGTAAAAATAAATATAAGTTGAAAAAAAAGTAATTTGACTTTTTTAAATTGCAGTTAGTCGGTTCGTCAATTTATTTTTGTTTTTTAAAAAGATATTTGACATAAAACTTCATGATGTTTTTTAAAAAGTCATTTGACAACTTTATGAAACTTTCAAATTCGTTTAGGCACTGCAGTTTAACAATTGACAGATCTGTACCATTCCACATCTACATTAAAAATGAAAACATCTTATTTTCATTAATCACTCAAAAAGGAAATGGACAGAAATTGCATTTGAAATATTCTTCCACGTTTTTACATATTTTCTTTAGGTGAATATTTTTGTCACGGAAGCGACGCAAAACCTCACCTTGATAACCTGTCAAAATGTTTTGAGATTATCTGCCATCGTATTCGAATCTGAATTTTTACATAACTCTTTAGAGTTTAGAACACCGGGGACTCACTGTTTTTTGCAACGCGAGTCTACATTCACCCAGCGATGTTAGATTACACATCCTATAGTAGCTATCATTTGTCACACGACATTGACGTGAATGGGAGTAACGGTGAACGGGAACCAAATCGGCTCAATTTACTCGATAATATGCATTATACCCACAAGAACGTTACACTAATACGCATCGCCAACCATTTCACAGTAGACCTGAACAACCTACGAAAATATTTCAGAATTATCCAAAACTATTCAGGATGTTGTGATTTCATTTACTAATTATATTTAATTAGTGATTCGATCTTGCCAAAACTCTGATTCGTCTCCAACGCCGCTTATAAACACAGCGAAGTGTCTGAGAAAAAACGTGATCGTCACCGTCACCGTACCGGTGACAATCACGTTTTTTCTCGGTTTACTCGTCTGCGGTCAAGCGCGCAACGTAGGTAAAAATAAAAAAAAATAAAAATTACAATGTGTGTCAGTAATATCAATACAAAAAGAAAAAGAGAGAAAAAAACTATTCTGAATAAAAATTACATAGTAGGTATGTGTACTGATAACATTTCAAAAAATTATTAGTACTTACTGATTTTTTTAACATTGGAAATGTTTATGTTCGTATATGGGGGCAGAGTTACGAGTTTTCGTTCAAGGCCAAAAGACAACGGTGTCGCGATCAAGTGAGGAGCAATCATACAAAATTGAACTAGTGCTATTTTTTCGAAATGTGTTTTATATCATGTCTAGTTAATTGAGAGGTATTTGCGACGATCTGCGGTGTTATTTTTGAGCAAATGTTAATAAATACTGTAGAAAAATCCATTTAAAAGTTAATTAATCAAGCAAAAGTGAACGCGTATATAACAGAAGAATAATAGGGTTATTCCTGACAAAACTAAACAGTGCATTGATAAATATTGTGTGTATAATAAACAGTTAATTATGTTTCATATTCATATATGCTGTTATCATTTCCAATGTCCTCGATGGTTGCAAGGATTGCAAAATCTGTGAATTTTTTTAAATAATATCTACTAGTCCTAAATATAGTACGTTGTCCACGCCTATCCTAGGAGTGCGTGCTATTATCGGCGGGATTCGCGCCCGCTGTCATTAATCATAATTCCAGTTTATTGATCATGTCAACGAGGCCGTTCCACCCACTTACATAATAATCTAGTAAGTAGGTAAATATATATTATTAAGTGATCGTTCATCAACATACTAAACTATGATACGCTATTTAACGTATAAATAGTCCAGTAATTTTAGAATTCCACTGCGGAATAATTCCCAGTTAGCTGAATTTTTGTATGCACCTTCGTTACAATGTTTTAAAAAACGTGTAAAAAGTCCCCATCGATATCGTGCCGGCGTTGCCAGATATTCGAGGTTCAAGTTCACGATAGACGGTTTTTGCGAATTTCTCGGTTCCATTTTTAGTAAAAAATGGCTATTATCAATCAAAATTCTCTACAAATAGACAGACAGACAAGCAATTTTTTTGGAAAATACGATATTTATACTTGACATCAATTATTATAAAGGCTATTCGCAAAGTAATTTTGTAAACAAAAATTACGAGGGTTGAGAGAGTGCAGTTTAAGTATGCATATGCATTTGCATACCTTATAACGCACTCTACTAAGAATAGCCCGGAGTAGCCATACTTTTTATTTTTTTTTATAAAATTCCTTTACGAATAGTCTTTATAACAATATTATAAAGACTATTCATAAAGAAATTTTGTAAAAAAAAATTAAAAGTATGGCTACTATATTAGTAGAGTGCGTTATATACGATATGCGATTGCATTCTCGTACTTAATCCGCCCTCTCAGCCCCCTGTAAATTTTTTTTCTACAAAATTACTTTACGAATAGTCTTTATAATTGATGTCAAGTATAAATATCGTATTTTCGAAAAAAAATTGTCTGTCTGTCTGTTTGAGTGCTGTCGATTTGTATGTTTGGTTGCTTATAACTAAAGAACTACTGCATTAATTTCGATAAAATTACAGTTAAGGTGACTGCACACGCAGATTGCAAAAAATGATCTCGGCAAATTTCAAACTGTGGTCACAAAAGTCATTTTAATACTGTTTTTATTAACTACAATTTAACATTAAGCTTTATAGAAGGGCTCTTATTGCTTAAAAACTAAAAAAAAAAAAAATTCTGTTTAAAAAATTGTATCAAAAAACGTGATTTTTATCAATATTTTCTTTACAGTACGACTTATTATTTCAAATTACGGGAAGTGAAATTGACATTTTAAAGTTTTTTCTTCACAAATGTATGCAAAAAATACTAAGGAAGAGGGCTATTTGAACAGTTTTTTTGAAATCAATTTTTTTCTACACATAAATTTGTGTTAAACTTACGCTATTTTTGTCATTTTTACCTGATTTTAAAGCATATATTTAGATCAAATATTATACAACAATCTGGCTCAAAGTCATATGGGAAGAAAGATACACACTTCTAGTTTATTTTGAAAGCATTACCATCAAAGTTTGATTAAGGTTTTTCATAGAAATTAGAGATTTTCGAAATAGTTTTTCACAGGGGTTGTATTATACTGAAAAGTCAATAGATGTCGTTAGCAGACTTGAATCGAACGATGTTTCATAATACTTTACAGAAACAAATATATTACACATCACACTTCCAGTGTGAACTCGTGAGTCGGGTCGCAGTGATAAATAAAAATAAACATTTTCAATCACAATAACCACTTATTGTATTCTAATATAGTCATTCAATTTTTGGACAGATTTTATTATGATTTTAATAATTTATTATGACCTGCTGGGTTAGAACGACTGGTAACTTATTGACGTCGGTCGGATGGCGAGATTTAGTGATCGGATCAAAATTTTTTGACTTTTCATACCCTCCTGAACAATCTGACTCTGTCTGTTGGTCCGTTTGTACGCTTGTAACTCGAGAACCACTGATCCGATTTACATTATTTTTTTGACATGAATAACGTTTTATGCGATTCTATGCGCGTTTTAAATTATTTCTAGTTTTGATACATCTTACACTTCAGTCAGGCGCTATATTCAGAAAGTTAACGTCACGAAAATTGCAGCGAAACATGCGACGGAAGCCATAATTTTGACGCCGTTGGGTTCAGAATGTTTACGGATTGATATTTGAGAGTTTTACAGGACACATAAAAATAAAATGGCGTCTGATTTCAAAATGGCGGCCATATGTACTTTCATAAAAATTATCGGATCCTTTTAAAAATTGATATTTGAGTTTTATAAGATGCAAAAAAATAAAATAGCGTCGAATTTCAAAATGGCGGCCATTATGTACTTTTGTAAAAATTATCCGATCCTTTTGAAAATTGATATTTGAGAGTTTCATAGAGCACAAAAAAATAAAATGACGTCAGATTTCAAAATGGCGGCTATATGTACTTTTTTGCAAAAATGATCCGATCTTTTTGAAAATCGGTATTTGAGTTTCATAGGACACAAAAAAAATAAAATGACGTCATATTTTAAAATGGAGGCCATATGTAGGTACTTTTTTGCTAAAATTATCCGATCCTTTTGAAAATTGATATTTGACAGTTTTACAGGACACAAAAAAAAATTACTTCAGATTTTGTAAAAATTATCCGATCTTTTTGAAAATTAATATTTGCAAGTTTTATAGGACGCAAAAAAATAAAATGACGTCATATTTCAAAATGGCGGTCATAAGTATACAGTGTGTCCACAGACTCATCCTCAACATGGGGATCTCCGTTGTTATGGGAGATAGAGATTTGGTTAAATGAGACAAAATGTGCAGAATCTCCAGTACTACTACCCTGCGTAGTCAAACTTTCCATATTTTGCTTGGTTCGCGACCGACAGTTGAAAAACGAGATTTACCCATTTTCGTTTTTTGTTTATAACTCGCTTATTAAGTAAGTTAGAAAAAAAATATTTTCACTTTCTTAAGGCCCTTTTTTATGAAGATTTCAAATCTCTTTTCATATTTTTATTTACTTTTATAGTTTTAGAGATACGTGTATTAACTTTGTTTTTTTAAATACACGTCAAAGATGGCCATGACACCATTCGAAAGAGATTTTTTTTCTCTTTAATTTGATATGAGGGTTGATGGATTTATTTTCAAAAATAACAGAGTTATACGTAAAACACTGATTTTTAATAGTAGGCTATGCTAAATTAATTGATAAAACAACAGAAGGCTTAGCAAATAGTTGAAATTCGCGTAGGCTTAGTAAACGGCTGTTTTGTGTTAGCTGTCAAAGTGTAGTTTGTTGCTAATTTGCCAGTTTACTAAGTGATTTATTAAATTTACTTTTGTTATCATGGAACCATTTTGTAACAATGAAAAGTAAGCGATTTTCAACTATTGATCGTAAAACAGTAGTTTTGTCTTCTTCACTTATTCGCGTTGACTTAGTAAACGGCTTTTTAAATGATCCATAGTTTATTAAATTTACTCGTAAGTTTCTGTAAATAGACGAATGAGGTTGTCTTCGTTCTGGATACTGATCGAAGTACATTTCTGCAGCTCTGGTCGAATTTTTGTGGCATAGAATGTAACAAGATAACATATCAAATTTTTCATTGTTACAAAATGGTTCCATGATAACAAAAGTAAATTTAATAAATCACTTAGTAAACTGACAAATTAGCATCAAACTACACTTTGACAGCTAACACAAAACAGCCGTTTACTAAGCCTACCCGAATTTTAACTGTTTGCTAAGCCTTCTGTTGTTTTATCAATTAATTTAGCATAGCCTACTATTAAAAATCAGTGTTTTACGTATAACTCTGTTATTTTTGAAAATAAATCCATCAACCCTCATATCAAATTAAAGAGAAAAAAAATCTCTTTCGAATGGTGTCATGGCCATCTTTGACGTGTATTTAAAAAAACAAAGTTAATACACGTATCTCTAAAACTATAAAAGTAAATAAAAATATGAAAAGAGATTTGAAATCTTCATAAAAAAGGGATTTAAGAAAGTGAAAATATTTTTTTTCTAACTTACTTAATAAGCGAGTTATAAACAAAAAACGAAAATGGGTAAATCTCGTTTTTCAACTGTCGGTCGCGAACCAAGCAAAATATGGAAAGTTTGACTACGCAGGGTAGTAGTACTGGAGATTCTGCACATTTTGTCTCATTTAACCAAATCTCTATCTCCCATAACAACGGAGATCCCCATGTTGAGGATGAGTCTGTGGACACACTGTATACTTCTTTGTAAAAATTATCCGATCCTTTTGAAAATTGATATTTGAGAATTTAATAAGACATAAAAAAATAAAATGGCGTCAGATTTCAAAATGGCGATCAAATAATAACTTTTTAATTGTATTATTTATATCTTTGTTAAGTTCGGTTTTATATACAATGCGTAAGAAGCATAGCTTCTGTCGGGTGTCTTACGACACATCATGACTTTTTTTATTTAGCCGGTTACGAATTACGCTTAATAGTCAACCGTTGCTACGGAAAGTTGTTTAAAAAATTCACTGTACTATTTTTTCTATGTAATCCAATACATATTTATATTAGGTCTTATGGCTCATAACCTACTACAAAATTATAAATCTTCTCAGTGTTATTTTCCCTATGTTCGATAAAGCCGTTTACACACAGTATACCTACATGAATATCGCGCCTTGTAATTCTTGAATTACTTGTATGTTCCAAAATTTTTTCTTAATATATTAGAAATTCGGAGTAATTGAAATGTATTTTCAAATTCAAATATAATTTATAAAAATAAAGCAATTTGAATACAAAATATAATAAATACTTATTACTTATTGTCTGGTACAGTGTTTGCAAATTAGTAAAGAACGCCTACGCCACTGGAATTTCATCTTTGAAAACAACGTTTCAACACGAAATGAAGAACTCTGTCGTAGATGGTCGTGTCATTATAATCAATCAAGTTTAAATGATCCGATCATTCACGAATCAGTTTTCGTCTTCAGTGTACTTTCTCCGACACATACATTCAAATGCCTATAAGAATGACCTCTGCGGGTGAATAACGGGGCATGTACAGAAATGCATATAAATATTTTTTGTGGCTATTCAGTCACCTTAAACGTTAGCTTAAAATTCCGCTTAAAATAAAGCTACTACAAATCTTAAATAAGTAAAACTATGAATCGTAGACAAAAATGTTTATACAAAAGTTGTAGTGAATTTTGTCCTCTACAAGATTGTTAAAAACCATTTTTTACTAAAAATGGTACGGAACCGAGAAATTCGCAAAAAACCGTCTATCGTGAACTTGAACCTCGAATATCTGGCAACGCCGGCACGATATCGATGAGGAATTTTTACACGTTTTTTAAAACAACATAACGAATGTTTATACAAAAATTTAGCTAACTGGGAATTATTCCGCAGATAGGTCGTTTTTATGTCTAAAATTACTGGACTAATAAAGCATCTTACTTAAACAAACCGTTTAACCCGACAGTTTTCAATGTATGTTCATTAAGTTTTCTTTTTAGGGTTCCGTACTGGAACCATATTACTAAGCCTGCGTCGTCTGTCTGTCTGTCCTACCTTTAAAAGGCTGTATCTTTTGAACCATAACAGGTAGCCGGCAGAATTTTTAAATCGACCAAGTAAGTACACAGGCATCGATCGTAACATCGTTTGCACACACAGAGTTTCGAACTTGCCGCTATTACTAAATTGTGCCAGATATAATGAATAATTGTTTTTTGTAAGACAAAAATGCATTAAAACAATTTATTGGCTTCTGTTTTTCAAAGTATTTGCTTGCCTGCACTTCCAGGTTTGGGTTGTTAATCCTAAATCTAATCTCAAAATGATGTATCACAATTTTGAAAAACTGTCACGTCAACGGAAACATAGTTTCTAGGTTTTTTTGAGTCATTGATTCTAAATAAAAATTCAAAAATGCGAATCCAATATCTCTAACCAAAATTTTGGAAAATGGTTACAGCGATATGAACACGAGTTCTGAAAGATTTTTTAAGACCAAATTGCAAGAAATAAACTTAGAGTGACGGAATGAAATAACGGCACCAGTTACTTTACAACTGTCACTGGAAAAGAACTATATAGTTCAAAAATAAAAGAATTATACTGTTCAGAAATGTTGCTAATTGAGTTACCAAACGAATGACAACAATTACTTTTTGTTTAAGTATGACAATAGAAATCAGCACTTAACTGAATTTTTTTTGTCGTCTCGAAGGGGTATATATACTTACTTTTATAATATGTATGAAAACAGTAGGGGAGAGTTGGATATTACCGCGCGGTTGATAATTCCGCGCGTCAGCGTAATTCAAAAACTATCCACTATTTCTGCGATGCAGTGCGTATACATCGAAGCCGGACATGCCTACACCCTTCCCCGCGCACCGCCATTACGGTCCGTGCGACGACGGAGATAGCACGCGTTGTAGATGTTTTTTTCATCACTCCTTATAATTTTTCGTGTACTTTCGGAAAGAGGTGTAATACTGTATTTATATTGTAATACTTTGATACTATACATTTTTAATGCTTGTATACTGTAGAATTAATGCCAGAATACGTTTTTACGTACTATAATATTTTCCATATAATTTTGAGGTTAAAAAATAAAATGATCAAGTTTGATAATTCCGCGCCGGGGGCGCGGTATTATCAGTCGATTAATATAACTTGCTGTCTGATATTTAATTGATATTAGGTATTTTAGAGACTGACTAGTCCATATATAATTCAAAGATTTACTAAGACTTCTAGTTATAAAAAAATATTTACGTTTAGTTGTCATAAAGAATTTAAGTTTTTGTTAATACTTATTGCGTGATCCTTAATATACTGATTTAATTTCTAGAAAAAGATTTGGGTCTCCATATCTTCACGCAAGAAAATTACTTAGAATGGTATTCATTTTTTTTATTTTTACTTTTGTTACTTATCCATTTGTGTGCAATTAATGCAGGCACGATATTATCAGACCAGTTTGACAATACCGCGTCTTTATTTTTTTTTGTAAATTGACAATAATTACTTTTTGTTTAAATTTTGGAAGTTTTTGTTATACGGTATGCGTACCTGAATAAATGTCCTACTTATTACTCAATTTTGTTTCTTTTAATATCAAACAGTTTTCTAATTATAGGTCCAAGTCCTTAGGGGCTCGGTATTATCCAACTCTCCCCTAAATGAAAAATCTCCGTCAGCAATTCAACCATCAACATCAATCATCACCGTCATCTTCATCTTTAGCCATTGCTATCTCGCCATAGACATCGCCACCACCATAATATCATCTTCACTATATTCAACTTCACCATCATCAACATCATAACATCCATCTTCTAACAGTTTAAAGCACAGTGTTATCTTTTTTCTTTTTTGGAGTTTACTCCTTAAGAATCGATTTTCATATAAGGCCCTCGGTATGGAAATTTTATGTGCAGTGAAATTTATACAAGCGTTAACTAAAAAGTGTTACGTTTTTCTGCGCAACGTACCTTACGCATCTGTACAGGGTATGCTGCGCGACAGCTGGCGCATGTAAGTATGTATGTTTCCCTACTGCATAGTCAAAGACAATCGTACTTAAGGAGTAAACTCCAGTCGTGCGTCGGAGCTGATTTAATAACGCATGTAGCCCTGGTGCTGCGCGTTTAAATTAAAAAAAAATTAAATTAGCTCTATTTAGTCCTTTTCAAAGACCTTAGAGATATTTTTACACCAAAAGACTGTTATTTTATATAAAAGTTATTTAGAATAGATTCTTTTTAAATAACAGGAACCTGTACCGTGTTGTCAGTTTTATCGTGCGATTTATAAGCAAACTAAAGATTTAAAGTATATATAAAAATCCGATAGTGGGAATGCGTTTACGCATGTCATGAAATAAAACACGATAAAGATCAGACTGCAGTCTCTCACGTTTAAAACAATGCATAACAGTTGTCTGTAATACATGGATAATGTATTATGCTAATGGACTTTGCATTGTAATGAATAATGATATCCACATACCTGTCTATACATACATATAGGTGCGCAGGTAGAGTCTAATTGGTTTGAAATGGCCCAGAGATAGGACTGACATCTCACTCGTATTGTATAACCACTATATATTCGCGAGAGAGCAAGAATGCAACACTACCGTTGGGTCATTTTATAATAATTTACCTCTACATAGTGTACTGTCAGGGAATTGGCAGAGTTAAAATAATCATTGACCGTGAAATATTCACCAGGCGTAAACAGACACTGGTACGTAAGAGTGCAACGACTGCATTGATTTCAAACTAAACTCAATTCTTTATACTCCTTTTGTTTTCATTTTCAACACATTTTTAATGCCCAATATTTTGTTGAATGTTGGGTTGATATTTGTTTATGCATATACGGTCCTAACTCCTAACTGGTTATGCATGAAATTGATCATTATTAGCTACCTTGCTCGGTTCGCAATCGACAAATAACCAAATTTAAAAAAAGTAACGAAGAACTATCTGGCAAATGAAGTCTTTTATTCAGTCCATGCATTTTTAGCTGCCGATGTGAAGATATCCTAAATATTGTAAGAACAATTGTATGTTCTTATTTTTTCCACGCGTAGGGGGGGTGTAATGTAGCAATATTTTTGTTACATTAACACTCATTCTTGATATGTCAATTTCCAAATTATTTTTACATAGCGACGCTATAAAATTGAAACTTGTTTATAATCAATAACACTTTTTTCGTTTAAAAATCGTTCAAACATCATATCGTATTGAATTGAATTGTAGATTATAGACGCTCGACAAACATCATATCGAAGAAAACATATTTCATTACGAATTTAATCTAATAATATTGTGTTTTATTTATTTAAAGTAAGAACATAATATAATTGTTCTTACAATAGGTGCGTTTGGTATCAAGGTGTAGTGTAGTGTAGTGTAGATAATTTTTCACTGAAAAGTGTAAAAAGTTCACCAAAAATGTAAACTAAACGTATACTTGTAACAAACGGACTAGTGTACATTCTGAGTAGATTGTACATGCGCATTACAAAATAAATTAATGACAGATTGGCTGAGTTCATTATTTCTAGTTTTTACAGTTTTTTTTGGTCGTAAAAATGTTAAACTCACTGCCATATTTATCTTGTACCATTACATTTTGAAGATCATTCATTTTTAAGAGACAAAAAATGTAAAAAATTGAGTACGAAAAAAGTATCAAATCTGTCAAAGCGATTGTCAATTCAGACATATATCACGTGACCTACACTACACTACGTGCACCTGCTCAAAAGTCAGGACTAATAGTTGTTACACTTTTAGTCCCACACTGAAATAACAAACAGATCAGTTATTTTACACTTTTGTATAACAAACGTAATAGTGTCAAAAGTGCTTACACTTTTACACTACACCTTGATACCAAACGCACCTAATATGTTGTATTTTACTGTATATTTTCTATGAATTTTATTATGTATTTTATCTGTGTATTATTGACGAGTTAGACCACATTGCGGTCTTAAACGAATAAATAAAAATAATTATTATTTCGCACGTACTTCCCTTGTATCCACTGGACGTTAAGTGTGAGTACTTTCCGCAGTGAGATAACGATCCCAATTTACAACACAACACGAAATTCTATAATATAGATTGAAAAGTTTCAAGCTTCTATTGAATGACCATGTAGTGCAAATTGACCTCATAGTCGGAAACGCCTTCTAATGAAGTTACAAGGCGTCGATACGCTCGCCGACAGGTAAGCAACCCACCTCTCACCAGGGAACTGATTGGTCGGATAGATCAGTAATCAACAGCCGCAGCGACCCGGTGAGACGTAAGTTAAGGCTGCTTCACACGACGCTGGTTTTGCCGCTGGAATGCCTGCAGGAAATTGTGCTGGCAGCCGCGCTGGCTGCAGCGATGGAAAGTGTCGTCATTGTGGTTTTGACCAAAGGTTCCCTATTTCAAATTGGTTGCCTAATTACCCCCTAAAAGTTTCTACCTATTTAACATTTACAGTTTACACCTTCTACAACGAACAATAAAAATGAATAAAAAGGTGCTCAGAATCGCTTTTTATATGTAAAAATCTTTACCACCACGCGCCCCCCATACAAATGTCTGGCTATAGTGACTCGCGGTGAAATGTCATGGCAGTCTGTGGAAATGTGACGCGGAAGTGACGCTTGTTCCGGACAATTCGAAAATTTCTACAGGTACCACAGTGGATGATGTATTTCTATCTCTTATATCACCCAATCCAGTATTGTAATTGTAATTGTATTTTAAAGACCATCAACAGCTAAGGTTATTTGGGCCTAGCACCAATTCATATTTTCAATTCATTATTATTTTTTTTAATAATAAATTCAAAATCCAATTGACACTTTTACCAGCTCTCGGGCTAGAACTCGGGAACTGGGGACTTGTAATACAGGAACCATAGCAACGCCATGTAAACAACAGCGCCGCTACACTCTCGGTTATTCTCAAGCCCCGATCCAGTATCCTTGTTCCCTGTACTAGCTTGCACAGACCGTTTAACCGTTTGGTTGATAAGGTCTCCTGAACCCATACTGGATTGTCCATATAAGTATTACTTGCCGTCCAGGGTCGTAGCTAGGGAGGGGGCATTAAGGGGCAATGCCCTACCTTAAAACATCCAGTGCCCTACTTTAAGGAATTATAAACAAGCCGCAAAGACTGTCACGACAGAATGACAGACTTGATCTATCTGGCATTTGGAAAAATAAGATTAAGTTCGTTGGACTAAATGAAGTTCTTCGGAAATTTGATAACATGGCAAGTTCTGTATTTTTTTTTTTTTTTTGAATAAATTGTCATTTACCGTTTTCTTGCTTTTGTAATTTGATATCACCAGATGAGGTGGGCAATCCAATTAAAAAATTGTAGTCTTCTGCTTCAGCCAGCTACTTTAAACTTTCAGTGCCCTATCTTAAATTCAGCTTTAGCTACGGCCCTGTTGCCGTCTGGGAGTGACTTCGTTTCCACAAAAAAACAAAAACAAAACAATAATATAGATAGGTGGTAAATCGAAGATGCCTCGATAACGACGAATATATCTCGATATTCGTAATCGCCGAGTTCAACATTTCTAATATTTTACGTTTTATCTGTTGTTAATTATCCACATGTGTGAATTGGCAGCTACAGCTTTTTTATGCAGACATGTACTCCGCGAAGGTCACTATCGACTCAGATTTTTTGACGTTTCATAAAACCCAACATATCTAAATAAGAAAGCACTTTCTACTGACGAGAAAAAGAATTAAGACGTTTTTCTTATAAAAAAATAAAACAGTTCAGTGGCAGTTTTATAGCCAACCGTGACGTTTCTATTTTCAACAGTGTTGACAACAGCTGTGCGAATACATACAATTCCCTATATGGTTATGATTCATAAAATATACAAACTCAAAACTGTATACATGCATCTGCAGTCACAAGGCAAAATGGCTAATATAAGATTTTTGGTAAAATAAAATTAATTACGATTATGCAGTTTGTGTAATTATCCAGTTTCTTATTCTTCGTTGCAAAGAAAAGACGCAGCACTGTCGATCACGTGTCTTGGGGCATCGTCCTATTACAAGAATGTCATAAACACATCTTCAAATATAATTCACAATAAAAAATACTTATGATATGACTTCAGAAATTATTATTTTTGATTCAAATATTACATGTTAGCTGTATAGCTCAGTATTTACTTTTTTTAATATTTAAATAGAAAATTATTTATTAACTTGACTACGGTAGTTTATTTAAATGTACATTTTGTCACGAGACTGACAAAGCGTTAAGTTCGGTTTTGCGCTCAGGTCGATCCAAATTCCAAACGCTCTAATCACTTATAAATTCGAATTTACATTAATATTTTACATGCTCTGAAAGATATCTATCCTCCGCTCGAATCGATCTGAACGCAACACTGAATTTACCCAATGTTTCAAATATGACTGACAATGATATCGATAATTTTGCAATACTTTAAATTAATATTTCTACGAAAGTACACGTGAAGTGTTATAGTTTAATATTTTTACATTATCTGAGTTAGGTTTTTGAATTTCAAATTTTTTAAATTTCTATTTTTCCCAATTAGGAAATTTCCATTGGACGAAAATACTAATTATGATACTGTCACATCATCATTGTAATGACGATAACTAAAAATTCTGAAAGAAATATTTTGATATCTTTAATTTCAACGGAGATATTCAATTTCTTGTACGTGGGGTCGCAAACGAAACTGATTTATGAATACGACGTCACGCGGTACAAGTTCGCTGTTTTTTAGCTTTGTGAGTATAATTACTTAGTAACTATTTTGTTGTAATACAGACTTCCTATTTATATTAAATTAAAATTAACTGTAAAAATTTAGATATGTCAATATTTTCCGTCATCTACTGGTTTGTTTTTAGTGTTTCCATAACAATTTACGAGTTTATAGACAGAGATTTATCAGTTACCATGTTAAATTACCACACATACAAACTGAAAATAACTTTTAAAAATATCGTGCCGTGTGACGTCACCCGGACTGAAAACGAAATTTCTTGAAGAATTGTCAAATTTAAACTTTGAAATAGCACAACTGTGTTGTTGTTTTATTTTAAATCAAAACTTTTATTTTATTTCATTACTAAACGATAATTCAATTTATAATGATCTTACAATAATAAATTTGAAAAGTATTTTTAAAAGAAGTTTCATAATCTATGATTACATAATTAAAGCCATTTTTACAATTTAGATAATATTAATTCAAATAATAATGCTGATACAAAACAGTTGTTTTAAAGATATTTCAAAAATTCTTCCGCCATTAATTTTGTAATTTTTAGAACTATGATTTAGACTAAAAAAATAAAAAAGGGAAACTTCCTAATTGTAGTTAAATTAGAGAAAGATGGGCACTTCCGGCGAGTTTCCACATTAACCATGTACTAAAAATCACATTTTCAATAATGAATTATTCAAAAATAGTACGTTCAATATTTAAAAAAAAAATTATTAGATACATTGAATAATTATAAATAAAATACTGAAAATTCACGTTTCTATCTTTTCATTGCGTTCAAGTCCAATAACCTTGAACAGGCAAGCAGCAGACAGACGTTTCTTATAATACCTATTTGACGAAAATGTAGCGAGTAGAAAACCGCGTGTCATCGAAGCCCGCTCGCGTTTGGCAGGCGGCACACTGCCTATAACTAGTATTGATGTACAGTAATTAAGGAATTATAAAATATTTTTTTAATTCATAATACTACAATTTTTTTACATTTCATTAGAAAATAATTCGCTGTTAAGTAAGTTTTACAAGGCAATAAATACCCCCATGATGTTAGAAAACGTCGCGACTTCCATTTTCGATAAACTTTTTGTTTATTTTATTTTTGTAATAAACAATTTCACGATAAATTTGCATTGCTAGCATGTAAATTTTTCCCTGATTTTGAGTACAATTTTCTACCACAAGATTTCATATGCTCATTTGACGGATCCCAATATCCATACAAATTTTCAAGTAAATCCGTTTAGTAGTTGGCGCGTGATTGAGCAACAAATATACAATTTTCAATATATTAGTATTATATACAATTAATAATAATAATAAATAATTATATATTAATATTAGTAGGGAAGTAGGGATTACACAAAATAAAGTTAAAAAAATCCCAAAAATTCGACATTTGTGCCGTTTTTCCTTGTGGCACAGGCATAGTATGTACATTGTACACTGTACAGTCAACATAAAAACATTGCATATGCCGTAATATACAAACAAACATGTATTCAAAACACATGCACACGTGTGCAATGCTATATTATGCAAACGTTAAATTTTGACTCGTAACAGACGCGTGCAGAATATACAAAAAGCTGGTTAAAGCTATAACCACGCAAAAGCTTAAACGCGTCGCCAAAGTTTATTTTTTATTCATATTGCGTATAGACAGTAGGTACGCTGTCTTTCGCAGCTATGGATTTAGAAGTTAACAAAAATGAGGTATTGCCTCACCAATGATTTATGTACTATGTAGGTACGGGTACCTATTATTTTCTCCCGCAGTAGATTACTGCACATCGTAAAATATAAAGATAGTTTTTTCTGTAATACCTTCTTTTTATTTTTCCCATGTAGGTACATATTATATTTTTGGCATTACAAAATTTCTATCTCTTGATCATTTTGTTTCTAATTATACAATAACGATATGTATTATTATATCATAATAAAATATTATAATAACCCGAGGGGACAACATGTTTTGTACTTTTTTATCTTATATATCAGCGTGTTTGTACCGGCATCACTCGAGAACGGCCGGACCAATTTTGATGACGCTTGATTAGATTAGATTTTACATGGGGCGATGGGCAGAATTTACATCACAATCACTGCGATCTAAAAGATCGTTTGTGAATTCTCTACTTATTCCCATCCAGGTATAGGGAGCTTTTGATAAACCTTACTACTTTGCTGGGAGCTGCCCTCTACAGTCCACTGCTCTTAATCAGGTTCTAGAAAAGGTCTTTTGATGAAGCTTAATACACTATTTATTGGTACCTATTCAAACTTAAAGTACTTTTTGTCCTATTACGCTCAGGTTAAGATAAATAATAGCCAGTAATAAAATATTTTGTAAAGCTAATTTATGTTTAAGATGTTATGGGTAAAAGAGCAACATGTCACAATAAACCTAGATTTACCCGGGTAAATTAATGTTCATTAGCCATTGCAAGTGCAAAACAAAGTTATGGAGCCCTATGTCCGGGTAAACATGCATTGTTTCTATCTTTACCGGTATTAAATTATATATATTATTATAACAGTAAATAAAATCTTTTCGAAACACCGTTTATATTTCCTTTTTTGGATTTTTATTATGTAATAGATCTATATAAACATACAAACACTTTGTAAAAGAATTATATTTCCTATTTTAAAGAACACTTTCTTCCCGTTTTCTTTTTTAAAACTATCGATGGTTTAAGAGCGATGACACACACAGCGGTTTGTGCCGACTCGGCGGCCGATTCGGCACAGACCGCTGTGTGTGGAAATAAAAATGCTTTTATCTTCTAAACAAAAACGAATCGGACCTATGTTCATTTAAGAAAAAATGTTTAGAATTAACCCAGCTATCATCTGTTAAAGTTTGTTATAGAGCTTGTAAAACACGCTGTTTATTATATAAATATTTTTATCACAAAATTAATAGGAAAACATTCGATACCAGTTCTTTGCGTTGCCAATTAAAAAAAATTCGAATATTATTTAAAAAAAAAACAACGTTTGGAGTCATTATTTCAGAATCAATCATTAACTAATGGATCATATTCCCTTTCTTTGCAAGGTATGCTGACATCCCCGAACTGAAACAAAAAAATTGGAATGAATAAACGTACGTGCGATTTTCATGTTCCAAAATCATTTTAAAACGAATATGTACTTTTTAATATGGAGAAATTCAGTGGAATTTGCCAGAAAGCTCTTTTAGCATTGAATCATTGGCACCAAAATCAGTCTGGAGACAAATTGAGACAAACATTTTTTAAAAAATCATTCAAATTAATGCACTTTTACAGACGTTATTTTGAACGAAAGAAATTTCACATGTACGCCATACAGAAAATCACAATTCTTTATGATTTGAATCTAATATTATCTCGAACACGATTTCTCGATCCTATTACCAGGCTTCCATTTCCTTACGGATAATGAAAGTAAAATAATACAGCCAGATGAGTTCACATACCAAATTCATATAGTAAACTATAAATTTATTAAATTATGTACGGACAAAAATTAACAAAGGTAGCCCACACGTTTCAAATAATAGCAATTATTATCCAAATTGTGTCATTAAAAAAAAAAAAAAACATTAATCTGTTCACAATCCACATTACGCAATATGTAATTCTAACAAAACTCCACCATAAACGTACCTGCGATAAAAGAAAAAAAACGACGCATTGTTTAGTTAAACGCAGGTACATGTAAGATAAGTGCAAGACAAGCTTGTCTTAAAAGTTCAGAAGAGCTACACCAAATAAAACAACAGACTGTACATTTGTAAGATGAAAATTTAATGATAAAAGTAGCAGAGATCGTACTTTTACCATTTACATAACACAACTGTAAACATACATGTCTGCCGTCTACCTGTAAGAAAATGAAATACTTACCAATGGTAAATTAGAGCAGTACAGCGTTTCGTGTCATTTTAAATATTTTTGTAATGTCACAATCTTGGTGTACCGCTCACCAACAGTGTTATAACACCCCCAAACCACTGTTCCCGTCAAAATGCGCTTAATTATGATTGACAAGTTCAATTTTGCCTAATACGTACCAGTAGGGCTATACTTTCCATCATTCAATTTTTGTACGAGTAAAGATTCAAATTCAAATTTATTTCAAATTACAATCCATTGATGCTTCTGCATGTGGAGTCGTCATAAAAACATAAAATATACAAAATATACAAAGTATCATATACAATATACAAAATAAGTTACGGTAATTATATAATGACTGAATTATTGTCCTCAAGAAATTCCTGGCAATCATAGTAGCATTTTCCTAGTAACATTTTTTTGCAGGCTTTTTTAAAGGCAATGGCGCTTTTTATATTTTTAATAGTGTCTGGTAACTTATTATACAATTTGTGACCCCAATATCTGGGTCCTTTTTCAAACAGTGCTAGTTTGTGTTTGGGCGTTCTTAAATCCGAGCCAAATCTTGTGCTATAATTGTGCGTTGTGTTGTTACGTTCATATTCTGTTAATCTATTCCTCGTGTCTATTAAGTATTGCAATATATAAATGCACGGTAAAGGTAATATTTTCAATTCTATGAACTTTTGTCTACAAGATTCTGTCGGATTTAATCTACATATTATTTTCTATTATTTATCATTCAAAACTAACTCTGTTGAGAGTCAACCATGAACATTTTTGCCATTAATATTTGTGTTTTAATATTCTTCCTTTCTGTAATCTACATTCTTATGTATAGGTTAGATCCAAAATAAATTTCAGAATTTATCAACAATAGATAAAAACTAAAAATATACTCAGAACATCAAGAGAAGTCCGAAGCATCGTCGCTAAAGAGTCGTACAAAGCCGTTTTTAAAAGCATATTTTTAATACATTTATCAAAGAGCAAAGACTCACTACCATTTATCTAAAATATTTTCCGAATCCTAGAAATGTTCTTTAAGGCCAGCCACACACGTTCCGGTGGACCTGCCAGGTACACAGCTGTGCAGGTAGACCAGAACGTGTATATTAGTAAACCTGCACAGTTATAGGATGTAGGAACCAGCTGTACAGGCGACCCGAGAAGTATCGAAAATCGATTTGGTGACCTGCACCAGAGTGCAACCGTACGGCATATACCTACCGGAGCGTGTGTGCCGACTTGCCTGCACAGGCTCTCAGTTCTCATCGTATTTTTAATGCAATTTCTCATTACTGTATCCTTCCTTGTAATAAAAGGAGTATCCATAGAAAGCAGTTTTAAGTATGTTCTCTCGTCCATTCGTATAGATAGTTTTGGAAATCTTTGGGTTTAAATCTTGACTCGTTTAATAAATTAACATGACTGTAACTTTCTCGCTTTAATAACCAATCTTTGCATCATTTTTCACTTTTTTCTTGCGCTTTGCAAGTTTATTTACAACCAATACGAGGCCTAGCGTTGTCAACTCAGCATGACGCGTGGATTGTTCAGGTGTCCGGTCTACCTGCACAGTTTTATTTGCACATGTTTACCTGACAGGTCCACCGGAACGTGTGTGGCTGGCTTAAGATGTGGGAGTCAAGTAAACATCATAGAAGTCAAACATAAGTTCGGACAAAAAGATCCTTGTGTAAAAGAATTACTGACTTGGAAATTCTTAAGATAATATTAATAATGGAAAGTTGAACAACACCAATTTCAAAAATAACGACGTATTGAGGACTCGTGCAATCACCATATCAAGTTCAAATTTATTCGGAAGCTATATCAAGAATCAAGATACTATTTTAACAGATGAATGGACTTTCAGTCAATCAATTCCGTTGGCATTTATGTGGTAAGAGTCAAGATACCGATTAATACAATTGGCTTGTAAGTTGTATGTGTACATAATGTTGTTCCGTTCGTGTGTAACAATAGCAGAGCCCTGCGGAACGGAACATCAGACCACTCGACGTGAAAAATGATCGCTTCTGTCTCAAGGATGTAATACAATACAATTGTACATATGTGCATTGTACATTGTTCTCTCGAAAAGGACCCGATCTCAATCAGTTGATTCGTTCAAGAGATATCGTTGCCGAAAAATTTTCAAAAAAGTGTTTTTTCAAAATAACAAGATTTTTTGACCGATCGATTTTTAAAATCTAATCATTTTTTGCAGCGCTCGAAAAACTGCGTCGAATGCTACAAACCCGATCCCAATCGGTTAATTCGTTCGAGAGATAGTTGTCGAAAAATTTTCAGTGTTTTTTTCAAAATATAAGTTATAGATTTTTTGACCGATTGATTTTTAAAATCTAATCGCTTTTTGCGCTTGAAAAACTGCGTCGAACTCTACAAACCCGATCTCAATTTGATTCGTTCGAGAGATATCGCTGTCGAAAAATTTTCAAATAAGGGTTTTTTATTTATGAAATTGAAACGAATCAACCGATTTGAATGGTTCTTGCGGTGATCGAAAGAGTTTATCAAGACTTAGATCTAATTAGATTTTGAAGCTGATCAGTCAAATAATTTCAAAGTTAGGTACATATTTGAAAAAAAATTAAATTTTTTTTTAAGTTTTTGTCACTTAACTCCTAAACTACACGACCGATGGGTCTTAAAATTTATTCAGATAGAGTCTTGAATAGCTCTTTCGATTGCCGAAAGGTTTATCAAAATAAGTCGATTAGTTTAAAAGATATTGCACAGCTAACTTTTCTTTTTGGTCGAGCTTGAAGACAGTGGGATGTTTCAAGGAGGGCCTGCAGGGTCAACCGTTTTTCAAATTTTTTTTAACGTAACCACTGTTGAGTACGGATGATTATCCATCTTTCATCATAATTTACGGTTGACTGATGTAAAAAAGATTAACAATTCTGATCTATTGAACACAGGATAAATGAATCTATCATTTTGATTATTAATTAATACAATCGCAAGTTAAATATACAGTTAGAGACGTCCGCGTCGGTCGATTCTCTAACAATAAGTATTTGTTTAAAACAAATATGATGATGAAAACCGGATATTAATAATTTATGAAGAGAACCCAACAGGAAACAAACAAAAATGAGAATGAAATAATAGACGGCCGTCACGCATGTGTGCGAAAGTTAAAATTAGTATCACAAATATTATGTGTATTGTAATTTGTAATGCAATAGATTAGAAGTATCTATCAAATAATACACGACGAGTAAAAAGTTGTTTTTAAATAAATATTAATTCTATCAAGTATGAATAGATTATTAAATACGGCTAGCAAAGCGAACTTCAAATATCGTATTCACTATTCATAAAGGAACAATAGTTATTTGTTAGATAAATTCATCAGTTAATGTATGTATTTCTATTATCTATTTTAAAACTTTTATAAGTTTTTAAGTTTATTTATTTATTGTAGATTATAGACGCGTCGACATCTCAGGTCATTAGCGTCTAAGTTTTTAAGTTGTAAATGTTTTTAATATATATATATATATATATATATATATATATATATATATATATATATATATATATATATATATATATAATATGTATAGTATGACCGTTGTGACCTATTTTGTTAAAATTTTAGGAGTACCATTTAATCCGAAATAGGTATAAAATTTAAATTTTTTCGGATCCAAGATTCGTCAACCCCCACACACCTCTTAAATGGTTCGATTACGCTTTTTAAAGAAGATAGGGACAGTTGGAATTCAATACATATACCAAATTTCGCACAAAGTGTTAAAATTTATCAAGTTTTATACGAATATTTACATACATATACAGAGTGACCACCCGTATCAGTCGTTTTTTTCGTAAACGGTTAGCCGTAGAGAGTTGTGTTAAAAATTTGTACTATAAAAGCCCTAATAAAGAATCAAATGGTGATAATTTTTTTTCCGGGAAGGTCAACTTCCTTATTAGTTTGCTCCAGAATGTCCTGAACTCCGTAATTATAAATGTAACGATAGGTAGAAAGTGGTATTGATGAAAAGATCTTTAAAAAATAAGCAAGTTTTATAGGAACATTTTTTTTATTACTGCCACCCCTGTAAATTTCTATAAGTATAAATATAAATTATTATATGTTCAAAACTCCGGAATTTTAGACAGCACGATAGGTTGAAAGTGGTGCTGTTGAAAAGCTCTTTAAAAAATAGGAAAGTTTTGTAGGAAAAATTATTTAATTACTGCCACCCCTGTTAAGTAATATTCGTTTGAAATTATTAAATTAAAATTTCATACTAACGAACGAAGTCGGCATTCAAAATCTAGCAACCTTAGACAATGTCACAAGTGTTCAAACTGTCTTCCATTTACTCTTTAATACATACTACTGAGCTCTTCTGGTTATACTGTGAGTGTATCTAAGTACTTCTTCAGTGTTTAATGATCGATAGATAGATTTTAAATGCCGACTTTTAAAATTAAGGTCGTTATTATGACATTTTAATTTAGTAATTTCAAACAAATATTACTTAACAGGGGTGGCAGTCATAAAAAAAATCCCTACAAAACTTGCTTATTTTTTAAAGATCTTTTCAACAATACCTCTTTCGACCTATCGTTACATTTATAATTCCGGAGTTCTGGACATTCTGGAGCAAACTAATAGGGAAGCCGACCTTCCCGAAAAAAAATTATCACCATTCGATTCTTTATTTGGGCTTTTATAATACAAATTTTTGACACAACTCTCTACGACTAACCGTTTTCGAAAAAAACGACTGATACGGGTGCTCTGACTCACCCTGTATATAAATTATAGATGTACGAAAATATGTTAGTTAATTATTAATTGGTTACTTGGCCTAGATATATTTTTAAATATAAGACGCTAATGACCTTAGATGTCGAGCGTCTATAATTTACAATTAATTCATTTATTCTTAAATATGGACCAACAAAAAATATAAAATAATGATTACAAATGAAATAGGTTTTTAAAGGGTTGAAGAATGAGGATAAGGGTCTAAGCTAAGCTCTAAAGCGGCAAGCACTTTCCGCCAGTAAATTCTCCAAATGTAAACCCCGCTTATGAAGTATCGATAAACATGTATGAGTTGTAGAAACGGAAATAATTATACTGGCTTATCTATTGCAATTTGCAAGGGGAAAAACAATTATTATCGGTTCCGGAAAACTGCTATGAAATATTATTTAAAAATATATAAAAACGTAAATTTATATAAAAAAGTATATTTGAACTATGATATATTATCCAAATAAAATGACTAATATTTTAACATAGGTAAACTTTTAATATTTTGAAGAAAATCGTGAAACTATAAAGATCGCAAATTTGTTCCTCGCGAATATTTGAATTGAGAAAGCCATAAAGTTCAAACTTTAAGTGAGCTTTTCAGCAACGACTTTCTAATTTTATTTAAATATTTCTCATTATGTAAGTCCATTTTACATTTCCCAGTAAATTTTAAAATAACAATAAAATTAAACTACCTATTATTGCAGATCTGTGCGATAAAAAATAACAATGAACTGTTATAGCCTTTTTGGTGAATAATAATATTATAGATTTACAATGAGCAATAAAAGATAACCACGTTTATTAAATTTCGCAGTCCAATAAAGATTAATGTCTCATTCAAATTATGCAACAAGTGTAGGTGTTTTGAAAAAAAAATGATGTAAACATACAGCAGCCTTCCATACGAAATGTTTTTGGGCCCAAAAATACCGAAAAAATTGTCCGGATCGTTTCAAAATTGAAATTTAACCCTTTAGTAAAGATTAAAATGTGCTGCTAAAATTTTAATAAAATCTACCCGACAGGACTGGACTTACAAATTTTATGAAACCACTAGTTTGCGGATAGTAATTTACTTACTGAAGGGTGTATTTAATATGGTACAGAGGTTGCATTGATAATAATATTGAAATTAAAAAAAAATATTATTTTAAGGGATGTATTAAGGGGTTAAATTTTTTATTTTGTCCAAAAACAAACTAAGTTTACGTATTAAAGTCACAAGGCCTGTATTAGCAAATACACTATATTGTCGGCAGGGTTTGGCACTGGCGACCCGAGTTTTTTTTTGTCATTAGATATTTTTTTACATACCTCCTCAAAGTATGTATTTTATTTATCAATAATATTATTATATAACAATATTTAAAATAAAAATATTAGCGTTTAAATTTATAAAATTTCTAGATTTTGATAGCGCAAAATCCAAAACCAAAAAAGACTTTTTGGGCGTGGAACCCGGCGGTTGCCTGCGGCGGATTTTTAGGGATCATGTTCCGCTTTTTGATATTCAAAATCTGGTCACTTTAGTCTGGTAAAATGTTAAATAATACCTAATACCTAATTATAATTTTGTGAAATTACACTTTATGTACATTAAACACGGATCAATATTATTACTGTTCACATTTATTTTAAATCCTAGTTATTTAACTATCGGTTCCTGTACACAAGGGCGTTTTAATCGAAGTGTTTGTACATCCAGGAACAATACAACCACTATAAGTAGTGGGCTTGTTTTCTTTAGACATTTTAAGAAATAAATATAATCATCCAAATAATATTGCTTGACAAGATAATGTTGCAAACACATGACAACATTGACAACTGAACTATTTACTGCAGTGTGACGTCAACAGTCGCCATGTTTCTTTTCAGCGTTTAGGCGCGAGATTCAAAACATTTCAGATTAAGTAAGGAGGATAGTTCACAAACGCAATTTATCAAAAAAAATGACTCCGAGGCATGGTAACTCACGTCCTAAGACTTCATTTTCAGCAAAAAAAAAATCATACAGGAACCCAATTGTTTTTTGTGGGATAACACTTGACGTATACTGTATCAGCACTAACTGCAGTAGACACTGGCAAAACAACAGTGTCTTAACAGCCAGGTAACACACGTATAAATGCAGATGCACAGACAAAGGTACACGACATTCGGCCGACCGGCCGTGAAAACCAGTTCATTTTATGTACAGATGTGGAAACACAACACGAGTTCAGTCAAACTTGTACAGTGGAATCTTCTAGTTACGAACGAAAACAAAAAATTGTACCGACCAATTATTATTATTAAACAACTGTCAATTCTTTTAAAGATCACGGAGCCCCGCGCTTTAGAGCATTTTACGATTCACATGGTCTGAAAAAAATGAAATTCCTCCTCATGAATGTTTAACTTAAAAAGAATATACGAGATGTTCGTAATTCGAAGTTCGCTAATCGCTACCAATGATTGCTTTATGATTAGTTATGATTTCGAAACGTCAAAAAACCCTAAAGGTAAAATTATAAATACGTATACACGGAACTGATCAAACAAGGCTTTTATATAGTTAAAATGAAGAACAAAATAGTAATAATAATAAGTCTGTTCGTCGTTAGTCTGTGAACACGATACAGGTCAAACGGCTGAACGAATCGAAACAAAATTTTGATAGGATGTTTGACACCAACGAGAATTTTAGCGGCTACTGTAAAATAAAACGAGATAGGTACTTAGATACTCTATCCGGAGAAATATTAAAACTTTAAGAAAAAGAAACACAATTGTACCATTTTTTTTAACACGCTTATATTAGTTCCACCTGTATGTATGTATGTATGTAAGTAACGGATTCTTTAAACGCGATTTTCACCCACTTCAAAACTTTAGTTTGAACTGAAACTTTGCACACTTATCACGGACCGATGACAATACAATAATTCAATAAGTTTGTCCCATTATCCTGACCAGGATCTCCAGGACTAAAAAAAAAGCAAAAAACTTCAAATTGAACTGAAACTTTGCACACTTATCAAAGACCGATGACAATACAATAATTCAAAAAGTTTGTCCCATTATCCTGACCAGGATCTCCAGGACTAAAAAGCAAAAATAAATTATAATTTAAAAAAAATAAAAAACACGTTTTAATGGAAAACTGAACTAAAAATAAAAAAATAATTTTTATTGTAAAAAAGCGTGGGCTGCTTTGTACCATATTTTCATACTTTATAACAACTGATATCGAGCACCCCACGCTTTTTTACAATAAAAATTATTTTTAACTTTTTAGTTTAGTTTACCATTAAAAAAAAAGGTTAAAAATAATTTTTATTGTAAAAAAGCGTGGGGTGCTCAATATCAGTTGTTATAAAGTATTTTTTTTTTGTTTAGTTTACCATTATTAGACGCTAATGACCTAAGTTGTCGACGCGTCTATAATTTACAATAAAATAAAAAGTTTACCATTAAAGCGTTTTTTAGTTTTTTTAAATTATAATTTATTATATTTTAATTCATTCGTTCCCTTATTATTTAAAAATCATTTGACATTGAATATTTTCTATATTTTTAAATCTCGTAGCAAATCATATTTTTCATGTTGTTTTTTAACAAACAAAATTCAGTTGATATTTCGACAGTTCATTTATTGATTTATTTAATATTTATTATTTATAATATCTATACTAACTATTTACTTCATTCTAATATTAGTTCATATACTTATTACTTTTAACCTGACTATTTAAAATAATGTGAACACAAAACCACAAAATTCTGAAAAAAAGTTATTTGACATTTTTAAATAATACGCCACAATAAACAAAATAAACAAAACGACTAAATAGTATGCTTCATTAAATCCCATGCGTAATACCTATGAGCTATTAGAAACAAAAAGAACTAATAATGCGTTTATTAAAATAAATCATAATTTAAGTTAATCGCGGAAGAAATTAACACAATCAGAAATTCCGAACATCGAGAAAGTGTAAAATCGTCATGCATTTATGTATTTTGTGCAATAGTCGCAAACGACCGCTCGCTAAACGTAATGTTTCAAAAACAATTTAACAAACAAAACAGCTATTTTTGCAGTAGTTCAAACGAACATTACAACTGATTTGATAATTCTTTTACCATAAAGCTGGAAGTCTAGGCTTACCTACATAATTTTATTTTTTTAGTGAAATATAGTAAATTCTTAAAAAATATTTTCAATTTAAAAAAAAATGTGTACAATCTGACAAACATTCTCTGTAATTCACTTGTTCCATGTTTTGTGATGATTAATATGCATTACATAATATACTGAATTTTAATAAATTTATCCTATCGAGGTTCTTATTTAAGTTATCAGCAGTGTATGCAACTACCCTATAAGATAGGATACTTGCATACATGAATGATATGAAATTATTTTTTTACAACTATTCAGAGATAAGATCTCTGAATAGTTGTAAAAAAATAATGTATTGCCATAGTCACTACAAAATAGCTATACTTTCGATGCATGTATGCCGTTCTGTAATGGGTCATTTAACAGGCAGACGTGCCGAAAGTCTTTTACTTACTGTACTAGTGCGGTAAGTAAACGGTTGCCATAGTAGCTTATGTTTATTCGCTCTATCCGCCTGCTATTACATACAGCTGCTCACAGCCTACTGGTAAATGTAAAGATGGCGACGCAAATGAACTGTAAATTTTTTAGTCGATATTGAAGTTGAAGTGAAAAGTATAGGTATTTTGTAGTGGGTACGGCAAAAAATACCATATATTTCTCGTGCGTAATGGTATTATGACTCGTATGGCTGTAAAAACTCGCTATCGCTCGTTTTTACATAATGTCAGACCTCGTCAGTAATAAACCCCATTACGACACTAAAAATACAATCTACTATAAAGACGCACTATACATACTTTAAAAATTTCAATTACCTACAAACGCGAAACTTCTATATGCAGCACGAACGCACAAACATGTGATGGGGATAGGTAGGACAACAAACTGAGAGATGCACGAAAGGGGATTAAAGTACTTCTGACGCAGTCCTTAAAAAAATAAAGCCTTCTCTACAAATTCCAAAAGACAAGACTTTGTCAAGTCTATATCTTGTCTTGTCTAGACGGCAACACTAATAAAAAAAACTCGGGTCGCAGTGCCAAAACCCTGCCGACAATATAGTGTATTTGCTAATACAGGCATTGTGGCATTATTATGAACTCGAGTGGGAACTTAAGTTTGTTTTTGGACAAAATAAAAAATTTAACCCCTTAATACATCCCTTAAAATAATATAAATTTGTCTAAATTTCAATACTAGACATGGATTTCAACCTCGGTACACACAATTAAATACACCCTTCCAGATCTAAGTGAAGCACGTATCCGCGAACCTAGTGTTTTCATAAAGTTTGTAAGTCCGGTCCTGTCGGGCCGATTTTATTAAAATTTTAGCAGCACATTTTATATCGTTACTAAAGAGTTAAATTTCAATTTTGAAACGATTCTGACAAATTTTTCGGCATTTTTGGGCCCAAAAACATTTTTCGAACCCCTAAAAACCACCCTGCAAATAGTCCGATCAGGCCCATTTTAAATAGGCTTCGTGCGGTGATGGGTTCCAATGTGTGTACCAATTTCGTGTCAATCGATTAAGTCTGTCGAGAGTTATCGTGTACACACACACACACACACACACACACACACACACAATCTATATATATATCTCTATATCTATATATAGATATATAGCTCTCTCTCTATCTATCTATATATATATATATATATATATATATATACAGGGTGAGTTCGACCACCCGTATCAGTCGTTTTTTTCGAAAACGGTTAGTCGTAGAGAGTTGTGTCAAAAATTTGTATTATAAAAGCCCTAATAAAGAATCGAATGGTGATAATTCTTTTTTCCGGGAAGGTCGGCTTCCCTATTAGTTTGCTCCAGAATGTCCAGAACTCCGGAATTATAAATGTAACGATAGGTCGAAAGTGGTATTGTTGAAAAGATCTTTAAAAAATAAGCAAGTTTTGTACGGCCTCTTTGTTAAGTAATATATGTTTGAAATTACTAAATTAAAATGTCATAATAACGAACTTTTTAAAAGTCCGCATTTAAAATCTAGTTACCTAGCTATCGATCATTAAACACTGAAGAAGTACACTCACAGTATAACCAGAAGAGCTCAGTAGTATGTATTAAAGAGTAAATGGAAGACAGTTTGAACACTTGTGACAATGTCTAAGGTTGCTAGATTTTTAATGCCGACTTCGATCGTTATTATGAAATTTTGATTTAATAATTTCAAACGATTGTTACTTAACAGGGGTGGCAGTAATTAAATAATTTTTCCTACAAAACTTGCCTATTTTTTAAAGAGCTTTTCAACAGCACCACTTTCAACCTATCGTGCTTTCTAAAATTCCGGAGTTTTGAACATATAATAATTTATATTTATACTTATAGAAATTTACAGGGGTGGCAGTAATAAAAAAAATTTTCCTACAAAACTTGCTTATTTTTTAAAGATCTTTTCAACAATACCACTTTCGACCTATCGTTACATTTATAATTCCGGAGTTCTGGACATTCTGGAGCAAACTAATAGGGAAGCCGACCTTCCCGGAAAAAAAAATTATCACCATTCGATTCTTTATTAGGGCTTTTATAATACAAATTTTCGACACAACTCTCTACGACTAACCGTTTGCGAAAAAAACGACTGATACGGGTGGTCGAACTCACCCTGTATAAGGGTGTCCAAGACTTGCGTTGTCGGCCGATATATTGATTTTGGGTGAAGATAGAAAAAAAGTTTAAATACAAAAGTTGTATAAATTTTTATGGTGTATAACATAAAAATATTTTCAATTATACAGCCTGTCCCATTTAAGCATGGCAGATCAAAGCTATGTTTTTTTTAACCTAGCACCCTGTTTTTATTTGTTTTTTCAATTCTGCATCTAAATGTGAATAGAAATTGTAAGGGAAGCCATGCTCGAAAATTCAGTAATTTTTGAGTTATTGAAGTTTTTTAGAAATTTTTGACACGTGCAGACATTTACCTAAAATTTGACATAGCCAAAACCGAAACCTTTATCAAACTGAAATTTTGAGAATCACTAGATAATGGACGGACAAATCAATGTCTGTTCTAAAAAAATGAATTTATTATACAGGGTGTTCAAAATAATGTACTTCTTTTACCTAACTTCAATCACGTGTAACTTTTGATTGTTAAATACAACGAGGGTATTTTTTTGCTGAAATTGTATTCTTTAGGATATTTACTAACACTTTTACTAAGGGTTGTCCAAACCTAAACCTATTATTTTAATACGAAAATATTAAGTTTAGGTTTGGACAACCCTTAATAAAAGTGTTAGTAAATATCCTAAAGAATACAATTCCAGCAAAAAAATACCCTCGTTGTATTTAACAATCAAAAGTTACACGTGATTGAAGTTAGGTAAAATAAGTACATTATTTTGAACACCCTGTATAATAAATTCATTTTTTTAGAACAGACATTGATTTGTCCGTCCATTATCTAGTGATCCTCAAAATTTCAGTTTGATAAAGGTTTCGGTTTTGGCTATGTCAAATTTTAGGTAAATGTCTGCACGTGTCAAAAATTTCTAAAAAACTTCAATAACTCAAAAATTACTGAATTTTCGAGCATGGCTTCCCTTACAATTTCTATTCACATTTAGATGCAGAATTGAAAAAACAAATAAAAACAGGGTGCTAGGTTAAAAAAAACATAGCTTTGATCTGCCATGCTTAAATGGGACAGGCTGTATAATTGAAAATATTTTTAGGTTATAGACCATTAAAATTTATACAACTTTTGTATTAAAACTTTTTTTCTATCTTCACCCAAAATCAATATATCGGCCGACAACGCAAGTCTTGGACACCCTGTATATATAAATATATATATACATACATATATATATAAACATTTTCAAAAATGGTGCCAAAGTGTTCAGGAGGCTATGAAACGTCGAGAAATTTTGGTCCGACCCCTAGGTCCCGCCATCCGACCGACGCCAATAGTGTATGTGCCATATTATGGCAAATACACTAATAATCAGACCGCAACTGTATTTAGTGCCTTGATAATGGTACCCAAGCAGAAGAAGCTACTGACGGAAACTACAGAGCTGTTGAAACGCTGGATCGTTGTAAATCATCGGCATCACCATCGCTTACTTAGGTTTATAACATATAATAATTAAACGCGATGAAATATTATATTTAAAGTTAGCTATCCAGCTCGAATGAGACGTTTATAATTAATTATCTTGTTGCTTCCTTCACATACAAGATAGCCAAGGTATCCAAAAATATCAAATCCATCAGGCATTGTTCTCCACAATTTATAGGCGTACATCTATCTTTAGGATACCATTGTTTTATACGCGCTGTTATAGCTGCTTGTGTCTATAATTACAAAGTATACCAATAGGACTTCTTTTTACCATTTCTAAACATAAATTTGACTAGAAAATATATTAGTGTCCATCGATGAAAGCTCAAATAAAGAACTTAAGTTATCGCTGACGTGACGAAAACAAAAAGCTGATAGCACCAAAATTACTAAACACGTGAGTCAGATCTTGGATAAGAATTATCGCTCAAAATTTTACCTACATGTCAGATGTTACCGTTTAGTGAATTTTTACTTCCCACCTCTACTATGGTAGGGAAGTAATGGATTTAGTCCGAAAAAAATATTTCGAGATTTTAACAGATTTTCACGTTTAGAGACCCTAGCAATCGTTTAAGATCATTTTCTGACTGATGTCTGTATGTGTGTGTGTGTGTGTGTATGTGTGTGTATGTGGTCAATTTTTCGCCTTCAATATCTTAAGAACGAAACAACATACGGGCATGCCGACTGTTCTATTGTGTTTATCAGCCTTTAACTTAGATCTGATTAGATTTTGAGTCAAATCGGTTCAGTGGATCCTGAGATATTAAAAAAAACGTCCTCAATGTCACGTATTAACATAGGTAAAAAAAAATATAAATGAATTCTAGATGTTATAATATGAAAAAAATGTAAATGTTTTTTTTCTCTAAAATGTATAGTTTTCGAGAAAAAAAATATTTTACTAAAAAAAATAAAAATTGTACGTAAATCAAGGTAACCATGATTTTTGCTATATTAAGTTAGCCATCAGTAGATCAAACAAAAAAGAGGGCCATGCTTTTTTCAAAGAATAAAAATTAAATTGTGTTTTAAAGACCACCAACAGCTAAGGTTATTTGGGCCTAGTCAAAGAATAAAAAAAAAAGAGTGTTTATTTTTTGCAAATATTTACTAGGTGGGAAGTATAGGACTGGTCATCAGTCGAATTTTTGTAAAGTAATTCTTCATTAATTTTTGAATAAAAACTTTTCAGAACGAAGATATAATTCTTTGAGGCTGTGAATGATTTGAACCTAGATTTGAAACAAGTGTCACTTTTACAAATATCATAAATAACATCCATTAGTGGTCCCTTTTCGTTTTCGCTACATGTTAATAAATTATTTTTTGTCCTACCTCCTATAAAATAGCTGCTTTTTATGCATGTAAACCAGTCGCAAACTGACCGTTTTCAAGCCGGCCACCGGTGACGAACCGGACGCTAAAATTTTACCGCCCGCTTATAATGGGTGAAAAAGTAAAACTCAATAGTTTTTCATAATCCTGAAACTGGAATCCAGTATGCGATTTTGTGAACCGTATCACAATACGACACGCTAACCAATTAATCTATGAAGCAATATACAGGGTGTCCAAGACTTGCGTTGTCGGCCGATATATTGATTTTGGGTGAAGATAGAAACAAAAAGTTGTATAAATTTTAATGGTGTATAACTAAAGTGACCATCCGTCCCGATTTAGGCGGGACAGTCCCGATTTTGAGCCACGAGTCCCGATTCAACAAGCGTCCCGCTTTTGTCCCGTTTTCATTAAATCACGTGCATTAAGAATGTTTATTTTTTGTCATTAGATATTTTTACCCACTCAAAGTATTTTATTTATCATTAATTATATAATTGATACCTACCTTAAAAAATAAATAATATTTAAAATAAAAATATTAGCGAGTTTTTAGGGGTTTATAGCGAGTTTTTCGGGGTTACTAACGAGTTTTTGGGGATTTCTAGCGAGTTTTTGGGGGTTTCTAGCGAGTTTTTGGGGTTTTCTAGCGAGTTTTTGGGGGTTTCTAGCGATTTTTTGAGGGTTTCTAGAGTTTTTGGAGGTTTCTCTCGAGTTTTTGGGGGTTTCTAGCGATTTTTTGAGGGTTTCTAGCGAGTTTTTGGGGGTTTCTAGCAAGTTTTTGGGGGTTTCTAGCAAGTTTTTGGGGGTTTCTAGCGAGTTTTTGGGGATTTCTAGCGAGTTTTTGGGGATTTCTAGCGAGTTTTTGGGGGTTTCTAGCTAGTTTTTGGGGGTTTCTAGCTAGTTTTTGGAGGTTTCTAGCGAGTTTTTGAGAGTTTCTATCGAGTTTTTGGGGGTTTCTATCGAGTTTTTGGGGGTTTCTAGCGAGTTTTTGGGGGTTTCTAGCGAGTTTCTGGGGGGGGTTCTAGCGAGTTTTTTGGGAGTTTCTAGCGAGTTTTTGGTGGTTTCTAGCGCTTTTAAGGCTTTTTTGGGCGTTAAACCCAACGGTTGCCTAGCTATGGTTCCTCTATTACAAGTCCCCATTTCCCAAGTTATTATTAAAGAAAAAAAAAAAATGAATTGAAAATATGATTTGGTGCTAGGCCCAAATAACCTTAGCTGTTGGTGGTCTTTAAAATACAATTAATCCAACGGTTGCCTGCGCCGGGTTTTTATAGACCTTGTCCCGCTTTTTGATATTCAGGATTTGGTCACTTTATGTATAACCTACAAATATTTTCAATTATACAGCCTGTCCCATTTAAGCGTGGCAGATCAAAGTTGTTTTTTTAACCTAGCACCCTGTTTTTATTTGTTTTTTCAATTCTGCACCTAAATGGGAATAGAAATTGTAAGGGAAGCCATGCTCGAAAATTCAGTAATTGTCTTGGACACCCTTTATAGGTGGGGACTTTAATACAGCGTATAGGTACCTATACTAAATATACAGTGAGTTCGTAAAGTATAGAACTATGGATATAAAACTTTAACGGACGCTTTTTTTAGAAAAAATCCTCGGACCAGTCAAATTTATTTTTAAAATGGGCATCTTTCTATAGGTGCATTAACTCTTCGTGACGGTGTTTTGTTAGTGTATTTGCCATATGGCACATACACTATTGGCGTCGGTCGGATGGCGGGACCTAGAGGTCGGACCAAAATTTCTCGACGTTTCATAGCCTCCTGAACATTTTGGCACCATTTTTAAAAATGTTTATATATATATATGTGTGTGTGTTTGTGTGTGTGTGCGTGTGCGGGCAATAACTTTCGAAAGAGTTAATTGATTTTAACGAAATTTGGTAGGCACGTTGGAATCCATCACCGCACGAAGCCTATTTAAAATGGGCCCGATCGGACCATTTTAAGGGTTGTATTTAGGGGTTCCAAAAAGTTTTTGGGCCCTAAAATATTGAAAAAATTGTCAAAATTGTTTCAAAATTGAAATTTAACTCTTAAGTAGAGATTAAAATGTGCTGCTAAAATTTTAATAAAATCGGCCCGGCAGGACCGGACTTTCAAATTTTATGAAAACACTAGTTTATTGATATGGATTTACTTATGGAAGGGTGTATTTAATTTGGTGCAAATGTTGTACTGATAAAATCCATGTCTAATATTGAAATTTAGAAAAATTTAATTATTTTAAGGGATGTTTTAAGGGGTTAAATTTTTTATTTTGTCAAAAAACAGACTTATGTGCACATAATAATGCCACAATGCCTGTATTAGCAAATACACTATATTGTCGGCAGGGTTTGGCACTGCGACCCGAGTTTTTTTTAGTGTATTTGCCATATGGCACATACACTATTGGCGTCGGTCGGATGGCGGGACCTAGGGGTCGGACCAAAATTTCTCGACGTTTCATAGCCTCCTGAACACTTTGGCACCATTTTTGGAAATGTCTGTTTATATATGTATATATATATATATTTATATATTTATATATTTATATATATATATATATATATATATGTGTGCGGGCTATAACTTTCGAAAGAGTTAATTGATTTTGACGAAATTTGGTAGGCACGTTAAAATCCATCACCGCACGAAGCCTATTTAAAATGGGCCAAATCGGACTATTTTAAGGGTGGTTTTTAGGGGTTGAAAAATGTTTTTGGGCCCAAAAATGCCGAAAAAATTCTCAGAATCGTTTCAAAATTGAAATTTAACCCTTTAGTAACGATTAAAATGTTCTGCTAAAATTTTAATAAAATCGGCCCGACAGGACCGGAGTTACAAATTTTATGAAAACACTAGTTTACGGATAGTGCTTTACTTACTGAAGGGTGTATTTAATTTGGTACCGAGGTTGCATTGATAAAAATTTTGAAATTAAGAAAAAAAATATTATTTTAAGGGATGTATTAAGGGGTTAAATTTTTTATTTTGTCCAAAAACAAACTTAAGTTCACATAATAAAGCCACAATGCCAATTAGCAAATACACTATATTGTCGGCAGGGTTTTGGCACTGCGACCCGAGTTTTTTTTCAGTTATGATGTCACAAACTTTATTTAAATGACAACCCAGTTTTTTTGACTGATTTGGATTGAGCTTGACATTCTGAATACAGCCCTATGCAAAATATGTGACCTTCAACTTGAAAATTTTTGAGATAATTGATCTTAAAAATTAAAAAAACAAAACTGAAATTTTTGTTTTTTTAATTTTTAAGGTCGATTAGGTATCTCAAAAATTTTCAAGTTGAAGATCACACATTTTGCACAGGGCTGTATTTAACTTGAAAATGTTTGAGATAATCGATCTTAAAAATTAAAAAAACAAAAATTTCAGTTTTGTTTTTTTAATTCCATACTTTACGAACGCACTACGTATAATACTTGCAGTAGTCTAAAACTCATTACTGAAGTTAAGTTTGCTACACAAATCAATATCAATACCAATATCAAATACTCGTAAAATAGACACTGATAACCTCAGCTGTTGAGCGTCTATGATCTACAATCTAATCTAAGTCATAAAAAATTAAAAAATGAGTGCTGAAAATGCTGAAAATACTGGAAATGATTATAATGCAGACAAAAGCCGATTTTATAGGGTGTAGGACAAAAAATAGTGTGTATCAAGAGCGGCTGAGCGGAATTCGATTTTGACTCGTGTGACTGTTACACTCGCTGCGCTCGTATAACAAACATCACACACTGACACGTCGAAAATCGTCTTCATTACGCCCTTGATATATATTACACAATATACTACTATTATATACTTTTTTTCTCAGAATTCTCTCGGCTTCTTCCTATCGTCTAACTTTTACAAATAAATTGAACTTCACAATGCGTTTAATGTCAAAACTGTCCGAAACTTACCGGAAGACGTCATATTTACGAGCGCCTACGCAAAAACTATTACCTTACCGGCCGGTATACATGCATGGAAAGTAGCTATTTTGTAGTGGGTATGGTAAAAATATTTTTTGTATTAGCCATCGAAGAGAATCTTGAAATATGAATGCAGATGGGCACTGCCAAACTTGACCGCTAGGAGCGCCAGCTATATAACCATCTCGGTATGTGGGCAGTTCTTATAGTAGTGTGTACAGAATAAGTTTATTTAAAATAATAAATTACTAACAATGCCGACGTGCTGTGTTTACCACTGATGCTCAAATCATAGAGGTTTTGTATTTCCAAAGGATTCGGAAATGAAAAAGAAGAGAAAAACTTGATTTCTCGCGCGTTTTTCTATGAAAATCAATATTAACTTGGGTGGCTTATACCTGCTGCCATCTATAAGTATATTACGTTTACCATGTGCCCATCTCCATTAAGTAAAGATCAAAATCAACCAGGACAATATTGAATAATGAATATATTATCAATTTCCCAAAATAAGGAAAGTAGATGAGAAAAACCTGTAACATTAATAACTTAATAAACACACAAAACAGCTGTTTTCAACAAAACCTACCGTTTTTTTAACAATTCAAATGTGATTCACACAAACAATACTTAATTGTCACAAATCTGAAGACGTTATAAACATCAACATGTGTTTATATCGCAAATACTTTACTTAGATGTGACATGTCAAATAATAATAAAAAACTTTCTAATTTATTATCATTATGTATGGTATTTTAAAAATTACGTGACATATTTATTTTGTCATGCGATTAGCTATGTAATTTTGCACTTGTAAACATTGTATACAATAATACACATATACAAACTTATGTACACTATTGTACAAAATAAAATTATCGATAAAATTTAATAGATAATTAAGTTTTGCACTAATGCAAATGCCAACGTTGTTGGGTAAAGACCTTCCCAAAAGGTTTTAGGACCACTTTTAGGACACGTATTGAATCGGCCCGGTTAGGACTATCGACAGTTTTATAAAACAAATAACTAACGAAGGCTCTCTACTGCATCGAATTAGTTTTGTGCCGAACTTGTGAATGCTTACTATAAGTAACTATAATTTTATATAGAAAAAAAAACCAGTCAAGTGCGAGTCGAACTCGCACGCGTGGAGAGGGTTCCGCACTATTTCGTTTCCCGTGGGAATTTAAAGAATTAGGATTTTAGTTCAGGTTTTCCTTTAAACTATGCGTGGGGCCCTATATTCCCTATTTTTTTCAAAATTTTAGGCTCAGAAGTTTTGGAGATATGAGGAGGGTTCAGTTTTTATTTCATTCTGAGGTACGGAACCCTAAAAAGTGGTAAAAAATAAGAAAAAATCTACTTCAGAACTGTTTTCCAGTACTATTTGTTTATGCGTAGTCATTAAAAACTTCAAAAACTATTTAATAAAATATTTAGCTAACGTTTAATAAATAAAAACAAATAAGTACACATTTTTTCATACTGCAAATACACATAATTGACATTTGGCATTATGCTAGTAGACCGAGAGCTAGTGACATTTTTTTGGTGTTATTTATTCAAGGTATTATTTTTGTGAAGATGTTGAGTGAGGCATATTAAAGTGTTCTGTGTAAGGGATTTTGCTAGACAGCGGTATGGGAGGGATGCAGACCGCCCCCAACATGTAACAAAAAAAATGGTCACAATTATTATTGCTTCAAGGCTGAAATTGTTTGTTTAGCTTGTCGGTGACCCAATAATGCCATTATAATATTTGCAGATCGATTGGTCAATATTAAAGATGGGAAAACGCGTTTCTAAAAATGTTGTTTGTGCCAACATCACTCGAAAACGGCTATGTAGTGAGATGTCTTTTTTCCACCCTGACATTTTTTTTTATAAAGAAATTTGTTTTCCATTTTTTCTTATGATGTAGTACAATTGAAACTTAAAAATAAAATGTGCCTTATTCCACCGGCTTCCGGAACAGACTCTCCCGTGCCTTTATACCCGTAATTAGCCTATAAAACAAACTTCAAATATTAACTTTAAATATCCGTCACCAAAAAGATTCTGACAAAACGTCACGCTCAAAATTAACAGTTTACATAAAACGGTATTATCGTAAAAAAAACAAGTAAATTTTTAATTCCACGACAATTTTCAGTTCGCTGATCTTTGCAAGACAAGATCCATGTGAAATAATATTTAGCAATTATAAATGCTATTGTTCTTGTACTTGACTCGGTATAATATGTTGTGTATAATATTTGCTATGCATGACAAGTCTGAAGTTTATGAGAATTTTCTATTCTTTCGAAGACAACGACCCTAATAGGTATTTACATATACATGCTACAACCTATAGAAAAACTGTTATGACATTTTCATCATAAAACTATCACCTTCTGTTTACTGTTTTATTAACTATTCTATTGTTTACAAAAAAATATTATACATTTGTCGTTATTAGCATCATTATTTCCTCAAATCACGTAAGATACAGAAAAAAATATACAGTTGCGTCACTTTGCTTTTTCTGTGACCCTGTCAGCTTAAAAAGAGGACAAGCAGGAGACGCGATGTTAATTTTGATGTGCTAGGCCCTAGGGTATTTGGAAACATTGTTAATTTTTGTGCATATCGTCGATTTCAGATCTGTTAATATTTTGTTTGTTTTTCTTAATTTATTTAAGATCACCAACTACAGAGGTTATCTAGGCTTAGTACTAATTCATCTTTTCAATAATATAATAATTTTTAATTTAAGTAGGAATAAACTGTTAATTCAATGATACTTTCGCCAGTTTTCAGTATCTCTCGACGAGCACGTCGTCTGACTGATTTTACTGACTACCCCGTTAAATTTTAATTTTTCAATTAAAAATAAACCAATACTTATCAAATGTTTCAATGTTTGTTGCACACATTATCATTAAATCAATATAATATGTTAAATTATGCAATTAATTTTTGTTTTGGATCGCTTAAGTCACATTTATAAATATCAGACGATTTTATAGTTCTGCGAAGTAGGTATTGCACTGCCCCCATTATTCGACTACTTCATAATGCCGCTCGGCTGGCAAAAGTTTCTGGGGTGAATAATGGGTTCTCGATTAGAACCTATACCTAACTGAAAGTTTGTCATGATAAATAGAAAAATCATAATGACCAACGACATCCTTTCGATCTTGGCTATTCTATATTCCTTATGTTATCAAAGAACGTTTCCACGGGTCGTGAACCACAAATGTGGTTCACGCTTAACTACCCGTTGAAATCGATCATTCGTAGCAAAACAAAAGTCATTTTGAACACCAAGAATTCATGCGTTCATGCCAGTGAACATAAAACTTGTTTGATTTTGTCAGGAATGTAGCGTCCAACAAATAAGTGCTCCTATGTAAAATTAATACTTATACAAAACTTATCGACTTTCAAATTGAATAAAGCTAATAGATTACGATTTTTTGATAAAAACGAACCTATATATCCTAATGTTTAACTAGTTTAAATATTAATTAACAGAGTTTCGACCGAAACACGTCTTAATGAGGAGTAAAAACTTTAGACAACGAATATTCTAATTTTTGCTTTTTTATGTCTTTTTATGTTAATATAGGTAAGTATTACCCACGTTTTTCGAAACCGAGTTCGAAACAAATGGAAATTATATTTAATTGTGAATACTGAAAAAATTTTAATTTTCTTACATGATTTCCTAATTTTCAAAAATCCCAGCGACTTATCTGTGACGTGTAAAATGCCTTACCTATGTTTACTTATCCGCGATAAATTTAAGAAAATTAATTTTTATCGATGTCATTCAATACTTAAGATTAGATAAAATATATTTAAAAAGTGTTACATAGTTTGCCTCGTTTTAAGCGGATTGTCAAGAATTTGTTACTTGAGCACTCCTTTTACACCATTCAGGAATTTTTTTCTACAACTTGGACAATGTAATTATGTTTCCAATGCATCGTTCATTTATTGTTGACCTATATTCCATACATTTATGTCACAGGAATAAATATTATTATTATTTTGTTGAAGACGCCAGCTGCTACGGTCATATGAAAGATACGTTCATGACCGATTTTGAGCAAAGAACTATATTTTGACATTAATTGTCTGCATTAACCATAAAATATTTGGCCAAGGGTACTGCGATCGGTCCTCGGAATTAAAGTTCGGACGTCCAGATTACAAGAATATGGCCTTTTACCATTCAATTTAAATATCAAGAGACAGCTGTTTTAAATCTGACTACCTACCTTTGGTTTTTCTCTTTTTACTCTTCTGATGACACCGTCATTTTCAATGTAATCAGGCACATCCTTCCTGCTAGAAAAATTGAACACTATACTGGTGTTCTGCTGTTGATGCCACGACTTCTGATCCCAAAGACCTCCCCCGCCCGTTCTGGAAGGTCCCCGGCCACTTTCCGTTGCACTTTGACTAACCTTTTCGGCAGTTTTCACACTCACAGTAACTTTATTAACTGGTTGTTCTAATGTTTTCACACGGTTGATTAAATTTTTCTCGATTTCGCGGTTCGTTAAATGTGTCGGTTTATTCGATTGCTTTAATAATAAGTTATTAATTTGGTTCGTGTTTTCAGCACCATTTTGACCTAGACTATTAACTGTTTCGTTATTTTTTAATACATTTTCTTTATTCGTTTGTGGCTGAACTGGTGTTTGCGTTATAATTCTCAAAGGCTCTAAAATAACTGCAGTGCCGTTAATTTCAATCGGTTTCTTAGGTGTATTTTCCACATGACTAACATTTTTTAAAGGCATATCATCAACAGCGTTTGTAGAATGGCCATTAAAACCAGGTAAATGAGAAACTGGAGAAGTTTTATCGGCAAATGCAAATTTCATAGTTGTGCCAGCATTACTAATATTTTCTAAAGCACGTTTGGTTATCAGTTTAGTGTCAGGTTCGTCATTATCATCATCCAACACTATGGGGGATGATGTAGCGTTTTTCGGTGTGATCGTTTTTTGTTCTTGGATTTCAGGTTTAGGCGGAGATGATTCATCTTGAGCAGGATTGGCAAGTTTAGTTGATAATATGAACCTGTTACGTTGTTTAATTTCAGGACTGGAACATGTGTTGTTCATAAGTGACACATCGCCGTTGGTGACAGTATGATCTGTTTCGATTAAGTTGGTACTAAGTTTCCCCACTGACAATGGCGTCGGAGACGGCGTATGAGGCGGCACTGGACTACAAATAACTGGAATGTCTTTTGGCGTCAAATCCGGTGTAGGTGTTCGGCTCATCGATCTGTTTACTTCTTTCTCAACATCGTGAACTATTTTTTTAGGTGGTGTCGGTGGTTTAACACCTGGTCGTTTCTTTCCTTTATCTGTACTGCCCATTACCGGTTTTGGTTTCAAAATTGGCTTTTTAGCGTTTTTATCTTGTTCGATTATGTGTTTGAATTTATCTACTTTAGCGGCGACATCTCCAACCGGCTTGTGACCTTTTGGTCTTTTGCCAGCCGATGTTTCGAATATTTTCAAATTCTTTTTCACCAAATCAGCGGGGGGTCGTTCCGTTTCGTCCATGAATGATGTGAGACGTTTCGGTTTATTAATTCTCTGACCAGTTGTTTTACAATAACTGAAACTAATTTTATTTTCAACATTGTTCTGCTGCTGCACACCGTTATCGCGCTGCGGCTGTGGCTTCCCGTCTGTCGTCCTGTCACCACTTCCTTCCATGTCGATGATAACGACATCCTCATTAAGCGACTCTTTGCTAATGTTATTGCGTTCTCTTGACAGCGGCTCGTTACTGTGATCTGTATATCGCATGAGAGTTTCGACTGAACGCGCCCGTTTAATGGAGTCGTTACCACGAGTTGCATTCCTGTAGCGGTTCTGGCCAGGTCTGGGGTTGTTGCCCGAGTCACTCAAACGCGACACGAAATGTTTGGGACCTTTATAGAGACCCGATTCAACGTTATGACTGTCAACCAAATCGTCGACTCCATCGTCGAGGACATTGTCCAGTGATGTCGATCGACGTAAAATAGACGGTCTCGATTTTACATTACTTTCACGTAGAGTTAAACTTAAATACTTACTTCTCAACTTATTAACGATGCCGGGTCCGTACTGAAACTCCTCAGACGAGTCTGAATCTACGCCGGCTTCACCGTTTTTGTTGTTTTTACAATCACCGTTCTTAACCGAACTTTCCGTACGCATCGTTTTAATAGTTTTTTGCACTTTAACAACAGCACTGTCCTGCACCATTTTTGAACTAACACCAGTTAATTGTTTATTGTTTGTATCACATAGTTTTGTCGGGCCGATGACGTGTGTGACGCGACCTGTAGAAGCAACGACTACTGGCCGCGCGGAGTCCATGGAACTGTTGTTGGTAAGGTTAGGTTGCGGTGCGGCAGTCAGTCCCACCCCGCGGCTCTCAACAGGCGATACCAGTCGGCCGACACCTGCAGCAGTACCACCGCCACTATGACTACTGTTACTGAATAACACACTGGGACGTGACAGTTTCACTAAGCCTTGTTTACCAACAGGTAAACATTTACTTTGTGCACGTCGTCTTTGTATCAAGTCTTTTTTCCATTGCGGCATGTCGCTCTCCTGGCTGTCTGAATTCATTTTTATAATTTCACGGATAATAAATGCTTATCTCTGCGCTCGTGTAACTACCTATATCGTGATAAGATAAGGTTTTCAAATACTCAATAGTTGGTTACAATACGATTATAGTATAATGAATAGCATATTATTATTGAACAATTGTCGATCGTCTATAATTTACTATTCTTCTATTATTGAACAAAAGGCAGACACATAATAATGTAGGTAGGTACTCTATTTTTAAAATTAAAAAATATCACATTACACTGTTTAATAAAATATGTTTAAACAAATGTCATTTATTTACTTTTCTATTTAAAAACTATAAACACGATTATGTTTTATACTTATTATATCAGTCTAAGCACTGAACACATATGCAGTTAAATAAATTAAATGACATTTAATTTTGTACACTGGATAATCATTAAAATCACAAAAGTGATGAAGTATTAGGTTATATTAGATGCTTTACGATAAGTAAGTACGATAAAACTGTTAAAAGTTGCATGAAAACCCGCACACTTACTACACTACTAAAGGTAAACTAGTTAGGTAAATGAAATGAAAGTAAACTACATATGCCAAAGTATTTTAATCACAAATGACGTAATGGGGCATTAGAATTCTTCATAATCCGTTTTCGTGACATCTGGACGATAACGCACAAACTATTGCACACAACTCCACCCTTTTAATTTATTGAACAGGCCATTTACGGTTCGCGCAGGCCTTAACGGTTAAAAACCTGTCATCTGTCACTTGCCGCCTATTTACTGTGTATTAAATATTGTAATACGCAAACGCAAAAATTGAGAAAGGTTATTGTGCGCATGTCGTTTAGTCTGCAGTCTTGCATGACCAACTGAGATCTATGTTATCGATTACACTGTTAATACTACTGCTGCACTCTATCAGACATAATTTAAACTAAGAAGTACACTCCCTGCAAACAAATCTTTATTGTTTTTCGTTGGCGCCTAGGGAAATGTACAAGCAGACACTAATAAATATTTTTATTAGCTTAAAAACCTTAATTTATACACTTCTTTGTGACCACAGTACTTTCTTGAAATCAAGTTAAAAACCCAAGCTTTGAATAGCTCATTCTATAAACTCTCTCAAGAGATGGCAATACCAACTCTCTGTTTGATGTGTTATGAAGGACAAAAATATTTTCAAACTTACTTGTGTCGTTTTAAAAAAAATCTGTTTAGTTTTTCTGTTATGGTCGAATTTCTCAACCATACAAATAAATTAGAATATTTTTATCCTTTCTAGGAAAACTGCTCAGAAAAAATACATTATAATATGTCACTTGAAAACCGCTTTTGAAAATACCTATTACCTACTTATGTTGATGTACCTACAGAAAGATATTATCTACCGAAACATGATTTTTTATGCTATTTAATGAACAAATGTAGAGAAAATGTCAATTATTTTGAAAATTGTCAATTTGAATGAGACCCTTGAATTTTAGTCTTAAAAAGAAGTTATCGGCAGATCCCTCTCATACAAGGAAGCTTCATTAGATACAGAGATCCCTTTTTTTAACAACCAACTTTACTCTTCAGTTAAAACCATCACTGCGAAATTGCAGTGCATTCTATTTGCCAACAGATAGCTCTAGCATTATTTAAAAAATAGCTTTTAATTCACTAGCTAATGATTTTTTCAAAAAATCAGAACAAGTTTGTCTTTTTTATTAATCGCAGCCAGGGGCGGGTAGGCCAACCGGGACACCGGATTTTCCCGGTGGGCCGCTACTTATATTGACGAAAATGGACCGATGAAAAATACTGCTATTGTACATACATACAAATATTCATGGTCATGTGGGCCGCTAGATACTATTTTCCGGGCCGGTCAGATCGTGCCTATCCGCCCCTGATCGCAGCCTCATACCTTAATTTACTTATTTTATAACTCAACCAAAATTTTCAATAAAAAAAATTAAATGTTACATACTTACATAATATTATTTTTAACCAACTTCAAAAAAAACTGAGGTTATCATATTTTCGACTTTTTTTTATTTGCTCAGCCTTAAATTCTCGAGGGCCGAGGGGCTAACCGATTTGAATAATTTCGACGCCGTTATGTTCAGAATGTTATGAATGGTCCCAGTCCCACATAAGTTTTATTTAAATCGGTTCAGTAGTTTTCATCCTAGTAATCAAATTAATTTCTTATGTATGTTACCTCATACCTCCTGCATTTGTGAACGGATTTTGATGATTCTTTTTTTAAACCAATAGGGCCAATAGGCCCCACATAAATTTTACTTAAATCGGTTCAGTTGTTTTTTCATGTATGTTACCTTATATCTCCTGCATTTATGAATCGATTTTGATAATAACATTATTAAGGCATACCTTCAGGATGGTCCCACAGGAATTTTACTTAAATCGGTTCAGGAGTTTTTTTTTCAGTTTGTTAATCAAATATCAATAAAGAAGTCGGTTGATAACGTGCAAACTAAGTATCTACTTAATAATTATTGGAAAGCCACTAAAAAGTAAAAAAATAAAAACTTTTTATAAGAAAATGTAGATCCTCCTTCAAAAAAAGCCACTAAAAAGACGAAAATGATAAAATTTTGAGGTTGCCGCCAATTTAATTACTAAAACTATTTACATTTTACATATTATCTACTTTTATAAATTGGCGGTGATCTCAAAATTTTATTATTTTCCTCTTTATAGTGACTTTTTTGAAGGATAGCCCAGGAGTTTGCATTGCATTTTAGATAGTGTTTTTACGCTGATCGATTGTTATATTTTTCGATAAATCTGGTATGACTAATAAATAAACCAAGCGTCAGCTGACGCACCCGCGGTGGGTGTGGGTGTGAGAGGCTGCGAATATGGTAAAAAAAATTTTTTTTAAGTAATAGTACGCCGGCTGAAACTTTTTTTATAAATAGTTGACATCATAGTGAGTTGAAAAAAAATTGTCAGCTGCATCGTGGAGGGGGGATTGTGCGTCAGCTGCTTGCATGAACTTGTAAAAAAACACGTAAAATATTGCGCATTTCACTTTTTTGCACTGACAGTTATTACCACTTTCGCAGTCTCCCACACCCAAACTCACCGCTACTTGAGCAGCTGACGGTCGGTTCACTGATTAGTTGTACGAGATCAACTATCGATATCAAAATCAGCCGGCTTACTATGACTTTTTCATTTGCAACGCGGACTCCCGGGCTAGGAGATTTTTTATCAAAAGTTTTCTAAAGCACTTAAATAATAATTGATTTAATAAATTATTGGGTAATAAGGACCAGTTAAATGTATAAATTATTTATTCTTTGCCAACGTTTATTGACGTATATTGACCATTTGAGCCCTGAAGAAGTTGCAAATTCGCAACGAAACGTTGGCAAAGAATAAATAATTTATATATTTAACTGGTCCTTATTACCCAATAATTTATTAAATCAATATAATAAGTGATGGACGTAAAAAACAGAGTTAAATAATAATTTCAGATCGATATAACATTCGGGCTTCTAACATCAACGTGAACTATAAACTTTGGTTAAGTTCCATTAGATGTTGGTAGGATAGATTCATAACGATGCCGAGATAGCGCCAAGAGGGAAGGTAGACATTGCGGCCCCAAAATTATAAACTAACATGTATTATCGGCCTCTAGATCAGACGGACGTGGGTTCGATTCCCACCTGCGCTCATGGATGTTTTGTGATGTCATTTAGTTTTAAGAAAGTTGTTATTTAGTGTAGTTGAAAGACGCTAATTAACTGAGATGTCGACGCGTCTATAATCTACAATAAATAAAAAACTCGGGTCGCAGTGCCAAAACCCTGCCGACAATATAGTGTATTTGCTAATAATTCTTTATTATGTGAACTTAAGTTTGTTTTTGAACAAAAAAAAAAATTTAACCCCTTAATACATCCCTTAAAATAATATTTTTTTTCTTAATTTCAATATTTTTATCAATGCACCTCGGTACCAAATTATTTACATCCATCAGTAAGTAAAGCACTTTCCGCAAACTAGTGTTTTCATAAAATTTGTAAGTCCGGTCCTGTCGGGCCGATTTTATTAAAATTTTAGCAGCACATTTTAATCGTTACTAAAGGGTTAAATTTCAATTTTGAAACGATTCTGATAATTTTTTCGGCATTTTTATGCCCAAAAACATTTTTCAACCCCTAAAAACCACCCTTTATATGGTCCGATTGGGCCCATTTTAAATAGGCTTCGTGCGGTGATGGATTTCAACGTGCCTACCAAATTTCGTCGAAATCAATTAACTCTTTCGAAAGTTATAGCCCGTACACACACATATATATATATATATATATAAATATATACATATATAAATAGACATTTCCAAAAATGGTGCCAAAGTGTTCAGGAGGCTATGAAACGTCGAGAAATTTTGGTCCGACCCCTATGTCCCGCCATCCGACCGACGCCAATAGTGTATGTGTCATATGGCAAATACACTAATAAATATAACTTCTCTATTACTACATATTAATACCTCAGTGTGGTAAAACAAGTCTATCCACTATATCTGTTCATATTAGTGGTTAAGGTACGTTTATCTTTTGGCACTGACCGACATCAAAACCTATGGTCCATAATCCATATTATGCTTCCCGTGCACTGAGAAACCTGAAATTCGGTACATAGAGTTTTATTCCAGTCAGTAGAGTAAAGTGAAGGGTTCCGAGTCGGTCGAAAATATCCCATATCTCAATAACTACATAACAATATATCTTATTCAAACCAATTTTCGTTGAAAGTATTTTATAAGTTCTACTTCCTTAAATTTTTTCAGAATTGTCCACCCCATAGCTGAAAAGTTAGAGGGGGGACACACTTTTTATGACTTTAGAAGCGCATATCTCACCAATAATTATTGACTTTTGAAACTCCATCATTTTCGCAAACCTACCTAACGATACCCCACACGCTCATGTGCACTGGAAATTATTTTTTTTTGTCCCTCATTTAGTTGTGTTATATGGAGTGCCACCCCTAATTTTTTTCGTAATTTCCATTGCATAGCGGTTCATACCTTCCAAATTTCATCTATATAGTGCCAATTTAGTCTCCGAGTAAAATGGCTGTGACATACGGACGGACGGACAGAAGGACATACGGATAGGACGAAATTATAAGGGTTTCGTTTTTGCCATTTGACTACGAAGCCCTAGAAGGGGGCTCTCCTTGCAAAAGGTGGGGTAGAAGATTGGTGCCAACATGAAAAAGCCAAGTTATCTAAGATAGCTGACCTCGGGATAACTTTTAGCGGCCGAAAACCACGAAAATTTTGCAACTTTTTTGCTTTTTTCGAAATATCTGAGAAACGGTCGACTTAAGCGATTCTTCCATTATGTAATGTTTTAAAGAAAATTCCAATTCCTACATTTTTCATTCCCACAATTTTTCGGTGGTAATTGTGCGCGGCAACTTCTTGAAAATCACGCGTTTTTAACACGCTTTTATTAGCTTCACCTGTATGTTTGCTTGCTTGCTTGCTTGTTTGTCAGTTTGTAACCGACTTCTTTGAACTTGATTTTGCCCAACTTTGAACGGTCAGATTTAGTTTGAACTTTGCACACTTATCAAGGACCGACGACAATACAATAATTCAATAAGTTTGTCCAATTATCCTGACCAGGATCTCCAGGACTAAAAAAAAAAGCAAAAAACTTCAGATTGAATTGAAACTTTGCACACTTATCAAAGACCGATGACAATACAATAATTCAATAAGTTTGTCCCATTATCCTGACCAGGATCTCCAGGACTAAAAAAAAAAAGCAAAAAACTTCAGATTGAACTGAAACTTTGCACACTTATCAAGGACCGATGACAATACAATAATTCAATAAGTTTGTCCAATTATCCTGACCAGGATCTCCAGGACTAATAAAAAAAGCAAAAAACTTCAGATTGAACTGAAACTTTGCACACTTATCAAGGACCGATGACAATACAATAATTCAATAAGTTTGTCCTATTATCCTGACCAGGATCTCCAGGACTAAAAAACAAAAGTAAATTATAATTTAAAAAAACTAAAAAACACGCTTTAATGAACTAAAAAGTAAAAAATAATTAATTTTATTGTACAAAAGCGTGGGGTGCTTTGTATCATATTTTCATACCACCCCACGCTTTTTTACAATAAAATTAATTATTTTTTACTTTTTAGTTCATTAAAGCGTGTTTTTTAGTTTTTTTAAATTATAATTTTTTGTAACCTTGATAACCATTGATTAAAACGTAATGTCCATTTCAATAGCTTTATTTATTGTGTTCTTCATCGAATTTTAAATTGAAAATACATATTATGTTCATAAAGCACGAAACGCCCTAAATTGTGCTTTTTGTCCCATGTCGATATCTCTAAAAATTGAGAAGTTATAGGCAGTCAAAGTTAAAATCATCATAGAGTTTTACGTGTTTTTAACACGCATTACCTTCCATACCGAATAAAATAAAATCCGTCTAAGAATCCATAGGAAATTTAATGCCCTGAACGATGCTTTTTGCCCTATCTCGATAACTTAAAAAATGTTCAAGCTATAATTATTTAAGTTCATTTAAAAATTAGTTTTTTTCTTCTGTTTGGCAATTTTTCATTCAATTTGCTTGGAGTTAAATGCTTATAATTTAAAAATATCTGAAGTTATCGAGATAGAACAATAAACATCATTTAGACTTTAGAGCATTACATTTCCAATGGATTCCTAATTCCTATAGAAGAATTTTTTTATTCGATATGTTAGGTACTCGTAACGCGTGATAAAAAACATACAACACTCTATGATGCTTTCACCTTTGACTGCTTATAACTTCACAATTTTTAAAGATATCGATATGGGACAAAAAGCACGATTTAGGGCGTTCCTTGCTTTATTGACATATGTATTTTCAATTTTAAAAATTCGATGAAGAACACAATAAATAAAGCTAATGAAAAGGACATTACGTTCTAACTATTGGCTACGAGATTACAAAAAGCGCGGGATTTTCAAGAAGCTGTCTTGCGCTTACCATTGGTACCACAAAAAAGTTGTATAATGAAAATTGTAGAAAATGTAATCATCTTGAAAACATTACATAGTGGAAGAATCGCTAAGTCGACCGTTTCTGAGATATTTCGAAAATAGCAGAAAAATGGTAAATTTCGTGGATTTTCGGTGGCCAAAAGTTGTCCCGAGGTCGGCCATGTTGGATAACTTGGTTTTTTCATGTTGGCACCAATATATACATATACACACAAAAAAATCTACTACGCACCTTTTGCAAGGTACAATGTCTCTACTGACTGGACTATTTTGGGTACCATTAAAGAAAAAATCAAAAAACATTAACTTTACCAATTAATATCGTGAAGCGAAAAGATTACTAAAAGAATGCTCACAATATAGAGAGGAATCCACTGTAATAAGCAAATAATTTTATTAAACAAAATTTGACAATTTACTGTACATTATATTAATACAAAGATGCAATGAAAAAAATATAATATAATATGATCACAATGTACTTTAAAGAGCAAATTTTTACAAAAAAATTTACAAACAATAATCTACGTATACTATACCTATACTCGTATAAGTTTTTTTGGGTAGGTATATTTTTAAAATAACTTACCTAAAGTTTATGGTTAAGTAAATCTATTATTAGTTGAATCTATATATATATTGGCAGTGAAGTTAAATAGGATCGCCATCCTAAATAGAGTGACACATTTTAAACATTTGAAATAAATTAGGTGCCGAAATAACTCACAGTAATTATTTTTATAAACAAAAATAATAACAATAATGAACTGATTGTATTTTTTTAATTCAATTAAAAAGACCTATTTAATACTAGAAAAAATACGTTTTTTTAAAATTTGATAAGATGCGTCGATATCCTTGAGTAAATAGTATTATTTTGAGGATTTATACATAAAAAATTGCATTACAGAAAAGTATTATTAATTCACTGTAGGTATTCCTTTCTTGTTTTCAATTTTGTTGCTGACCATATTATTAGCTGATATTTTCTGTCTCACCTAAAACAAACAGGTCCCACAGAAAATCCAAAAGCCTGGTTAGGATTGCCGTAATCCACTGGGTAAAAGTCCACGATTGGTACCTGATTTAATTTTTTTGTGCGAATTTCAAAAACTGTTTCACTTTTATTTTTTCGTGTCTGAAAAACAAAAATTGCTTTATAATCTTTCTTCGAAAACAGAAAATATAATAAGCATTAATACTGAAATTTTAGAAATGAATTTTTCTGAAATATTCAGATATGGAATTTGGAAATTATTATGATAAAGTAATTATTATTACAGTAGTATAAACGTGACGTCACACCTTAAGTGCACCATGGATAAGGGGGATATTGGTAAAGTGCTGTCAGCTAGAGTTGCCAACTTTTTTTGAGGAAAATAACGTAACTAGTCTTTTGAAAGAGAAAAAAAAGTATTTTTCAAGTTTTTATTGCCCTAAATCATGTACATATGAAACCTGCACTGCTGATACTTAGATCAAAAATTGTGAATCCAACATTGGTGCAGGTATATATTTCTGTCTTTTTTTATGCGGGCTCAGCTGGCTGGTTCCTGATTTGCTACTGTCATAGATAGACATTTTGTCCGAATGAAATAGAGAGATATCTTTAATTTCAACATTTTGTTCAGATGGAACGCCCGTACATCGACCAATGACATCATCGGAATAAATGCGGAATTACTTCGTCAAAAGAGACGCAGATATATTTTTGTTCTCTTTGTTGGTTTCACTCACCACACATTGAGTAAATACTAAATAGACAAAGCTTGGTATATATTTTATAAGAATATACACTAAATACATATTTTTGTCCTTTTAGCACAAGCTATTAGCTAACAATTTTTGTTTATACATATTCACCAAAAATAAAGTAGGATACGTTATTATAAAGTAATGGTTGGCAACCTTACTGTCAGCTGACTATCACAGCGTTTTTAGGTTAGTTTATTTACGTTTATTTGTTTGCGGTTTAAAAAATAATGTACTTTCGGTTATACTGGATGTTGACTCAAGCTTCGTTATTTTCAATGAAATACCTCGTATATTAGTTGTGCATTTTTTACTACATAACATTCTAGATCCAATTTGTATTGAAGTTATAAATTTTTGAAAAAATTTTAGTTTTAAACTGATTTTTTTAAATTAATATCTCTCAGACGAAATTTTGTACAAAACTAGTTTTGTGCAATTAAAAATGCGAAAAACTAGTTCTGCTCATTTTATAACACTCAAAACCCAATTAATGTAAGATTTCGGGTTTGGGAAATATTCGTTGCTCAAAACTAGTTTTACCAATTGTCCGAATTCGAGTATTGAGCGTAACATAATATCTATATATATAAAACAGTTCCGTTACTGACTGATTGATTGACTGACAGACAACGCCCAGGTCAAACCGCTGAAGATATAAACTTGAAATTTGGACAGTAGGTTCCTTTTGTGACGCAGGCACCCACTAAGAAAGGATTTTTCGAAATTCAACCTCTAAGGGGGTTAAATAGGGGATGAAAGTTTGTATGGAAATTCGTCGTTTTTGAAGTTAGAGGCATGACATTTTGCACAGGAGTTTCTTATATAACGTAAGTGAGCACTAAGAAATTTTTTTTTGAAAATCCATCCCCTAAAGGGGCTAAAAAGGGGATGAAAGTTTGTATGGTAGTTCGTCATTTTTAAGTTAGAAACATGACATTTTGCACAGGAGTTCCTTATATTACGTAGGTGAGCAAAAAGAAAGGATTTTTAAAAATTCATCCCCTAAGGGGGTTAAATAGGGGATGAAAGTTTGTATGGAAGTTTGTAATTTTTTAAGTTAGAAGCATGAAATTTTGCACAGGAGTTCCTTATATAACGTAGATGAGTAATAAGAAAGAATTTTTGAAAATTCATCCCTTAAAGGGGTTAAATAGGGGATGAAAGTTTGTATGGAAGTTCATCATTTTTGAAGTTAGAAGCATGAAATTTTGCACAGGAGTTCCTTATATAACGTAGGTGAGCAATAATATGTATTAATAAAATTCGATCCGACAAGCGAAACGAGTGTGTAATGTATTATTAATATTCGAGTGAACGAGCGAAACGAGTGAGTAATGTACCTATTAATAAAATTCGAGCGAACAAGCGAAGCGAGTGAGTATTGTATTATTAATATTCAAACGAACGAGCGAAGCGAGTGTGTAATGTATTAATAAAATTCGAGCGAACGAGCGAAGCGAGTGAGTAGTGTATTAATAAAATCCGAGCGAACGAGCGAAGCGAGTGAGTTATGTCTTATAAAATTCGAGCGAATAAACACCACCAGCCCGGCTTCGCTTCGCAGGAGGAGAATTTCTCGCGGGGGGATAATAAATCATAAATCGAAAAATACGTGGGCGAAGCCACGGGTAACGGCTAGTATACTTATATTGAAACATACGAGTATGTAGCCAACTTACTATACTATACCAATATGCCTAAACAATTGGGCATCATAGCAGGAGGCGAAATCGGAAATTGTACAGAATTATAGATATTTGTATAATTTTTCGTTCAGGTTGATATTTTAAGCTTTTCTTATTCAGTGCGAAATACGATAGTATATTAGCTTAGGTACACGTAATGAAATAAGCTCATTTGCCTCCACTGATACCTCTAAGGGCCAACGCGATACAAAATGTAGCATGTATGCCATGCTACATTTTATATCGAAAACGCGTAGTTTAGGATACTACATCGTGATTTGACGATTACTCGGCAACCTACTCAAAATGTTTCGTGAAACATCAGTTGTGTACTTCAACGAAAATTGGTAGTTACATTTGACTATCTCCAAGCGAGTTAATCGCAAAATCACTTTGGATAGTTAAAATTTGTAATTTTCTTTCTGTTAACTGCAGAGTTAAATGTTGTAAGACACCTATGCTGGGTTACAGAACGCATTATCAGAAAATCAGATTTGACAGTGACAATTATTGTGATCACATAATAATCATTAGTAATCACATTTTATATTTAAGCAGAAACAATCTAATGTCGTTGTTAAACCATTTGTTATGTAGAACTTTAGATTGTACTCACATGAAAACAGATGACTGATCTATATAGGAAAAAATCGTTTTTGGTCAAAATGCGTATAAAAAGGTTGTTTCGCAGTAGAAACTGTACACAAAACTGTGTTTAGTACATGTATTAACACAGTTAAAATAAACATCGTTTCAATCGATCAATTATTATTCGAACAGGATCGATTTAAAATTTATTCTACAATGCTTTTCTTGTGAAGAAATAGGTGTGGTCACAATCTAATGTCATTATCATACTAGATTTTCTGACAATGCTTTCTGCAACCCAGCATTACATAGGTACTTCATCGGTAACCAACAAGAATAGGTACTTTAAACCTCAAAGATGTTAAAAGCTCTTGTAGATTATACAATATATTAACATCCAAGAGCGTACGCTAGGGGGAAAGGAGGGCAACCGCCCCTCCCCCTGAGATCTGGATTAAAATGTGAAAATTAAAATTCATTACTGATTTCTTTTATTTCTTGTTGTTGAACTTCAGCAATTAAAAATTTCCCGAATTGCACATATAACATTTGGACTATCGTTTATGAGAATTGCAGTATGATAACCGGATTTCCATGTTTAGGTTTACGCGAAAGTATGTCTGGCTTTCACGTCATCATATGGCGGCTAAGCTCAGTCGTTTAAAATGAACACATTCTTAATTGCAATTAATTAAAAAAGAGGACGCAGACATGAGAATTTCCGAGAATTTTAAAATGTTGTTCCCTGTGGTCAATAAGGTTTATTATGGAATTTTTACTGTATAGTCCAAAGCGTGCAAGAAACAATATTATTATTAGTGACATGGACAACTTAAAAAAAAACAAGCCGTGAGGCGGGTCGTTAATTAGAACTAAAGTGCGACCCTTGAGGCCCACACGACGAGCTTCCCAGTTTGATAAAATATAATATTATTAATTAAATTAGAAATTACACAGTAAAGTAATCATTTTAATCATTAAAACATAATTATTGTTCATTTTTAACAATAAATAAAAAAAACGGCTGGACCGATTTTTATACAATTTATGTCGGATCATAGTGCTTTGATAGACACCTCAATAAAATTGATAACATTTTTTTGGGCGAAATTTCGTATAAAATCTACTTTATTGCTGTCGTTTTATGTAAACTAAAAAAAAACGGCTTGACCGATTTTGATAAAATTTCTTTCGGGTCTTGTTGATCTTAATATGCTTCTATTTGCACCCTAACAAAGTCGATATCATTTTTTTTTCGCGAGATTTCGTGTAAAATCCACTTTTGGTCGTCTTTTTCTTTAAACAAAAAAACGGTTGAGCCGATTTGGATAAAATTTCTTTTGGATCAAAATGACATTAACACGTCTCGATTGATACCCTTACGAAGTCGAAATAATTTTTTATTCTTGAGATATTATGTAAAATTTACTTTTGTGGAGTCTATTTGGTTAAGAAAAAAGAACGGCTGGACCGATTTTGAAACAATTCTTTCAGATCATATTTACGTCATTACGCGTCGATTGGAACCCTAACGTAGTCGATATCATTTTTCGTTCTCAAGATTTCGTCTTAGAAAGAAAATATGATAACATACGTACGTACACACCCACACAGACATCTTTTCAAAAATAGTGTAAAAATGGTGTAGTGACCTTGAAACATAAACATTTGTTAAAAATTTTGATTTTCGGACCCATTACAATAACTTCTAATGGGAAGTTAAAAACTCTATCGAAAATCTTTACCAACCTTACAACCATCATTAATTATATTCGGTCTAATCGCAGGCGGTTCATAAGAAAATTCTTGTTCATTTTCACCCAGCAATCTTAATGCCATATCGTAATTCGACGTTTTGACATTGAACCATGCTGCACTGTTGATGCATGTATATGTGAAATTCTGATAAGCGTCTTCAGATAACAGGCGGAGAAAAGTCATTTGAACAACACCGATTGTTTCATATGTGATCTGAAAGAAATTAATTTTTGAAAATATTTTATTTGTATAAACGTGTGCACTGTACAATAAGTAGGTATTGTTTTTAGTCATTTTAGTTCTAAATTTTGCGATCAGTTAAAAAAATTCTTACAAGCAAGGAATTTGGTATATATAGGTATAGGGTATCCAAATAGTGGGTTGTCGGCCGATATAGTGATTTTTGTGAAAATAGAAAAAAAGTTTAAATACAAAAGTTGTATGAATTTTAATGGATACTTACAACCTAAAAATATTTTTGTTTATATAGTGTGTTCCAAAGAAAAGTGGTGTTGTGTACAACTTTTCAATTTTAATTGGAACACCCTGTATATAATTTAATTTTTGGATTGTATTGATAAGTTTACATATCTTTTATACACCATTATCTACACCTAAACCTTACAGTAACCGTAACGTTTTTCAAATATTTGTCGTTTTGTCTAAAAAATTACATTTTCAGGTATTATGTTAGTCATAAAAAAGTTATGTACTTATAAAAGATACGTAAACTTATCAATACAATCCAAAATTTAAATAAGTATACAGGGTGTTCCAATTAAAATAACGAAGTTGTACACATCACTTTTCTGGAACACACTGTATAAACAAAAATATTTTTAGGTTATACACCATTAAAATTCATACAACTTTTGTGTTTTAACTTTTATTCTATCTTCACACAAAATGAATATATCGACCGAGAACGCACTATTTGGATACCCTATATTATATCTAGTATTTGGTCACCCAACTTACACACTAAAAATATCCATTGTTAAAGTAAGAAAAGTATTGAAGAAATATTGAAATGCCCTATCGAGATTATAGACACATCCATGGGCTATCTATCTGAGTCGAAAAATTTGAAAAATCTGAAAGCAGCCACTCTACAGAAGCATTTTTTTCGAGATCGCATTTTTAAGGTGAAAAAGTGTAGTACTCACTACTCAGTACTAAAGAGAACAAACAATATTTAATTTAGTTTATAATATAAAAGCGTGAGTCGTAAGTGTAAATAAACTACGACGCTTTTATAATAATTTATAATCCTAAATTAAATTTTGATTGTTTCTTTCAATACATTTTAACAAAAGTTTGTTTAAAAAAATTTACATATTTTATTTTTAAATTTTTTATCACTAAGTATAATAAAAACTACGGAAAAATGCTAGTAAAAACGACTAGAGACACGTTCTTCCACCACCAGGACCGAGATTTCCACCACATGTTATTTTTTCCATTTTTTAACTTCTTATTTAAATATTATTATAGCCGAAATATCATACTATTGTATTTCCATCGGAAACATACGACTGCAAAGTTTTAAATAAACTGGGCAAGTCGAAATGGGTCGAAAATACATTACAAGATATCATAAGATGTATAATAAAAGGTTGTAAAAATAGGATTGTTTTTTTCAGAACTGTCTCTTCATGCTTTCTTCTGTCAGCACTAATCTTACTATGAACACACGCGATCTTCCAACAGTTTTTTTAACCAAATATTTTGCATTTTGTTTTAATTACGAGTAGGTATAAGTATTGTTGTTATATTATAATTTCTTCGAAATTGTGTAAATTTTACGGAATAAATATTAAAATAATTGCAAAATTATGGGACGTTATTCGAGACGTTTGATTTATATAAAATACAATACCTTAAACCCGCCTCTTAAATTGGAATACCAATCGTTTTTATCTCCTTCCTTTCGCCAAGGAATATCTGGCATCTGAGAGCTGTGTATATCAGGAAATACACACGTTTCTCCTTCGCCTGTCATATTACAGAATACATAAACTGCGTCATCTGTCATTCCCAAATTAGGGTCAATCCAATACCAACCTGTAAATCCAACAAGAATGTTTCTAATAAAAGTTTTTATTTATTGAAAGCTATGTGAAGAAGTCATTGTGAAACTGAGTTATTACTTAGTTGATAATCTAATATGTTGGAAAACCCAAATAAAACCAAAATATTGACTAAAGATCGAAGAATCGAATGCCATTAGTAATTTACTTGCCATCTTTAAATTGAGGATGTCCATAATACAAATCTTTGCAAGTTCTCACGGGATTTTCTCTTGTTCCTACAGGTTTCCGTATCCTGTCCAGATCTTGTCTCATTGCATAAATGGAACTATACATATCTAGGAATTTAGGTCCTGTATCATCTTTATGGATTGACGAATTCTCATTATCTTTTTGTTTAATTTTTTTGTTGCTGGATTTTTGAGGAATTGGTTTTGATATGAGATCGTCGTCATTTTCTCTAAAATACATAACAAAACGATACATAAAATGAATAATAATTAATTAGCCTTTTTATATTATTCCTATTTTTAATTAATGCATTTTTAACTTGTCTATTAAGGCATACGTATTAAAGTCTAGATCTAGTGCGACGTAAACCACTGTTATAACAAGTGCAATTTGTTTTTGTAAATATAGAAGCAATCCAGCAGAATTTTTTTCCATTCGGGTTTAATTAATTTATATTAACTTCAGTTTGTATTATTATATTGTGACTATTTACAATATATCGTCGATGTCTCTCTTGGATCTTTGGAATAATAACTCAGGTGGTAATAATGGCATTTCGGCTGGGGGTCCCGGAGGTCCTGGTGGTCCCGCCGGCCCCACTTCACCTTTCATCCCAGCAACACCCTCTGAGCCTTTGGGTCCTGGGGGCCCTTCCATTCCAGGCAAACCAGGCGGTCCATCGCTACCTTTTTGCCCCATTGGTCCAATGGAGCCCTAAAAATATTTACCAATGTATTCTATTATTTTTATAGTAACCAGTAATTAAATTACCAACCGTATCTCCTTTTTTGCCTTCAGGTCCAGTAGGACCTTTTGGACCTCTCTCTCCCTTCTCACCCATTTCACCTTTTGTGCCTACAAGACCAAGTTCACCTCTGTGACCTTTTGGCCCACGACGACCTCTATCACCCTTAGGTCCTTTTGGTCCTATTTCTCCTAATTTACCAGGCAATCCAACTGCACCAGCTTTACCTGGTGGTCCAACATCACCCTGTAATTATTATTAGAAAAACATAATATTATATATTTTATTACAATAATTACACTAAATATCTTTATTACAGCTTACAGCTGGTCCAGGTGAACCTCGTAAGCCAGGTAATCCAGAAGGACCTGGAATCCCCTGCGATCCTTGAAGTCCTTGAGGTCCAATTGGCCCAACTGGCCCTAAATCACCTTTTTCGCCTGGCAGCCCAGTATTTCCTTGCATTCCTGCTGGACCTTCCGGACCCTATAAAATGCATCATTGAGTTGTATTTTAAACATATTTTCTAATTTACATCGAAGCATAGTTTATATTATGTTACTGAATAAATATAAAAGCGTAGTTAGCAAATGGTGACTATTTATTTTATTGAATACAGTTTTTATTCATTTAACGCTATAAAATACAGATGACAACAAACCAATCATTTAAGTAAATATAATTTTATGGAAAATTCCATAATGGTCATTTTTATTTTATTATAAATATTAAATAAGTATTTAATGTTTTGAAGCCTAACAAATTATTACTCAAGTTTTCATTTTTTTACCTGTTTGCCAGGTGGTCCAGTCATTCCCATTTTTCCTGGTGGTCCGGCATCTCCAGGAGGTCCTGCTTCACCTGGAGAGCCATCTGTGCCGTCTTTTCCACGTTCACCTTTTGGACCTTGTAGCCCTGGCTCTCCGGGACTTCCAGGAAAACCAGGCGGTCCAGCGGATCCTTTAGGACCCTCAGGACCTATTGGTCCACGAGAACCCGGCGGTCCTTGAATGCCTGCTTTACCTTCTTCTCCTTTTGGGCCTGGAGGGCCACGTTCTCCCTAAGTAAATAAAACTGTTAATAAATAAATATAAAAAATTATAAAATATGCATAAAATTCAATTATTATTACATGTTTTCCATCAATTCCCGGCGGACCAGGAGCGCCTGGAGGACCAGTTTCTCCTCTAGAACCTTGGAGTCCTTCGGGACCGGGAGGTCCTGGGGCACCTTCAACGCCTTTAATGCCACGTGGTCCTATTTCACCAGGTGATCCCGGAGATCCGATGGGCCCTTTAATAAATAATTCTCCAATGAGTTTTAAAAATTTGAAAGCGAGAGTTAATTAGATCATTGATATTATTAAATATCCCCAAACTATTAAGTCATGTCTTTCACCAAACATTTCACGAACTGTAGCTCACAAGTCACGCGTAAACGATGCGTTGGGAAAAAAATCAAAGAATTAACTATTTTTCTAGCGAATTTCCGTACCCACTTTATTAATCCAAGACAATTTTGTGTGTAATGAAATCCCCAGTCAATCGAAAATGGTAAAAATAGTACCTAATCATGTTTTTATATAAAATTTCATTGCAAATCTTTCTTGATTTTTTTTGTCTGATGAACCATTAAATTATGACATCAGCAGGAGAAAGTAATATGAAGTAAATTTGGAATGGGGGAGAAATGAGCGTGAGTTCACACCCAGTTTTGTAGGGGGGGGGGGCTCTAATGTATAATTTTGCATAATTTTATACTTCTATCACATGGTATGTTGTATTGTAGATTTTTTCACATAAAATATTACTGACAAACCTTTTGGTCCAAGATCTCCGACTTCTCCTTTCATTCCAGGTGGACCTGGCATTCCTTGTGCTCCTGCTGGTCCTGACGAACCTACCACACCTTTTGGACCATCCTCGCCTTTGTGACCTTGTCTTCCAATTTCACCCGGTGGCCCTTTCTCTCCTGGAGGTCCCATTGGTCCAGGTTCTCCTCGCAATCCTTGAGTACCCGAAGGACCAATTGGCCCCTAAACATTAAAATATTTCTTTGAACATAAACATTAAAAAAATGCTTAATGTGTCTAATTACCTACGACATTAAATTACTATTCAGTATTCCTTTAATGTACGAAACTTCAAATATCGCAACAAGTACTTACAGTTTCCCCTCTAGAACCTTTGAAGCCTTTTTCTCCAGGTGAACCAACATCGCCCTTATCACCATCTTCGCCAGGAGGTCCTACAGGACCTGGTGGACCGGGAAGACCACGTAAACCAGGCAATCCATCACGTCCGCTTGGTCCTACTGTTCCTGCCTCGCCTCTTTCGCCTTTAATTCCTATTGGACCTGGTGGGCCTGGGGGACCTTTACGACCTTCAAGTCCAGGAGGACCTTCCTTTCCAGTTTCTCCTTGCTGACCTTTATCGCCAGCTGGCCCGTGAGAACCAGGTGGTCCAGTTTCCCCTTTTAAACCCGGCATGCCCTAAAAGTAAATTTACGTTTTAAAATCGATTAATTGATAAAAATTTTGAGAATAACATTGAAAGGATTCACTGGAGAGGCAGAGAAGCTTAAATTTCTTTACTTTTAGCAGTTGAGAAAAAGTCGTAAACTTCATTTAATAAATAAATAAATTATTATCGTTTTATATTACCTTATTAATTGCGATACTGTCACAACGAGTCATAGTTAATTATTGATTGTCAAAAATTTAGGTACCTATATTCAGTTTTTATAAAATTCTAGATTATTAATCTTTTGACTCATAGAATAGCTTGAGAATATGTTAAAATAGTATCAAACATATTATATTATGTAATTTTTTTACTGTACCTATAATTGATTTTTGTTTGTTAATATACATTATGCTGCTATGTATATTTTCCAAATTTAAATTTCAAAACTGCTTATAAACCCTCCAGTGGATCTGTGAGTCTATTTTTATTTACAATGGAAAAACAGCACTGCCTCAAGGTACCTTCCCACTACACGATAATCGGGAGACAGGAACTCAACGTCGAATGAAATGAAAGGACCTCTATACTATAGGGACTTAATCGTTTTTCGATTTTATTTAGATTTGAAATGCACATTATAGTGAGTGTATTTGATTAAGTTTGCGTTTGTGGTGCTCATGTGATAACAACTAACAAAGTATCTTGAGGTGTGCATTAGATAGTGTTTTCTTTTTATTACACCGAAAATATAGTCCACTGAATCATCAAAGACACTGATTGGTTACTACATAATATTTATATGTTTTACCATAAACAACTTACTGTCAGTCCAGAAATACCTCGATCTCCTGGAAATCCTGGTAAACCCGTTGGACCTGGTGGTCCTGGATTTCCTTGTGGCCCTGGTGGTCCAGGGGATCCTTCCTTTCCTTGCTCACCAGGCGTTCCAGATTCTCCTGGTAATCCAGGACTTCCCGGAATTCCAGGTTCCCCGATGGGACCTGGTTCGCCATTTGGGCCAGAAGGCCCAACGACACCCGGAGCTCCTACAGGGCCAACAGGTCCAACTTCACCCTGAAAAAATAAAATTATGGAATAGTTCAATTTTTGGAAAAAAATTACTTAGTTAAATAAAATAAATCTCTAAAATTATTCTGTTAAATCTTACTGGAGGTCCCCTTTCACCAGGTGGTCCGGGTAAACCATCCTTTCCATTAGCTCCTGGAGACCCTGGGGGCCCAATAAAACCTCGGGGACCTTCAGGACCTTGTGGCCCAGATTCTCCAGGTGATCCGGGTGGACCTGGTTGTCCTGTGTCTCCTTTCGGACCGGCTGTGCCTTCAGACCCTCTTCTTCCTCTAGATCCGCGAAATCCCTAAATTAAAAAAAATAAGATTTTTATTTCCAATATATTTCAAGTAGGTACCTACCTATAAAAATTTAAAAAAAAATTATTTACCCTAGGTCCTGTTTCACCTCTTTCACCAGCAACACCTGGATTTCCCTATAAATTAAAAGTTACTGTGATTTATACTTTTATTTATGTTTTATTTGAAATTTATAATTACCCGATCTCCTTTTTCACCAGACGGTCCACTCTTTCCTGTTGATCCTTTATCTCCTTTTTCTCCCGTTTCGCCCGGATAACCAGGAAAGCCTGGAATACCTGTTTTTCCTTTTTCTCCTGGTGGGCCAGCGGGGCCAGTTTCACCTCGTGGTCCTTCAAACCCCTGAAGTATTGTAAAATAGATAACACTATTTTTTATAAGTATGAAAATTAAACATAAAGCATTTAACATACTTTTGGCCCTTCTATGCCTTCTAAACCCGGAGTACCAGTAGGTCCAGTAGGACCTTTATCACCTTTTGTTCCGAAATCACCTTTTTCGCCGTCATGTCCTCTATCACCCTTGTCGCCTTTGTCACCAGTTGGTCCACGTTTACCTTCATCACCTTTCACGCCTCTACTACCCGGAAAACCCACCGTTCCTTGCGGACCTTGTGGACCTGCATCACCTTTTGAACCAGGCATACCTGGATTTCCAGGATGACCAGGCACTCCTTCAGAGCCTGGAAGTCCTGGAAGACCTGGTTTACCTTGTGGACCCTAAAAAACATTTAAAGATTGTTAATGTCCTAGGGATAAAATTGCTGTTCTTTAGTAAAAATATCGTGTATTTTTGGTCTATACCTAATGGGTTAAAATATTTAACTTTATTAATTAGAAAGTATTTATTTGTAAACGCTTATAAAATATAAAACTAAATATTAAAAATAAACTTAAAAACTTAAAGTCATATGTGTGGTCGGTTTTGTTACACTCAGGCGAAACTTGGGTTATAATAAAAAACTTTGCAACAAAAAAAAAACCTCCTTCAAAAAAGACATGAGGAAAATAATAAAATTTTGAGGTAGGCACCAACTTATTATACAGGGTGTACCACAGAAAACCGAAAATAGGGAAAACTACATTGTGAAATTAGTTAGGATCAGTGATTGCTGTGCCTTTTTTCATGCTTAAAACTATGATAATTAATTTAGTTGAGTTAGCCATGAATATTCTATCTTTGTCACGCTACCCATTTTGTTTATATCTTTCCTGTTGCACTCATTTATTTTCTATGCTCTGAATCCTGTGATACACCCTGTATAAGTATCACTATCTAGATACTTTTATTTTATTAAATTGGCGCCAACCTCAAAATTTTATTATTTTTCTCTTTTTAGTGGCTTTTTTGAAGAACTTTTTTTTTGTTAAAAAGATTTTTATTTTTTCTTTTAGTGGTTTTATAATACGTAGGTACTTAGTTTGCACATTATTAACCGACTTGTGTCTTGACTCTTGATTACTAAATTAAAAAACTGAACCGATTTTAGTAAAATTTATGTGAAACCACCCTGAAGGTATGCCGTATTAAATAAAACAAGAATCATCAAAATCGGTTCACAAATGCAGAAAATAATATGAGGTGACATACATACATAACATACATAAAAAAAATACTTGATAAATAGTACAGGATACCTAAAAGGCTAAATTAAAAAACGATATTTATTTACTAAACATATTTAATGATCTATGTTTCGGCGATTTTATATGTCAGATAATGCTGGTTTTATTTTTAAAACTCAGAGTATCAGATTATTTTAAAAAAGAATAAACAGTTTTATAGTTTTTTAACTTCCCATTGGAAGTTATTGTAATGGGTCCGAAAATCGAAATCAAAATATAAAACAAATTTTTATGTTTTAAGGTTACTACACTATTTTTACACTATTTTTAGAAAGATGTCTGTGTGTGTGTGTGTGTACGTATGTGTCCATTTCTTTCTAAGACGAAATCTCGAGAATGAAAAATGAAATCGACTACGTTAGGGAGCCAATCGACGCGTATTAACGTAGATATGATCTGAAAGAAATTTTTTCAAAATCGGTTCAGCCGTTCTTTTTTCTTAACTAAATAGACTCCAAAAAAGTAGATTTTACACAATATCTCGCGAAAAAAAATTATATCGACTTCGTAAGGGTGTCAATCGAGGCGTGTTAACGTCATTGACATAATTTTTATAAAAATCGGTTCAGCCGTTTTTTTTTTTTAATTATTGTTAAAAATAAATAATAATTATGTTTTAATGATTAAAATGATTACTTTTCTGTGTAATATACACGGCTTGTTGGATTTTAAATTTAGGTACAATTAAATGGTAGCCTATAGCGCGTTATTATTCTAGGTCCTAGGATGAGTTTATAACGATAAGGCAAATTTTTTTGTTGACTTTTCATATTGTTTTTACGTTCCAGCTAGCAACAATAACACAAACTATGCTAGAAAAGTAGTAGATACTAGAAATGTCGAGCGATATCGAACAATCTCCGTATAATGTAATCGGGATCATACTGACCCGAACGATATATTGGTACCTACTAAGTTTGAGAAAAACAATAATTAAATATTATCAACAAAAATTAATCAAAGTTATGCCACACAAGCAGTCATCCTATAATAATAAAAGACACATAGGCACATAACGAGGTACACAAAGATAAAGTTTTTAGAAGGATGTTAAAATTATTTTCGGTCAAAGATATAACAAGAACATCAGTGTTCAGAGATCACCAGTTATTGCCGAAGCCATTACCTCCTATCAAATCGCTCTGAGTTATGTTATAAATTTAACCTATAATAAAGATTGAACACAAAACTTATGCCACAAATATTTAAAAATTGTTGAAGACTAGATCAGATAGATAACATGCTAGCATAATACTTCAACATCCGCTGCGCTGGTGCATACGTTCAGGCCAAATTAAATAACATCTTGGTTCTAGTGTGACCTAGACAAGTAATTTTATTCTGAAATAAGCAAACCCTCGAGTATATTCTATATTATGTTTTCATACATTTTGAACAATCTGCAAGCGTCTCCCCTGAGTAACGGTAAGACAAAGATCTCATGATCGGTTACTCAGAATAATTTGCCATTGAACCGTGGTAACATTGAACACAAATTCCGAACCAGCGAAGCTAAAGAGTTCGATGCAGTTTTTATACGACGTTGCTATGCCTCCTCTATTTAAAATATTATCTCACAACTTTGTAAATATTTACCACAATTCCAGTTGGCCCTAAAAGTCCTTGAGGCCCAGGTGGTCCTACAGGACCTGGAGGTCCGGATTGTCCAAGTGCACCTGGCTGTCCTGCAGGACCAGAGTTTCCTTTAGCTCCTGGAGCGCCTTCGCTTCCAGGCACGCCAGGATTTCCAGGCATTCCAGGAAAACCTCTAGGACCCATAAAACCGCGCGGTCCCTATAAAGAAGAGTTGACCCTTAATTAAAAAATTACATGTTTTTTAAATTATTATAGGTACATATTATTCAGAGATATTCACTTACAAGTTCTCCAGGAAGTCCTGGTAGTCCTGGTTGTCCCTCTTCTCCTTGCATTCCTTCATGACCTGGCAAACCGGGTTCTCCGGTAGCGCCAGTTGCACCACGTTCTCCTTTATCTCCAGGTAGGCCTGGAATTCCTGGTAATCCTTGTTCACCTTTTACACCAGGTGGTCCCGTCAAACCTCTTTCACCATCTCGCCCTGGCTTTCCTCTTCTACCTTCTCGTCCTGGAAGCCCAACTAGTCCGCGTATTCCTCTGGGACCCTTTAATATTATTATTGGACATAAAAACACTATTTCAAATTGCAGTCAGTAATACACTATGAAATAAATTTTCTTACTGGCTCCCCCACATCTCCGGGTTCACCTTTCATCCCTTCAGAACCTGGTGGACCTTCTGGTCCAGCAACACCGGTCAAACCCATTGGACCCTCGGCACCTCGCATGGCCATCTATGAAAAATATCAAAAAAATTGATTTACTATATCGGTCGAATTTACATATAAAAAAATTATTTTTTTACTCGCCATGTGCTGAGAAAGCATTTGTCGGAAAGCTTCGGCGTGAGAATCTGGCCCTTTTTCATTTCCTTGTGTATTTAACTGAAACGTAAAAATAATCGCAATATAATCAATTATTATACAATAATGAAAAGTGAATTTTGCATTCTTTATTATTAGTTTTTGTCACATAGCAAACTTATACAATCAGAAAATGTTTCAATGCAATATATGTATCAATCATCTAATAAAATAAAAATTATGAAAAATTCAGTACGTACTGGAATCATAAAAACATGCCCAGGTGGTCCAGCAATTCCTGGATTTCCACTTATTCCATCTCTTCCAATTTCTCCTTTAGGGCCTTGAATTCCTGGCGGTCCAGGGGGGCCAGGATATCCTCTTGGCCCTGGTGGACCCCTGTTAACATAAATATAAGTTCCCGGTATGTAAGTTTCATCTGGAGGACCAGGCTCATAGATATCGCCAGATCCTTCTATCTAAAAATAAAAATGTATGTAAAAATTGATATTTTTTCCAGTTACCTTCAAAAATAAATGGGGATATTTTTTTTACAAATTTGGCTTTTATAGCCTACAAAAGTTTATGCTATCTAATCTTCATAAATTATTTATGTACAATAGGTTACACGTACTTGTATGTATGGATTTTCTGGTAAATAAATCAAATTAAAAAAATTAAATTTATTGTAATTCAGAATTTTTCAACGGGGAAATCCGTAAAATATGTAAGAGGCTGGACTAATACAATATTTAAAAAAATCACTAACAAACGATTCAGTAGTCAGAAAGCCATCATAATCTGTTGTTGTTCCAAACTCCGTTTCATCTGTTGGTGCCACTGGAGGTATTCCAACTGTCCCTGTCCCATTTAATCCCGATGTATCAAAGCCTACTAATTCACCCCCACTGAGTTTTCCACGCGTATATATTTCGGTTCCACCTACTTGAATAATATCTGTGTCTGTCAAGTTTCTTCTTTTATTTTTATCAACACTTCCTGTTAACATAAATTAATTTTTATTGATGCAATAATTGTTATTCAGAATTTTTTCTCTAACATTGTACGATACAGTTCCTTTAAATTTGGTAAATTTGTATTTAAAAATTTAAAAAATAATAAATTGAATATTTTTTTGTTTATAAAAAACTATAATGCATTATAATATAATATTTTTAAAAAGATTACTAAATATATTCGAACATTTCTAATGTAAATATACGGGTGTCCCACGACATGACTGCCATAGCCTGGGACTGTGTTGCTGGGGTGATTTCAAGTCAAAAATGTCTAATGAACATATACCCGGAACGCTATCCTAACTGAGCTAGAAGCATTTGAAATTTTAAATAAGTAAGCACACTAATGCAGGTATTAGGTTCGGCTGTTGGTTTTGTTATTCTTAAAAAGACCAGGTGGCTGTGAATCACCATTAGTATTTCTGCAGTTCCTTGGCCAGCAAGGTCACCAGACTTTAATCCCCTGGATTACTTTTTATGGGGAAGACTGAAAAGTTTAGTTTATGCAGGAAATATTGAAAACAGAAAACAACTAGTAGCTAGAATCATGGATGCCGCAGAAGTTATTCGTGCTGATCCTGAGACTCTTCGCAGTCCGCAGAGCTACCACTTCAATTCTAAGAAGAGCTAGACTATGTATACAGCAACTGGGTGGACATTTTGAGCAACTAATTCAATAAAGCGATTTCTTTTTAAATGGTTTTTAAATTAGTAGGGAATTCCTACTACTACTTATCTAAAATTTCAAATGCTTCTAGCTCAGTTAGGATAGCGTTCCGGGTATATGTTCATTAGACATTTTTGACTTGAAATCACCCCAGCAACACAGTCCCAGGCTATGGCTGTCATGTCGTGGGACACCCCTATTAGTGAAATAATTTTTAGAATCGGTTTAGTAGTTCCAGAGATGAGAATTTATGATTTATTAGTTCCCCCCGCAAGAATTTCTCCCCCTGCACCCCTGCGGGAATCTCTTCCCTTGCGTAGCTTTCTATTAGTGAAAGAATATTTAGAATCTGTTTAGTAGTTCCAGAGATAAGAATTTATGATTTATTAGCCCCCCGCAAGAGTTTCTCCCCTGCCCTCCGCGAGAATTTCTCCCACTGCGTAGCTTTCTATTAGTGAAAGAATTTTTAGAATCGGTATAGTAGTTCCACAGATAAGAATTTATGTTTTATTAACCCCCCCCCCGCAAGAATTTCTTCTCCTGCCCCCGCGAAAATCTCTCCCACTTCTAAAAATTCTTTCACTAATAGAATATTAGTGATATCGGTTCAGTAGTTCCAGAGATTACTTTTTCATTTGAGCGAAGCCGGTTTTTTTAGACAAAAAGTAGCCTATGTCCTTCATCAGGATGAAATATATCAGCATCTCCTTGCCAAATTTTATCGAAATCTGTTCAGCGATTTAGGCGTGAAAAGGTAACAGACAGACAGAGTGATAGAGTGACAGACCGCATTTATAATATTAGTAAGGCAACCAATTGCTACAATCTTAACGACTAAATGTTTAATAATTTTTACCTTGGACATTTCCAAAACTAGATCCTGAACCTTCTGAGGAAGCACCATACGTAAATCCTCCAGACGATCCTCCATCGCTACCTGTTCTACCACGATGTAAAGTTCGACCTCCTACCGATTCACTATGAAATGTTCCTCCCCAAGAACTACCTCGTGCCGAACCCAGTGATATATCTAAATCTGAAGTGCTACGTGAACCATATTGATTTTGGCCGCCTTCTGCTGAACCTAACGTCCTATGAATTTCAAAACTCGAAGCCCTACTGGAATCTTGACCACCAGCTGGAAACTCACCTAAAATATATTTAGTAGAATGAAAATAGTAAAACACTAAATTTGCTTCGAGAACAAGATATAAAACTCTTTATTTAATCAAAAGAGATAAACATGTTTCGAGAGCTTAAGCTCTCATCATTAGGTCAATTTAAAAAACAAAATTTTACAATAATTGAAAATTGCGTACAAATAAGTTCTTTGTTACTTTAAGCATCTTGAGATATTGTGGTAGTAAATTTGTAATCAAAAAATTGTGACATTTTGAAGTAAAAAATAAACGCAAATGACTACGAAATGACTACGAAATATAAAATATATTTGTTAAATAATTTACTAGTAATGATTAATATACATATTACGATAACATGGGTCAGTTTTTCAAACACTGATAAATATTTTTAAAGATGAAATCACAAGTCTTACTTGATCGTCCAGATGAAATGGAACCGGTATTAAAATGATAAGCGGTACTTCCTGATGAAAATCCACTTCTGGTTCTTGTTCGGATCATTTCGCTTGGACAGTCGGGGAAATGTATGGTGCATAATTCATAAGCGACGTCTGGCGTGTTCGCCAGTTTCAACAGTTGTATATCACCCTGCAATTTATTTTTTTAAATATTAAGTATATATCATAAGAAAAGTGTACCTACTATACATTTAATATTAATTATGCTAGATTATTAAATGAAAAGAAAATATAATTCTATTTTTCTAATTTTAAGCATGGATTAAATTATTAGTCCCAATAGTGTTCTCGGTTGGAATACTGTTATCTTATCAGCACGAAAACGAAACATTATACAATATATTATACACATGGATTTTCTCCTCTTGTCATTGATTAATAATTATTGTACCTATACGGTTGCAATTCTCCCTCCAGCGCTTAGATTTGGCGCTCTTTAATAAACTATTTGAAACATATTATTATAGTTAATTTACAGCGACATGGTTGATGTCTACAGAACTTTCCGCTGAAATTTATATCGAAAATTAAAATATTATTGTATACTTATCGCTTGAACAGTCCCTGTACAATCACATAATCTACGAGTATATTCTATGGAGAATGTTATTCCGCAAAAAATCCAATGTTTTATTAATATACTTGGTCATTGTTTAACATATTACTAGAAGATTTTGATCCTTATGAGCGTAAATGAGGCCACTTTTAATAGAGGCAGCTAGACGTCGCACTATTGGCCATCTGTTGACTAGCATCCTAAGTTTTATTATTTAATCTTTGAGTACAGAATAATTGTAGAGTTTACAGAAGTGAGTTGTGTTGACAATCGTTAGGCCATCTGGTGACTAGCATCTTAATTTTATTTAAGACAATCTTGCGTCATTGGTTCATATTGCATAATATTTCGCGGTGACTATTAATAGACAACCCCTAACGTTCTTTCGAAACGCCTCTTTTTTGAGATGTTTATATTCACGAGGAATATTATTATAAGTATATAGAGGCAGAACCATAAGTAAAAAATTTTTTATAAAAATTTGTTTCATGCAAGTTTATTGACAATGTTGTATCCTGTGACATCGTATTTTTATTATTATTATGATAATCTGATAAATATTTTAAATTGCAATTTAAATAATCTGGCTGCCCGGTTGTGATCAAGTTGTCTACGAAGTATGCGATATGTAAATTTATGTTGTATACAATATATCTGAAGCATATATTTTAAAATTTTTGGATAAGCTGCGATGTTGACTGGTTTATACATGGTCCGTACACAATATCACAATAATAATTAGATGATAAAATGAGCGATTCCACTAAGTATTTGTCTATGTATAATCCTAAATTTTTGCAGTAGTCTACAGAATTAGTTTGATGACCAAACAGCGTTACGGCACTTTAGCCAACTGATTCCGGCTTTCTATAGACATTATATTGAATTTAATTGGATTTAACATTAGGGAAAGACTTTTGGACCATTCTGATATTTTATTTAATTTTAAACTTAATAATGTTAATCATTATTATGTCAAACTAAAAATATTCATACATAAGAAAATTAGATAATCAAATTCATTAAAGGGGCCTACACACGATCAGTTTAACTGCGCAGTTTAACCCTTGTGGCGCCATGTCTGAGCGATAAACTGAGATAACTGCATAGTTCCGACAAATTTTAACGCAGGCTTTTGGCCTGCGCATTTGACTCTACTTTGCACCGATAAACTGCGAAGTCAGCTCAGTTAATTGAACAGTTGGCACAGTCATGTGTAGTCTTTGGGTAAGTTCGGTTTTGCGCTCAGATCAATCTGAGCGCAAAACCGAACTTCCCTTTCTAGTCGTGTCTAGCCACGCACGTCAGCTCTTCAAACTGAGAACAATTGAGGAGCAAACTGAAATAGCCCACACACCGTACAGTTCACACAACTGTGCAGTTTGACTGCACAGATAAACTGCGAAGTTAAACTGATCGTGTGTAGGCCCCTAACGATTGGAAAAATTGTGAAAGATTTATTTTAAATTCTTTTATTTAACAACAAATTTTACAATCTTAATGAATTTGATTATCTAATTCTCTTAAACTGCTTGCTTTTGTTAACTAATTAGTATAAGTTGCTATGATAGACTAAGAGCGGATAACACTTTTTTATGTGTTTTTAGAAGACTTGTAGAGATATATAAAATTCATCTTTTAAAAAAGTTCCAAGTCTTATAAAAACACATGAAAAAAGTGTTATCAGCTCTTACCCTATGAATACATCAAAATATATTTTACGAGTGTTTGAACAATTTTTATTCAGAGACAAAGAAATATAAAATCAGATAGCGTTTACAGATAAATTATGTAACTAAACTAAGTTCACTTTATATAAGTTTTATACAGTCTCAACAAATTTCAAAACATTAAAATAATGTCAGCTGCGGCAGTGATGTAAATATCTTATATCATTATTTAGGATCAGTTAGAGGTAGCATTGACAATATCTGAGCTGTTAGTTCAACAATAATATAGGTGGAAGCACAAGTCAACATTGAGTTTGTGGGCCAGGGGAATGAAACGTAAGCGGCAGCTATAGTAATTTTCCAGTACATGGAATCACTATCTTCCCATATAATATGTTAATCAATGCTTAGGTAATACTTAATCTCCAGAATGACAATTTATTGAAATTAATTATTGCGAGATGTTTTCTTTAAAAAAATAATTTCACATATATTTGAAAAAGAAAACTGTTTTTAAATCTCAAATATAAAATTACTTTCAAATTAGTTGTCGAAACAGCGAATAAGTGTTACAGGTATATACGATTTTTCAACACAGTTTTACATGTGTAGGTACCTATATACTACATATAGGTACAAGAGTTTGATTAAAAACATTCATATTACTCCCACGTCAAACATAGGGGTGGATTAGCTCAAAATTTATATGTATAGCTTCGAAATGGTCAGTAATGATCGTTATGAACTACAGGCTGTCCCGCGACTTGACAGGTGGTTATAGCACATGCGAAAATGCATTTGACACAAACTTGCTATAACAAAATGTCGCTCGTTTGAGAAATATAGGGGCGTAAAGAGAAAATATGCCATAACCATTAGACATACGGGGTTGAAAATCGGTATGAAATATAAATTAATATATAAAATTCTGCAAATTTTTTTGTAAAAAAAAATAATTTAAAAAATCAAAAAACCCGACTGCGTAAAAATCGAACATAAAAGATGGAAACAAGATCAAATGATAACATGCAGTCGGAGGTATTTCTGTTAAATTTGTTACTACTATGCCTCCGACTGCATGTTATCATTTGATCTTGTTTCCATCTTTTAAATTATTTTTTTTTATTTTATACTTTTTAGTTATGAGTACCTAGCTAGTAATTTACCAGACTGGATTTCCTATCAGCATCAGTACTACATCACAATTGCACTGGAATTTAAGTTTAAATTATGTGATTTTTTCAAATGTTTTCAATTAAAAATAAATCGATATAGATCCTAAACGGTCAGTCGAATCGAAAAATGTTGAGGGAAAACTAAAAATGATTTTTAAATACCTATTCAACGATACCCCACTTGACATAGTTTGTTGACTTTCATTTTTTTCATTTTCACAATATGGCGTCCTGTAGTCGCCATATTGAATTTTCACTAACGTCATGTCTTTAGTGACACTCGCCGGACTAAGGGGAATCGATTGACGTGTGAATCATAAAAATCGGCCCAGGCGTTTGGTCTGTATAGTGCTTCAAAGGAACATACATACATACATACATAGACTGTTAAACACATTACCACTCCTTTGCTTCGCAGTCGGGTAAAAAAGGTACACTTCATTCGCCTCGATATCGCTAACCGTTTTCGAGATAATTGGGGTTAAAAGCTGCGCGGCACAGTAAAAAAAGCTCGTAAAAAACGCGCTTCTTTTACTGTGCCGCGCAACTTTTAACCCCAATTATCTCGAAAACGGTTAGAGATATCGAAATGAACGAAGTACACCTTTTTTACTTAAAAATGTGTAGTCTTTCATATATTAACTTATATTTCATACCGATTTTCAACCCCGTATGTCAAATGGTTTCGAAAATATGGTTTATTTTATCTTTACGGCCCTGTATTTCCCAAACGAGCAACATTTTATTATAGCAATATAGCAAATTTGTTTCAAATGCCTTATCTTTACAGTTTACTTGTGCTATAACCACCTGCTCTATGGCAATCGAGTCGCGGGACATCCTGTATATCTTTATATCTTTCATTCTCAAATGTAGACTATAAATGTAGGTAAAATAAAGGTAAAATATTTTGAAAAAAACAAACATATTATTCTACCGGTTTCAACTTACATAAAAAATGATCAGGCAAATGAATTTGTCAACAAAGCTGCAAACAGAAACTAAACAGAATATTGTATGTTAAAAAATTGATGTGTATTTTGAATAACGTCGCTCATCTGAAAACAGCCGGTTCTTATTTTGCGCGACTTATTCGAGCATACATAAAAATATAAGTTTATGTTGGTTTTTATTCAGAAATCGCAATATCAATCATAATGTGATAGACATTTAATATCCGATCTCTCTCGTATCTTTTATGTTACGTATTATTGTATACAAGTGTTTCAGAAAAACTGTACTTGGATTATAAGTGGACGAAAAGAGTGATTGTGGATAAAAAAAATATAACTAAAGCAACAAAAATAATGATTGCAGATAGACGAAATATTCGCCAAATATGCAAAGGTGATTTTAAAGATCCATTGTAAAAAATTCTATACCTACTGAAAAAAACGAAATTATTGATTATGGATGGAGAGTCGCGCCTCGCGCATTGAGTGTTCCGTACCAAATGCACTTTGATACTGAAAATACTGAAAAAACTAGGTTATGTACCATTCAATTGCAACAGTTAATCTGTAATTTCGTCGAAATACCTTCTAAACTTTACAATGTTGCCTTATGCCTATATCAATGTTGACGAATATATGATACACTGCTAAAGTTAATTCAGATTTTTCCGATTAATACTTCAGGAATAAATAGGGTGGGACAAGCAATTTGCGTAGTTTTTATTTTTTTTCTATAGAAATTATCGAAACACCTTTCTTTTTTTGCCCCTCTTGAAGATTTCATGAATTTATTTTTATATGTATGAAGATTTTTCGACAAAATATTGTAATTTCATAATAGCTTTATAGACAATAACATCTGTTATAGGAAAATAACTGTTTTTCTGTATTCACATCACTAGAACACATATTAACCACTTAAATTATCTAAACACAATTGATTTAATGACGTGTGTTCACAAAGTTTTTTGGCTTAGTATGATATGCTTCTAAATTGCGACCATTTTTATATATGCTAGAATATATTCTAATAATGAATATTTTACTTATATTTATTTGTTTTCAAACAAAAATTTGTTTTGAAGTCCTTGACATAAAAACTAAAAACTTTAAAAGAGACAAAACAGCTTTTTGAATGTTCCAATTAATAATCTATAAGTTGGTAGGTAGGTATATTTAAGCACATAATATAAGTAAATACTTATTTATCATGTTTATAAAAGTTCAATCATATATTTAGCAATACATTTTATTTTTTTTACGATCGAGGAGCTCTCACTATAATATTTTAGTATTTATTGAAGGCCAGTTTTAATCAAAAGCATTAGTTCTATTAAATTGATATACCCAATTGATTAAACCTAGCCCAACTATGTGTTTATCATAATATAGGTATAGGTATTTCTCGGACAGTGGCAGCTCCTCAACCGTGAAAAATTGAAGTTATACAGGTGAATAAATTAAAACGAAACATGTCACATAACAATTCGAATAATTAGAAATAGAACATAAAATACGGGAGCCCTCGACCACGATTTTTAATTATTATTTTTCAATAATTTATATCTCCCTGAAGAAAAAATTCCATTGCCACTGACGTTTCTGGTGTTGTTAAAAGGATACATTTATTTATCGGACATGTAAAAACAAATGATTCATATTTTTTATCGCTACACGTCAATTTCATCGTTTTTGTATTGAAGGTAATGTCAGTCAAAATATTCTCCTCGTCGTTCTGATTCTAAAAACATAACAAAAATTCTCTCACTTGTTTCCTAAGTAAGATACAGGGTGTCAAATTTTATAAAAATCAATCATTTTTTATCACATCTTTCCATATGGTACATTTTTTCATGACTCGTAGGTACCTCGGACTTTTTTTTCTAAATAGCTGGATTTGCATTCTTCTGAAAAATGATAAAATTTATGGAACTAGAACCTTTATTAGGGATCTGTAAAAGTCTGTCTTATTCCAAATTAAATGAGGACAGTGGCGTGCATTTTTACTTCCCACCTCTACTATGGTAGGGAAGTAATGGATTTAGTCCGAAAAAAATATTTCGAGATTTTAACAGATCTTCACGTTTTGTGTGTGTGTGTGTGTGTGTGTGTGTGTGTGTGTGATGTGTGTGTGTGTATGTGTGTATGTGGTCAATTTTTTGCCTTCGATATCTTAAGAACGGAACAACATACGGGCATGCCGATTGTTCTATTGTGTTTATCAGCCTTTAACTTAGATCTGATTAGATTTTGAGTCAAATCAGTTCAGTGGATCCTGAAATATTCAAAAAAACGTTCTCAATGTCACGTATTAACATAGGTAAAAAAAAATATAAATGAATTCTAGATGTTATAATATGAAAAAAATGTAAATATTTTTACTTCCCACCTCTACTATGGTAGGGAAGTAATGGATTTAGTCCGAAAAAAATATTTCGAGATTTTAACAAATCTTCACGTTTTGAGACCCTAGCAATCGTTTAAGATCATTTTCAGACTGATGTCTGTATGTGTGTGTGTGTGTGTGTGTGTGTGTGTATGTGTGTATGTGTGTGTGTATGTGGTCAATTTTTCGCCTTCGATATCTCAAGAACGGAACAACATACGGGCATGCCGATTGTTCTATTGTGTTTATCAGTCTTTAACTTAGATCTGATTAGATTTTGAGTCAAATCGGTTCAGTGGATCCTGAGATATTCAAAAAAACGTTCTCAATGTCACGTATTAACATAGGTAAAAAAATATATAAATGAATTCTAGATGTTATAATATGAAAAAAATGTAGATATTTTTTTTCTCTAAAATGTATAGTTTTCGAGAAAAAAAATATTTTACTAAAAAAAGAAAATTGTACGTAAATCAAGGTAACCATGATTTTTGCTATATTAAGCTAGCCATCAGTAGATCACCAAACAAAAAAGAGGGCCATGCTTTTTTCAAAGAATAAAAATTAAATTGTGTTTTAAAGACCACCAACAGCTAAGGTTATTTGGGCCTAGTCAAAGAATAAAAAAACGAGTGTTTATTTTTTGAAAATATTTACTAGGTGGGAAGTATAGGACTGGTCATCAGTCGAATTTTTTTTCTCTAAAATGTATAGTTTTCGAGAAAAAAAATATTTTACTAAAAAAAGAAAATTGTACGTAAATCAAGATAACCATGATTTTTGCTATTAAGCTAGCCATCAGTATAGATCACCAAACAAAAAAGAGGGCCATGCTTTTTTCAAAGAATAAAAATTAAATTGTGTTTTAAAGACCACCAACAGCTAAGGTTGTTTGGGCCTAGTCAAAGAATAAAAAAAAAGAGTGTTTATTTTTTGCAAATATTTACTAGGTGGGAAGTATAGGACTGGTCATCAGTCGAATTTTTTTCTTAAATTTTACAGTTGTAACCTCAGTGCACGCCACTGGTGTGTCAAATTTAGCTGAAAATATCTGCAGAAAATAGTAAATCATACCTATAGAAGGTATGAATGCAAAATATTGTTCGATTAGCAGCTTTCCCCCGGAAGATATGATAAAAAAATAATTTATTCTTTAAACAACTGATAAGAGTGTCATCAATGTTTTACAACGCGCTAAATTTCAGTTCTTGCGTGATCTGTTTTACTTGTTTAACAAGATACTATCAAGAACTGACGAGGTCCTGCAACTAAATGATATAGATTTTTTTGACCGACTGAAAATGAATTTTCACCCCTTTCGCAACATTTTGGGGCTTGCTGCAAGGAAAAAAGTTGTTTATTTTAATTAAAACTAAACATTTTTCATAGTTTTGATCACATGAAATTTTGGTCGAGGTCTCCCGTACTATGAGATCGTCCTACATCCATTTTCAAATAGGCAAAGGAACGTAAATTATTGTGTTGTTAAGCAACAGACAGGATTTTATTTGCTTTCGTTGTAATTAATTATTAGATTAATATTTAATTAAAGTAAGGATATAACAAACCTACAATTTGTCCATGAATGTACACACATACATATGTATGTACAATAAATGTCATTTTCCACAACTTACTGTCATATTATTGGTACAAACAACATAATATTGTGCAATAATGTTGAGGTTATATGATCAGTCGGAGTCCTCGTAACCGTTCAATCAATATCGACAATCATCTATCCACGTTAGATATAATACGATTCCGCTATACGAAATTACGTTTTAACTCATCGTGCTTTTTTTTCGAATCAAAAAGCTCATTAAAAACTAACGCTTTTAAATCTGGATATCAAGCTTGCCTATATTTTTCATTTTATGACAATGTATTTTCTAGACTCAATACAGTGGAATTCGATTATAAACTAAAATCTCGGTTATTTGTTGCATTTGTCAGATTACACATAGTCGGGGCCAGATGTAATCTTAGGGTGCAGACCGATGTCTTCATGCCACCAGGGACGTATTTACCACTTGGCGAAAACGGCAATGGCCGGGGTCATATTCGCAAGACACATTCAATCGTTCGGTCTCCCGAACGAATCTGGATAAGTTACCGACGTATTCATAAATTACGTCTTTACTCTTTAACATACAGTATTACATTCTTTGGTCAATATTGACACAGATTTCCAATGTTCTTTGGGAATTAGCGTTTCCAGGGACCAGAGCTCGTACCAGTCGGTTTGTGTATGCCGGCTGGCGGATTTTAATACAAAAATATGTTATTTGTTGTGTTGAAGACGCTAATGACCTGAGTTGTCGACGCGTCTATAATCTACAATAAATAAATAAAATAAATTGACACAGATCTTGTTATTGGTATCATTTTTCATTAATTTTTAACCGACTTCAAAAAAAGGAGGTGGTTCTCAATTCAGTTGTATTTTTTTATGTTTGTTACCTTAGAACTCCGTCATTTATAAACCGATTTGAAAGGATATACTTTCAGATTGGTCCCATAGAAATTTAATCAAAATCGGTTCAGTAGTTCGGCTGATTTTAATAAAAGATAGTAACGGCGTGTGCTTCCTTAAGGTAAATGTCACTTTTTGACACATCAGACAGCGTAAGAAAGTCGGTTTAATAAAAGTGAGTAACGGCGTGTGATTCCTTTAAGGTAAATGTCACTTTTTGACACTAAAAAGTAAAAAATAGAAAACTTTTTTACAAAAAAAAAACCTCCTTCTAAAAGCCACTAAAAAGAGGAAAATAATGAAATTTTGAGGTCAGCGCCAATTTAAAAAAATATTAAGTTGGTTGAAAAGAAGATATTAATCACTATACTTTTTAATCGACTTCATATTTTGTTAAATTGGCGCAGACCTCAAAATTTCATTATTTTCCTCTTTTTAGTGGCTTTTTGAAGGAGGTTTTTTTTATTGTTAAAAAGTTTTTTATTTATATTATTATTCAGTACCTATCCATTTTCGTTTAATTTGCCTGCTGCTTACTTTTATTATGACAATGTATTTTTATTTTAATTTTGATGTCAATTACATTTACCTTATAACGATTTTTTACCAAAATTAGTTCAAAAACAAATAATGATTTTGAACTTACAGTGCATGGTATTGGCATTTACTTATCTGCCATCGTGATCATCATGTATGTTGCACTTGCAGACGTGACTTGTGAATAAGTACGTCGGTAACTTATCAGAGTCCTTCGGAAAACCGCACAGTTGATTGTGTCGGTGACTTAGGAATATGCTACCGGAGCGGTAGGCATGAGACTGCGGTTCAACACTTTAACCGCCACGTCGGTTGGCCGGAATGCGATATGTCATTTTAATGTCACTTCGCTCGGATCGGACATCAAACGTCACATTCGTCAAAGTCGTCTTCATTCCGCCCTTGATACACATATCACAATCTGCTAGTGTTCTCACTAGGGTCGTAACGAATATCCGAATTCGCATTCACAATATGCGAAAAATTCGTAAACGTTCAACATTCACATTCGGATTCGCAATTTTTAATTGAGAATGTTTTTAGCGAATGTTTAGCGAATTGCGTGTCAGGTCATTACATGTCTGCTACGTGTGGCGTTCTGATTGGGAGTAAAAATTACGTATAGATCATACATAACAATTTAATATGTTACTAAATTTTATGATTATTCAATAAATAATATAGTCCAGTAATTTTAGATTTCCACTGCAGAATAATTCCCAGTTAGCTGATTTTTTTTTAATATATCGTTATGGTGTTTTAAAAAACGTGTAAAAAGTCCCCATCGGTAACGTGGTTCAAGTTCACGATAGACGGTTTTTTGCGAATTTCTCGGTTCCGTTCCATTTTTGGTAAAAAATGGTTATTATCAATCTTGTAGAGGACAAAATTCTCTACACCTTTCGTATAAACATTTTTTGTCTACGATTCATAGTTTTACTTATTTAAGTACCCGTGGCTTCCTCCCCCTCGATTTTTCATAACGGTATTATGCTGCTTCCCGAGAGCCTAACATAATGATTTGTACCTTTATTTTAAGTTGAGCTTAAAGCTAACGATTAATTACAATTTTATCGAAATTAATGCAGTATGTTCTCTATTTATAATCAACCAAACATACAAATCGACAGCAGTGAAAAAGACAGACGGACAGACAATTTTTTTTTGAAAATACGATATTTATACTTGACATCAATTATAAAGGTCATTCGTAAAGTGATTTTGTAAAAATAATTTACAAGGATTGAGAGAATGCGATTTAAGTATGAGTATGCATTCGCATACTTTATAACGCACTCTACTAAGAATAGCCCGGAGTAGCCATACTTTTAATTTTTTTTTCAAAATTCCTTTACGAATAGTCATTATATTTGTTATGAACACTATTCGTAAAGGAATTTTGTAAAAAAAATTAAAAATGTGGCTACTATTACTTGAGTGCGTTATACGGTATGCAAATGTATACTCGTACTTAATCCGCACTCTCTCAACCCTTGTAAATTTTTTTTACAAAATTACTTTACGAATGGTCTTTATAATTGATGTCAAGTATAAATATGGTATTTTAGAAAAAAAATTGTCAGTCTGTTGTCTGTCTGTCTGATTGAGTGCTGTCGATTTGTATGTTTGGTTGCTTATAACTAGAGAACTACTGAATTAATTTCGATAAAAATTATAATTAATCGTTAGCTTAAAGTTCAACTTAAAATAAAACTACAAATCATTTTGTTAGGCCCTCGGGAAGCAGCATAATCCCGTTATGTAAAATCGAAGGGAAGGAAGCCGCGGGTACATAAATAAGAAAAACTATAAATCGTAGACAAAAAATGTTTATACGAAAGTTGTAGATAATTTCGTCCTCTACAAGATTGATAATAACCATTTTTTACAAATAATGGAACGGAACCGAGAAATTTGCAAAAAACCGTCTATCGTGAACTTGAACCTCGAATATCTGGCAACGCCGGCACGATATCGATGGGGACTTTTTACACGTTTTTTAAAACACCATAACGAAGGTATATTAAAAAAATCAGCTAACTGGGAATTATTCTGCAGATGGGCCGTTCCAATGTCTAAAATTACTGGAGTAATAGTAAATTGAGCTTTTTGTAATCTTAACAAAATAATCAATTTTGAAAAAAAATAATTTGAAAAATTAATCATCCGCATTCGCTTTCGCATTATGACCTTTTTTCTTTCGCATTCGCAATCGTTATAAGTACATTCATTACAACTCTAATAATTATTATCACTAACAGGTTACAGGATTACGTTTCTATATTTTCTTTATTGCTTCTTATTTTTGATGGATGAATGAAGCATTGTGTAGGACTAGGGGTCGCCAAATTCTTGAAAATTTCAAGATCTTGTCTTGATCTTGTCTTGATTTCAAGACAAGATCAAGACAAGAAGTAATTTTAGATTTCAAGACAAGACAAGAAATGTTATGTCAATACCAAGATTTCTTGTCAAGAAAACAAGAAATCTTGAAATAACTTGACTAACAATGAAAACGCTAAAACGTATATTTATTTGTGAAAAAGATAACATATTTTAACATAACATAACGTATTATTTTAATTTATTGAACACATTTTTTGCTAGACCGATTCACAAAAATGTAAATTAATAACAATAAATGAAAAAACTCGGGTCGCAGTGCCAAACCCTGCCGACAATAATATAGTGTATTTGCTAATAAAGTCTTGTGGCTTTATTATGTGAACTTAAGTTTGTTTTTGGACAAAATCAAAAAATTTAACCCCTTAATACATTCCTTAAAATAATATTATTTTTCTTAATTTCAATATTATTATCAATGCAGCCTCTGTACCAAATTAAATACACCCGTCAGCAAATAAATCACTATCCGCGAACTAGTGTTTTCATAAAATTTGTAAGTCCGGTCCTGTTGTGCCGATTTTGTTAAAATTTTAGCAACACATTTTAATCTGTACCAAAGGGTTAAATTCCAATTTCGAAACAATTCTGAGATTTTTTTCGGTATTTTTGGGCCCAAAAACTTTTTTCAACTCCTAAAAACTACCCTTAAAATGGCCCGATCGGGCCCATTTTAAATAGGCTTCGTGCGGTGATGGGTTACAATGTGTGTACCAAATTTCGTTTAAATCGATTAAGTCTGTCGAGAGTTATCGTGTACACACACACACACACATATATATAAGCCATGAATTAAGGCACATAAGACTTCTTATGGAGTCAACGCCTAGCCGATTTCTTGGCTTTGTTATTGTTAAAGCTGGTCTTGAAAATAGCCTTTCCGTAGGTACCTACAGATGTAAGATGTTGCTGGCGTTCCGAGAAAATCTTTGACCATTTTCGATAACGACGGGTAGACATTTTCATGTCTTCTCCACCAATCAAGTATATTCTCAGAATTTTCTGTCCTCTAGGCTCATTTAAGTATTTTTCAATTTCATACTTCCAAGATTCTGAGTTATTTGCGTTCGTCAGAAAACAAATAAAGATCGGAGAACCACCAGATTGCCGTGTTAGCACGCAACGCAATAAAAAGTTCGCCGGCGAGGAATCACCATGTACGGTGTCACCGGTTAATCAAGAAATTTCAAGATCTTGAAATTTCTTGAGTCAAGACAAGACATAAGATGTCAAGAAAACGTCAAGACAAGATTTTTTAAGATTTCTTGATTTTTTTTCAAGACAAGACAAGAAGTGATTGTCAAGACAAGAATTCTTGTCTTGTCGACCCCTATGTAGGACGCAGAGAAAATGAAACTGAAAGAGAGGCAGAAAATCGTTTTTCTCCGGGGCGCAAATTTTACAAATACGTCCCTGCATGTCACTTCCCACCATCATCCGTCTCAAAAACAGTCAGCTCCCTTGTACAAAGATCAATCTATAAGAATCCGTTCAGTTTTTGTCTATTATACTTACTGAGACAGAAAAAAATAACGAAAATGGGACATTTTTAAAATTAAAATTTTTTACATGTGGACCTGCTGGGCGTCTAGAGGAAGCCTTCTCCTTCAACTTGATATCAACTTCTGAGTTAAAAAATACTATTAGCAGAGCTTAATAAGTTTTTATGCGTGAGGAGACAGGCTAATGTCCGGAAAAAAGGCAAATAGTGAGATTTCACATATGTTCACTTTGTTCGCATGCTCGTCAATTAAGTAAAAAAGTTAATAAAATTGGTGACAAACTTGGCTAATATTATGCTATACGTACCGTGTAGAACTCGTCCTGTAAAAGCTGCTGTCCGACGAGAATAATTCCAGAATTACTGAGTTGTGAATCAGCTTGACGTTTTAATTCTTTCGTGATTTGCTTTTCGCAATCCAGAATCAAAGTAATCGCATTTCCTTTTACGCTGAATGCTAATCGATGCCACCTGTATGTTAAGATAAGATAAGAATTTATATCCATTTTCCGAGCCATTTAAAAAAAAAATACGGTATAAACATATAATTATAAATTAACTTATTCTACATAAAAGTGAAAAGAAATAAATAAATAACTTAGGAAATTTAGATATCTACCAAGGAGATACTTTATTAGTCACCTTGCAGTTTTAAGTAATAAGTTTATACAGAGAAAAACAAAAAAATCATCACCGCATTACAAACTTTTAAGTTACTACTAAAAATATTGCATACCTAAGGAAAAAATGAACAACTGCTTTTGTGGTGTTACTAAAGGATTTGGGTTCGAGTCCTGACAGTGATAACATTTTTTTAAAATACTATCGATGTAGTTAAATTATAAGAAACTGTATACTGTTGATTGCAGTCAACAATTTTATAATTCGACTACACCTATACGAAAATAAGGTAGTTCTTTCCGTACGTTTCCATATTTTAAAACATAATTTTTATGTTCTACATGGAACGTGAATTAAACATTAATTTCAGTGATGAAACGATTATTCTTATATGATTACGATTATTGTTTAGATAACGATTACGATTAATAAATAAAAATATGTGAAAACGTATAATTACATTGCTCTAAAATTTTTAACATAAAAACGCTACGAAATAAAGAAAAAATATAATATGCAAACTAAAACGTGTTATTTTCTGAAAGCTCAAAGATAACAAATAAAAAAATTAAAGTTGAGTTAATATAAACCATGAATTTTAAATTAAAATACATATATAGAATAAAAAAAATATCGGTATGGAGATTGGAGAACCATACAAGACGTTTATGTTCCAAAGTCATTTTTTATATGAAAAATTTTAGTGGAATTTGTCAGAAAACTCTTATACTAACTTTGATGGTATTGTTATAGATACAAAATAGGTGTGCACAAAATTGCGTAAATGTCGAACACCGTTGATCCAATTGGCAAAATCATTAGGCCTGGAATTTTTACTGAGAAAAAACATTAAAATATGTGCTTTTTTCCACAAAAGGCAAAGACACACACGTATAATCTACAGTCGCCATGGAAAAAACTAGTTTTATTTACGTTTAGAATCTGACACGATTTTTCCACCCTGTCACCATTATGTACTTCCATTTCTTTACGGAACACAACGCAAAATTTTAAATATGTAGGTGAAAAATAATACTTTATATGCGGGTTGATAAATAAATACTAATAAATAAAAATATAAAGTAATACTGGAAATTCACGTAAACAACAGAATTTTTATTTAAATGAAAAGATCACGGCTGCAATATTTGTAGTTTACTTTGTTTGGGTCATCAGTTCCTTTTATAAAATGTCTCCATACATCATTTATTTCCTGTCTATTCCTTGATGAGATTGCGCAATACTGTAAAGTACAGTAAAGTAAACGGAAGTTGGAAACTGATTATCTCACGTACGCTGCCTGTTTATTTTTTCGATTAATCGTTATCTCCGATTATTTAATAATCGGAAATAACGATTAATCGAAAAGTCGTGATAATTATTAATTCATTAACTGTAATCATAAACGTAATTGTTTCATCACTAATTAATTTCAAATATATCGAGAAACTCTTTGACATTCAGATACGATAATAAACATGATGTGTACACTTTACATTAGGATTATCTATAGAATATTTAAATTCTAAAATATCTTAAACAATCCTTAAGGGCTTTACTTTTGATAACAGTGTACCTATATAGGAAACAACGAAGTATGGACATTAATCTCAACTACAGAGCGTTTTAAATATCAATACCTAATAAATAGCTAGACAAAACTATAAAAAACGGCCAAGTGCGTGTCGATACACGCAAAGAGTAGAGTTCCGTACTATGTAAGTTATGCTAAATCTACAATTTTGATAAAATAAATAAAATAAAAACACATTGATAATCTACTCAAAAGGCTCTTTTCAACGAGAATAACAACAAGAATAGATACAACAAAATTTTTTGTTTGCTCGCCGTATGTATGGGTGCTTTTTTTCTGTTTTCAGTATTTATTGATTAACTAGAGAATATGTGTGATATTTGACGTGAATTACAGCTATATAGGTAATGTAAGATAGACCTGGTAACAAAATAGGTCTAAAAATTTCAACTTTGACGGTTTCTAAAATCTACAATTTTGATAAAATAAATAAAAATAACTAATGCACATTCATAATCTATTAAAAAGGCTCTTTTCAACGATAAATTGTACAAAAAAAATTGTTTTGCCCCCGTTTGTTTGTATATAGGCGCCTCCCCTTTATTATACCTACTTAACAAGAGGGCTCCTTTCTGGTGCTGAACCCTAAAATGATTTTAATATTATGCAACATTTTTTAATATTTCGAAAGTATAAAATAATTTAATATTCTGTTTGAAGATGAGATGGTTCAGCCTAATAATAGTTTGTTTGAGAAAGATAGTTCAGAAAAAGGCTGTTGTAAATGTTCAAAGATGATTAATTTGCCGACGTCTCGGAAAATATACTTCTACAAAATAATTTACTGGGATCACCGACGCTAATTTACGTGCGCAGTAGTAACTAATGAATCACTTCCGCATATATTTTCCGCATACACTACAAACGTGTATGTACAATGTAGGGTTTGGTAATGAGATGCAGTAATTGTTTTATAGGGTTCGTTTCGTCTATTACAAATCCACAGTTTTTAAGTTGTAATTATTTAAGAATTAGTGGAAGAGTAAACTAGAATTTCGGTTTATTATTAAAAATAACAAATCATTTAAAAAAATAATTGGTACTTTGTCTAGACGGTACTTGGAAATATTTAGAAATCAAAAAAAAAAAATACGTTCACAACTTTTGATCGCCCACCTATAGTAGCGGTAACTTAATTTTAAGGTCTTGTCTCTGGAAATGTTATAATTTTTTTAATTAACAAAGCGTTAAACATAAAAAATCTATTATTATTTTTTTTTTCTTGAAGCTCCCTACTATACTGAGGCTCCAAGCGCTGTCTCTTCTTCCATCTTTTAGGGGTAATAAATATTTATCTAGTACTATGTCATCGGAATACATTTACCTGCAAATTATCAAATGAATCGCTTTTCTATTGTGAAAAATTATACATATAGGTAAATAAGGAAGCTGCTGAATTGGGTCCTAACAATGAAAACGTCTTAAAAACTGCTTCACTGTTGAAGTAGGTAGGTCATAATCACAAAGTGTTAAAAAGTCGGACGTACTGAAGGATCTATTACAAAATTACATCTTTGTTCTACCCCCTATAAAATAGCTGCTTTTCACGCATGTAAACTGATCATAACCGATTTTAGGACGAGAAGGTAAAATTAAATAATAAATTCTAAATTATTATTTCATATTCCTGAACCTGGGATCGGGACTGCGATCTTGTGAAGCGTAGGACAGACGTAACATTCGTCGAAATTCGTCTTCATTACGCCCTTGATACACAATCTACCGTTTTGTGAGAACCACTATATAATAGCTAATTTAGTTGCATGTATACGGTTACGGATCACTCTGTATATAAACGTCAGGCAGGAATTCTGAGAAGCGGTGTCTGCTTGCTGAACAACGAGTAACTGCACGAACATTCTAGAGAACGTTAGAACGCGCTGTGCCTAAGCCAAGCGACCTATATAAGCAAGCGAGTGCGAGGAAGTCAGGCAGTCAATGGTGAGTCGTGCAACCAAGCGGATCAGTGATATAAATATTAGTCAATCAACGGTCGAATCAGTCAGTACAGTGATATAAATAGTGGAGTGGATATAAATAAATAGTACTGAAGTAACTGAGTAAATGACCGACATAAATAAACGTTAGAAATAAATCTGATATAAATACAGTGATATAAATAGTTCCGTGATATAAATTCACCTGATAAAATAAATATTAGTGTAGTCAATTGTATACCGTGCGAGTTTTTTCAAAGCGTACATAGGCTGTTTCACAATTTGAAATCGTGGTGTAGATATTGTTAGAAACTATGGAAACGAATGTTTTTATTTACAATTTATTATTATTGAGTTGTGATAATAAATTTTATAAGTTCAGAGATTTATTTAATATTTTTTCTATAAAAAATGTACACCGTGGAAGAAGAGGTTCTTATGTACAAATTGTATTCTGGGGGAAATAGTTGTGGGCAAGTCTCTGCGTTATTTAGTGTGCAGTTTCCAGGCAAACCAGTATCTTGCATACCACGGTCTATACCACGATTTTAAATTGTGAAACAGCCTATGTACGCTTTGAAAAAACTCGCACGGTATAGTTAAGTGTTAATTACTTGTGTTGATTGTTAGAACTGACTTTTGGTTGTTGTATTTATTATTGTTGTGTTTTTAATTATTGTAAATAAATATTTATTCCGCCAACTCAGAAAACAGTTTTGTAACAATACCAATACCGGCCTGTAATGTGTCAGTTAAAATGCTGGTGTGCGGAAAAGTTACTTTCCCGTACACTTTCCGCACAATAGTGCGGGAAAGTAACTTTCCCACGTAAGTGTTATTTTTCCGCACACCTATATGTGTTGTTAAACATTTTGAAAATGCTGAAAATAAAGTGAAAAGCCGCTATTTTATAGGGGGTATGACAAAAAATACCATATACCGGGTGTGGCTCAGAAAAGGTAACATAGGAAAAAATAGTACCAGCGAATTTTAGAACAGAGAATGCTATGAGGTAATTGTTGTGGTATACATTTTAAAAGTTAAGTATATCTCGTGCGTTATGATATTATCACTCGTGTGACTGTTAAAATTCGCTGCGCTCGTTTTAACATAGAGTGTAACTACTCGTGCGTAATATACCTCATTACAACACTAGATATATAATCTACTACCTATTCTATCTGATGTATAATTTTAACTCTCCCCCTATAAATTTCCTTACTCAGCGACTGTATTTCCCTTAAATTTGGTGTGGTTTAACGTAGACTGTAAACTTGATGTGTGTTTAAAGTACGTTGTTGGTGTGGCCTGTGGCAGACATTCCAAACAGCTGAAATTCTGTGTACGTGCATACAGGTGTACTGTTGAATAAGCACCTAATAATAACAATTCAAAAAGCGATTTCATTCTAAAAATGTTTACATAAAGTGAGCTGTGTTGGTTTTTTTTTGTAACCTCCGTAATAATGTATAAAAATTATTAAAAAAACAAACAAAAAACACGACTACTGCTAACACAAAAAAGTACAAAACTTCAGCATAACAAGTAGTTGGCTAAAAAAAAATTGAATTTACAATACGTTAAAATATTGTTACTATAGAAACAAAATCGGTTCAGTATTGTAGGCTTCCCTGCGGACACAAAAATGCTACCTACAACGACATTAATGAGCCATGTTTGGTTTTAATATTTATACAATGAATTTCACTTAAGATATTATGTATTAGTCATTATTATTAGTGATGTATGTTTTTTTTCAGTGGATGCTGCATTTTAAATGAAACGGTTTTCTCTAATGCATTAATGTTTTCTACAATTACCAGATAAACAAAAGCCGCCTATGCTGCGTCTTACGTGAAATTATTCACTGGGTATATTACTTCGAATCGCTTACGATCGCCATAGAAGTTTTCACTTTGCAGGTCGTGCGGTCTTAAGCACACACAATTGTTTTCTCTATTGTCCTTTTTTCTATAAGTAGGTACAGCACAGAAAAAGAAACTAATAACCATTTCAGAAAGCCGAAGGCGCAGAGATTTATAACGTTGTTTTTTTTATTCCGGGAAAAAAGAGCGATGTGGAATCGGCAGTCATTATCACTGTAATATAACACTTAGAATAATCCCATTCTCTTAAAATCATGTAAAAAAATTCTTACAATTTTAATGACCTATTGTCTTACTGTTTCCATATAAATCAGCCTTTAGTTGTTAAATTTTGATGGAGTAATATACAGAATATTATATTATAAAACAACAAGGTATAACAACGTTCTTAAAATACCGTATTTACACAGAATATTATTCTGTTTTTCATAAGGAAATTTTGGTGCCTTAGGAAATATTAAGCTGAATGATCCAAAAATAGACATGAATTGGAAACGAACCCCAATTAGGTATTATTATTTCACGAGTGAAATAAATTGTAAGTAATAAATAAATATTTTTAGACCAATAATTTTATAAATCAAATATTAGATTTAATCCAGTAAATTTAGATTTCCACTGTGGAATAATTTTCAGTTAGCTCAATTTTTGTAAACACCTTCGTTATGGTGTTCTAAAAAACGTGAAAAAAGTCCCCATCAATATCGTGCCGGCGTTGCCAGATATTCGAGGTTCAAGTTCACGATAAACGGTTTTTTGAGAATTTCTCAGTTCCGTTTCATTTTTAGTAAAAAATGTTTATTATCAATCTTGTAGAGGACACATTTTTTGCCTGTTTCACAGCTGTCGATTTGTATGTTTGCTTGCTTATAACTAGAGAACTACTGCACTAATTTCGATTAAATTATTATTAATCGTTAACTTAAAGTTCAACTTAAAATTAAAGTACAAATCATTATGTTAAGCCATCGGGCAGCAGTATATTCCCGTTATGTAAAATCGAGAAAGACGAAGCCGCTGATACTTTAATAAGTAAAACTATGAATCGTAGACAAAAAATGTTTATACGAAAGTTGTAGAGAACTTTATCCTCTATAACATTGTTTCCTAACCTGTGGTCCGCGGACCCCTGGGGGTCCGCGAGCATATGTTTGGTGGTCCGCGGTCCCATACGCATCTATCTTACTTAGAGCATTAACAAAAATAAATAAATTACCTACGCCAAACATCTCGTAATTATTAGCTGCAAAAAAGCAGCACCAACCTTCTCATTAATGTTTTTCTACGAAAAAGTTTGTTTTTTGTTTTTTAATTTAATGAAGGAATACTAAAATATAATATTGTCCGAAAATTGCACCTTTTTTCACTCAGGGGTCCTTGGCATTATGCTTGATTTCCTTGGGGGCCCGCGGCTGAAAAAGGTTAGGAACCGCTGCTCTATAAGATTGATAATAACCATTTTTTACTAAAAATGGAACGGAACCGAGAAATTTTCAAAAAATTGTCAATCGTGATCTTGAACCTCGAATATCTGGCAACGCCGGCACGATATCGATGGGGACTTTTTACACGTTTTTTAAAACACCATAACGAAGGTGTATACACAAATTCAGCTAACTGGGAATTATTCCACAAATGGGTCGTTTTTATGTCTAAAATTACTGGAGTAATTTCCAAACTGTTACTATTGCTAAATATGTAGAACATAGGTACTCATTAAGTCGTCACGAATGTATAATTACAATTACTTTTGTTAACGAAATGTGTCTTTTATATCGGCCTTATTAGACCCCTTAAACATTATTAAACTTTAGCGTCAGCGAATCGATGCCATTGGTTCAAGCTCTGGAGTGTGACCATACTAAAGTCTACTGGATAACACTACTAAAATTTTATTATTGAACTGAATTGATAATATATGAGGAAAACGTCAAATCGGTGGCAGACTAATTCATTTTTTTATCATTTTTTGTTGTCATTATCTCGAATACGGCTCAACACTACTTGATGAAATTTATATAGATTAAAAAGAAGTACCAATTAATTACAATTATCATTTTCTGCCTTGATTTTTTTTTGCCATACTGGCAGACCTCATATTGAATATTTATCCATTTGAGGTGAGGTCTGCCAAGTATGCAAAAACTTTTCAAGGCAGGTGATAATTGTAAATTATTGATACTTCTTTATAATTTGTTGTTGATTTATAATCTGCATAATTTCATCGAGTAGTATTGAGCCGTATTCGAGATACTAAAAAAATTATAAAATAAAATTGAGTTATTTTGCCACCGATTTGATGTTTTTCATAATATTATCTGTTAAATTCAAAAATAAAATGTTAGTTGTGTTGTTCAGTAGACTTTTGTACGGTCAGAGCTTGAACTATACAAATCGATTCAGCGTGGTGAGTGTATTAGAATCAAAGCACGCTTATCAAAAATGCATCTCCGATATTTCCTTACTTTTCGTCATTTACATGAACTCCAAATGATATGAGATTCTCTTCTGGTGGATTACCGTCAATATCTTCGTAAAACATCTCCACATCATCTCCTAAACTCACAGCCAACTGCTCATCACCATTGTCGCTGTACACCGTAAATAATGTTGATCGTTTCCCTTAAATACAAGGAATAAGATGATAATGTTGTTACCATTAAAAATACAGGGAGTATTCAATTCACTATCTTCCACGAGTCTCCGCAGATTATATCAAAGGAAAATAAATTCAGCATAACACGATTATTTTTAGTTCATTCAAAATCCAACCAACCTTTTTTTCATTTAAAAAAATTGATTTTTAACACCGGTCCAGTGAGAATGACCCCTTAAAAATGAATTAAGTTATGTAGTCCTTTTCAGTTTTAAGTATCTACTGTCTACTTAACGATTTCTAAAAGTTATAGACATAGTGCAGGGGCTTATGTAATTCTGTGGGATTTTTAATGAAGGAATAGTGTGACTACGTGGGATAGATAGCTTATGAGTCACACAATTAGATACTACCAGGTATTTTGCCCAATTTTTGGCGGACGGCCTATATGACAAAAATATATTTTTGCCTCTGTAACTCGTTTGCGGTTGGTTCTAGGCAAATTTTAGTGAAGATCTTTTTTGTTCCTTATTTTATTTACAACAAAAAAGGTCTTAACAATTTTTTTGATATCTGTCACCGAATTTCTACAGCGTGTAGTATTCATCAAAATAAGTCAAAAAGTTCATATAAACATACGGCCTAAAAGGGGTTTAGATGAAATTGGATTTTTTCTATTATTTGAAGGACTGTAAAAGATAAATAGTAAATTTTCTGAAAATTGGCTTAATTTTTCATGCTAAATAAGATGCGCTAGTTCATTTTTGGTTATTAAAATATTTTAGAAACACCCTATATACCTACATGATTATATCTACTATCTCCGAAACGGTAACAGATCAAAAAAATTGTTAAAACCTTTTTTGTTTCTTATTTTATTTACAACAAAAAGGTCTTTACCAAAATTTTCCTAGAACCAATTGCAAACGAGTTACAGAGACAAAAAAAAAAGATTTTTGTCATGTAGGCCGTCCGCCAAAAATTGGGCAAAGCATCTGGTAGTATCTGATAGTGTGACACATCCCACGTAGTCACACTATTCCTTCATTCAAAATCCCACTGACTAGGAAATATTTATTTATGCCCCTGCACCAACATTAAAAAGCCTTCCTCCCATTACATAACATATTATGTACAGTAACATGTATTATATTTTGGTGTCATAAAAATGAAATATGTATATCAGTTATAAAACTGATATGACTTGCATTATAAAATTTTATTTTTCTCTGATATACGCAGCAAAACTTACGCAAGTTAAAATTATCGAGAAACACAGCCTGTGTCAACAAAATGTGAACGACGTCTACCGATTACTAACTTCCCATTGAAAGTCCGATTTTGCGAAAGAAAAATTTGGACATATCTGCACGTTTTGAGGTCCTTAGAGTCCGAATCCATTGTTTTTAGAGATATGTGTATGTGTGTGTGTGTGTAAACGTACGTACGTTCGTTCGTTCGATTGTACGTTGGTGAACTTTTTTTCGGCTCGCATATCTCAAGAACAAATAATGATATCGACTCCGAACCAATGTCATTCGACACATAATTACATAATAAACTCCTGATTAGGTTTGCAGGATATTTCAATTAGCGGTTTTTGTTTATAACAAAAAAATACTATAAAATTGTTGTAAAATGTTTCTCGTCTCGCATATCTCGAGAACAAAGAATGATATCGAATCCGGACAAATTTCATTCGACGCACAATTGCATAATGAACACCTGATGAGGTTTGCAAAAAATTTGAAATGGCGGTTTTATTTTTATAACAAAAGAAACATGATAACTTGTATTGCAAATAGATTCTCTACGGTAGACTGGTCTAATGTCTAATAATAATAATAATAATAATAAATGTCTTTATTGAATCGAACGGGTACAATCCAATAGGCGAAGTTCAGCGAAAACGCTGCTTTTCAACTTAACCCGGAAAACTACATATTATATAAAGTACACATATTGTTACAAACATAAAAACATATAAAAATATACATATTAAAAAGAAAATACATATAAAAAGAATATACATATAAAAAGCATATACAAAAAAAATAAAATATATAGGTAGGTATATGAGTATAGTGAATAATAAAAATATTGGCATCAGGCTAATGTAAATTTATACTTTATAGTACAGATTTAATTTTTATTTTAAAAGAGTTGAGACTTAAACATTTTAGCTCAGAAGGCAAGTTATTATAGTAGAAAGGAGCCAAGTACGTAAACGAAGCTTTAAATTTAGTCGTGCGAAATTTTGGAATAGATAATTTGTCTTTATAACGTAAATCATGATCACTATTTGAAACTGATTGCTTATGAAGTATTTTACTATATAAATATTTAGGTGTTCGGGTGATTAAAGTTTTAAATGTAAAAATGCAATAGTTAAGACGCAAGATGTCATCAATTTCACGCATGTTTGACTTAAGTCTATAAAAAGTAATGTGATCATATTTACGAACACCATAAGCGTATCGCAAACAGGAATTTTGCAAAATTCGGAGCCTATTTTTATCAACCACACGAAGATGAGGAAAATATACAAGGTTACAGTAGTATACAATAGGTAAAACTAAAGTGTTCATTAAACGTAATTTAGCTTCTGAATCTAGCATAGATCTGTACTGGTAGATTTGTTTTAAACGTAAGTAAGCTGCTTGTAATTTTTTATTCAGATGTAAGGAAAAATTAAGTTCAGAGTCTAAGTAAACACCCAGGATTTTTATAGAATCAGACAGCTCCAATTGCTTATCGGAAAACGTTATAACAGAGTGGGAATTAGCGAATTTATTACGCAATATTTTGTTACCAGCTAAAAGAAGAGCAGATTTATCAACATTAACTCTGAGACCATTATTTTTAACCCATCGAGATAGTCGCTCAAGATCACTGTTAAGATAGTAAGAGAATAACGCAGAATCATTTGGATCGAAACTAAGCACAAGTTGAGTATCGTCAGCATAAGCGTGCACAGTACAATATTCAAGAAAGTAATGCAAATCAATAGTAAATATAAGGAAAAATATAGGACCTAGAATGGAACCTTGTGGCACACCACAAGTAATAGGTTTTAAGTTAGATGAAATGTCCTTAATCATTACCTGCATATTACGATTACTGAGATAATCAATGCACCAAGAAAGGGATGTGGCTGAAAATCCAACAGATTTAAGTTTCGCAGCTAGTAAGTCATAGTTTACCAAGTCAAAAGCCTTAGAGAGGTCTATTTGGGAAATAAGAGAGACTTTAGACTCGTCAAAAGCACGAGTTATGTCATCACAAAGATTCAACAGACTAGCCGACGTTGAATATCCACGGCGAAAACCGGACTGAGATACAGGAATAATGTCATTATCCTCGAGGTAATCTACTATTTGAGTGCAGCAGATTCTTTCTAATATTTTAGATATGGCAGGAAGTATACTGATGGGACGTAAGTCATTAAATGTCGTGGGTTTGTTGTTCTTGGCGAAGGGTTTGATAATAGAGATCTTCCACTTATCTGGGACAATGGAATTTAAAATAGATTCATTGACAATATGTGTGATATACGGAGCGATGAAAAGCGAACTGCATTTTAACATCATAGAAGAAATGCCATCTATACCCAAGGCATTCGACTGAAGTTTAGAAATGACAGCCTCAATTTCTTCCACAGTAACTGTATAGAAATCAAAACTGTTAGGAGTATGCAACTGAAGATTATAATATTCATTTATGGTAGATTCAGATACTAATTGAGGTTGAACAGATAAAAAATCACTGTAACAAAATGGGCTACTTATATGTTCGGGAAGCTCAGTTGAATGCTTATTATTTACACCTAATTTTTTTAAATTAGACCAAAAGCTTTTTACATCCTTTTGGTTTTTATTACAATATTTGACATATGCCTGTTTTTCATACCTAATAGCGGATGTAGTTAAATTGCGCAATTGCTTATAATATAACAATTTAGATTGAGATTTAGTGCTAGCAGTGTGGTTTCTTTTTTTAATTTGCAATATATTAGTCTTCTGAGATTGTCAAGTTTCATTTTGAATTTTAAAAGTTATTGAAAATAGCCTACATATTTCAAGCTTTAAAATGGAAAATGTTAAGTATCTCAAAGAGTTTTGTTTACTTTTGATAACCCTAAATTTTCTTTTATGTCAGATGAAAGAAGAAAGTTGAGTTTGATAATCAGGTTCAATGTTTTCTATTAAACTTTCCGCAAGTAAAAATACATAACAATGTTCTGATTCAGTGTGGGGTATTATAAAGTCCGTGGTTTACCTGCATTAAGTTTGAAAACCATTAACATTGAAAAGTCCAGTGGGAATCGTTCGGGAAAGCAGTCGGCCGTCGTTACGGACAGAAGAGCACGTTCCGAAAGCCTATAAGCAACATCTTTCGGATCAACTTGTTTCGAACCGTTGGTACACATTCCTTGTACAAGCGTTACCCCCAGGGGTTGCTCGAACATACGAGTTTTATTCACTAAATCTATGATGATGCTTTCTTCTGTAAAAAAAAAAAAAAAACAATATCGTTAAAACTATGAATAAATATGAGACAAAAATGTTATATTTATTTCTGCAGCCAATTCTGATACAATAATCACAAAAACTGGTACATAATTTAAAAAAAATGTGTACTATTGTCACATTTAGTAGCAAAATATAGTATATTACAAAAAAAACGGTAAATCATGAACGTACCTCATGCGTCGAGGGTTCCATATACATCATTCTCTACAGTTTTCCCGTAATCTTTACTAGCTTCTTTATATGCGTTATATGAATAGTACCTACCTATCAAAATTAACTATTTTGAGCTATATCTCAAAAACTAATGAAAATCTGACCTTCTGATATAATTTACTTGTAATCTTTAGCAGCCTCTTTATAAGATCGTTATTTTAACAATTTTAAATTTGAGGGTTTAAAAATTAACCTTCGATCCGAAAGTGTTGTGAAATTGTGGAAAATTAATTTTGATCCACATTATCTCCAGCTGTGGAATTGAATTGAATTGTGGATTATAGACGCTCGACAACAAAGGTCATTAGCGTCTGTTCCAGCTGTGAAGTTGGAATGGTAAGACAAAATCCAAAGGCTACGTTTCTAAATATCAAAGCTAATAGTTATGATACTACCTAAGGCAGGCTAATATTAACAATCCCGGTATAAGTGTTCCCCATTTGAGAATCTGTACGACTGGCAACCTTTCTCCCTTGAGTTTTAGGTGGTAGGTAGAAATTTGACAAATTTTTCATGTTATTGTAACACTATTGTTTAAATTATTATTATTATTATTCATTCAATGTTTTTTAAATAATTTTGTCGCCACAGTATCCACGTAAATTTCGTTTGTAACATTTTTTTTTTAGGTACCTATTAGAAACAGTGGATTTTCAATAATTTTTTTCGAAGCGCTCATAACAACATTGTGATCACGCATTTTAAAAATACAAAATACGGGGTGTCCATATAGTGCGTTCTCGGACGATATATTGATTTTGGGTAAAGATAGAAAAAAGTTTAAATACAAAATTTGTATGAATTTTAATGGTGTATAACCTAAAAATATTTTTTTTATACAGCGTGTACGATTTTGTTATTTTAATTGGTTATTTTATTTCGAACACCGTGTATATTATTGAATTTTTGGATTGCATTGATAAGTTTACATATTTTTTGATGCATCAAATCTCCACCTAAACCTAACCATTTTTCAGATATTTGTCATTTTTTCTACAAAGTAACATTTTCAGGTATTGAATAAAAGATGTAAACTTATCAATACAATTCAAAAATTCAATAATATACAGGATGTTCCACTTAAAATAACAAAGTGTTACACAACACCATTTTTCTGGAACTCACTGTATAAACAAACATATTTTTAGGTTATATACCATTAAAATTCATACAGCTTTTGTATTTAAACTTTTTTTCTATCTTCACCCAAAATCAAGAACGTACTATTTGGACACCTTGTATATGTCAGCCTTTATATAAAAAAATGTCAGACCTTACGTAGATACATGAAAAAAATATTTTTTAATTGTAAATATAATATTTAAACAAATCTTATAAGTTTTAATATTTTATTAAATTCCTTTATTAACGCAAAAATAATTATTAGTTATAACTTAATCATATAAATGCTGGAATATCAATGAATTAATTTTTGACAAAAATGTACAATTTTACAGTTTAAGGTAATTACATAAATTCAATAACATATTCGTTAGTAACTATTACATAAAATAAGCTAGGGGTGGACAAAATACATTACAATAAATAAGTCTAACGACATGATAAGAATGATCAATCGAGCAGGCAATGTTATTTTAATTTATGTATTTTAAATTATTACTCATTAATATCGAATTAAAAAAAGTGTTGCATTATTAGATACATGCAAAATTCAATTATTTTACCTGCCTAATTTCTGACTGCCACCTAAAACGGAAGTGAGAAAGGCTGCCAGACCAGATTCATAAAGGGGAACACGTATACAGGTATTTTTAATATTGAAAAAAACTGTCGCCAGCTCTCCCTCTATAACAGCAAATTATCATTGGACAAAATATTCAGCACAAAAATAATATACAACTTTATACAATATATTCTATATAGGTACCTAGGTATTCCTGAAACGCTTAATTATTGTCAAGAAAAATTAATTTTTAAAGTCAAATATTATCGGGGTATTTTCGTTCAGTATATTTTTAATTTAGATATTAAGCTGCGAAATATGGTTGATTTGGATTGAGTTTGATATTTTTATATTGGATATTTTGCTTTTGATATTTAGACGTGACATCAATCCAATCCCCACAAGGTATAAAACGCGAAATAAAAAATATTTTTTGCCAGCAGTTTCGTCTAATTACGGAGCAACTAAAATAATTTCAAAGGTACAAACAGAAGCTGAGTAGACTATCGTTAACTAGGGTGTAAAAAATGTTATCTTACATCAAGTTAATTTGAGCTCTGTAGCTCATTTTTTAAAGTGTATTTTAATTATGTATAATATTCTAGGTACAGTACAGTACAGTACAGAGCCTTAAAACTACAAGCGACTAGGCCCTGCAGTCAGGGTACATTTTGATTGGTTGAACTTGATGTCGTTTGACACACACACACACACACACACACACACACACACACACACAGCTAAACAAACGTAACAACTAACTAGTGAACTCTGTACTAATATGGATAGTTGATAGCGATTAAAAAATGGGTTTTGCATGTGGAGAATCTTCAAACAGATATTCTTCAAGACAGACATTTATTAACGTTCACAAAATTAGAATGAAAACTTCAAATACGGCTTGTAATCTAATTCTTTCTATAAAAGTCGATCAATTTTCTGACATTTCAAAATAAAACTTAATTAAAATTTATTTTTCTATTCCAATTTCTCAAGAACACTTACTGTATACATTTTGGACATCCTAATATCTCAAATAATAATATTAAATTAGGTTTTTTGAAATGTCAAAAAAAAATTTTTTTTTTTTTTAAACCAGGCGCTCAGCTACAAAGGCTATATGCGCGAGTAGGAGTGTATGAGTATGTAGCGTATCAAGGACCGCAGTGGATGCGGATTGACTTGTATAGAAAGAAATTATTAGATTACAAACCTTATCTGAAATTTTCATTCTAATTTTGTGAACATTAATTGATTAATGCTTGTCTTGAAGAATATGAGTTTGAATATTCTCCACATACAAAACCCATTTTTTAATCGCTATCATCTATCCATATTAGTATACAGAGTTCATTTAGATGTGTGTGTGTGTGTGTTTGTCAAACGACATCAAGATGGGGTATCCTCCAATCAGAATGTACCCTGACTGCAGGACCTAGTCGCTTGTCTTAAAACTATTGCACCATATATTTCAATTTAATTTAGCACACTTGAACGAGCGGAATTGGACGCTTGATTTATCTCGCGTTTATAAGCATTGTAAATCGCTGCTCTATCTCATACCAGCTGATTATTACCAGTTAACTGTAAAGTAATTTGAGTAATGTAACAGTCTATTTAATTTCAAAGACATGCACTTTGTCGGTTTGCCGTCTTGTATAATTTATTGAATGATTTATCTTCAGTCTAATTATTAACTAACGAGTTTGACAATGGCTCTGATTTAACTTATATAATATAAACATATTCCTTAGTTCCAACGATTTCAACTTATTCTTGTCACTCAATGACTGGAAAACAATATGTAACTCTTTTGTTAAGCCCACTCTCCCACCAGCAATGCACGATTTCTAGACTACATCGTGATGATATCCAAATGAGATAACTTCTTAGTAATCGAAAGAGCATGGTATCTGGCAGGGCGGTGGAAAGGAAATCCAGGCTTGGAGGATTTTTTCAATCCAGTTGAATTCAGTTTTCAAAAAAAAAAAAAATTGCTAAAACAATGGGCTGTCGGAAAATCCGAACTCTTAGAAAAGTTCGAGCCCGAGGGAAATCACCATCACCACTCTTGTCCAGCCTGGTAGCTTATAGAAAAAAGTTTGTTTCAGACAAAGTGTACATAGACGTCGAAAAGACGTAGCGTTGCGATGTAGTCGTAGACACGTATAATATTACTGACTGAAGGGCTTACTAGCTGGAAATCAATATTATTGTGCGTTTTGTTTTATAAATTTAATTTCGCAGTTTGAACTTCCTTTAGAAGCGCCAATAATTTTTGAAAGCAATAATTTCATAATAAACGTGTCACGCCACCTAAGCTATTAAGAATATTATGACATGCGCAGTATTATTGAGGACTCTGCTACAAAGTAGCATACTTTCACGTAAAATTGGGCCTTTGATTGTATCACTTTAAAAACTCCAGTAAACTTGAAATAGATATGGTTTTATTCAGAGCTGGGCAAAACACTGAACCTAAATGCTTGACACACCGAGCATCGAGCACTTTCGTTTTAAAAAATGCTTAAAAGCATCGAGCACTTGAAAAAATTAAGCATTGAGCATTTAAAGTAACTTCTTAACTTCCAACAATAAAGTACAAAAGTTCAAAGTTCAAAACATACACTTTGTTTATCAAAATTTAATGAGGATAAACAAAATATGTTTTATAAAAAATACTTATTAAGAATATCTAAAAGCTCGTTAAGCATTCCTAATGCTTAGTAAGCTTGTTGAATACTTATTAAACAATTTATAACGCTTATGTGCTTAATAAGTAGCAAGTCTTTTTGCAAGTGCTCTAAGCATCAAGCATCGAGCATTTGTTTTACAAAGTGCTGCAAGCATTATTTATAAGTGCTAAAAGCATTATTGCAAGCACTAAGTTCTCAGCACTGCCCAGCTCTGGTTTCATTAACGAATCAGAATGAATTTTTGTTTAAAGTGAAATAACCAGAGGAAATCCTGATACTTTTATTACTTATTCGTGCCGTCTGCAAGCGTAAAACCAAATAAATTTGCAATCTTGAATTAAATATAGTTTGGAGTTATTTATGTATAATAAACCATATTTTGCGAATTAGAAACATTGATTTACACATATTTTAACAAATTAACGGAAATAAAATAAAATTAAAAAATAAAAAAAAAATAAATAAATAAAATAAAAATAAGGTACATTCAAAATTTAAAGCCGTGCAATTACTTTATATTCTGTTATGCGTTTTTATACAATAATAAAAAATCGGTATGGAGAACCATGCATGACTTTCACATTCCAAAATTATTTTTAATATGAAAAAATTCTGTGAAATTTGCCAGAAAGCCCTTAGACCGATACTTAGACGGTATTGTTATATTGCAGTATTGGATTTGGCAGATGCGACAGATATGAGCTGCTCCGTGTCACCAAACGTCGCTGCTGCTATAGAAGAACATTTTCTTGTGAAACTTCACCTTTAGATGAAAGTTTGTAATACACTGTAGGGAGGTAGGTTCTACTGGAAACTTATTCATCTATCAATATGAAATTTTTACACTTTTAGTTTAGACAACTTTTCGTTCAAAAATTCTATAAATAACAGAAATAATAAAAACACTGGTCGTTGTGCCAAACCCTGCCGACAAAAATAGTATAGGTATTTGCTATTAGTCCATTGAAATGTTAAAATTTTTTAGGCTAAGTTTACATTTTGGGTAAAACAGGATTTTTTTCCGTTGTGAAGGGGGGGTGTAAGTTTAAAATTGAGTTTTTGGGGTTGGCGGCTACTCCATTTGTCCGCCATCTTGAAAAAGGGGTGCTAACAGGTTTTGGACTATATCTCCGTAATGGTACATTTTACAGAAAATTTGTAAAAAGATTTTTTGTTTAGAATCGAATTCTCTACAACTTTACTAGGAACACTTTTTGTCGTAAAATGAATAATTAAAAAGATATGCTTTATAGAAGATATAATTTTTTTGGTTATTTTGTTAAAATTGAAAGAAAAAAAATTATAGCAATTGAAAATTTCTATTTTCTATAAAGCTTATCTTTTTAATTTTTCAATTTACGCCAAAAAGTATCACTAGTAAAGTTGTAGAGAATTCTATTCTCAACAAAAAAAATCTGTTAAGATGTACCGTTACGGAGATATAATGCAAAACCTCAGAGCATCCCTTTTTTAAGCTGGCGACCAAATGGGGTGGCTGCCGACCCCGAAAATTTAATTTTGAACTTACACCGCCCCCCCCTCCCTATGCAACGAAAAAAAAAACCTTGTCAAACCCAAAATGTAAACCTAATGTAACATTTCAAAGGACTATATGTATATTGGTAAATAAAATAATCACCAAAACACATATTTGTCACCAAACGAAATCCTCCAAATCTATAAGCGAAATAAATAATTAAGCACTTTTTTCGTTTTTGAAATTCACTCCGTGCACAAAATATTTACTTTGTTGCCAAAATAATTAGTACCTATATAATGCGTTACTGAAATTTTAGATGTGTACCAAATAAATTATTATTAGCACCTATAATTACAATTTGTTTTATTCTGCTGTAGTCACCATCATAGTAACAACAATTAGTACCTTTTTTTGCTTATAAAAAAATAATAGGATGTGTTGGTAATTTAATGGCTTTGGTTTTCAACTGTAATGAAATATGCACCAAAGAACGGTTTGCAAGGGGACAGTACCAAAGTGGCGCGCTACGGCGACTGACTTTTTCTATAAAATCTGTTTATTTTAAGTATATTTGAGATATTTTTAGTTTTTTAATTAGATTTTCTTTTGAAGTTACTTCGACTTTTTCAGTACTCTAAACTCTTTCCGATATGTTTGATACCGTAGTCACTAGTTGAAAAAATCAAGCTGGATTTAATAAGATTAGTCGCACCTCTGTATCTCTTTTAGTTTGGTTTATTTTTTTATTTATTGTAGATTATAGACGCGTCGACAACAGGTTGGGATTCGAACCCACAACAGTCTATAATCTAGAGGCTGGTACCAAGTACGCTATCCACTCGGCTACACTGCCCCTTTTAGTTTGGGAGATATAGGTTTTTATATTATATTTTTCAAGAAATTTAAAAGTGTCATAACTTCAAAATTAAAAGAGATAACGACCTTCATTGGAGCTTAATCGACTCCGCGGGCTTTTTTTAAAGAAATATTTAATTTGTAAATTATATTCAAACAGCATCTGAAAGATTTTTTTACCTCAGTTATTTCGGAAACCATTCACGTTATCCTGATAATTAATTATATGAAAAAAAAAACTCGGGTCGCAGTGCCAAAACCCTGCCGACAATATAGTGTATTTGCTAATACTGGCATTGTGGCTTTATTATGTGAACTTAAGTTTGTTTTTGGACAAAATAAAAAATTTAACCCCTTAATACATCCCTTAAAATAATTATTTTTTTCTAAATTTCAATATTAGACATGGATTTTATCAGTACACCCAATTAAATACACCCTTCCATAAGTAAATCCGTATCAACAAACTAGTGTTTTCATAAAATTTGAAAGTCCGGTCCTGTCGGGCCGATTTTATTAAAATTTTAGCAGCACATTTTAATCTTTACTAAAGAGTTAAATTTCAATTTTGAAACGATTCTGACAAATTTTTCGGTATTTTTGGGCCCAAAAACTTTTTGGAACCCCTAAATACAACCCTGAAAATGGTCCGATCGGGCCCATTTTTAATAGGCTTCTTGCGGTGATGGGTTCCAATGTGTGTACCAAATTTCGTTTCAATCGATTAAGTCTGTCGAGAGTTATCGTGTACACACACACTATATATATATATATATATATATATATATATATATATATATATATATATATATACATACATATATATATATAAACATTTTTAAAAATGTTGCCAAAGTGTTCAGGAGGCTATGAAACGTCGAGAAATTTTGGTCCGACCCCTAGGTCCCGCCATCCGACCGACGCCAATAGTGTATGTGCCATATTATGGCAAATACACTAATAATCAAAATGAGATCGTGTTTCTGAATCCGTCGAAAAAATTTAGAATGCTACTTAAATAACAGAGTGTGTGTGGGTGCCGCGTAACGATTCGACACTTATGTCAGGTTGTGCCCTCCTATGGAATATTCAATCCCTCCATAGTTTCCAATTTCTAACTCAAAAGACAAAACAATGAAACGCGTGGAAACGTTTCGCGTGGACACCTGGTATACAAATAGACCTTTCCAAAATAGGGTAAAGTTGTTCAGAATACTATGAAACGTCGACTTTTTATGGTCTGACCCCTAGGTCCTGCCATCCGACCAACGCCAATAAGTGTATGTGCCATATTATACTGTATTTACACTAAAAGTACGCAAACCTGACATTTATTTATGAAAACACTATAGGTGCGCATAAGTACCTATATAAATTTGTTAAACTTTTCAACACTGTTCTTTAATGTAATATCTTTTAAATTATAAAATGTTTGTCTCTAAGAAAGGTTTCAAAGTGTGCTGAGAAAGCTTCTTAATGAGAAAAAACAGTGAACAGTAATAGTTGAATGCAGCCCTGAAAACATGAGACTATTTAAATTGAAAAGATATTATTAATAACATATCATTATGGTGGCTGCAATCGATGACAGTTATATAGGGTGTAAGAAAAGTTATCAGCTATAATAATATGTCGCGGTCATCTGGTAGAAATAGTCTAGACATAATTACAATCTGTTAGCGTTTCATGAAATGTCCGGTTAAATCAGATGGCTGCGACAGGAAATGCCTGGCACACGTACGAAATACGTACATTTTTATTAAAATAAGTAGATTAGTCTATTAAAGGTGACTTGTTAGAAAATTTTGCGTATAAAATTGTTTCCATGAGAAAAGCGTTATGAAAGTTTGGTTGCTAATAACGGAAAAAAGTATTTTTGCTCGTTGGAAACTAAAATTTTTACTTTCAACTTTCAAGTGACTATAGAAGTGAAGGAAGTTCTATAATGGGGCAAAAAATCGAAGATTTCGACGGATTTATATGTTTTATGATTCCAGCAATTCGAAAAAGCGAGGTTCATATACAAAGGCCTTGTTTCACCGTCGTTTAAAGTACTATTTTATAACAGTTATTTTAATAGGCCTGCAGCTCAAACGTATTTTTTGACAAAACCGGCAAGTGCGAGATAACTAGTTCTTTCGAAAAATTATCGAAAGTACATCAGGTCAGGATAATCTGGACCAAAATTACTGCGGCGGTACCACCCGAAATGGCGTTCTAAAGGTGAAAAGATTTGTTGAAAGTGTGTTTTTCAACTCCAATAAAAATTTGTGTGAGACCATGCCAGATAGGAAAAAATTGTATATGAGTAATTTTGTAGAGTATAAAATTTCCTACAAAAATTCGCGACGGCATGTGTCTAAAGACAATTGTTTAAAAATGCGAGGTACTCAAAAATATTGCACTAAAATACAAGGTGTCCAAGTTGACGTTGGCTAACATGGGTAACTTTGTTATTAGTGGAGACAGAAAGTCGGTTAAATGGGCAAAGCAGTGCAGAATTATGTGCTCATTAACGTCCCGTCGAAAAAACAATTGAATTTTGACACACTATGGATTTATTTAGAAAATAGTGAAAATTGCCGTTTTAGAAAACTGGCCATAACTTTTTTATTTATGAAGATATCTGAAAATTTCTGTAACCATTTTTTGATAACTTTTTATGATCTTTTCAGTGGCGTAGGTTTAATTTTTTTATATCCACTACATAATGAGATATTGGCATGAACTTTGGTTTTTCTTATGGACGCCATTTTGGATTTTTAGATATTCGAATTCTGCTTATTTTTCTGATTAATTTGGTGTATCACATGCCACATTTAAAAAAATTGCAATTAACGTCCCATATAAGAGACATTAAAAACAACTGACAATCGAGTTATAATTAAGTAGTGCGAACATTTTAAGTGTAAAATTAATAATAAATCGTAGTTTGGCAGAACTGAAATATAATTTGACTGTCAGTTGTTTTTATAGTGCCTCTAATATGGGACGTTAATTGCATTTTTTTTAAATGTAGCATATGATACACCAAATTAATCAGAAAAATAAGCAGAATTCTAATATCTAAAAATCCAAAATGGCGTCCATAAGAAAAACCAAAGTTCATGTCAATATCTCATTATGTAGGGGATATAAAAAAATTAAACCTACGCCACTGAAAAGATCTTAAAAAGTTCTCAAAAAATGGTTGAAGAAATTTTCAGATATCTTCATAAATAAAAAAGTTATGGCCAGTTTTCAAAAACGGCAATTTTCACTATTTTCTAAATAAATTCATAGTGTGTCAAAATTCAATTGTTTTTTCGACGGGACGTTAACGAGCACATAATTCTGCACTACTCTGCCCATTTAACCGCCTTTCTATCTCCACTAATAACAAAGTTACCCATGTTAGCCAACGTCAACTTGGACACCCTGTATATTCAAATTTTTGTCAATTTGGTCCTCCAACATTTTGAGACAGAACCGCAAGTTCTTTCGCAGAATTATTGATATATTTAGTATAGTATAGTAAGAATATTTTGGACATAAATTCTCCAAAATTACTGTACCAAAACTCACCAAATGGCGTCTGGTCTGTAACTCACTCCTCTATGCACATGCACGTCGGGGGCTTTTTTGTAGGAAATTTAATACTCTACAAAATTACTGGTTACGCAATTTTCTCCTATCTAGCATGGTTATCACACAAATTTGCGTGGGAACTAGAAAAATACATTTTTAAAAACTTTTTTCACAATGAGGACGCCATTTGGAAAGGTTTGCCGCACTTTCGATAATTTTGCGAAAGAACTAGTTATCTCGCCCTTGCTAGTGGTGTTCTAGATTACTTTTGCTGTGTGAGCTGCAGGATAACCAGTTTTTTAATAACAGTAACGACTGTTACCAAAAAAATAACAGTTTCGTCCAATATATGTGCAGTTGATTGTAAGTAATGCGCAAGACACGAAGAAACACATCTCTAATTAAAATTATATTAGATGGCAATTTTAGCCGAGCGTGTAGCAGTGCTTTTGTTTACATGGCGTTGCTGTGGTCCTTCTATTACAAGTCCCCAGTTCCTGGGTTCTAGCCCGAGAGTTGGGCAAAGTGTCAATTGGATTTTCATTAATTTAAAAAAAAAAAAATAATGAATTGGTGCTAGGCCCAAATAACCTTAGCTGTTGGTGGTCTTTAAAACACAATTTATGGAGTGTAGAGGTAAGGAGAACTCTCTCTGCATATGAAAAAGCGTCCGTCAAAAGGCGATAAATTGGTGGCGTCACAATAGCAAGAGTGTAAATTTTAAAGGATGCGCCAAATAATACTAGAGTAGGACAGTGAAGTAAAGAAGGAAAGCATAACTTCCGCTTTTAAATGACGCACTTTTCAAAAGAAAAACAGTCAAATATCATTGGTAAACTTTTAATTATGCATAAAATAGTAAATAAAGATAATCCCAATATAAATGAACGCCTGAAAAATTATTTAATTTTTTAACAATGATTGCTTTTATTAAAAATTACAAACGCAAAATTTAAAACACCTGCAAATACATACTTGAATTTGTCAATCAATTATATTCTTTTCATTTTTTTTATAAAAGTTCCACATAATAATTTTTGAAATTTCTTCAAAAGTAGAATTCTCTAATAAAAATTATTAAAAAACTGAAATTTCTGATGTAAAACAGATCATGAAAATTAAATCACCGTCCACGTTATCTGACAGTAGTTATTTTAGGTTATATTTACAAAATTATTTTGAACTTTTGGACTACCCAAACAGTTGAGGTTTTGTATACTGCAGTTTTGTTATAACTACTCTAGTCATCAAAAATATTAAATTTTTCAACTCGGCGCACTTCACTCAATCAATAACTGCTAAGTTCATTTCATACTCTCTTGCTATTTTGGCGCCACTCTGGAGAGATTTGGAACTGTTATTTACAGCTTACAGCTGGACACTTTTGCAACTGTTCCCCCATATGAGAGTGTTCTCCTTAACTCTACCCTCCATAACACAATTTATCAATTTTACATGGAAATTTATTTTCTGTATCACCCTGTGAATGTAAAATAGAAAGAAACGCAACTAGGATGTTTGTATTCGGTTGGACTGTGGTCTGTGACTGCGATGTCAGTGATCTCTAATAATGCAGCATATAGAGTCACAACACAACATTCTACATTCCGCATTCCACGTGCGCCAGATCGCGCCAGATGACGTAATTTGCCGGGTGGTTTTCTAATTGCCTAGCATAATTACCAGAATCCTTCATAGTTTAATGGATTTTACAACGTTCTCTGCAGTATTCAAATGCATAACGCTTCTCAAACAAATATATAATTATTATGAATGAAAAAACAAATGATTCAAATGACTGACACAATTATAAATAGAAACACTGAACTGTTGAAATAGTAGATTGTATATCTAGATGCGTAATGAGGCATATTAAAGTCTTAAAGACGAGTAATGACAGTATGTAAAAACGAGCGATAGTCACACGAGTCATTTACTTTTGTTATCATGGAACCATTTTGTAACAATGAAAAATTTGATATGTTATTTTATTACATTCTATGTCACAAAAATTCGACCAGAGCTGCAGAAATGTAGTTCGATCAGTATCCAGAACGAAGACAACCTCATTCGTCTATTTACAGAAACTTACGAGTAAATTTAATAAACTATGGATCATTTGAAAAGCCGTTTACTAAGTCAACGCGAATAAGTGAAGAAGACAAAACTACTGTTTTACGATCAATTGTTGAAAATCGCTTATTTTTCATTGTTACAAAATGGTTCCATGATAACAAGAGTAAATTTAATAAATCACTTAGTAAACTGACAAATTAGCAACAAACTACACTTTGACAGCTAAAACAAAACAGCCGTTTACTAAGTCAACGCGAATTTCAACTCTTTGCCAAGCCTTCTGTTGTTTTATCAATTAATTTAGCATAGCCTACAATTAAAAATCAGTGTTTTACGTATAACTCTGTTACTTTTGAAAATAAATCCATCAACCCTCATATCAAATTAAAGAGAAAAAAATCTATTTCGAATGGTGTCATGGCCATCTTTGACGTGTATTTAAAAAAACAAATTTAATACAAGTATCTCTAAAACTATAAAAGTAAATAAAAATATGAAAAGAGATTTGAAATCTTCATAAAAAAGGGCCTTAAGAAAGTGAAAATATTTTTTTTCTAACTTACTTAATAAGCGAGTTATAAACAAAAAACGAAAATGGGTAAATCTCGTTTTTCAACTGTCGGTCGCGAACCAAGCAAAATATGGAAAGTTTGACTACGCAGGGTAGTAGTACTGGAGATTCTGCACATTTTGTCTTATTCAACCAAATCTCTATCTCCCATAACAACGGAGATCCCCATGTTGAGGATGAGTCTGTGGACACACTTGTATATGGTATTTTTTGCCATACATACTATAAAATAGCTATACTTTTCACTTCATTTTCAGTATTTTCAAAAAAAATTACAGTTCATTTGCGTCGCCAACTTTGCCTTTATGGTATAGGCCGTGAGCTGCTCGCAGTGCACATGCACAGTAGCAATAAACATAAAATCACTGTGGAAAGTTTATTTACCACACTTGCGTGTTTTGAAAACACTTTCAACACGCCTGCCTGTTGACAGACCCATTCCATGCAATCATACACGCATGTAAAGTAGCTATTTTACTATGGGTATGGCAAAAACATATATGTGTATTTACTTTAATCACGTTGATATTAAAATTAAACTTAATGTCCACCCTTATTGTAATACTATGTCTTGTTATAGGTATTTGCTCCACTTAAGACCATAACTATATTCAAATCAGTACAGAAGAATTTAAACATTAATCCAAAATATTGAGCAGACATTGCCAATATATATCCAAAATTCTAAGAAATAGGAAGTCTCTCTTATAGATTCCCGGTTTAGGTATTCGTATTAATCGTGATTTTATTACTCGTATATAACGTCGCGCAAATGACGTCAGCGACAAGAGGAATTGCCATTAAGCTCGCAGGCTAGTCATGCGCGGCAATGCAATATTTGTATTGGGAAAGAAGCCTGATATATTTCTATTCGTAATCGGAATTTGCGCTTTTCAAAAATCCTATGGATTACATCATGTGTATGGTGTCTTCTATGATGATGATGATTAGTTCCATATCCCCTACAGGACGTTGGAGACCACTTCTTTCCACTCAACCCTGTCCTGGACAGTACGGATGAGTCTATTAAAGTTTAATCCCGTCCATTCTGCGACGTTATCTAACCACGATATTCTTTTTCTACCTCTGGGTCTTTTCTGTTCTAATTTGCCCATTAGTATCACTTGCTGGAGGTTATATTTTTGTGACCGCATTATATGACCAAAATGGTGTCTTCTATAGAGTGTAACTTGAAGTTAGGCGCAACTAGCTCACTTAGCCGGCGCAGGGTCGGGGTCCAAAAAGAGGTCCAGATGAGGGACTTACCTTATAAGTGATCTTAATAGAATAGAAGGAGAGTCTAGCTAACTAAATATTTAGTAGAGATCTAGCTGAGAGGAATAAATGGGCGCCAAACTGATACTCTCCAACTTTGACAATTCTTCCAGATGTCGGTTCCAATCTGAAATAGGCTGATAAGGTAGTACCTAATAAAAACTCGAAATTTAATGATAATGAGTTTACTAAAATTAAATTAGATTCTCTGGAGGAGAGAAATAGGAATAAAATGAATGTTACAAGAACTAACATAACAATCGCAACAGTCAACAAAACTCCGCTACGCGAACATAGTAAAATCGTAACAAGGATCCGCTTACAATATTAACAATAGATTTTCAGTACACTATGACTAACCATGAATATACGTGAATGACAATATAGTCTCGATTTCTAAATCCGTAGCTACGGCATCCACTAACAATGACATGAAATAAATCGATATAATTAATTGTTCAACAATACAAAATCTTATAATCTAATTTAACACTTAAGTCAGAGGTCAAGTTACCCAGAACACACTGATGGGCTAACTAAGGCCCCCACAATTTATTAGTAATTATAATAGAAGCTGATAATGGCGTTACAAGGAAAACAAGTGTTCACTATGAACCTGACCTGAGACCCAACAATACAAAATAATAACAGTTAACAAATTAAATAAATACGGCGGCAATAACCAATTATAAACAACACAATTGTCCGATTTAACACACAAAACTATTTTGGAGCAATTAATGATTCTACCCTGTGTGGCTTATAAGAGTTAGTTCGTGACACAATTAAATTAAATCACAATATGAATTCAAGTATTAAACAAGTTTCTCAAATATAGAATCGCTGATACCACATTAATAGCAATTTACACACTAAATAAAAACAGCGGCCAAGTCGCGTGTAAACAAGCAAACATTTGCACGTTTTATCAAACTGAACAATAATTTAACCATGAATTGAATCTGACCGGTGCGGCCTATAGTAGTTCTCGATCAATTAATTCATAATTACAATACTATTTCAAAGTATTTTACATAACTTTTCAAATGTTATATTAGTCAACCAAGATGGATTGAAATTTAAATGGAGCCAATTTGTTACATCACTCGAACAACGCCAATTAATAGAATTTTGAAAATACCTGTTATCGGAGTTTTTACCACAACCTACGCCCAAGGCGCGGGTTTTAGCGAAATTTTCAGATGCCTAAGACGCCAATGTTGCAACCGACACCACGTGTACGACGAAATTCACCAATTTCACGATATCACCGAAGATAACAACAGGATCAAAACAAAATTGATCTTTCAACACAACTAACAATAGATTCCAACCCGATTACTTGATACCGACCAATATTTTTGACCCAGAAACACTCCAAACCTATGCGAAAAAACTCTAACCTCCATCTTTTTCTTGATATCACTCGCACGTCTTATCTGTTTGCCGGTCACTGCCGCTCTCCCTCACCTTCAAAACCGATCAAAATGTATTCAGAGAAATCAGGCGGATTCACACAAATTTTCCAAAAATCAAACTTAGACAGAATTTAAGATAGCAAAATCTTTTGTAAAGCATCTACGCTAACTGATCCCAGTGCAATAATTCGGAAAGGGGCTAGTCCTGTAATTATGGAAGGGTGAAACCGTTACAAGAGATATGCTAAATTATGCACAACTTTATAAAATACCAAAATGTACAAGCAGAATAAAGAACGACCGAAAAATTAATATATTTTTCACTTGTTTTCGGACACTCAAATTTAGAACCGAATTATTACGTTGAATATTATGATATATCAGGTGGTGTTCGCTCAAAATAAGCTTAAAAATTAATCAGCGATCCAAAAATATCAGTGACTTGTTCAGCAATAACAGTAGTGCTGTAAAAATCAAAAAGTCATACTTGCTGAATGGACGGTGACCACCTTGACCGTCTGCATTTCTAAAACCAATTATATTTTACATAGGTAATAGGTGCTCAACTTAAAATTTTACTGTGGTTTATAGTTCCATCATAGCTATAATCATTCGACATAATAATTCCGGTCTAAATTCGAAGGTCCAAAAACGGGCAATATACAGGGTGCGCTAGGAACTTAAAATATTTTTTTGTATATTTTTAGGTATCAAATGTGTACATCAAAGCGAGCTCTATTCACATATCTAAAGATATACAGGGTGTAGGTACTACTTAAAAAATTGACTTAAGGTAAGTTAAAATTATGCATTTTTTAACAATTGCCACTAACACCCTGTATAATTAAATTTAACACTGAAGTATCTGGAGGATAGCACATGCAATGGACTAATACTTGACACCCAAAAATTGACTCAACTTGAACAATGTGGCTGGTGTGTATTTTAGTAAGTAGTAGATAACAAAAATGTAGAATTTTGCAGAAAAAGTTGAATATTTTGGCAACGTTGTTACGAGTATTAATTTTCATTATTAATACTTGTTATTTTCACTTTAATTTTAATTATTTTCTGTCATATTATATTTACAAATAACGCGATTCTCATATTGAAATAGCGTATCGGTTCTTCAAACCGCTACGCACTATAAATAGAAATTTAGTTTACAATTTTATAAAATAATTAGCTATCGCATCATGAACGGTACATAATTTATGAACATCAGAACACTTTTCTGAGTTCGCTTGGGTAGACTACACATACATACTGGGTGTGCTTGCATATCGGCGGCCCTCTACACATACATACTGGGTGTGCTTGCATATCGGCGGCCCTCTACACATACATACTGGGTGTGCTTGCATATCGGCGGCCCTCTACACATACAAACAGTGTGTGTTGGTACATCGACGGCTCTAGTTACTCACATACAGGGTGTGCTTGCATATCGGCGGCCCTCTACGCATACATACTGGGTGTGCTTGCATATCGGCGGCCCTCTACACATACAACCACAGTGTGTTGGTACATCGACGGCTCTAGTTACTCACATATAGGGTGTGCTTGCATATCGGCGGCCCTCTTTTACATACGCATTTTCCCCGAACTATGACATTTGAACCGTAACATTCACACTAGCGATGACCGTTAATTTGCCCCGCCCGTAATAAGTTGAGTCTGTACGGCTTAAAAATAATAAAAAAACACAACGTAGGAGTCCATGACCAAACCGTTATTTGCACATTATGTTTTGCTCCTGTAAATATCTGAAGGGTTGACACTTTGTACCCTTCCCGGATATTTCATTGACCATTGTATAACAGGAACGCATATCGACCAAATGTTATTGTATATAATAAAATTACCAGTGATTAATTGAATAGTTAATAAGAATTTTAACTTTGTATTAATTTGTATCATTTTTTTTATTAATCGGCGAATTATATCAGTGATTTGATTTACGAAACCTAGTATTATTTATTTATTTAAAAATTACCCACGTAACAACGTTACAAGCGAATTTTAAAAATGGCACAATTTTATGTAGGCTTTCGAATGGACAATGAGATGACCTGAAAATATACATAGAGTGTTCTATTTATAAAAATACAAGTCAGTAGCATGACTACATCGTACACCCTGTATAGCTAAAAATAATTTTAAAGTATAGTGCTCTTATTCCAATCCAACTTTTATTTAAAACTTTTTTTCTATTGCTCATAATAAATGAGATATCACCCGAGACATTCTTAATAACTTAGCCTGTGTACTATAAGCAGCTCTTTTTGTTTGGAACAATCCTGGTATGTTTGCCACAAATTCGCATACTTACAACACGAGACAATTTAATATATATTATACTAGCGGCCCTGTCCGGCTTCGCCCGAGTGCTAACAAAGCTCGGGTGCAATACACTACTCACTCGCTTAGCTCGTTCGCTTGAAAATTATAATTACGTAACTCGCTCGCTTCGCTCGTTCGCTACATATATAAACCTTTCGTGAAAAATTATCTAACTGATAGCGAAAACCGCATCAAAATTCGTTGCGTGGTTTAGGAATTACATTAATCACTCCCTTCGTTTGTTCGCTTTCTCACTCGCTACGCTCATTCGCTATATATATAAATCTTCCGTGAAAAATTATCTAACAGATGGCGAAAACCCAAGAAAAATCCGTGGCGTGGTTTAGGAATTATATTACTCATTCGCTTCGCTCGTTCGCTATATATATAAACCTTCCGTGAAAAATTATCTAACTGATAATGAAAACCGCATTAAAATCCGTTGCGTGGTTTAGGAGGAGTTAGCGGTTATACAGACAGACAGACGCGGAAAGCGACTTCATTTTATACTATGTAGAGATACATCAAAAATTGTGTTAGTACGGCATCTTTTAAAACTAAACTGAAATCTTTTTTAATTATTAAATGTTTTTATTGGACAAATGAATTTTATCAATAATTTTAATTTAAATGAAAATTGTAACTAGCAGTTGTACTTATGCTGACGTATCCTATGCATTTCGATGTAAAAAAGGAACAATAAAATGTTATTAAAATATTATTGTTATTATTAATTTTATTAAATAATGTACCAATATTATTCATATATTAAAAATTTAAATTTTATTATCTGCGTTGGTTTTGAACAGTGATGTACGTTTGGACTGTAAAGAATGAAATGTTCCCGTGTAAAAAATATCAAAATATTTATTTTAAATATTAGAGATAATATTTTTTCAGCTTGAAAGTTGAAATATCGTTGAGTTCAAAATATATTACTGTTTTGAAGAAGATTTCACCAGTATGTGTTCAGAATATATTTTAATTTTTTATATGTAGACTAGCGGCCCTGTCCGGCTTCGCCCGGGTGCAATACATTACTCACTCGCTTCGCTCGTTCGCTATATATATAAACCTTCCGTGAAAAATTATCTAACTGATGGTGAAAACCGCTTTAAAATCCGTTACGTGGTTTAGGAGGATCGTTAGCGGTTAAACAGACAGACAGACAGACGCAGAAAGCGACTTCATTTTATACTATGTAATAAATAATAAGAAATATGTCACAGGAATATTCTAAAATTAGGAATATTATTTTATTTATTGCAGATTATAGAGGTCCGAAAACTAAGGTCATTAGTGTCTTAATCACATCTATCAAATTAAATGACATCACAAAACATCACCGGAGGTGGGATTACATCCCACGGCAGCTTGATCCAAAGGTCATCACGGTAACCGTTACACCAATCTGTACTCAATCCAAAATATTACATAGGAAAACTGTATTATCGTTACTCGATTTTAAGACTTAAAATGATATTTGCAGAGTTATAATTGTTCCTGGACAACTTTAGGAAAATTGTTAGATGAGATCTTTTCCACAAATTATTATTCCTGATTTGTAGTGTCATATTTTAGGTTTATTATAATATTCCGGACCTTATTTACAAGGTTGTATCCAGAAAAAACTTTGTGAGCTCGACCATTCTTACTAGCCCGTTTTTTGGGTTCCATCATTAATTTCTGGGAGGGGGGTGTTCCCACTTGGTTACGGTCATACTCAGTTTAAATAAATAAAACACAATTATATTGAATTGAAATAAATTCGTAATTAAAATATTTTCTCAATATTGATATCTGATTAATTGAAACCAAATTTTTTATTGTCATCAACAACATTCAATTTTCTAGCGTAGCTAAGAAAAAGTAATTTGTAAAAAATCATATCGAGAAAGCGTGTTAATATAACAAAAATGTTACTACAATATGAATACCGAAACCGGGAGGTTAGTGTCAGTGTTATTAGAATATTTTTTATTCCGCCTGTATCAGCAATCCGAACAATAAAACGGAAGTAGGTCGCTTATTCACGTTATTGTTACCAGCCTGCAATAACAGTTTCTTATTCTTAGAATAATGGCTTTGAAGCTGGAAGCCTTTATTAAACTTACATGAACTTGTTAAGAACTTATATAATTGAATAAAATACACCGTTATGTGATAATTCAGTTAAATGTTGTGGTAATTCTGCGCTTATAACTATTTTTGATATTTTTTCAACACTTTTAAATTGTAACTTTAAATTGTGCAATATTTTGTAAAGAAATTTCATCTTTACAGTAATAATTTCTAAATTATCTTTTTGTGATTCTAAATTACACTGAATTTCAAAACAGTGTATTACTAATCAATATCTACTGCGGTCCTAGTCAAAAAAGCAGTAAGAACACTAGATTAACAAATAATTAAAATGTTATGTAATTTGCAATATGTGCGCCTGAATCATCAATTCATAAGCTTTAAGAACTAAACGCGCGTTTTATCGAAACTAATATTATTTTGGAGATGCTGCTTTTTGTGTGTGAGCTTATTTTTCGCAGAAATTAAAAGAAACAGCACTGTCGATCTCATCGCATCGTTTTTAGAGTTAATTTACATTAATTAAAACATACGTTGGTCAGCGGACGTCAATATTTTTAGTGACGCTTTCTTTGATAGAAATATATACCTGGAGCTATGCGATAAATAAAGTCAAAATCCAATATCAAAATAACTCATATTCAGCTCACTTTGAGGTTTTCGAGGCTGTGACCAGTTTTGAAACCACTATCAATCTGATAAAAAACACCTTGGACTGACGTTATAACCGTTTCGCAATTATTTTAAATGTTGTTTCTTATTTTGTCTAATAAATAATAATTATATGTCTATACTTTAAAATACACTTTAGGTGCTACTAAATGTTCGTAGTTATATAATATAAATATTAATATTGTATAGTTCTCTTTATAATTTTTATTATAATATGAAAGAAATTCGCATGTACACTTGTTCGTAACATTTCTTTTATCATAGCACTTTATTTAAGTCTACAGATTATGTATGAATGTCATTTGTAAATTAAAATTAATTTCATTAATTGAAATGTAAATACGGTCCTGTACAATTTGAATATTAAAACTAACGACATTTAAATCAAGAGTTATTGTTGATAATGTCGAATGTTAAAACACGCACCAATAATACTAGTACGCTATTTGTAATTGAAGTTATTTTGTTTGTACTACAATTATTAAAAAACTCGGGTCGCAGTGCCAAACCCTGCCGACAATATAGTGTATTTGCTAATGCAGGGCTTGTGGCTTTATTATGTAAACTTAAGTTTGTTTTTGGACAAAATAAAAAATTTAACCCCTTAATACATCCCTTAAAATAATATTTTTTTTCTTAATTTCAATAATATTATCAATGCAACCTTTGTACCAAATTAAATACACCCTTCAGTAAGTAAATCACTATCCGCAAACCAGTGTTTTCATAAAATTTTTGTAAGTCCGGCCCTGTTGGCCGATTTTATTAAAATTTTAACAGCACATTTTAATCTTTACTAAAGGGTTAAATTTCAATTTTGAAACGATTCTGAGAATTTTTTCGGTATTTTTGGGCCCAAAAACTTTTTTCAACCCCTAAATACAACCCTTAAAATAGTCCGATCGGGCCCATTTTAAATAGGCTTCGTGCGGTAATGGGTTCCAATGTGTGTACCAAATTTCGTTTAAATCGATTAAGTCTGTCGAGAGTTATCGTGTACACACATATATATATAAATATATATATAAATATATATATATATAGATATATATACATACATATATACATAAACATTTTCAAAAATGGTGGCAAACTGTTCAGGAGGGTATGAAACGTCGAGAAATTTTGGTCCGACCCCTAGGTCCCACCATCCGACCGACGCCAATAGTGTATGTGCCATATGGCAAATACACTAATAATATTGTAAATAGTTGCTTAGATGTTCATAACTTAACTTTCACAGGCGTGTTAAACATTTGAATGTTTGTCGGTTACAACACCGAGTTGGCACATAGATAAATCTTCGCAGTCAAACTGTAGATACCGTAGTAAATCTTTGTGGAAAAGTGAACTTTAGATTTAAAAATGCCCAAGATCGTTATAATAAGATCGTTGTACATCCTTAGTTCGCAGGTTCTTATTTAAAAATGGCATAATATATTCTCACAGATGTCATTCAGTCAATTACCATGCTAATAAATATTAAATGAATCATTTTCTTTGGTATATCTCCATCACCAGCAAGATACTGATATGAAAAATTTCAGTAGAATTTGCCAGAAAGTCCTTTTATGATACTTATATAAGGTACAAAATATGCACAAAATTGTGTTTATTTCCAAAACCACTAGTCTGCTTGGCATCAAATTGAAGTCCTTACTGACACAAATATTTTTTTTTATAAAAGGTGTTCGACTACAAGGTCATTAACACCACTATTTTTTTTTATTAAGTAACGTGCGCAGCAGCTTAGGCTATATGCACGAGTCTGTAAAAGGTAAGTATAATATACTGTATGATATAAACTGTTCTTAGTCTGTAGAAGAGCTTAAAAATATCAGATATTAAGTATAATTCATATAGCTTTGTAGATATTTGTAAGTAGCACTTTTTTTTAATTATATTTTTTCTTTTAGGTTCGTAAGGTCCAGAAACTTCAACACTTTGGATACGCTGGGTTCGTCATCTTTAAGAATTTCTTCAAGGGTATTAGGTAAGTTTGAGCTTTTTCTTTCATTACTATATTTAAGGCATGTTAGTAAAATGTGTTCTACACTTAGCGGTGAATTACATTCTTCGCAGATTGTGGGATTTTCTTTTTTCCTTATATAGGAATGAGTAAGGTTGGTGTGTCCTATTCGTAACCTGGTCAAAGCTGTTTCGTCTCTTCTTAGTTTCTGTGAGGAGGTATTCATTTTTTCCGTGACACCACTATTGAATTGTACACTTCGGTATGGTATCTTACAATATTACGATTACACTTGTTTTGTGAATTATTTAGACAGGTATTGTACTCGTATATGTTAAAGTAAGTATTTTCATTTATTATTTTTGATTATTATTTGATATTTTATATAATAGTTCTGTCTTTTTTAGGAATTTCAAGAGGTTCATGGTGTGATGATGGTCGTTGTCCAAAGCTTCCTTCACGGTGCTCGGAATGTTGCAGCTTATTCTCTCTGGTAAGTATTTTATATAATCTAATATTATATGGATTACTGTGAGGTGCTCGTGGCAGGTGACACATATTGGACGATCTTTTTTCTCTGTAACAGATTGTCCGTGGGTTATTACTGTATATTACTGTTTCTTTTCTGCGGTTCCCAATTCTGTTCCGTTTTTTATTGTGTTTTTAATTTGTGTCAGTGTTGGTCCACTCTTCTTACCACATCATTTTGAAATTGTTTTTAAAGAGTGCTTTAGCATCCTGGCTGGTTATATATTCAGTGTAGATATGGGTACCTACTGTTTGGTGCTTGTTTCGCTGCTTCGTCAGATTTTTCATTTCCGCAAATTCTTATATGAGATGGAATCCATATAAACTTGATTTCTTTCTGACGTCGCTTTATTTTGTTTAGCATTTCGTGGATTTCGGTAACTATTGTATGTTTAAAGGAGGTGGTATTGAGAGACAGAAGGACAGTTAAGGAATCAGATATAATGATGGATTTTGTTTGTTGTAGGTTTTCGAAATACCTTATTGCTTGTAGGATACTAAATAATTCTCCTGTGTGGATTTTACTTTCGTATGGTGTACTGTATGAGATGGTTACATTGTCGTATACAAAAGTCGCTACTGTAGCGCTGTTTTGAGTCTTTGACACATCCGTATATACAACAGGGCGCCTTATTTCTTGACTGTTATATGGGTAACATCGTTATTTGTGATGGTAGAGAATAGGTTAAATTAACAAAGTAGTGCAGTTTTTCATAAGGAATTCAGTCGTGAAAAGATAATTGATATACCGGGTCTCAGTAAAAAGTTATATGGAAAAAACGAAATTTTCTATATTTTTGTTACACATCGTAGATCCATTATTTGAAGAGCTAGAGAAAAATGTTTAGATGTTTTTTAAACAATTTCATAAGCAGAATAAAGTTACCTAAACAGTTTTTAGATTCGTGTACGGGAGTGAGGTTATGTTTTTTTTTTAATACGTTTTGAAGGTAATATTTTCAGAATCTGACATTATCTTGAACACAATTTTTCGATCCTTTCGCCATACTTCCATTTCCTTACGGAACATGAAAGTAAAAATAGATTAATAAACTCAAATTAATGTTTCCCTGTTAAAATAAAGAATAATAAACTGAAAGTTGGTGCGAGTCTGGTCAAAAAAGGGGTTATTTCTTGCAATAAAGGAAATAAAGGAATTACCGAGGGAATTATATTTTATATATTCAAAAAAATTTACAGTTAAAGATTTTTATACAAAAATGTAAAAACAAAAAAATAGAGTCTTACGTTCTTGTTGAGCATTCGTGGGTAACAGGAACAGTAGAGTAAGTCCCACCAACCAGCAGTAATAGAATCGGCGACAGTATTGCAACACTAACACACACACACTGTCGCGTGGCGTCGATCGACGTCGTGACGTCATCGCTGACGACGTCGACCACCTGTCGAATGAGTCTGTTACACCTCCAGTTATTTGATTACTACCGCTTAGTGCATTATCAGTATGATGTTCATATCCAATGTCCATTCTGCCTAAATTTATACTCTCAAATTATAAATTTTGTATCGATTTAAAATTAAAAAAATCTTTAAAATCGAATTTTACTAGTGTTGTACTTATTATGACATACATATTATTACTTAAAAAAAAGATTGTTATGATTTTTTTCTAAACTTTATTGACGCATTTTTTACAAAATGTTAAGTAGATAGTTCTTTTATAATATTTAATATGATAAAAAATCATTATCCAGTGTATGAGACACTGACGATTATGATTAATCTTCTGATCTTCGGGATTACCGCGATAATAACTGTATGTCTTTCATGGTTCTTTAAGGTAGAAGTGAACAATACAATAATTCAAATAATTAAAAAATTTATATTTTTTTCTTAGCATTTAAAAATCACAATGTAAATTTAAGTATTTGAAAATAAGCGAAATGCTTGAAAATTACATTTTTTTAATTAGAGTTTTTTGTGTCTAACATTTTAATTAATTTGTTTTTAATTAAGTTGTTCATTCCTGCCGTTTCAATTCAACTCGTTCGAAAATTAATTTATTTAAACGAGATTTTAATTTGAGTCCAATTTATGAGTCACAATTAATTGTAGACGTCAATATTTGAAAAAAAAAAACATATTCTTGAAAACTTTCACTGCAAATTATTTTATTAATTAATGAAACGCTAGCGATAATTTTTTACGTCTGATAATAGAAATTAATTATACACGCATAAATTTGACGGACCCACATTTTAAAATCAATAATTAATTATTACTTTCGTATTATTTTTATTATCAGTCACCACAGCAGATTTAGTTGGAATACAAGAATACGATGCGCTTTGAAGCGCTGCGTAAACTGATTCCAGAACCAGTATTCTGGAGTCAAAGGCGCTGGCAGTTGTCATATTGTTTGGACGCATCTTCTTTATTTCAATCATTAACACTAGCCGTATGTTTAAATCATAATGCACATTAGTTTCCTCGACAGGCCCGTATTCAGGATGTTTAGAGACCACTATAAAGATCAAATTCTGATAATGATTCTGCAATATTAGCATATTTTCGATTTATTGAACTTAGTATTGTGATTATTGTTGCCGCATCGACGCTACATGAACTATTTTACCCGTCTTGAATTCCGAGATGAGATTGAAATCGGCAATCTCGGCGAAATTTTATGATCATAAGAAAAGTAATTGCTATTTTTGTACTTTATAAATAATTTATAATTAATGAATTGATAGGTATTAAGTCCAGATAACTCTGGAAGTTGGTGGAACGTAACTATGAATCCGCGATTATAGCTATGTGAATCCTTGAACTCTTATAAAAGTGGAGCCGCTAAGCGATGAATCCAGCTTCAACCTTGCACTTTGTGATAGAGAGATGCCACTCGGTACGAATGTTGGTCGGACCCATATCTTCACTTTAAGAAGTGGAGCCATTTTGGGGCCCGCGACCGGGCCCTTAGACAGGGTGGTTGTGTAACTTTCTAGGGCAAAACGCCTATAATGAAATTGAGTGTGCTGAATTCAATGAGACTACCCCCAGGACTGTGCGAGGAACGGTTGCTGAGTTACAGGCGTTTTGCCCCTGAAAGTTACGCAACCACCCTGTCTAGGGGCCCGGTCGCGGGGCCCAAAATGGCTCCACTTCTTAAAGTGAAGATATGGGTCTGACCAGCATTCGTACCGAGTGACATCTCTCTATCACAAAGTGCAAGCCTGAAACGCTTAACGGCCCCACTAGAAGCCTTTGCTTACAAGAAACGTGAGCTTGCGTCAGCTTTAACGACCACATGAAATATAATTTTCACTACTCTACTGGAGATTGCATATTTTGAATTTTAGAGGCAAAATTTTTTCAGAAGTATTATTATTGGGACGAGAAAGGCACCCTTCACAAGGTAACGACGCGAGATTCGCAAAATTTCTTGTTTCGAAATCCGAAACAAGAATAAGATGGCGATTTCTCGCCAAATCTAGTAGTTTCCAAAATTTCCATGTTATCTAGTTGATATGAGATTTTTATTTTGCCTCTCTATAGGAAAAACAGCCGTATGATTATGAAGATTAGGCAGGAATTCCCAACCGGTGTGTTTGACGCGAACCCTAGGCATAACTTCGCGATGCTCCAGGGTATCGCGATGCACAGTTTGAGAACCACTAATCTAGTAAAATTATTCCTATTGATCTTTGATAGCATAGGACACTGGAAACAGGATTGCAAGCACACATGTAGGTATGTACATTATCATTTTTAAATTTTGCATGGTGATTTGTGATAGCTCTAAGCATTTTTTGGCACATATGTCAAATGTCGATGTCAATATTTGAAGCACAAAAAATAATAAAATAAAATAGCATAAAAAAGGTTTTTTTCATAAACTTTCACCCCACTGAGGAACCTGAAGATGGCAAAAAATATTTTTAAAATTTTGCACAGTAATCAATAATAGCCACATACACCTTTTAAAAATTGTGTGATAATAATTTTCAAAATTTTTTAGAAAATGCTATTTTTCGTTCCACCCTAATATACATGTGTGCTTGCAATCCTGTTTCCAGTTTTCTACTTTCAAAGATCATCTAGCTGGCCACCCCTGATCCAGATCGTAATCCCAGAAACTATAAACATATTGTGAGAACAATATAGACCAGGAGTAGTCAACTGGATGACCTTTGAGAGCTGCAATACTGGAAGAAATATTGGGAAGAAATGATGTTCCAGTTGATTCGAGAATTGATATCTTGTTCTATTCAAAGAGGGGAGATGATGTTTCAGTTTTATTTGTCAAAATAAGTACTCTACCTTATCTTCACAATGTTCTAGAATCTATAGAGCTACGTTCTGAACAAAACCCGTTAGACCGATCCTGAATGCAAACCGACTACATGCAATATACATCATGTATTATATGTGTTTTTGTGGACCATCTTTTTGTCAGCCTTTAGTGCTTCTGTTACAACTTGTGTGCACATTGTACATAAATATTTACAATATGTAATTAATTAAAAATCGAGAACGACGAAAGGCTATAATATTATTCCAATACTTATACAAACTAATAAAATAAATTATTATATTTAAATATGAAACAATAATTAAAATATTTCTAATTTAATTTATTTGGGAGCTATCAGTGTAGCATTGATATCAAAACCGATGAATTGCATCAAAATCTAATCGATGGAATTATAATCATCAGTACTAATGTATAAAATAAAAACGATAATATTTGTGTCAGAAGCTTTGTGAGTAAATTTGTTTTCTTATGAGATTTTTGGGTATTTTGTATGAAACCTAAACAGACATTTTTGTGTGTTTGTTTGTATCAGCGTCACTCAAAAACGATTGCACCGGTTTTGATGAACTTTGGTATAATATCAGTTCGAGCCCCTACTGAAACTATACTTTTTATCCAACTATGTTCGGGATAAGATACGGTTTCCCTCAAAACCGACATTATCGCGAGTGAAGCCGCGGGTAAAGACTTTTAAGTGCATAAAATTATTCATTTAAAATGTCTTCTAGTTTTTCATTTCTCAGATTTTTGTTTTGACAAAAACAAACATCAAAGATCGATGCACTTCTTTTATGTTTGTTTTTGTTAAAAAAGCCTGAGAAATGAAAAGCTAATATGTTGTTTTGCTAATTACTCCTTGTGGCATTGACGCAATTACTCAATTATTCAAAAACTTATCAAAAGTATATTTGAACTGCGAATATTTTAACTTACTAGTATTTTACGGAAGATAAAAATAATATATTAAGGAAGTTATCAAGTCATGTGCCAATTTATGGTTCGCCATAAAATATATCTGAACAGCCATAAAATTTATACGCTTATTATATTTCTAGACATCGTAATTTCTTAGGGTTAATGTTCAGTGACAGTTGACAGTTCATAGGCGACCGTAAACTTATTGTTTTTATTTGATTTTTTTTATTGAGTTTTTTAGTCACCAATTTATGATGACTTTGTCTAGAAATATACTATTTAGTGAAATGTAAAAAAAATGCATTTTATTGGTAGTGTTACCAAATTAAAATTGTAGTATTCTAATGTAGTATTCTAATGTGACGCTAATGACCTCTGTTGTCGAGCGTCTATAATCTACAATTCAATTCAATTCTAGTTAATGTTTTGAACAATGCCTGGTTTTTCTTACTGCCAAAAATTCCAAATTGACAAAGAATAAGAATTATCTATCTGCGCGTTACAGATAAAGACTAGACACTGGTGACTGATGTCACTAACTCATTATTAATGTATTTACCTGTACACAATATAGTATATAATGGCGGATATCACATACAACTATTAGCGGAATCTAGGGGTCAGAACATAAAATAACGACGTTCCACAACATCCTGAACAATTTGGCAACATTTTTGAAATGTCTATCGAACCATTTTAAGAGTTGTATTTAGGAATTGAAAAAATGTTGAACCTAAAAACATAAGCGGAATTGTTTCAAAATTTGCCCCTTAGTAAAGATTAAAATGTGACCCTAGAATTTTAACATAATCAAACAGACAGATAATTTTTGAAAATCAGCAGGATTTTACACTTTAACCCGAATTTTAAAAATTACAATGGTATTTATTTATAAAAAATATCTCTATCCAATAACACATTTTAGAACCGACTAACAAAAAATATTACTATTTATTTTTCTAGAGATGTAAAAAGTAAAGTTGACATTTTTTCCGGTTTAGCTTAACAGGAAGTTATCTGGTAGTGAAAAATAATTATTAATAAACGTATAAGATATAGTATACGTGCCTAATGATAAATTGGTGACGAGAGTGATACAGTGAATTAGTGATCACAGCTTGATACTGGAGTAATGTATATTAATAATTATTTTTTTGTATTTCGTACAAAAAAACATTAATCGAACTCAGTGACGTACTGCATTAAGTGCTGATACACATTACATAGACAAACCTTTCACAAAGCACCAGATGTGAAATGTCGAAGCACACACATGTACACTGATTTTTTGCATGATTTCGTGTACAAAGCCTATTCGGCGCATATTTTATTTGTTAGTTAAATTTGTGTTAAATAGTGTCCTGAAAAATAATTTTTTGCAGTAAATATAAATTCCTCAAAAGATTTAGGGGAATAGTGCGATAAACAAGCTTTATGAATTATTAGTCTGACATTTATACATGTCAAACGTAATGTCAAAGCTAAAACATACGTCTAAATACATTTTCTTTGAAATTTGGGTGAACGCAATGCAAAGATCTGTGTATACAACAAGTTACCAGATCAAATAATTAACACCAATAATCCTAATAAATTTAGAAAAAATATTAAGCTAATGCTAAAGGAGAGAGCACACTATAATATGGAGGAATTCTTAACATAATTAAAATTACTAGTGATGGGCAAATCGCATTATTTCAATAATCGGATTCTTAGGTTATAAGTGATTCCAATAATCGGATGTTTCATCTGAATTATATCAAACGATTCTTTTGAATTATGAGTACTCTTCATATAGGTAATAGGCGGACCTAAGACTAGTTCACTAGCCAGTATTCAACAGCCATTCGCTGTTGCGTCGATGTCAAACAGTAGCGAGAGTGTAAATGTAGATAGTACGTTTCATTGAAATTTCCAATATCTTATCTCTGTTTCCGATTATTATAATTCTAATTGTATACAATTCAGATTATATATCATTCAAGTTATATATAATTCGAATTATTTCCATAATCGCATGCTACCGATTATTTAAAAAATCGGATTATGGATTATTTTTAATTCAAATTATCCCATCACTAAAAATTACCTGTGACACTATGTAGTAGTATCTACCAACGTATTTCACAGAAATACCAGCATTAAATAAAGTTATTTATTTATTAATTATTTATCGATTTTTAAATTTTAAAAGTATAGTAGAGATTACTTGAACATATACCTATTTTAATTTGGTACAAATTTTCTTACAAAGTTGTTATTTCATAGTAATAATTGTACCTTATTGCCCATGTGAATCCCTACCGAATGTGTAAATTTGGTAGGAATTCACGCCAATAGATTAGCAAATTGCAAATATTCAAATAGTCTCTGTATAATAAAGAAACCCGACAAGTGCGAGTTATCGCGCATCGAGGGTTTCGTACAATAATAAAAATAAAGAGTTAGGTAGGGGTAAAAAATTAATATAGATTTGTTTTTAAAACGTTTTTTTACTTATATTTTTAATGTTTCAAAATTTTCCGTATCAAATTTTATTACCTAAACCTCGACCTAAAGTATATTTTTAAAGTAAAAAATTCGACTGATGACCAGTCCTATACTTCCCACCTAGTAAATATTTGCAAAAAATAAACACTCTTTTTTTTATTCTTTGACTAGGCCCAAATAACCTTAGCTGTTGGTGGTCTTTAAAACACAATTTAATTTTTATTCTTTGAAAAAAGCATGGCCCTCTTTTTTGTTTGGTGATCTATTGATGGCTAGCTTAATATAGCAAAAATCATGGTTACCTTGATTTACGTACAATTTTTATTTTTTTTAGTAAAATATTTTTTTTCTCGAAAACTATACATTTTAGAGAAAAAAAATATTTACATTTTTTTCATATTATAACATCTAGAATTCATTTATATTTTTTTTTACCTATGTTAATACGTGACATTGAGGACGTTTTTTTGAATATCTCAGGATCCACTGAACCGATTTGACTCAAAATCTAATCAGATCTAAGTTAAAGGCTGATAAACACAATAGAACAATCGGCATGCCCGTATGTTGTTCCGTTCTTAAGATATCGAAGGCGAAAAATTGACCACATACACACACACACACATACACACATACACACATACACACATACACACACACATACAGACATCAGTCAGAAAATGATCTTAAACGATTGCTAGGGTCTCAAAACGTGAAAATCTGTTAAAATCTCGAAATATTGTTTTCGGACTGAATCCATTACTTCCCTACCATAGTAGAGGTGGGAAGTAAAAATATATAAAGGGTCCGGCAATCAGTACCGGCAGATTCGAGTAGCCTATGAAAGGAAAAATAATTGAGGTACGAGTGTTAGTTGTCCGTAATTGTTAAACTTATTTCATGCAATTTGTCCAGTTATAGGTCATTTTCCAGTAAATCAGTGTGCTTTCGTCGCTGAAAATTTTATTCGAACACAGAGCATTGTGAAGACTAGGAATTTTAGGCATGAATTTGAAGTTGCCAAGCACGGAAGAATACCAAAACGGGACACAATTTTGAATTAGGTAGGTCAGTTCCGAGTGCATGGTAGCGTCCACGCACACTTTAAGATCTGAAAAACGCAATTCGAGGTGAAATTAGAAATATAGGACTCGATTTATTACGAAGAGTAATGGAAAACTTTCTAGAAAGATGCCAAGAATGCTTAAACTGCAATGGCGCTCACTTAAGAGATGTTATGTTCAAAAAATACCGTAAATTAATAAATTGTAAATACCAAAATTAAAAAAAGTCGTTATTTCTCACATTTCAACAATAACCATATACGAGGTGGGTTAAAACAACCAGTACTGAATTCCGAACTCTTTATTAACAGAATATTTGATGAATAAAAAAATAAAAATTGTTGCAATTCACAAACTAGGATCGAACCTGTGACCTTTCAATCTTCAGTCAAACGCTACCTATCGCTACGCCACACGGGTAGTGTGTTTAAGAGCGCATACTATGAATGTATGAAACTATGAACGTGTAATAACATTAATTTAATAAAATTAATTGATTATGTATTTAATTATTTGCAAGGATACATGCCATAACAACAATCTGTGAAAATGTCAACTAGCTCCTCTTACCGTTTGTGAGATAAAGCCTTGTGACAGACGGACGGTTGGACATCGCAGGGTTCCATACTGAGCTATACGGAATCCTAAAAAGTGAGATTTACATTGAGAATAAATAATACTATATAAAACTTATTGATATTGTATTTTGCACGCCACTGTAATTTTTTAGTCGTCTAGGGAATATAATATGTTATGTAAATGCGCGAAAGTCCACCACAGTAATGTACAATAATTATTGTAATTCACCTTTATTAATTTAAAAAGCATATTAGACGTCATGTAGTTGTAAACCTTGTTTTGTACTAATAATTTGTCAAGGGTCTACAGAATAAATGCTTAGGTAGGTATAGCTTTTTTTGGTTTAAAGGGATTAAATAACACGTAATATATGTACGGTAAATGATAATATATTTTTTCTACACTATGAATTTCCTTGTTTTAAAACTAATACATCACAAGCGTTTTTTGTAAGAGTAGTAACTAATGTTTTAGTTTTGGAAAAACAATAATTATATTTTATATAATCGTCTTCCGATCCTTATTTTTCATACTTGTTTATCATTCCAATTTGCAACAGCGTCAAGTGCTTCATTCCATTGTTTGCCAGTTTTTTTTCTTTAAAGATTAGTATCCAGCTAGTAGTTTTTCTCTGATGTCGTTTATATACGTGACCAATTTGTGTAAACATAATAATATGCTAAATATTGACACCAGGTATCTTCGTCTTCAAATTCTTAAATTGATGATTATCCAAGATTCGATGAAGAAATGAATTCTAAATTAAAATTTGAATCGACATTTAGGAACAATTCTATACGCCGTCATAAAAAGTTTAATGATCACCATAAAAAGTGAATTCACGCAGTTGAAACTTCTTATATATAAGTAGTATTTATATACTTGCTCTTTCAAATCTTTAATTCCCCAGCAAATAGTAATTTCCAACCCTGTAAATAGAGATTACGTTTTTTATGTGTTCAGTAGCTTCAACGACAGTGTTTATTAATATAGCTTCTTTCGTAAAAACAGATGAAAATATAAAAATAATGAATGACATCTCTGAACATTGACCTTTACATTTGGTGTGACATTTTCGACATCGAATAACCTTCACAATAACCTTCTAAAACGTTTGATCCTTGTTTTAGTACAGCCTGTATACACTAGTTATTTACAAATATGAGCTTTAATACAGCCTGATCAAATATTTGTACAAACTGAAAACAATGAACGGGTCTGCTTTAAGCTCTACATGACGTATAATATAATAGTTTAAAGACGTAGGCATATAAAAGGGACAAACGATAAAAGAAGAAAGTTCCATCATTGTAAGGCCTCTTTTATACACACGTTTCTTGTCGTCTGTCCCGCGGCGATATAAATCGCGGCGTTTTCTAAACTCATTGTTTTATATGTGCTCTTTTATCAATATATTGCTCGTCGCTTGTGTCGCGGCATTCTCATATTCTATCGCCTGGAATTGCAGAGCCTAGTGGTTAGCATGCTTGGTGCCGCAACCTCTAGACTGGACTGCCGTGGGTTTGAATCCCACCTGTGCTCATGGATGTTTTGTTATGTTATTTAGTTTTAAGTTAGTTGTTATTTAGTGTAGTTGAAAGACGCTAATGACCTTAGATGTCGACGCGTCTATAATCTACAATAAATAAATAAATAAACTGGAATTACAGAACGCGTCGCGACAGGCATTTTAAAAGTACCTACATTGATTTAAATCGGTGTTTATATGCAACACATTTATTATCGCCGCTGCAAACTCGAAATATTTAAGAATTGAAACACCAATATTCTAATGAGGAGGAAATTTCCAAAAAAATGCTGACTCGCGGAACTTCATCTCTGTTATTAATAGTTTCAATTTAATGTTGAAAATAGGGCTTTTTGCGGCGATCGCTGTGCCGCAACTTAGCCACGAAACCGGCTGTTGCAGATAAAAAGTTTTTTTAACCCTATAAAATATTAATTTAAAACTCTGAAATAATTAAATTGAAGGAACAATATCCCTGTGAAAAAAAATTTTTTCACTTAGTTTTCATAAAATGAGCCTAGTTAATTAACTATTTTTTTTAGAGTTCTTGTTTACATTCAAGTCGGATAATTTTTAAACAAAAGCTTCTAAAATTATTTCGCTTCGTGGGGACCTTTTGACAACTATACTAAATGAGATAATCAACTTACGCTATTTTTAATTGTTATAATCTACGAATTATGACTTATTTAAGCAACAAAAAAATTAAAAAGTTAAAAAAGGGGTCGAAAAATTTTCTAATTAAAATTTATTGTTATTATTATTTTTAGATATGAAGAAGCTATTACATAACAGTAGAATAAAATTTTTAGCGCAATTTGTTTAAATTTTTTTGAAAATAATTTTTTTGCCATTTTGTATAGGTATTATAAAATATTATTATGATTAAAAAAAATGTAATTAAATTTTTTTTTCATATTTTAATGTATAGGTATCTACGGTTGTTTCTGTTATTGTTTTTTTAATAAACAAATAAAAATTATTAATGAAAAAAAAATTTTTATCTTGTAGAGAATCGCAAACCATTAATTTTAAAACCAAAATATTTTCTTAATAATTTGTTTAAATAATAAATAAACTTAAAAAACTTGTTTAAACAATTAAAAGAATTTTTAAGAAAAATTTATTTTATAATAGGTATTAGAGCAAGAGCCCGTGACAGCCAGACATACGTCATTTTATAAAAGCTGAAAGTTTCCCTGCGCATGTACCCAACACAGGTAAGAACGATAATCGACTTAAGAAGTTTGGATGGTGGTTACTTTGGCAGGTAGAGGGTACCAAAGGTACGATAAGCCACTTCCGGTGCAAAATGTCAATTTTTATATGTATATGTATAAATGTATAAATTGAAACAGCTCAAAATTACTAAGTGGCCCTTAGTCCAACATGGTAACCATAGTTTTTAAGAAAATGACATTTCGAAAAAATTATAAATTTTCATTAACTGCTCAAAATTGGATAAAATATAATAGTTAAATCCTGTATCATGAAAAATAAAAGTAATACATTTTGTAAAGTAGTATCAGTATATTCAAAAATTTAAATTTTTGATGTGAAACATCTTTAGGTACGGGTGTAAAATCATTTGAATGGAACTTCGCCAAATGTTATTTGTTATTGCATTTTGAAACTACGTGGTCAATAATATTATAGTTTTTTTACTAACATTATCATCGCGTAATGTATCATGCCGTTTTTTTTTATTTAAAAAAAACAGATGGATAATTATGTATTGTTTTTTTCTTATTGAAAAATTATGAATGTGATATTTTTTAGAACCTTACCTATATTAAAAATGTTAAAAATTCAATTTCCAACAAAAAATATCTCGCATTCGATGATGTAAATTATTTTCTAATTTAACTGGCATAAAGAGATATCTTTATTAAATATATATAGGATTATAATTTTTATTTCATGATTTTCTTGACTTTTTTTCAAAGCAACTACTTTAAACTACCTTTTGTTTAAATATGTTTACATATTATAGTAAAAAAAAAAAAAATATTTTAATAGCACGTTCATATAAGTATACTTAGAATAAGTAATTTAATAATAATTCATAAAATGTTATTGCCTTTGTTCGGATACATTTTTGAATAGTTTTATGTACCTATAGTAAATTATATTGAAACTCATGTTGGTCACTCACGTATGTAATATAATAAAATTAAAAAACCGATTGATTTGTGAATCAGAATTGTCAATCTTTATTATGGCAATGTTTCAGCAACCATTTTGTTGCCTTCTTCAGGCCTAAAATTTCATAATTCTAATAATGTAATTTTAGGCCTGAAGAAGGCAACAAAATAGTTGCTGAAAAGTTGCCATAGTAAAAAGATTGACAGTTCTGACTCACAAATCAACCGGTTTTTTCTTTTATTATAGTAAATTATTATTATTTTCCATTTATCATTATAGTTATTTTGGTTTTATATTCGCTTAGTTAGCTTTATAATAAATAACAATATTTTTGTATACCTGCGTTTATTTAAAATTAATAAACTAATGTTCAATAGGTACATTGTTTTTCGTTAAAACTTCATACATAATGCTTGAGTGATCTGTCTATAAATTTCAAATGTAGGAAATCGATTCTCGGGGACTTTGTAATGCAGTGTATTTGTTTAATACATTTTATTTGCCAACGTTTCGACTTAAATCAAGTCTTTATCAAGGCTCTGTAACAATTAATAAATTTGTTTTTTAACCTAAAATAATCTAAAAATCATATAATTTTAGATTATTTTAGGTTAAAAAACAAATTTATTAATTGTTACAGAGCCTTGATAAAGACTTGATTTAAGTCAAAACTTTGGCAAATAAAATGTATTAAACAAATACACTGCATTACAAAGTCTATTGTTCCCGAGAATCGATTTCCTTCATACATAATATTTCTAATTCTAAGAATTTTGATTAAATTGAATTTCAAGAAAAAATATTAATCGAGGTTCAGTAAAGTCAAATGCTTCAATTAATATTTAGCGTCAAACCAAATTTAAAATCACAAACAAAAATCAACCTTTTTTCTCTTTTCGGAACAATACCCCAAAATATAGTATACTTTTATTACAGGTTACTACGACCATCAAATAAATATACTAATTTATATAAGAGGTGCACGTTGAATTACGTTAAAAAATAAAAATAAAAAATTGCTACACTAAAATATATAAATTCTTGGGAAAATTGTCAATACCAGATTCAGGCAATTCCTGCGTCATTCTACGGATATGAGTTAGAAACCAAATGCGTTGAAAACATAAAGTTATACATAATTAGACATGCGTATGAACGTTTGCCAAACACAAGGCCGATAACTCATTTCAGAACGGTTACAATATATACATATACATATATACATAATTTTAATTGACAGCTTTAAAAATGTCAAAAAAACAAATATAATTTATAAGTTTTCAATGTGTTAACCAAAATTTCCTTAGGCAACCCTATGTATTTCAATACAGCTCTTCGAGATCTACAATATGGCGTCAATTGTATGCTGCCAAATAATGACGAAAGATAATTATGAGCTAATGAAATATGTGTATTTTGCACCGGAAGTGAGCTCCTCCCGGCCGTCGCACCAGGATTTGACGAGGCAACCCTAGCGCTTATTTTTTGTCATACTAAATACTACCTTCCCTGAAAATTTCATCCTGTTACAATCTATCTCAGTCTATCATAATTTATTGAAGTTTAGGGGTGTCTGGCAGGGGGTTGAAACCGTACTAAGTGTCTGGCAATGGACGACGTGTTTTCTAATATTATTCCGAAGAAAATATAAAAAAAAACTGAGCTTTATACTTTAACGAATTTGAGGTACTATTTTATGCACCTTTGCTACCCTCTACCTGTCAAAGTAACCACCATCCAAACTTCATAAGTCGATTATCGTTCTTACCTGTGTTGGGTACATGCGCAGAGAAACTTTCAGCTTTTATAAAATGACGTATGTCTGGCTGTCGCGGGCTCTTGGACTATATACAAAATAGCAAAAAAAATTTTTTTCAAAAAAATGTAATATTAGTTCATTTGTTTAAAAAATTTATTTAAACAAATTGCGCTAAAAATTGTATTCTACTGTTATGTAATAGCTTCTTCATATCTAAAAATAGTGATAACAATAAATTTTAATAAAAAAATTTTTCCGACCCCTTTTTTTAAGTTCTTAATTTTTTTGTTTCTTAAATAAGTCATAATTCGTAGATTATAACAATTAAAAATACCGTAAGTTGATTATCTCACTTAGTATAGTTGTCAAAAGGTCTCCACGAAGCGAAATAATTTTAGAAGGATTTGTTTAAAAAATATCCGACTTGGAATGTAAACAAGAACTCTAAAAAAATAGTTAATTAACAATAGGCTCATTTTATGAAAAATGAGTGAAAAAATTTTTTTCCTTCAAGTGTCTAGATGATACATTAATTTTTTCAGATTTTTAAATTATTATTTTATAGGGTAAAAAAAACTTTTTATCTGCAACGGTCGGTTTCTTGACTACGTTACGGCACAGCGCTCGTCGCGAAAAGCCCCATTTTCAACATTAAATTGAAACTATTAATAACAGAGATGAAGTTCCGAGAGTCGACATTTTTTTGGAAATTTCCTCCGCTTTAAGAATATTTCTGTTTCAATTCTTAAAATGATCCCCATTTTTTTGGAGTCTTTAGTTGTTAATAACTTTTGAAATTTTTTATCTGCGGGTTTGAAACTTTCGCACATTTTCTATACGTCATTACAAATCCAATGAGCTATCACACGTATTTTAACTAGCAGTAGCAAAAATTAACACGTTTTTAAACTTGTGAACTAGACTAAGTCAATAATCAGTAACAATACAGTATTTATAGTCTGGATATATCTTAAAAAAATATCAGGAAAATTGAAACCTTGACAGTATAAAAAAAATGTTATGAGTTGTTTTTATGTACTCCAGTTCATTCTAAGTTAATTTTACGCAATCTATAAAAGTTGGTAATTTTATTTAAAAGTTTGCTAAGTTTTGATTATGTTTTAAACATATTTTGGGTAATACGTATTTATAGCTGCAATAAAAGCAGACGCAAACTAACTAAAAACTTTTTTTCATTAAGAAATCTAAACAAAACTTAATATAAAAAAAAAATTCTGCAAAACCTCGGATGCAGAATTTTTACAAAAAAAGATTAGGTGTGTCGTGGGAGACCCGACAGAACCTCGTCTCAAACGTGCGTTAAGTAGGTAGCATATAGCTTCAATAAGTTTTATCGTGATAATGGTAATGTAGCCCTGTAACACGTGCATTATAAATTATAATAGTGATCCAGTATCCATTTTAATCGCTACAATGAAAAGAGACAGCATTGACGGTGACATGTCTTGAGCTACCTTACTGTAATCAGTATCATTTGTGACATTTGGATAGCAGGAATAGCACATTTCGGCTCTTTTTTTGTCGGGGGTTTAAAATAAAGCTTAAAAATGTATAAGAAAAGCTTTTATTTAAAAAAAGATGTTTCACATCAAAATGTACTAAAAAGTAATAAATAATTTTCATACAATACCTACAAAACTTTGGTGCGGTCTTATAACACTATTGCATAGTTATACTTTGCTAAATTGCTTTCAGATCTATGAAAATTATTCTTTATGTTTTAGTAAGTACATTTTTAAATAAAAGCTTTTCTAATAATTTTTCTTTGTTTTTTAATATTATTGAAATAAAAGGAATTTTTGTTTGCTGACTTAGAAACCATTTTTCTGAAATATGTATTTTCAAAAAAATAATTTAATGTGATTAATAAGAGCCTCCAGGTCATAAATTTTGGTTTCAATCAGTTGTTTTGAAAATATACTCAATTTTGTACATATTTTATACCTTGTGTGTGTGTTTTTAAAGACCACCAACAGCTAAGGTTATTTGGGCCTAGCACCAATTCATATTTTCAATTCATTATTTTTTTTAATAATAAATTGAAAATCCAATTGACACTTTTACCAGCTCTCGGGCTAGAACCCGGGAACTGGGGACTTGTAATAGAGGAACCATGCAACGCCATGTAAACAACATCATTGCTACACACTCGGTCATTTTCAAGCCCTTATTTTATACCTATTAACAATATAGTCTAAGTATCGTATAAGAGCTTTTTAGCAAATTTCCCTGAATTTTTTCGTATTATTAAAAATGATTTTGTAACATGAAATTCATTTATGGTTCTCCATACCGATATTTTTTGTTGAAAATGATCAGCATGATTCTTTGATCTTTTAACTATTCAAATAATTTAACTTTCAAATTTCGACCTCACTTTAATTAAGTTCTCACTAATAATTTGCCTGGTTCTATTTAGTTTATTACATAATATTATTATGTTACATCTAAAATACTACATTCTACATTAACAAACTAGTGTGAATATAGACATCACACTGAAAATTTCTGAATGAAAAATTAAATCAAAGTCTCTTTTACCCAATTACCTATTTGAAATGTACTGTTTATTCCCTATCATACGTTTTTATAGAAATATTATGTTAGTTACATCCGTTGGCAATGTTTTTATTGTTAGTAATTTTATTATGTTATATTGAGATTTAATATACATCTAAAACTATTCAGTTGTCACAATATGATATAAGGTATGACATATGATCAGTTGTCACATTATGATATAAGGCAAAATAGTTACAGCATCAAGCACAGGTCTACGTTCTACGAACGATGCCCCATGTATAGTAGATTAAAAATTTTTGACAAAGTGTCTAGACATGTCAGCGGCACTAATTTTAATGATTTTAAGAAGACCTTAAAAAAATATTTGCTGGATTTAAATTTATATAATCTGGATACATTATTATATGATGTGAATTTTTTTATATTGCTATTTTTACTTTGCATAGGTACTGTATGTTTTATTGACCTTCTGTAGTCAAATTTTGGCCATGCAAATAAACTTTTATCTTATCTTATCTTATCTTATCTCTTATCTTATCTTATCTTATCTTATCTTATCTTATCTAATTCAGTCGTTAATATTATTTAGAAATTGTGGGCTTGACTGTTGACGAACCATGATAGCGTCATATAAACAGCAAGATATTAATAATTTCGGCAATTTCAAGCCCAAAACAACAGTACTATACTTACTACAGTAAGTACTACTTAAATTTATCATTAAGATAAGATAAATTTATTTGAAAATCACATATTGTGGGTACAAAACGTCAAAAGACATAGTTAAAAACTATATTAGCTGTGCAGGATGTTGATCTGTTTCTAAAAAATGTATCATTAATTCATAATTTAAAGATTTATTTGGTTTGGAATCGCACAAATTTTTTTCTATATTTATTATTTTTTGCCATACCCACTACAAAATAGCTACTTTCGATGTATGTATATTGTATAGCGGCCATTAATGACCCATTTAACAGACAGGTGTGCGGAAAATGGTTTACTTTCTGCACTAGCGCAGAAAATAACGGTTGCCATGGCAACTTCTATTAATTCGCTCTATACGCCTGCGTATGCTTGCGTGCGCCTGTCATTACTTACTTGCACGAACTTCGCGGCACACTAGAAGAAAAGAAGGCGACGCAAATGAACTGTCAGAATTTTTTGAAAATGACGTAAAAAGTAGGTATTTTGTAGTGGGTATGGCAAAAAATACCATATAATATGTCTCATACGTAATGGTATTACGGCTCGTGTGACTGTAAAAACTCGCTATCGCTCGTTTTTACATACTATCATCATTCGCCGTAATATCCTCATTACGTATCTAGACATACAATCTACTATTGTATTATTACATATATGATAAAATCAAACGATTTTTTAACCCCTTATATCCACAACAATATTATTCACATAACTTAATTAGAGGTGAAAATAATATATATCAGACAGCCAAGCGGCCATGATTTGTATAGGCCGGTATAGGCTATATCTAAGAAAAAATCAAATGACCACTGTCTAATTGTTATGTGAATAATATTGTTGTGGATATAAGGGGTTAAAAAATCGTTTGATTTTATCATTTACCTAATATTACTGTCCACAAGAACTCAAACCTTTGTTTATTTATACTATTGTATTATTTTCCAATTTAATTTTCTTTAAACTATTAACTGCTGGAGTTAACTGGGCATATACTTACTTTACAATGCATATTTTCAATATATTAATAGGTAATTTTAACAATAATAAATTGAAAATATGTATTAAATTTATATCATAAAGGCTTGGTCATATTAAGTTCTGGAAGTTAATAAAGTAAAGTTCAAACTTTTGAGTAATTATGAAGCATCTCTACCAACTTTACTTAATTATAAACTTGCAGCCGAGCTAATGACGTTGTGAACCAGACTTTAGGAACAATTTATAGTGTCCGGCGACGCATAATAACGTAATGACGTTAATAGATGTCCACACATGAACACAGCCTCAGATACGAAGTTATCTCTTTGAAGTTTATTCATTTAAACTTCAAATTACATGCGGCATGCCGACGCCCGTTGTCGCATCGATCACGTGTACCGAACCTAAACTAGACTCGTGGAAAATCAATTATAAGGACATAATATAAATATATTGTTAATAATCCTTACAACTTCGCCAACCGGGCTTATAATAATATTTGCCTATACAGAATATAGAAGATTAGAAGCATACTTACGACGTATAAAAATAAAATAAAACAATTTTTAGTTCCTTCCGAATTTTATAATATTAATGAATTTTTAAATACGCAGCTTTAAGTTTTTTTACCCGACTACGGCAAAGCCAAAGAAGGGTTATGAATCCTCTCAGGCTATGAATGTATGCATGTTTGTATGTATGTAATAATGTGTGTGTGGGCTTGAGAATAGCCAAGCGTGTAGCAATGCTGTTGTTTACATGGCGTTGCTATGGTTCCTTTATTACAAGTCCCCAGTTCCCGGGTTCTAGCCCGAGAGCTGGTAAAAGTGTCAATTGGATTTTCAATTTATTGTCAAATTAAGCACCAATTCATATTTTCAATTCATTATTTTTTTTTTAATAATAAATTGAAAATCCAATATTATTGACACTTTTACCAGCTCTCGGGCTAGAACCCGGGACCTGGGGACTTGTAATAGAAGAGCCATAGCAACGCCATGTAAACAACAGCATTGCTACACTCTCGCCATCATTCTCAAACCCTCGATTTATTATTAAAAAAAATTAATGAATTGAAAATATGAATTGGTGCTAGACCCAAATAACCTTAGCTGTTGGTGGTCTTTAAAAAAACACACAATAATGTGTGCGAGATAGTTTGTACCTCGTACAGCCTAAGCTACTGAATCGATTTCAACAAATGAAGAGTCTTTGGATTCGTCTTGATTCATAATATGTCCTAGGCTATATGACGTCACAGGAAAAAATCTTCGTCAATTTTTTTTTCGATCGAGTGGGGTATCAAATGAATGGGGATTTTGTGGATATTCCAAAAATATATACTTTTTATGAGTTATAATAAATAGGTTAACCTTATCAATCATCTATAAGTTATCATTTTTCTTCTGTATGCATATCTATAAAAATTACAAAAGAAAATGCTTCTTTTAATATGTAAGCAAATATTGAATGAATATGTTTGAATCTTGTTGACATATTTTGTAAAAGATTCAAACAAATGCATTCACTTTTACTCACACTTCGATAGAATTAATTTTCCTTTACTTTCTTTTTCTTTGTCGCTGGCTGACTTCTATAAAAAAGGCCAATCAATTTCCATATTAAATAATAAATAAATATCATATATCAATTGGTGTTCTTATATTTTCAAGTCTGAAGACTTCTCATTTTACCAATTTTTTGATAATTTTATTTGTTCATTTTTTTAATGACATAGAAATCCTAATTGTCTCCTCTTCATATTATTATTCTGACTTTGTATTTTTAGACTGAAAATAATTCAACAACTCTTTTAATTTTCTTAAATAGATTTTATTTTTAACCGACTTCAAAAAAGGACGTTATCAATTCGAAGGGAAAATGCGTGTTATACAAAATGTAATATAAAGATGTGTTCTGACTCTGAGATTGCACATTCGATGTAATCTGACAGAGTCAACAGTATTTCATAGTCTGTAAACAACGAATTATTGAGGAAAAGTACGAAAATCTTAAAGAAAGCAAATATTATGTCCAATTTATCCCCGCTGGGATTCGAACTCATTATCTCCCAAATGAGAAACTAACATTACATCGCTTAACCTGTGCTCACTCTATTAATTCAACCAATTCCAAACAGCTAATACTTTTAAAGTTTTTTAGCCGGTACGAGTCCGGAACTACCGTTGGGTGTCCATACGAATTTTCTCTCCTCAGTAAAAAAAGAAAGATATTTTAAATTAAAATTGTGGTAAATAAAAATCAACCTCAAAGTGCCAAAAATCATGTCAGAAAATCCTAGAGCTTTGGGGCACAGGTTTGAATTGAGATAGGGACCTAAAATTTGAGCTATTTTTTAAATTTGTTTAAAACTGGAGCATTAATATTCGGAAATTACCATTTTAAGGACCACCCTGCTACGCCACTGGCTGAACCTGTGCTACCTGTATGTTAACATCTGCACCTGTTCATATTAGTCGTTGCATACAAAATGGCTGCAGGTCGATTTTAAAACATAGTAGTAAATCATCGTTTACACGAATGTATTTAAAGTCGGAACGACAGCAGGACAGACTTTTAAAATAATATCACGATGTAGACGTATTGATATTTTAAACAGAAATTAAAATCTGTATCATAACAGAAACTTTTTTATTCTGTCGAGAAATTTTTTGATCATAAGCTTTAATTATATTTTGCCTATGTATGTCTATCTATGTGGATCGGGAAAAACTTATTCTATCTGTAAATCGTAATATATTTTACCAGTTAGAACTCCATCGATGAAGTAAGGTCCTCCCCTTCCATTTATTGCATTTTTAAATTCTGTAGGTATGATAGATATTTATTTGATCACAGTCGACACTGACAAAATGTATGTAATAAGTCAAAATAAGTATGTTAATTGAAATCATAAAATTCTTTCAAATCATAAAAGCAATTCACAATCAGGAAATTTTTCAATGCGCATTTAAAAGAGCTAAAGTTGCTGTCTCGAATTGATGTAGGCAGTCTGTTATAAATTTTACACCCTGAACAAAGTGATCCTCTGCCTGTATCTAATTTGTTATTTCATCACCAGTTTAGATAATTTTGAATGGTTGGTTTTTATTAATTAATACAAAAGTTTTTTCATTTGTAAAAATCACATCTTTTTAAAGTGGCGGTCTTATATTACTTGCACTTACTAACTATATTTTCACAAAATTCCACCCGTCGAAATTTATCTCCTTTGCAAATCTTTTGGTGTCTTGAATATTTTGTGAATTTGAATTAGTGTTTTTTTTAATCTTGTATGCAGTGCTTGGTATTACTCCTGTTTGATTCGATTTGCTTTACGCTAACGTCGTCATTTGCTTAGTCTATCGCCCGCGGATGCCAAAACATTAACTAATTGACTTTCCGGCTAGGTTTATTCGTTGACTAGACTAAGATTTAAATCTTTTACAAACACTGAATTGAGCCTTTTGATTCAGTGCATGGAATCGTTCTCGCGAACGACACATCTCACTTGTCTATACAATGCGTCTCACGGAGAGGTATACATGAGGTATTCAAGAGTTGTTGGCGGGGGAAGCACAGGGTGGATAACCGGGGACTTTTGTAAAAATACATGTCTAAAGGTGTTCTACCACCTGTGAAAAATCCAGCTCTATGGGAATTATTTGCGACATAAACCCTTTATTTCCCGGGTTATAAGGCTCACACCTTTTTTTTGTTATTCATTTTTTACTCACTCATTAGAATGTGAAGCATACAATTTTCCATTTTCATGATTACACGTAATAACATTTCTGACAACAATACTGTGTTTGTTTAAAAAAATAGAACACAGGCTGTCAAATACGAAATTTTACCAAAAACCAGAAATAAAATATAATTTATATCTAAATTAGTTCAAATGTTGGATGCAGTGTTGGGAACTGTTATGTATTTGATGATGTTTTGAAATTAAACTCATACTTAATAACATAAACTTTATTCTATCAGATTTGATATTCGAATGAATTACAATATAAAAATGTTTAACTTAAACTAATTACATAATAGTTTTAACAATGTCATTTCAAATTACATAAGTATAATTCTTATTTTAAATCTATACAGTATCTATATATACAACAGGAACAACGTACTTCAGTCCTCATTTTCTTTACAAAGTACATATTAGTTGCCAGAAAATATGCAGTTCAAAGCCAACTTGGGAAATAAGTTTGTTCTTATGAGGATTTAAAGTTAAACTTTAATATGTATGTCGTATGCATACTTCGCCGTGAGACGCACTGTATATATTATTGTGAAATAAACCCTGAATTGGTTTATCAGAAAATACGCGAAGCGATTTCATTTAAAGCAGGTACTTCTTTATTTCCGCTGCATCGTACCCTGGCTTCCGGCGAGTCGATTCCAGCCGACGAAAGGCAGTGCACCAGTTGCAATTAAAGTTTTTACGTCACCTTAAAGAAAACAGGATCGTTGCATAATTTTATCGTATTGTATTTACTCCAGATAATCTTTTTCTCTGTAAAAAAACTCAAACAGCCTATAACTTTCTTCAATAAACGGGTTATCTTACAAAACAAATGTTAGACTAGTAGTTCCTGAGATTAGCGCGTTCAAACAAACATACACACAAACTCTTCAGTTTTATTATATTAGTACTAGTCGTTACCCATGGCCTCGTCCCCGTATATTTCGATTTATGATTTATCCCCCGCGAGATATTCTCCCCCTGCGAAGCAAAGTCAGGCTGGTGGTGTTTATAATATTAGTAGGATCTTGCCTATACGCTAAAATGCAAAAGAATTTCAGAGTTATGTTACCACAGGAATTACCCCCCCCCCCCGCGAGAAATGTTTTAAAATAAATTATAGCATATATCAGTCAGTTATGGCTGCGAGTCATGGACGATCTCGAAACAAATGGAAAATGCTTTGGCGGCATTTGAAATGTGGACTTGGCGGAAAATTATGAAGATTTCATGGGTAACGAAAACATCTAATAAGGAAGTATTAACACGTGCTGGTGTAGAAAGACAACTTTTAGCTATGATAAGGAAGAGACAACTAGAATTTCTCGGTCATATTGTGCGGGGGAAGGGTTTTGAACACCTAATTTTAACAGGAAAAATTAACGGGCTAAAAAATAGAGGTCAACGTAGACTAATGTTTTTAAAAAGTCTAAGAACTAAAAACAACCCAATAGACATTTTAAAAATGGCGGATAGCCGTGAAGGGTGGAAGTCCATGATGGCCAACGTCTGTAGCAGACATGGCAGATTTGATTGATTGATATCAGTCAGAGATAGTGTAGCTTTATATGAATGAAAGAAGTTTTAAAATTGGTTCAGTAGTTTCAGAGATAAAAATTTGTAACTTATTATCCCCCATCGCGAGAATCTCCCCCACTGTGAAGCGAAGACGGGCTGGTGTTTATAGGATTCCGCCAATACGTTAAAATGCAAAAGAATTTCACGTAATGTACTAATGTAATGTATGCTCACGTAAGCGGCAGCATTACAGATGTAGCTCCGCTTCTCCCACTTATTAGCATACTTACTTCTACAGACAACTTTGAGCCCCCTCCTTAAGGCGATCGGAATACGAATAAGTGATGGGGCAATGGTTGGTCTCAGCGATAGCTGTAGTAGAGAACCAATAACAATGTAATTAATTAATTAACAAAAATTTATTAAAAAGTTAATAAAACATAGCCTATAGCACTTCTGGAATCATAAGGGACATTTTGAAAAAGTTTCATCAAAATCCGTCAAATAGATTTTAAGTTAAATCATTGTGACCATAATAATAATTATTATGGTCACTTTATTTAGTGTGATCCTACTGGTTGATGCAAACGTGTGTTTTCCAATATTTGTTGCAGCAACAAAAGATCACTCTTCACAGCATCGATACACTTGACGCAGCTTTTGATAATTTGATGTCTATTATACAGGCTCCGGCCAATTATATTACCCATTTTAAACAATTGGTATATGATAAAATAAATCGATTTAAAACCCCCTTATATCCACACCATATTGAATGAATGAATGAATTGTGAATTATAGACGCTCGACAACAAGGCTCATTAGCATCTGTACAGAAACGAATCCACACCATATTATTCACATAACAATTAGATGTGAAAATAATAAATATCTCAGACAGCTAGGCTGCCATGATTTTTGAGCTATATCTAAGAAAAAATCAAATGACCACTGTCGGGACTTGAACCCGAAACTCCCAGTTTCCGGCTAGGTGAGTTACCGATTTCTCCACAGCTTAAAAATCTTGATTAACTTAAACAATAAAACATTTGAATTCATGTGTATAATAATCCGCACAAGATAATATTTTGGGTGTGTTCGCATCTATCCACTAAAACCGCGCTTGCACATACACAGTTCATGCTCATGGTTGTGTTGCAACAATTCAAAATTATGGATACTTTTTTCGATCTACATTAAAACATAAAAAAATAACGGCAAGATACAGTCAAGATATTATTTAAGCTTCTGAAGTTACAGTATATTTTAGCAACATATTCGGGCAATTTATGTAATGACTGCTTTATGATGTGGTCGATGGCTGATGATCCACCCGACACCTTCTTCTGTACGCTAACAGGGCCGTAGCTAGAGCTGAATTCAAGATAGGGCACTGAAAGTTTAAAGTAGGACTGACGCAAAAGACTGCAATTTATTTGGATTGCCCACCTCATTTGGTGAAATCAAACTACAGAAGCAAAAAAACGGTGAACAACAATTTAAATAATTATATATTTTTAATCAAAAAGAAATAAAATACAAAATTTGCCATATTATCAAATTTCCGAAGAACTTCATTTAGATCCAACGAATTTGATCTTGTTTTGTTTTTTCAAATGTCAGATAGACCAGGCCTGTCATTCTGTCGTGAGTCGTGACTCGTGACAGTCTGCGGCTTGTTTATAATTCTTTAAGGTAATTCACTGAATGTTTTAAGGTAGGGCATTGCCTCTTAATGCCCTCCCCCTTAGCTACGGCCCTGTACGCTAAACGCAGCCCGGGCTCTGATAGAATGTGAATGAAATATTAATTCGCTACAATACCCTCTGTGAAACAGTAAACACATCACTTTCAAAGATTTTAGTTTAATAAATTATACATGCTTAAATCGATATACCTTTACCTATATACCTATATTTCTTTTCGGATATGCAAAACTAAGTTAACATTGCCGTAATGAGGTGAGGCAAAACATGGATAGATATTTCAGTGACGTGTGTGAAAATGTCAAATAAAAACATATAACAGAAGCGTTGGATGCGTCATAAAATAACACGACCGGACTTTTTTTAGCTAATTCGTCTATAATAAAGACAGACACAAAATTCCTGCCGCGTTGTTATTTAAAATATCAACTTCCGGTAATGTTTTTTACCTTACATGAGTTCATAACAGCATGAATTTCCGAGGCAAAGTAGAAGTAAATGCCGCATGCAAGAATACCCGGGTCTGCCTGGGTTTTTCTTGACGGAACAGGTGGCTGACCTGGTTTATTTGCACCTAATTTTTTTGATTCGCGGACGTCATCGGACTAACAGCTTGACATTTTGCATGCACATAGATTTGGGCTTACCTTTTCCAATAAACTTTGTCTGCCTGCCGGAAGTCCACTTTTTTCGACTCCATTTTTAACGCACACGTTAAAAACACTGCCCATTAAGGGGCATATTCCCGATGTTTTACGCATGTTTTTGGTCATTTTTAAATATATTTAACATATTTTTAAGTGACTTTTTCATTTCCGTGATTTTTCTTTGGTATTTTTTAGACAATTTCATGTTTAACATTTACTGCTTCAATTTTTTATTGTGTATTTTTGGTTATACATTTATTATAAAATGATTAGAAAATGCTATATATGTTGGTTTGAAATTTTATTTTTTTACTTATTTAACTATACGTAAAAATGCAAACTTATCCTATTGTTTATAATATTACTCGCTATCTGAATCAGAACTATCTGTCATATAGAGTCGTCGCATGCATTATATATGTCACAGGCAAATGATTTTTCCAGGCAAATAGCTTTTGTCTAGGCAAATGTTATCTGCCTGGACAAATGACATTGTAAAATAGTTTCTATTTTAAAACTCATTTGCCTATAGGGAAATGGCATTTGCCGTAATCGTTGTTAGGCAAATGTCTGCGATAGTTTATTAACGTTTATTTTTAGTTTACTAACGTCAGTTTACTGTCTTATGTGCTACTTAGATTTTTCATCAATTTTATAACATTTGCTAAGTTTTATACATAACTTGTGTCGTAATCGTGATAAAATAATGATTAAACAGCATTCAGTTTGTTAATTAATTGAGAGAAGTCCGGGAGTTTTCGAGGCAAGGATTTTCAAAATGTCAGTGTCAGCCGTCAAAACGTTAGTGCAATAGCAATCGGTGTGCTTGTTTTAAGTCTAAAAAATTCGACTGATGACCAGTCCTATACTTCCCACCTAGTAAATATTTGCAAAAAATAAACACTCTTTTTTTTATTCTTTGACTAGGCCCAAATAACCTTAGCTGTTGGTGGTCTTTAAAACACAATTTAATTTTTATTCATGGAAAAAAGCATGGCCCTCTTTTTTGTTTGGTGATCTACTGATGGCTAACTTAATATAGCAAAAATCATGGTTACCTTGATTTACGTACAATTTTTATTTTTTTTAGTAAAATATTTTTTTTCTCGAAAACTATACATTTTAGAGAAAAAAAATATTTACATTTTTTTCATATTATAACATCTAGAATTCATTTATATTTTTTTTTACCTATGTTAATACGTGACATTGAGGACGTTTTTTTGAATATCTCAGGATCCACTGAACCGATTTGACTCAAAATCTAATCAGATCTAAGTTAAAGGCTGATAAACACAATAGAACAATCGGCATGCCCGTATGTTGTTCCGTTCTTAAGATATCGAAGGCGAAAAATTGACCACACACACACACACACACATACAGACATCAGTCAGAAAATGATCTTAAACGATTGCTAGGGTCTCAAAACGTGAAAATCTGTTAAAATCTCGAAATATTTTTTTCGGACTAAATCCATTACTTCCCTACCATAGTAGAGGTGGGAAGTAAAAAATGTGCAATAGTACTTAAATGCCATTTTAGCAATCTAAATAATTTTGTTATTAAAATTTTTATATTAGGTATTTACTATTAATTTGTATTTGTAGTTTGGTTGTGCAATAAACTAGAGCTTTTCTTTAAAAACAAAAAAAATTGTTATTAAAATTTTTCAATAAAATTTAATCATCTCCTGATGATGCCAACTTGGTTGGCGAAACGTACGTCAAGAGTGTTAGTTATGGTTTGGTGTTTTGTGGTAATTATAACATTTGAAATTTCGTATTAAAATTTTTATATTATTTACCATTTTTTTTAAATGTGGAATATGGAAGTTTAGGGTTACAGTCTCGACGGTAACATAGGTTTGAAAATGAATTTTTCCTATGTTACATCATAATGTTACGTCATTGTCAATGGGTATTTCAAAACACTAACGCAAACGGAAACATTCATTTGTATATATTATACATGTTAAAGTGAGACAAAAATTTAACAGCGCTATAAATACAAACATTGACTATACAGAATAGCGTCATTTATGCGATTGGACATGAATCTCCAGCCGACGCCCATGGTAACGTTTAACAATCTATACAATTGCGTAATATGTGAAATAGAAAATTTAAATAGAAATATATCGGAAATATAGTGAGACTGGAATACGAATGTATTTGGATGTGGGAATCTTTTGTACGAAGGGTTCGATACAAACGAACCAATTCTATTGAAGAAACGTACACATGCGTCCAATATTAGTTTATTGTAATATTTTTCATAACATATTCTTGTGTAGTATTTCTACGTTTTCCTAAATATTGTATGAAATGACCAGGTGACACGTTGAAGATTTCGTTGTTTACTATTTAATGTTACGACATGAAAATTCGGTCGCAATATTAAATGTTTGCTAGTGTCTAAAATTTGAACAGTTTTTAGTGTATTTGCCATATGGCACATACACTATTGGCGTCGGTCGGATGGTGGGACCTAGGGGTCGGACCAAAATTTCTCGACGTTTCATAGCCTCCTGAACAATTTGGCACCATTTTTAGAAATGTTTATATATATATATAAAAATATATGTATATATATGTGTTTGCGGCATAACTCTCAAAAGACTTAATTGATTTGAACGAAATTTGGTACACACGTTGGAATCCATCACCGCACGGAACCTATTTAAAATGGGCCCAATCGGACTATTTTAAGGGTTGTTTTTAGGGGTTGGAAAAAGTCTTTGGGCCCGAAAATACCGAAACAAATTTCAGAATTGTTTCAAAATTGAAATTTTACCTTTTAGTAAAGATCAAAATGTGTTGCTAAAATTTTAATAAAATCGGCCGGACAGGACCGGACATACAAATTTTATGAAAACACTAGTTTGCCGCGTTTGCGAATAGTGATTTACTTACTGAAGGGTATATTTAATTTGGTACAGAGGTTGCATTGATAATAATATTGAAATTAAGAAAAAAAATATTATTTTAAGGGATGTATTAAGAGGTTAAATTTTTTATTTTGTCCAAAAACAAACCTGTATTAAAGCCACTAGGCCTGTATTAGCAAATACACTATATTGTCGGCAGGGTTTGGTACTGCGACCCGAGTTTTTTTTTATATGTAAATATAATAATTTTTAAGTAACATCGCACATCAGTACACTTAGTTTTATCTTTTTAGTCCTTCAACTGACTGGTTTGTAAATAATATGTTACGGCTAAGAACTGAATATTGGATAATACTAGAATTACCTGGATAATGTTAGATTTATCCAAGTACTTATAGTGGATAAAGTCAGTAACTTAAAAAGCGTCCGTTTTCTGACATTATTCGGTTAATACTGGAATTTTCCAACGGTGCTTGGATGATGCAATCCATGTAACGTAGGGGATACTGTTCGCGTAAAAATCCCCGATGTTGATAGAGGAAGAGGGGAATTTAGAAATGTTTTAATGCCAGTGGTGGAAGTAGGAGGAGAAGGCCTGTATCTAATGGGTAAGCAATTATATTTACTAACTCATTTTCGCGTTCTTCAGCGCATACAGTTTTTCGGTAATGAAAGTGGAACAGTGGAAGAAATGTTCTCAAGAGATCAGTTTACGGTGTGACAATAAATTCCTTAATATTGATGAAATGTCATCTAAAAATGAATATTTACGTCAAATTTCCAATAGTCTATGTCTGCGAAGGTCAAGGATATAAAAGGTGTCATTGTAAAGCAAAGTGTGGCATGCTTAACTGCTGCTGTAAGTCTGCAGGAGTATTATGCTATTCAAACTGTCTTTCTAGCATATCCTGCGTAAATAAATAATTTTTTATAACTTTGGTTAAAACATAATTACATGTAACAACTAGTATATTTTTAGTGTTCATATAATGTTTGATTTATCTTGTTTTAAAAAACGAATATTTCAAATGTGTTTTTTCCAAAAAATTCGGCATTAATTTTTGTTCAGACAAAGAAATTTGCTTATGAATCAATGTTTTTTAATATCCCACCAAGCGCGATATAGGTGGCCCGTGTGTTTTAATTCTACGGGTTTTATCCGTTTGCGATTGGCTAAATCTAATATTACCCAGATAAAGCAAGAAATCAATCAATCTTCTGCGTTTTATCCAGCTAGCTTGGATAGTACGCGAAATATCCGGATAAAACTATCTTTACCCAGTTTCAGGATTTCGTAACACGGTAACATATTATACAAATAAATATTTCTTTAGACCTTCTGAACTAGGTGATGGAAAATAAATATGGATTCAAATAAAAATTTGTTCAAAAAATGCAACTTTAATCCGATACTTTATTCAAATCGCTTTTCAAAAAAGATTTATACATTATAATATATCATCCATTCTAACAGTTTTTTTATTTACAAATTAATATTGCCCCAAAAATAATTATTTCTATGTCTACAACTTTTTTATTTATGTTATTTTTTAGTTATATAGTTTTTTAACGATAGGTACCAAATTCATATTACTGATTGTTGACTTTGAAAACGGACTTGGAAGAATAGATAATAATTTGATATGTACTTTGTACATCTCAACGCCGATATTGGTAAAAAGTGAAATTAGTTTAATTAGTGGATTTTCAGAATTTAAAATAGGTACTCAAACTCTTGCTGATGTTTCATAGAGTTATTGTACTTAGTTATTTAAATTAAAGGCTATCAGCTGCTAGGCTGATTTTTTTGATTTTATTCTACCAGCAATTCTTAACAAAAAAATTGACGAAATAGTATATTCCTTCAGGCGTGCAGTTCATTATGATTTTGACGACATGTTTATCTTGTTCTTCAAATCCGTTCAATACAAGGCTGGATTTCAGGATTAGTGAGCTCAGGGACTATAAAAAATTAGAAAAATTACATGATAAAAAATAAGTTCTAAATATTTCGTACAGAGATTACGACCAAAATATTTATAGGGTCAGAAGTCAGAACTTTAGTCAGTCTTCCTTTTGAACTTGGACTATGATTATTTGGAAGAAAGAAAATTCCATTAAGTAATAAGTCTAGGAGTCTTTAATGAATCTAAGCATGGCCGCGAAATGGTATTCCTAACTTGAAATTATAATAGCATTATAAAAAGAACTTTTAAAAATAAATTTCCTGAAATTAATGTGGAGGTCCCGTGGCTGTCGCTTGTGTTGCTCTCTCTTAAATCCGGCTCTCATTTAATAGAATTGCATGCAGACAAACAGTTTAACGAACTACCATACCCATTGGTGTTTAATATAATAAAAACGCATTTAACGTCCATTTCTTGGCATTATGTCATAACAGACGTCATTCCGCACCATTAATATTTTCAATGCATGCTATTTTTTCCGTTATTTTTAAAATTGAACTTTTTGTAAATACCTAACAAAGTGCGAATAGAGGAACCCTAAAAATTTAGGGTCAGGCAGGTAAAAGTTTAATATCAGCCATTATAGCTTTGCAATTGCACTATCTCGACAATAATTATTGCCAGTAATATAAATGCCAAATTGGGTAAGTTAATTCCAAAGACTTATTTGTATTTTGTTGGAATAAATTATCTGAAATTATTGAGGCAAGCCATGGACAACAAGATGGCCAGTACAGGAATTATCATTTCTCGGCGAATGGTAAGTCCTGTGCCTGTTTAGTTTAATTCGTGACTCACCAACCTGTAGAGCTGCGAAATCAGTATTTTTTCTTATGATCGTCCCAAGAAAAAGGACAGTGTCAGAGAAAGAAAGGACGGATGGCAACCCTACACGGAATTATCCTCATTTGAAAAAAAACACTAGAAAAAACGAAAGCCCGTTGCACACTGGATCAGGATGATTCGGCTTTAAACCGATCCGATGTAATTCACGGATCTGCGTTTGTTCTTATTTCTTAAAAGTGTTTATTAGTAGGTGCCGTGTCAGACGGAACCGAGTCGATTCGGTGCGCCCCCTCCTTAAATTTTGTTAGTTTGCTTGGTTCTTAGGCTTCTCTTACAGTGGAAGCGTAAATATGCGAACTGTAGGACCCACGTAAACGCACGTCTACGCGTCAACTATCCGAACTACTCGTTTCAAATGCAAGTGCTCACAGTAGCTGCGGGTTGATTCGCGCATATACATGCGTACATTCGTGTCTTGCGAACCGATCCCAGTCTTGTTGGGATTTTTTTGCGTTTGGTCGCAGTTTTCTTGTATGATATTGAATAGAGAATTGAAAAAAAAATGGATACAGAAAAGCTGATTGATTTAGTACGAGAGCGTAAATATTTATGGGATCAGTGAGAAACAAATTATTTATGTTCCTTAAATCTTCCCAAATATGTTGAAATTCACCAAATTCTTCTTTTTTTCTGACCCATATACCCTTCTTCTTTTGCGTATGATTCGTCTTTTAATAGGAAGGTATTTTCTACCAAACGTAAATCGACCAGACATTTAAATTAAATTTATACGATCCGTTCGCATCTCGTCATCGCAGTCCCTGTTGGTCACTGTGAAAAATTAACGCATGTATACGCAAGATCACAAATTCAGACGGTTCAGTTCGTTTTTTTATTCGCGCTTATACCCGCATCCACTATATGAGAGAAGCCTTAAGATGATATTCTTAGCATCGATATCGAAATATCGGCAAATCTCGATCAACTCACCTTAACAAAACTATTGTAGACGCCACGTAGAAATGCTGCAAACTAAAATACAGACATTGCGTTCTCGCTAAATCCATTTAACATACCTAATATATCGGGAAACGAGAGAGTAAATAGTAATCCGCTGACTGTTAACTCAATTTAAAGAAACTATAACATAAATATAATAGGTACCTACTTACTTCTTAATTATTTAGCTACAACATTTAGTTTTTATTGGTATTGTTAATAGATCCAAGAAAAAGACCTATGTTAATCTTAATAAGTTTATTATATTGCATTAATTTTATTATAAAAATTAGTTCTGACAAATTTAAAAACACTTCATTTGCTAATCAGTAATAATTTTTACCGTTTATTAAATAGTGATCTTTTTCAATATATATTTTCATTGGACTTTTTCCTTCACATTATTTCAGTCTTAGCAGTTTTTGCACAGGGTTTAGCTATGATAATAAATAAAAAGTATTCTTAAGTGAATCTAAAATATTTCAAAGTTAAAAAAAGTTTCAGGAAGATGGTATATTAATATTTGAAATTGTAATCAGATTTTAATTAATATATTCTAAAATTATTATGAGAATATAGTGACATTATTATTAAATTTCCATTGGAAGTTGTAATGGGTCCGATTTTGCAAATGACAAATTTTGACGTATTTCCACGTTTCAAGGTCTCTAGAGTTCGAATTCATCGTTTTTAGAGAGATATCTGTGTGTGCGTGTGTACGTACGTTCGCACGTTCGTGAACTTTTTTTCGTCTCGTATATCTCGAGAACAAAGAATGATATTGACTCCGGACCAATTTCATTCGACGCATAACTGCATAATGAATACCTGATAAGGTTTGCAAAGAAATTGATTTAGCGATTTTTTTTATAACAAAAGAACAAAGTACTGTAAAATTGTTGTAAAATGTTTTTCGTCTCGCATATTTCGAGAACAAATAACGATATTGACCCGTAACCAATTTCATTCGACGCATAATTACATAATGAACACCTGATAAGGTTCGCAAACAATTGAATTGGCGGTTTTTTTTATGAAAAAAACTACTGTAAAATGTTTATTGCAAATAGTTTCTCTACGATAGACTGGTCTCTAATCTCTAATAGGTCGAGAGGTAGGCGTAAATTTATATAGCTCATTTGTGACAGGATGAAATTTTCAGGGAAGGTAGAATCTAGTATGACAAAGAATAAGTGCTAGGGTTGCCTCGTCAAATCCTGGTGCGAAGGCCGGGAGGAGCTCACTTCCGGTGCAAAATACACATATTTCATTAGCTCATAATTATCTTTCGTCATTATATGACAGTATACAATTGACGCCATATTGTAGATCTCGAAGAGCTGTATTGAAATACATAGGGTTGCCTAAGGAAATTTTGGGTAACACATTGAAAACTTATAAATTATATTTGTTTTTTTGACATTTTTAAAGCTGTCAAATAACATTATGTATATATGTATACTTATATATTGTAACCGTTCTGAAATGAGTTATCGGCCTTGTGTTTGGCAAACATTCATACGTATGTCTAGTTATTTATAACTTTATGTTTTCAACGCATTTGGTTTCTAACTCATATCCGTATAATTACGCAGGAATTGCCTGAATCTGGTATTGACAATTTTCCCAAGAATTTATGTATTTTAGGGTAGCAATTTCTTATTTTTATTTTTCAACGTAATTCAACGTGCACCTCTTATATAAATTAGTATAAATTACTTACTTGAAGGTCGTAGTAACCTGTAATAAAAGTTTTAAAAAAGGTGGTTTGGAGTTTGTTTCTAAAAGAGAAAAAAGGTTGATTTTTGTTTGTGATTTTAAATTTGGTTTGACACTAAAAACTAATTGAAGCATTTGACTTTAGTGAACCTCGATTAATATTTTTTCTTGAAATTCAACTTAATCAGACACAGGTATAAAGTTAACTAAGCGAATATAAAACCAAAATAACTATAATGAAAAAATGGGAAATAATAATAATTTACTATAATAAAAGAAAAAACCGATTGATTTGTGAGTCAGAATTGTCAATCTTTATTATGGCAACTTTTCAGCAACTATTTTGTTGCCTTCTTCAAGCCTAAAATTACATTATTATAATTATGTAATTTTAGGCTTGAAGAAGGCAACAAAATAGTTAAAAATTACATTATTAGAATTATGTAATTTTAGGCCTGAAGAAGGCAAACATTGCCAATGATTGACAATTCTGATTCACAAATCAACCGGTTTTTTAATTTTATTATATTACATACGTGAGTGATCGACATGAGTTTCAATATAGTTTACTATACATTAAACTATTCAAAAATGTTCCGAACAAATATTAACGTGCTATTAAAATATTTATTTTTTTTTTTACAATAATATTATGTAAACATTTTTTAACAAAACGTAGTTTAAGGTAGTTGCTTTGAAAAAAAGTCAAGAAAATCATGACATAAAAATTAAATATATTTTTTTTAATAAAGGTATCTCTTTATGCTAGTTAAATTAGAAAATAATGCGAGATATTTTTTGTTGAAAATTGAATTTTTAACATTTTTAATATAGGTAAGGTGCTAAAAAATATCACATTAATAATTTTTCAATAAGAAAAAAAACAATACATAATAATCTATCTGTTTTTTTTAATAAAAAAAAAAAAAAAAAACGATGCATGACACATTACTGCTGATAATGTTAGTAAAAAAACTATAATTATTGACCACGTAGTTTCAAAATGCAATAACAAATGACATTTGGCGACGTTCCATTTAAACGACTTTACACCCGTACCTAAAGATGTTTCACATCAAAAATTTAAATTTTTGCATATACTGATACTACTTTACAAAATGTATAACTTTTCTTTTCCGTGATACAGGATTTAACTATTATATTTTATCCAATTTTGAGCAGTTATTAACAATTTATAATTTTCGAAATGTCATTTTCTTAAAAACTATGGTTACCATGCTGGACAAAGGGCCACTTTGTAATTTTGAGCTGTTTGAATTTATACATATATACATATACATATACAAATTGACATTTTGCACCGGAAGTGGCTTATCCCGGCCGTCGCACCAGGATTTGACTAGGCAACCCTAGCGCTTTTTCTTTGTCATAATTAATACTACCTTCCCTGAAAATTTCATCCTGTCACAAATGAGCTTCATATATTAACGCCCGCCTCTTGGTCTATAAGGGCACCCAATGGCAAGTTAGCAGCGTGGTTTTACCCACACACCAAGCCTCTTTTTTTATTAATTTAGATTCTTTATATTGTTAAAAATTGACATCTTAAAAACAAATGCACAATCTAAATTCTATACGTAACAATGTTTTTTTTTATTTACATATACTAAACCGATACTAAACTGACCTCCATGATTGGAAGACATTTCAATAATTAGACCCATACTTGAGAAAATAAAATATTTTAAGTTACAAATTTTATTTATTTAAATTTAAAAAATGACTACACTTTTAAACGAAAAAATTGCCATTTTACTTTTTTTAATTATAATTTTTCTGATAAAGAAATTAAAATATTATTTTTCGCAATTAAAGTAATTCCATTTTAATTTAATTTCAACGTTAAAAGATAATTCAGACATCGGTCTTTAAGAAATAATTGACAGTTTTAAAATATTCATGTAATGTTTATTATTATTGTGATACTATTAAATAAATAAGTGAATTAAAAAATAATTATTTAAACGACTTATTTACACCAAAGAGATTTTGAAAACAATTCTTTAAAAATGCGGAAATCGAAATACACGCCTTCGACTTTTAGTCAGCATTTTTATGTTAAAACTGAAAAAGGGCATAACACTCACGAACCGCATTTTTTCCTGAATAATAATAACTATAATTTCTGTTCTGTAAAGTATATTTTTAATTTCAGAAAATATATTATTATATTTCTGCAAATGCAATTAACGAATATTTTACAATGTCAATTACTAATTATGAGTGACCCTGCACAATAGAACCTCTAGTATTTATTAACCCCAACGTAAAGGTTGTCCAATAGGCCTCATCATAGCACGAGTCTCAGCACTAACAATATCCAACGGTATGCTGGGTCTTTGCGATCCCTGTCGAATCGGGACTCTCTGACGTCCGATCGAGTTGAACGGCCTCCATCTTGCCAACATGCTAAATCCTCTTTTGTCACCTACGTCTTTTTCGTTACTGCTGATGATGTCATCAATTTCAGTGGATATCCGATTCGTATCTTCGTCAGAGTTCAAGGGGTCGCCATTTTCTTCGTCAGAGAAGGTGAGAAGGTCTTCAACTGAGTTTGGCTCTAGAATTAAAAACATTTGTTTATATTATATTTTAAAAAACTTTAAATAGAAGCTTATTTTCAAATCCTTCGTTTACATTCATCAGATATATTATACAGGATCATCGAATAAGAACTGAAAGATTTCAAAATGTTTTCACGGTTAAAATAACTTAAATGTTAAAAAGTTACAATATAATATTATATTACTGGTAGACAAACTTTGAAAGTTTAAGTTTCATGATGCATAAAATTCCAGGTGTGCTGCCTTCTTCTTTTAGGAAAAGTCAAAAGACCACCAACACCGTAATTTACTGTGACGTGCCAGAAATTCCACAAATATAAGACATTAAATCTGAAGTAGAACAAGTTTTCTTCCAACAAAACAACTCACTATAACCTTATTGCAGGTCTCCCCACAAAACCCAGATTATACATCAAATGACTCCTTTTTTTGGGGTCATGTGAAAAACTATAATTGTACGCAGATAGGATCAGGGATTTGAGGTATTTGTAGCAGAGAATCATAGTAGAGCAAGCGTTACTCCAGAAGTGCTTAGTCGAATTGGACGGAAATCTTGGATATTTGCAGAGTAACAAATGGTACGCATATTGAGACTTATTGAACTTTAAATAAACTTTGAAGTTTTTGACGTTACTTACATCTAATGTCTCATATATTGGGGTGGCATTTAAGAAATATTAGCTGTAACGGAAACAGGGAAGTGGTTGACATGTGAAACATGTATAACTATAACGTCAAGATGTCAGATGTAGTAAGCTAGTGTGGTCATATGGTAAAGTACGAGTCTGCCGACAGGTACAATCACCAAGCCCAGGTTCGAATCCCGAAGGCTTTTAATATTTTTATTTTCTTTAAATGAAAATGTATTACTAATGTTTGGATCACAATTTAAAATATAAAAAAAATAAAATAATAATTATTTTATTTATTATTTTTTACGAACTGTAGCAATTTGCTATTGCGAGCCCCTAAAAATAAAATTATTTCGAGCCTATGGAGTATTATTTCATTTATAGGATTTTAACATGTGGACCTTTGCGACGATAGATGACGTCAAGGCATACTGACCAGCAACTGAGACACGACTCTTGCAAACTTGAACAGAGATTAACAAGACTGGTTACATATGATCTCTATAAGTGCGTGAGACGAGAGCGTGTTTTTTTAATGTATAAAAGAGAGAACGCCTAAGAGAGATACAGAGGATTCGTGTAAACTTTTGCAAGTCAGACAGACGAGGTCTGGCGACCGTATCAGGCACATCGATGTGTTAAACAATCAAAAATGAAATGATTGAATATCTGGCGAATAAAATACTTTTTATTTTGGGATTTTGGAGTTGGATTTGTGCGTTTCGTTTTGGAGCTATATTGTTTTTGGTTTGGAGTTTGGATTCTGCGTTGTTTCCTCTTTCGATTCCTGTATTGTTCGACCTTCCTAGTTTTCCTAATTCCCGAAAATTGATTTATTTTCCGTATTTCCATTGTTGGATTATTGTTTTCGATTTAGTTAGCTTACCGTGCAAGATAAACCATAAAGAAGTCAAGCGCTTCTCCACGTTTAGGGATTATAGGTTTCTGCTTTTGGATTTCCTTGTGGTTGTGTTGATTCTGGAATACGGGAATAATTTTATTTATTCCAGAAATTTTGAAGATTTTGCAATTATCCCGAAATTTTTAATATTCGCTATCATAAGTGACGACGCATAAAATATCCCAGAATATTATCATGTGTCTATCACAGTGGGATAGATATGGTACTACAATATATCCCGAAAATATTAAGGGATAAAATCTAATATTCTATGAACGTCTTACATTTCTGAATGTCTACCACTCTGCGTAGTACTGAGTCAATTTAGATATTTACGTCAGAATGAAAATGATAAATAGTGCGTCGATTGTATTCCTGTAGGATTTCTTGCACTACATTGAGAATTTTCCGGAATATTTTGAATCTTATTATGAATTAAGTTTAGATTCCACGTCGCCAGTTTCGCCGATTTTAAAATATTTATGTCCCGAATCCTATGCAATGTATTTTTTTCAGGCACAGGAATTTCCGTACAGGCACGGATTAAGTGTGAAATGGATGTGTTGAGAGTTGTGAGGATGTGTTGAGAGTTGTAAAGATTTTGTGTTGAGAGTTATGAAGATTTTGAGGTGAGAATTATGAAGATTTTGCGTTGAGAATTCCGCTTAGCGTTTACGATGGAATTAGTAGGTTGTTGTGAGGCTTCGAGGCCTGTTGAATCGGGATTTTTGTCTCGATTGTTGGAAGTTTCGTGGGGCCTGTGATGGCAGTGCCGCTTTTATTTTTGTATCTCGACTGCTGAGTGTCCCGATTTTGTGTTCGTAATCTGATGTTTTTGGCCTTTTGGGTTGAGTTGTCGTGTGGTATTGGCCTTTGAAATCGCCTACGATTTTATTCTGTTTGTCTTGCTAGGGAGGTAACAGCGTTGGGCCTGGAATTAATATAACTGTGAATATTTTTCGGACCTCTATCGGCCAAGTGGTTATCGTCTACGAATTATCCCTAACTGTGGCCACTCTCTCTGTCTCAGTTTGAACGATCTGAGACTTACACAGTGTGGCCCTATAAGTTCTGGCGCCCTTCGATCTCTCGGTCGGTATCTGGCCCACTAATTTATTATCAGTCGAGTGTTCGGCTATAGTTAGGTGATCCTGAGTGTAGAGGTGATTTCAGATTTAAATTAAATTATTATGGTGCACGATTTATGGTGTGCGTCCACTTTTTGTGTTGTCCTAAGTGTCGAGTGGTAGGTGGTTGGGTTTTTTATTGCCCATTAAGGGCTTTTCTTGTGTTTGAATTTTGAGGCTGTTTCCCAAAAACAAGTGCGATTATACAACTAGTAAATAATTTTTGTTCTCAGACCCATGACCCCGCGCCTGCTGTAGCTAGCCGCGCAGCCGATTAAATTCGGGTCAGATGAGGAATAGCACAGGCTACAGAACATATCGCACGTCTGGCATTAAAGTCGAAGCCCTCTATTGGGCTTAGTCGCGAACTACCCGAGGAGGTCGTAGCAACGGAACAAAGCGTTGAATGAAGGTAAAAGTGCACGAAATATATGTTTTTCACGAATGACAGTTTACAAAGGTAAGCATAATGCAAGAAGATATTGTTCAGTTTTCACTTGAAGTTTTGTAATAAATAATTCTGTCGCAATACGACTTTTAACCGTTGCACATAACATCATTGTTGTTTGTTTACATTAGCTTACATGTGATTTGTATTAAATAGTTTCAGAAATGCCTACATGTGTTCAATTCCTTGTTGCCAAAATACTTCGACAGCATTTTCCTATCACAAATTTCCTGAAAATAGTGAATTGAGGAAGCTATAGATGAGTTTAACTGGAAGAAGACTGGTAACAGAAAACACGCTTTTGTGCAGTGATAATTTAGACGCTAATGACCTCTGTTGTCGAGCGTCTATAATTTACAGTTCATTCATTCATGCAGTGACCATTTTAACGGCAATGATTTCTTTCCGCGTCGTATGTTCCTATTGCAACATTTATGTACTGACATAACAAAACGTTTTTAGTGAAATTTAATTTCGATATTTTCAGAACTCAGTGCAAAACGAAAAAGATTGCTTCCGGCAGCTCTACCGTCCAAGTACCTTACGGAATTCGCTCTCAGTTTTATTTACTTCACTAACTAAAGCTTGACATGATCAAAAAGCTCGAGAAATCTACATATAAAAACCAAAATTACACATTGTAAAACGTTCCACTAATGTAAACTAACAACAATCAGGTTATGTGCAACGGTTAAAAGTCGTATTACGACAGAATTATTTATTACAAAACTTCAAGTGAAAACTGAACAATATCTTTTTGCAATAGACTTACCTTTGTCAACTGTCATTCGTGAAAAACATATATTTTGTGCACTTTTACCTTCATTCAACGCTTTGTTCCGTTGCTACGACCTCTTCGGGTAGTTCGCGACTAAGCCCAATAGAGGGCTTCGACCTTAATGCCAGACGCGATATTGATAAATAAAAGTGGATATATTTCTTTACATGACGGTATTACCGCCATCTGTCTGTACCCGCGATACAGACGTACCCATTTTAAATCAATATTAAGTTTTGCCACAATTTAATGTTCTGTAATAATAAATTTTCAAATGTGTCAGTTCTTTTTCGATGATCCTGTATAGTCTACAAGTTCTAAGTATATTATATAAGAAGTAGAGTTCAGATGGTATAAGGTCTCATAATCCTCGTATTTATGATAGCAGTTCGTATCAACAGCGTTATATTGCATATAGCTTAAGCAACGAATAATTTGTGGATGGAAAAGTCGAAAGCAGAACGTTTGACTTGGGAACTTTGTTTGGACTAGTTAGGAGATAAACATACTAAAAGTCCTTACCCCTCCGAAGTACGCCCGAGAGGGGGGGGGGGCACAAAGAAGGTCCCGTTTTTTGGTTTTTTGCTTTTATCTCGAAAACGGTGCGTCGTACGAAATTTTGTTGTACTACATAATGAAAGCTGATAAAATTCTCTACAGCTTTAACTTTCACACTTTTTATCTATCTCCATTCTTTGCCTAGCTATGAGCTTCGAAAAACGGCCGATTTTCAATAATAATAATAATAATAATGCGTTTAACGTCCGTTTCTCGACATTATGTCATAACAGACGCCATTCGCACCATTACTATTTTTTCCATTTTTACCACTACCCGTTTCATACATTTTTATTATACCTACTTCAACTTATTTTAATAGCAATGTGCGAATGGAGGAATTATAGGACATTAGGATAAGATAGGCAATTTTGGGAACGTAGGAGTTTGACAGGTAATCGGCCATGGCCTTGAATAAGGAACCATCTCGATATTCATCTGGAATTATTGAGGGAAACCATGGAAAACCTCAAACAAGATGGCCGGTACAGGAATTACCGTTTCTCGGCGTGAGGCAGTAGGAAAAAGTCCTAGCCACATCTGCCCCCGCCGGGATCGAACCCAGTACCTCCCCAATGCGAGTCTAGTGCTGTACCACTAAGCTACATCGCTGGGTGATTTTCAAAAATGTGTTAAATTCTCTGTAGCACATTGTAACAATACGAATTTGCCAAAATCATGGTATATTATATAAGAAGTAGAGTTCAGATGGTATAAGGTCTCATAATCCTCGTATTTATGATAGCAGTTCGTATCAACAGCGTTATATTGCATATAGCTTAAGCAACGAATAATTTGTGGATGGAAAAGTCGAAAGCAGAACGTTTGACTTAGGAACTTTGTTTGGACTAGTTAGGAGATAAACATACTAAAAGTCCTTACCCCTCCGAGGTACGCCCGAGGGGGGGGCACAAAGAAGGTCCCGTTTTTCGGTTTTTTGCTTTTATCTTGAAAACGGTGCGTCGTACGAAATTTTGTTGTACTACATAATGAAAGCTGATAAAATTCTCTACATCTTTAACTTTCACACTTTTTATCTATCTCCATTCTTTGCCTAGCTATGAGCTTCGAAAAACGGCCGATTTTCAAAAATGTGTTAAATTCTCTGTAGCACATTGTAACAATACGAATTTGCCAAAATCATTTCTTATTGCTCATCCACACTATTAAAAACACCCACACACTATTAAAAAATAACAAGCTGGGAGTACCTCCACGCGGTGAAGACGGAAATAGTTTACTTTTAAACTGGATAAAACTCCCAATAATATCAATGAATAAAATTCTCGATCAATTTTTCAGACAATGTATTAACAAAAAATTACAACAGTGGTCTGAAGGAACTCATGAGCACCGTCTATGCTCCACTCTCAGTTGATAAGATGTTACAAGGTCATGCTTTTGCCAGAGCAGTGCGCGGGCACTTGTTGGTACAAACAGCCTTGTCAAAGATCGTACTAAGCCAAATGCCTGTCACAGACGAAGAGCAGACAGGCATATTAAACTATTGCAGGACTTCATGGATGAGACTCCATCGCTGGATGCGTTGGAAACGAACAAACATCTTAGATCCATTGCTTCCAAGTTTGCAAATGATCTGACAAAGCTTTCTGATCAAGGTCTGATATCAAGACTCTGGATTCAGTATTTCCAGATGGTCAGTTTGATGAAAGATTACATCAATGCTGAGAGATCAGGTAATTGGTATGCTCACCTTGATTGTGTCAAGAGAATGCTTCCATATTTTCATGCAGCAGGTCATTTTCCTTATGCTGTCATTTTCCTTATGCTGGCCAACTGTATATTTAGGACATGATGAACCACAACCAGGCCCGTCACGCCCAAAGAGGCGGCGAATTGAATAATTCATTTTTTAATAAGGTGGATGAGCAATAAGAAATGATTTTGGCAAATTCGTATTGTTACAATGTGCTACAGAGAATTTAACACATTTTTGAAAATCACCCAGCGATGTAGCTTAGTGGTACAGCACTAGACTCGCATTGGGGAGGTACTGGGTTCGAATCCCGGCGGGGGCAGATGTGGCTAGGACTTTTTCCTACTGCCTCACGCCGAGAAACGGTAATTCCTGTACCGGCCATCTTGTTTGAGGTTTTCCATGGTTTCCCTCAATAATTCCAGATGAATATCGAGATGGTTCCTTATTCAAGGCCATGGCCGATTACCTGTCAAACTCCTACGTTCCCAAAATTGCCTATCTTATCCTAATGTCCTATAATTCCTCCATTCGCACATTGCTATTAAAATAAGTTGAAGTAGGTATAATAAAAATGTATGATATCGAGATGGTTCCTTATTCAAGGCCATGGCCGATTACCTGTCAAACTCCTACGTTCCCAAAATTGCCTATCTTATCCTAATGTCCTATAATTCCTCCATTCGCACATTGCTATTAAAATAAGTTGAAGTAGGTATAATAAAAATGTATGAAACGGGAAGTGGTAAAAATGAAAAAAATAGTAATGGTGCGAATGGCGTCTGTTATGACATAATGTCGAGAAACGGACGTTAAACGCATTATTATTATTATTATTTTTGAAAATCGGCCGTTTTTCGAAGCTCATAGCTAGGCAAAGAATGGAGATAGATAAAAAGTGTGAAAGTTAAAGCTGTAGAGAATTTTATCAGCTTTCATTATGTAGTACAACAAAATTTCGTACGACGCACCGTTTTCGAGATAAAAGCAAAAAACCAAAAAACGGGACCTTCTTTGTGCCCCCCCCCCCTCTCGGGCGTACTTCGGAGGGGTAAGGACTTTTAGTATGTTTATCTCCTAACTAGTCCAAACAAAGTTCCTAACTCAAACTTTCTGCTTTCGACTTTTCCATCCACATTCCCCTTGTCAGCACTCATTGACTAAACGTATCGAAGCGCCACTTTTTTTTTTAATGTTTTGACACATCACTATCCGGTTCCTACTCAGAAGTGGATACAGAAAAATTTAGAAACTGACAATAATGAACATAAATTGAATTTAAAAAATTCGACTGATGACCAGTCCTATACTTCCCACCTAGTAAATATTTGCAAAAAATAAACACTCTTTTTTTTATTCTTTGACTAGGCCCAAATAACCTTAGCTGTTGGTGGTCTTTAAAACACAATTTAATTTTTATTCTTTGAAAAAAGCATGGCCCTCTTTTTTGTTTGGTGATCTATTGATGGCTAGCTTAATATAGCAAAAATCATGGTTACCTTGATTTACGTACAATTTTTATTTTTTTTAGTAAAATATTTTTTTTCTCGAAAACTATACATTTTAGAGAAAAAAAATATTTACATTTTTTTCATATTATAACATCTAGAATTCATTTATATTTTTTTTTTACCTATGTTAATACGTGACATTGAGGACGTTTTTTTGAATATCTCAGGATCCACTGAACCGATTTGACTCAAAATCTAATCAGATCTAAGTTAAAGGCTGATAAACACAATAGAACAATCGGCATGCCCGTATGTTGTTCCGTTCTTAAGATATCGAAGGCGAAAAATTGACCACATACACACACACATACACACATACACACATACACACATACACACACACATACAGACATCAGTCAGAAAATGATCTTAAACGATTGCTAGGGTCTCAAAACGTGAAAATCTGTTAAAATCTCGAAATATTGTTTTCGGACTGAATCCATTACTTCCCTACCATAGTAGAGGTGGGAAGTAAAAATATATTATATACATATACAAATTGTATGTATCTACTTATTATTGATGGAAAACATGTTTTAGAAAAAATATTTCATAGAATAATGTTTTATTTAAATTTTTAGAAAAACATATTGCAATTGAAGAAAGATAAAAATTGTAGGTATTTATTCAGACAAATCTAGCAGATAAATTTAGTGGACAATTAAATTTTAATGTATAATACCGGCACTTAAGGGTGTAAAATATTTAACATTTTATTGCATCGCAATTAACAGCATATTTTAAGTCTGGGTATATTTTATTTTCTTCTAGTTTATTGGAATCACTAGAAAAGGGATGAAACGTAAAATAAATTTCTTTCACATGTAATTAAATACGCTTTGTTTTGCGCGTAGGAAGTAGGTGCATGTACAGTACAAGTCCTTTTTATGAAATTATATGTAGTAAATTTATAGGAATAATCACGTATTTCTATTGACGGATAGTTCAATTTTTAAAAAGCAAAATTAATTTAACAATAACTTTTAAATCATAATATATATTATACTAGCGGTCCCGTCCGGCTTTGCCCAGGTGCTATGAATTTTTGATAAGTTACACGTTTTTAGCTTGAGCCATTTCAGAGAGATACTGCGTGTTCTTCATGAAGGTTTCCACCCTCGTTTTCGCCCGTTAGGATACGAATTTCGATAATTTGTTGAACACCAATCTCTTCGATTTTAACAAAGAATACTTAAGTCATGTTTCTAAGTCAAGCAGTTTCGGAAGAAGACTATTTTTTTAATCCCTTTTTCCCTCCTTAAGGGCTAATTGAAAAAACAAACGATGGAACATGTATTTGCTTATTTTTAATGAAGAGTTCGTATGTTGAATTCAATATTTCTCACTAACGATTTTTGAGATATGAACAATTTGTTAAAAAACAATACAATAATACATTGAAAAGCACTAAATTACTATTAAATTGACATTAAATTACTTTTTGAAATTCACCTTCCTGTTAAATGACCCATTACAGGCCTGCATATACATGCTTGTAAAGCAGCAATTTTATAGTTGGTATGATAAAAAATTATAAAATTAAAGAACGTCAAAATGTTAACAAAACAAAGGACAATACCTATAGAGGAAATGTGACTTTACAGGTTCAATGTATCTATAAGGACAAATGAAATCGTAAGGAAACCGTTTACCAAAGACGGTATTGAGCGATCGGAACATAGAGAAATACACAATCCAAATAATCTATTCTATACATAAATACTATCATATACGAGATGTTGTTTTTATTTTTTCACCGCAGTTTTGTTTCTTCTGAACTGTTTTGAATTTAAATCTGTTTTTGTATCGTTTTCATTTTTATGAATTTCAAAAATGTTATACCAGTTGTAAAAATAAAAATTCTATCGCTCCGTAGTCGATAAATTTACTACAGTAAAATCTTGCTAATGTTATATTTACGTTTCTGGAAACTATGTCATAAAATGTAATAACATATTTACCTAATGTTTGTTTTTTATTTATGCCTATAAATTTTCTATTCGCATATGTCATTAAAATATTATTTTATGAAAGTATTTTCTTAGTGCCGAATCAAAAAGTACGTTGTATTGATATAAATGTTCATAGGTACCTAATTGTTCAGCCAAACATTTTTTGCATATTTATATTAGAAATCGTGTCCATCGTGATTATAATAAAATCAAGAAAAATCGCAGGATAATGGACAAAATATTTGATTTATTAAATTAAATGTACGACGTTTCGTGTATTGATTTAGACTTTTTCAAGTACATACTGTAGCCTGTGCTATTCCTCATCTGACCCGAATTTAATCGGCTGCGCGGCTAGCTACAGCAGGCGCGGGGTCATGGGTCTGAGAACAAAAATTATTTACTAGTTGTATAATCGCACTTGTTTTTGGGAAGCAGCCTCTAAATCCAAGTACAGGAAAAGCCCATAATGGACAATAAAAAACCCAACCACCTACCACTCGACACTTAAAACAACACAAAATGTGAATGCACACAATGACTCGTGCCCCATAATAATTTAATTTAATTTGAATTCACCTCTACACTCAGGATCACCTAACTATAGCCGAACACTCGACTGATAATAATTTAGTGGGCCAGATACCGACCGAGAGATCGAAGGGCGCCAGAACTTATAGGGCCACACTGTGTAAGTCTCAGATCGTTCAAACTGAGACAGAGAGAGTGGCCACAGTTAGGGATAATTCGTAGACGATAACCACGTTGGCCGATAGAGGTCCGAAAAATATTCACAGTTATATTAATTCCAGGCCCAACGCTGTTACCTCCCTAGCAAGACAAACAGAATAAAATCCTAGGCGATTTCAAAGGCCAATACCACACGACAACTCAACCCAAAAGGCCAAAAACATCAGATTACGAACACAAAATCGGGACACTCAGCAGTCGAGATACAAAAAATAAAAGCGGCACTGCCATCACAGGCCCCACGAAACTTCCAACAATCGAGACAAAAATCCCGATTCAACAGGCCTCGAAGCCTCACAACAACCTACTCATTCCATCGTAAACGCTAAGCGGAATTCTCAACGCAAAATCTTCATAATTCTCACCTCAAAATCTTCATAACTCTCAACACAAAATCTTTACAACTCTCAACACATCCTCACAACTCTCAACACATCCATTTCACACTTAATCCGTGCCTGTACGGAAATTCCTGTGCCTGAAAAAATACATTGCATAGGATTCGGGACATAAATATTTTAAAATCGGCGAAACTGGCGACGGGGAATCTAAACTTAATTCATAATAAGATTCAAAATATTCCGGAAAATTCCCAATGTAGTGCAAGAAATCCTACAGGAATATAATCGACGCAACATTAATCCTTTTAATTCTGACGTAAATATCTAAATTAACCCAGTACTATGCAGCGTGGTCGACATTCAGAAATGTAAAATGTTCATAAAATATTAGATTTTATCCCTTAATATTTTCAGGATACTGTAGTACAATATCTATCCCACTTTAAGTCGTCACTTATGATAGCGAATGTTAAAATTTCGGGACAATTGCAAAATCTTCAAAATTTCTGGAATAAATTAAATTATTCCCGTATTCCAGAATCAACACAACCACACGGAAATCCAAAAGCAGCAACCTATAATCCCTAAACGTGGAGAAGCGCTTGACTTCTTTATGGTTTATTGTTTGCACGGTAAGCTAACTAAATCGAATCAATAATCCAACAATGGAAATACGGAAAATAAATCAATTTTCGGGAATTAGGAAAACTAGGAAGGTCGACCAATACAGGAATCGAAGCAGGAACTAACGCCGAATCCCAAAATCCAAGACTAAAAAAAATACAGCTCCAAAACGAAAAGCACCAATCAAAATCCAAAATCCCAAAAAAAGTATTTTATTTGCCAGCTATTCAATCATTTCATTTTGATTCTTACACAGCACAATGTGTATGACACGGTCCCCGTACCTAGTCTGTCGACGTACAAAAGTGTACCAAATAATCAGAATCTTTCTTCGCAGCACCATTTGCGTTCTCTCTTTTATACATCATAAAAACACACTCTCATCTCACGCACTTATAGAGATCATATCCACACAGTCTTGTTAATTTCTGTTCAAGTTTGTAAGACTCGTGTCCTCAGTTGCTGGTCAGTATGCCTTGACGTCATCTATCGTCGCAAAGGTCTACATGTTAAAATCCTATAAATGAAATAATACTCCATAGGCTCGAAATAATTTTATTTTTAGGGGCACGCAATAGCAAATTGCTACAATACATAAAAATCTATAGACGAAACGTCGTACATTTAATTTAATAAATCAAATATTTTGTCCACTATCCTGCGATTTTTCTTAATAATTTTATTTTTTGCATACTTTATTGGTTGCGTGGTCCAAACACTTAGCACTATGATATCAAATAAATTTAAAAAAAAATTAATTGCATTTAACTTTAAATAAGCCTTTTCAACAAATGACGGATATTTACTGTTTTTCAAGAATTTTTTATATTCGTATCTCTAACCATAATAATATACTTTAAACAATAAGTCCAACTCTACGTAAAGTTTAAAGAGAATCCTTTGCTTAATACTTCTTTATAATTAAATCCTGTACGATTAAAGATACTTATACGCTCCTTATTTAATGCTTCTTAATCTTATCCAGTGAATAAATAATGCGATATCAAGCCATGTTAAGAAGAAATACTTATGCAAACTTATATGTGAATCAGTTATAATACTCTAATTTTGACATCAAGATTTGCCATCTTCAGATGAAAACAATTCAGTTTAATTTTATGAAGTTTGTCAATTTATTAGTTATATTTGAAAATATATTTTAATATCAATCAGTGTTTAAGGTATATAATATTTTGAGATCAATTAATATTTTTTCCTCTTTTCAAGCAATCGTCGATAAATAAAAAGCATTATTGAACAAATAATTCGAACCTCAGATAAAAAAAATATGGATTACACTTTAAACATGGTTTTGTTATTTTTTCCATTTTTTTCTGAAATATTTGTCTCAGAATAATAGTTTTTTCAATCTAAGGTTTTATATACGAAAAGATATTAATTTTAAAGACTCAGTAAAAACTATTACTTAAAAAAACGCTTTGGTAAACAATTTTGATTTTCAAGAAACTAAATTATATTATGAGCGGTATAATAAAATATTATAATAATTAAATCTATGATATTTCTAGAAGAATAGAACTTAATACCTATTTGCAACGGAAAATAAAAGAAAATTTTCGAAGAAAAGACTAAAAGATTTATATAAAAGCGTTCCCGTAAAAATTTAATTATTTTTCCTCTAAGATTTAAATAATTAGTTTATAAATTCATTTATATGATTCCAAAAAATATTACCTGTGATAAAACATTCAAATGAAATAAATACTGTTTTACAAGAATATGTTACCTACATAAGTATTTGTTTATACATTTTTTTTCGCCTTAGTTCAAAGTGACACAGCCGCCAGTAGGACTTTACTATTACAGGGTTTAAAATAATATTTCATGACTTTGTCATGAGAAAAACAAAGGGTGACGTGGAGGGGGTGCAAAAGGGGGCAGCGGGGCGTACAGATATGGGTTATAAATAATAATAATAAAATTCCATTTACATTGTTGTATTTATACGAAAAGGAAACACAAATTAAATGCAACAAATACAATGAAAGAATTATTTTAATTATTTTGGCAAAAGTACAAATTTTATTATAAAATTGGAGAATTGCCTGAGAGAACCGCAGATCGGAAGAAAGGTTTAAAAACCCGTAGAATCCGGGTAAATCCCGGATATCTATCACCCTATTATAGTTGGTTTAGTTGTTGGAATTTCAATATACGTAAGTACACCTGTCTGATTGGAACACATTCTACCGATAGATGACAGAACCAAAGCATGTAATTTATTCACATCTGTCTGTGGCACACTATTACCGAACTACGCAGTAACTTTAATAGATATATTGATAAAGTTCTAATGCAGATATAAAAAAAACCTATTGAACTTCTAACAGGGATGATCAGTTTAACCTGGTTTTGAAATGATCATACTAATCCAAATATTGCCGCCAGGGACGTCCCTAGAGGTTGAGGCGCCCGGGTCAAAGACACGTGTGACCTGAGTACCCCCCCACTGCCTAATTTACCAAGTAGTGTACATATTTTCGTTTGGTTTTTAAGACAAGCTGCACAGTTGCTAATGAACTATGGAGTATGGACATTTATTCTTATTTTTATTATTTAAGTATTTTTAGACAATCGTTTTTAACGAGGGCGCTAAGAAACAGATAAATGTAGCTTGGGCACTGTATCGCGTAAAAGGTGATTAATTATATGGATTTTTTTTTGGTTTCAAAATTTAAGTTATACAGTGCAACCTCGATGTTACAAAACTGAAGGGAATTAGAAAATATTCGTTATACCAAGGAATTTGTTACAATGAGGTTTGTTATATAGAGGTTAGGTTGGACTACGATTCGTTTTAACAAGGTTTTCTAGCCATTGCAACTTTAAAACTAATAACAGTGACAAACAGCAGTGTTTACATTACTTAGTATCAAACAACAATGATTGTCTTACGAAAAATTTAACGTGTCTGAATCTGTCGAGACATGAATTATTGTGGAATTAAGTGTGAATAATTTGATAGGATACGTTATGTAAAGAGGTAAATGTAATAGAGGTGAATAATACTTTCTATTTATATTTTGCAATGATTGAAAATTCGTTATAAAGAGGTTTTTGACAAATGTATTCGTAATTTAAAGGTATATTTTGCATTAGCTCTTACGGGCAGTTCTAGGGGATTTCGAAAAATTTGTTAAATCGAGGAAATTGTTATATTGAGGCTCGCAATATTAAGGTTACACTGTATATCTATCGGTTTTGACACTCTCAGTAGCGACGCCTGGGTCAGCTTGATCCGCTTGATCCCCCTAGGAGCGGCCCTAATTTACCGCTATTTTCTTAATTATCTGCAGCGGATCAAGAGAAAATGTTTGCCTGTAATTTAGCACGAATCTAATTATCAAACGGTTTTATTTATTTTTATATACGAAGACATTTCAGAATTAACGCGTAGAAATGAATGCAACCTGCTACGCGTATTTTACTGTAGGTATATCTACATTCATTCTAAATGTTTGTCGACAAATAAAATTGCACCATCTCATTTTTTTTAAATATGAAAATTTTTAATTTCTCCAACTTTGATCTAAGATATTTCAGAAACCTAATTATTACATAAAAAATGTTGAAAATGTGGTCCTCCTTCTGAATCCATTGAAAGAATGTAGTGTGTTAGGATGAAATAATAAATTTGTGTGCGTCGCTGCGCGGGCGGGGGCGTCGCACCGATTCGACATCTATGTCTGGTTGTGACCCACTATCGATTTCTCAGCCTCTCAGTTTCTAATTTCTAACTGAAAAAGCAAAACAATGAAATGCGTGGAAAGATTCGCGTGGACACGCTGTACGTACTTATATTATGAAGGACAGTTTTTAATTAAATTGAGCAAATCAAAATCAAAAATATTTTAAAAACTTACCCGGAGGTAAGGCGTCAATCGGTAACTCGTTTAATGTATCGTCGTTTGTATAATATAAACTTCTATCCCTGTGCAGCAGCGCGGAATCCCAGAGTGGTGAGTTGTTGACGCCATACAATGACCGCCCTGATGTTAGTCCAGCTAATCCCAACGCTCCCAACAACAATATACTCCTCCACATATCTGCAACAGACAAATCACCTGATATTTATGTACCCTGTTGAAAAAAAGATTTTTGAACATAATATGATTTCAATGGAAATAGGTTATTATAATCAAATATGTTTTTTTGTGAATGAAAATAATACTATTATAGGGTAATTGTTAGCGGTATGCAAAGGATGTGCATTGTGCAGCTTCCAAGACTCTTCACAATAGTCTTAAAACTCTTTAGTTGCATCTCAACACATATGATTACAAACACCTGTTACATCGCTAAAGGAAGTTAACACATTATACGATCACTGATGAAATAGCGGATCAATTTACACAACTTACGCCTACACAAGTACAATAAACATTGACCCTATGTTAATACTTGGCTTTGGCCCGTATAGCACGTGCAATTCAAAAACGCAGTTGTAAAACAATAACAATAATAAATTATAATTTAAAAAAACTAAAAAACACGCTTTAATGAACTAAAAAGTAAAAAATAATTAATTTTATTGTAAAAAAGCGTGGGGTAGTATGAAAATATGATACAAAGCACCCCACGCTTTTTTACAATAAAATTAATTATTTTTTACTTTTTAGTTCATTAAAGCGTGTTTTTTAGTTTTTTTAAATTATAATTTATTTTTTCTTTTTAGTCCTGGAGATCCTAGTCAGGATAATGGGACAAACTTATGGAATTATTGTATTGTCATCGGTCCTTGATAAGTGTGCAAAGTTTCAGTTCAATCTGAAGTTTTTTGCTTTTTTTTTTTTAGTCCTGGAGATCCTGGTCAGGATAATGGGACAAAATTATTGTATTGTAATCGGTCCTTGATAAGTGTGCAAAGTTTCGGTTCAATCTGAAGTTTTTTGCTTTTTTTCTAGTCCTGGAGATCCTGGTCAGGATAATGGGACAAACTTATGGAATTATTGTATTGTCGTCGGTCCTTGATAAGTCGACAAAGTTTAAACTAAATCTGACCGTTCAAAGTTGGTCAAAATCAAGTTCAAAGAAGTCGGTTACAAACTGACAAACAAGCAAGCCCGCAAACATACAGGTGAAACTAATATAAGCGTGTTAAAAAGAGGTTGGTGTGTGGATAAAATTGTTCGACTAAAAATGGAAACACTTGACGCGGGGCGCCCTAGTAAGAAGGATGTTCATTAAAAATTAATTTCCCATGTAGGGATTATAGACCTATCCATGGGATATCTAACTGTGTCGAAAAAATTTGGAAAATCTAGAAGTGGCCACCCTACTGAAGATCGTATATGTTAAGGTAAAAAAGTAAGATTTCTAAAAAATTGCTTTTTTAGGGTGACTACTTTTAGTCCAGTCACGAGAGATTAAAAAGGGGGGTTCACCTTGCGTTTTGTGCCGCAAATGATTTTATTTTTTTGTGTCCTCAAGCATGTTTAGGAGATGTCAAATCCAAGTTTGCGACCTCTACAACAGGACGGGGGAGTTTTGGTGGGCTAAAAAACCACGATTTTTTTGCACTTTTTTCGGTTTTTTGTTTATAACATAAAAACTGCTGGTCCTATCGAAAAAGTGGTCCTATTGAAAATTAAAGGGCACTAGTCAAATATGTTTTTATTCCGATTTTTACCGACTCTACAGAACTTAGAAAATCGCTAAAATTTACCAAAATGAGAAAAAACGCATTTTTTCAAGCTTTTAACTATTGAAATCGTTCATTATGTCGGTCTAAGGCTTTACAAACTTCATTCAAGACTTCTGTCAGTCCCATATTGCTTTTAGATGGGTGGGGAAAGGGGGTGTGTGAGGGGGGCTCATTGATTTTAACTCAATAACTGATTGTTATTATGACACGTAGTTACATTAGAGGTACCGGGAAGAAAAAGCTAAAACATCGTAAAACGTGGGTGTAAGATTTTTTGTAATAAGAAAAAATCCTACACCCACGTTTTATCCCCTATGGGATAGATTTAAAAAAAAACTCAAATAATCTATAACCTTCCTTAATAAACGGGCTATCTAACAAAAAAAAATTTTTCAAATCGGATTGGTAGTTCCTCAGATTAGCTAATCTCAGAAACTACAAGTCCGATTAAAAAAATTTTTTTCTTGTTAGATAGCCCGTTTATTAAGGAAGGTTATAGGCTATTCGAGTTTTTTTTAAATTCAATCCCAAAGGGGGTAAAATGGGAGTGTAGGATTTTTTGTTATTACAAAAAATCTTACACCCACTATATAAACTCAATGCAAAAATATCACGAAAATCTATCCACTATAACTCGGTTCCAAGGTAAAAAGCGAACGCTATTGCACTAAACCATGAAAATGGAAAATTAAACGCATTACATTATAATTTTGAAAAAGCATTATTTTGTACGGATCACAGTATACTTACGTATTGTTGAATAATTTGAATGAAAAATGTATTTATAAAATGAGCTAATTTGTGATATATATTTTCCGCCAATAAATTAATTATTAATAAATAAATTTTCAAAATTAAATTAATTTATTCAAGAATTAACAATTCATTATCTACCTACATTAATTATACATCACTAATAAATATAATATTATTTTAATGTTTCATATTATTTGAGACATATATGTTTATCAACTAATGATAATATTTTGAATTTGTTTTTGTTTTTTTATATTGAATCACGCCATGATAGTGATCAATTTGTGAAACGTGACTACTCGTGTATCAAAATAAGTCGCGTGTCACAAAATACACTAAAGTTCTCTGTCCAACAAAAGCGCGGGACAGGTAATTTTACGATTTTTCAAAAACATTTAGATTATAATCCACAAGAAACTCTCCAAGAGGAAAAATCTTCAGCCAAGTATAAAGATGTATACTAGGACCTCGAAAAATAAATAGCTAGATACTTGTTTAATATTATTTTTTTCATATCTAAATTATTTCTTAATATTATAGATATTAATAATTTTGATTTTAGGTACCTATATTTATAGTGAGGTGGCTTACTGAAATTACCGATACCTGGCGGATAAAAGCACCAAATTTGGTATGATGGTACTAATAAATGTTAGCCTAGGAGCCCTCTGATATTTCTGAAAAACAACTTTTGGCGGGCGAAAATTCACGAAATTTTACCAACTTTTTTGCTTTTTTCGAAATATCTCAGAAACGGTCGACTTAAGCAATTCTTCCAGTATGTAATGTTTTAAAAAGGATTACATTTCCTACAATTTTCATTCCCACAACTTGTCTGTGGTATTAATGGTAGGTAAGCGCGCTACAGTTTCTTGAAAATCACGCACTTTTTGTAACCTTGGTAACCAATGGTTAAAATGTTATGTCCTTTTCTATAGCTTTATTTATTGTGTTCTTCATCGAACTTTAAATTGAAAATACACATGTTCATAAAGCAAGGAACTCCCTAAACCATCCTTTTAGTCCCATATCGATATTTTTTAAAATTGAGAAGTTAAAGGCAGTCAAAGTTGAAATCATCACAGAGTTTTACGTGTTTTTTAACACACGTTTCGAGTACCTTCCATACCGAAAAAAAATCCATTAATACCACAGAAAAGTTGCGGGAATGAAAATTGTAGGAAATGTAATCCTCTTTACAACATTACATAGTGGAAGAATTGCTTAAGTCGACCGTTTCTAAGATATTTCGAAAAAAGCAGAAAAGGTGGTAAAATTTCGTGGTTCTTTAGCTGCTAAAAGTTGTTGTCTAGAAATCCCAGAGGGCTCCTAGGCTAACATTTATTAGTATACCCTAAGGTACCATCATACCAAATTTGATGCTTTTATCCGCCTAGTATCGGTAATCTTAAAATACAGTTCAAAGCTACCTGACTATTATTTGTCATCTGTCTGTATACTTGCGATACAGATTTTTTTTAATTTTACATGCTAAAATTCCCGATTTGGTAAAATAATTATGTGGCAACGCAGGTCAATAGTGACACCTTAAGATCAAATTTGATAAAGATCATGTTTAAATACAGTACCTATTTATGACTATCGGGCTGTAAGGAACGTAAACGCTGCTTTATCGGGCGCCACCTTTCTTTGCTTTATTCTCATTTCAAATCTAACATTTTAGTAGGTTATTACGTAGAGATGAAAAATCGTAGCGCATAGAAGTGGGAACTTAGACAGTCAACGCAGAAAATTGCAGGTCTGACTTAACGATAAAAGGAAAGATAGTGTAAAACAAAACCATCAATATAAAATATTTTTAAAATGAATAGATACGAAAAGGTGGTACAACAATAAAATTGATTTAGGAATATGAAAAATATTATTGTCTGTGAGACGTATTTTATTTGATTTATATAAAAATAAATATTCTACCACACAAAAAGATATGAGAAAATATTATGCAGATAGAGGGATTCACAACAAACCTAGAATCAGGAAATAAATGTTGCTCCGAAGCCATTTTTGTTATGGTTGAAATATTTTGTGCGTAAAATATTTGTTTACATTTTAGTGTCATGGCAGTGACAGTTAAACAATGGACAAGCCTAATGTAAATATGAATATTGTAGCCTCTTAATTAACACGAACCAAATAAAGTTTTGGCAATGAAATGTATATATTGCTGAAAATAAAAATAAGTCCAAAAATAGAGAACATGTTCATCGCGCCGTGATTAATAAATTGTTGCCAGATTGACGTTTTGTTAAAAAATGCAATACAAATATTCATTTCAAAAAGCTTTATTTGCAAAAAATGTTGACAAAATATTAAATGTAATTTCAAAAAATAAATTCTTGAAAAATACATTAATTGGTCAGCAAATAACTTTTAAATTCTTTTAAACTTTCCAGCATCTGCTTTTTCTTAGTTGTATTTAACAACTTTGGGAATAATTCGATTTTAATTAGCATGAATAGCATTGCTTGCCTAATAAAAAATGAATCGTGGCGTTTACACTATACACACTACGGAAGTGAAACTTGATACACGAGTCAATACAATACGTCTTAATCTTGAATGACTATACGTTGAGTCATGACGAATCATTCGAACTTTCGAAGTACCTTAACTCAACGCAGCGTCTCGCGAGTCACTGGTTCTCGAGACAGCTTCACTTCGACTGTAAAGACTCACACATATCCATACGTAGATAGCGCAGAGTTGTTGCAGCGTTTCACAATTCGCCACGTTACTTATATTAAAAGTGGCTGTTTTTTCACAAATATCATTGTACTCTAGGTGTATAGTCAATATTCATTTTTGGTAGGAATTTTAAGCGTTTATTATTTTTTTGATGTGAAACATCTTATGTCAGGCTGTGAACAGCCGCGTGAGGGGAAATATGCAACGGAATACAATGCAACGAAATATCGATGCAACGAAATATCGATGTAACGAAATGTTCTCCTTCGCTGCTGTTCTCCCCACCACTGCGGCACTTATATTGTACTGGATAAATAATTTATAAATTAATTGTCCGGGTATATTAAGTTATACATATATCAGTAACTAGGGCTGTCTAGACAAGTTCATCCGCAAAGTAGTGGTACCACATTATTAGCCTTCTATGCATGTGGACTTCGGTTCGGAAACTCATGGCATCGTACAATTTTTGACGTTTTTTTTCTAAATTCTACATGATATTTATTTATAAAATTTTTTATTTTTGTTATATTCTTTCTTTGACAATAATTATAATTTCATGACAATAAAAATTAATTTTTTTGTTTTTTTTTTTTTTTTTTAAACGAAAATTTGGGTAAATTAGGGTATTTAGGGTAAATTAGGGCAAATTAGAGTAAATTAGGGTAAATTGGGGTAACTTAAGGCAAAGGGGGCTAAATAAGAGTAAATTAGGGTATTTAGGGAAAACTAGGGTTTATTCAAGAAATTAGGGTATAGTAGGGTAAATTTGGGTAAACGAGGGAAAATTAGGGTAAATTGTGTTAAATTGTAAATTCTTATCTCTCGAACTACTGAAACGATTCCAAAAATTTTTTCACTTATTATCTCGCAGGGGGAGAATGTCTCGCGGCGTTGTAATAAATCATAAATTATTATATCTGGAACTATTGAACCGATTTAAAAAATTCTTTTACTAATAGAAAGCTACACTATCCCTAAGTGATATAGGCTAGATTTTATTTTGATAAATTTGTCAAGTTCAATAAATAAAAGATTCAAGCTATAAAAATGTTTTACATCTGCCAGGCGTCCCGCAAAGGCTCATATTTTTTTTTAATAATTTAATTTTACAGTAATTTAAAATTGCCGCTAGTTAAAGGGTCTATCAGAAGACGCGCACCATGGAAATGGCGAAATATGGCTGAGATAGCGTTGTCATGTTGTCCTTGTGATGTGAAATATCAAATTCCGTAATTCTCACTCATATTAATTTCTCAGCAAAAACGTCTGAAAATAACGTGTTAATGTGTAAAATAACACTATAGATATTTGAATGTACGTATTAAGTAACGAAAACACTAAAACAGGCTTCTTGACGCTTGATAGGTGCTTGATACTTGTAAATACGACAACAGTGTTTTTGAAGTGAAAACTTCAATCTTATGTACTTAACAATAAAGGAGAAATGCTTGAATAGAGGGGAAATTTGTATCACCTAGGTAACCTACCTATTGTAACATTTTAATTTATATAAACAGCAGATAAAGGGGAAATGCTTCAATAGAAGTGAAATTTATATCACCTAGGTAACCTACCTATTTTGACATTTTAATTTATATACTATACCGTGGTGTAAATATAGCATGGTGTGCTACCTAGGGTACCAGTTTTCGACTGCTTTGCGCAGTGACGTCACGTAGGGAGCAGATTTGAACTTAGTTGGCGGGTAAATGTCAGTAAATGTATACAAAATACAAACAATTGATTATTAATTTCATTTAAACGTATTTTTTGACAAAAATGTTGCCATTTCGCAAAATTATCGAAAGTTTTGGGGAATTTATGTCCAGAGTATCCTTTTTGAATATACTTTTATTAATTTTGCAAAAAATATCACAAACTGTTGCAGTACCGAATTGACAAAAGCCCAGTATTTCTAAACTATTAACTTTAGACATATGCCGTCTTGGGCTTTTTTGTAAGAAATTTTATACTCTACAAAATTATTAGTATGCAGTTTTGTCCTATCTAGCATGGTTCTCACACAAATTTGAGTGAGAGTTGAAAAAACACATTTTTAACAATTGAGAACGCTATTTGGGGAGGTTCTACCGCAGTAATTTTGAGTAATTTTGGTCCAGAGTATCCTGACCTGATACACTTTCGATAATTTTGCGAAAGAACGGTTATCTCGAAGTTACCAGTCACTAGATTTCTAAAAGACTTTTAAGGGATAAGTTGCAGGCCTATTAAAAACCATGAATATTGAAAATGGATATACAATACTTCTATACCAACTTCTCATAAGCCATTAAAAACTATTAGTAAACAAATTTTGTCGAAATTCCCATTATTTTTTCCCAAAAAACGCCAAAAATAACTAATAATTACTAGGTACTGTTCCCTACGTGACGTCACACGGCAAGAGCGAGACGAACGTATCTCACTTACTCGCTGCGCAAGAGCACACCATGCTATATTCACACCACGTACTATAATACCTAAACAGCAAATATTTTTCTAATTCACTCTACCGTGCGTAAAGAAGTCACACTTCGAAAAACTCTTTTGAAAATATTTTATTTCCTTTAATAGAATTTTTAATAGTAATAATGTGCAACCAAAACAGTAGAAGAATCTCATATTAATCTGGGTTCTAATTATGAATCATACTGTATCGTCCTCCGTTCCAGAGATGCATGACGTAATACATAAATACCCGTATATTTTATTCATCATAAAAGTCTTTATATTAGTCTCCAGTGTACGACACGCTATTATCTCGTCAACTGTTGAGTACTTCCTGGTTTCTGCTCAGATTAAATAAAACAAAATCAAAAGCAAATTGCACATTCAGTTAAAGAGTTTGTTTGCATAGCTTTACAATTTAACTAGCGGTCCCGTCTGGCTTCGCCCGGGTGCTAAGAAATTATGTTTTATTATCCCCCCCGCGAGAAATTCTCCCCCTGCGAAGCGAACTGCGAGAAATTCTCCCCATGCGAAGCGAATCCAGAGAGAGTGTAGCTTTCTGTTAGTGAAAGAATTTTTAGAATTGGATTAGTAGTTTTTTTATCAAAACAAAATATAGCGTATAGTGTAGCTTTCTATTTGTGAAAGAATTTTTAGAATCGGTTCAGTAGTTTCAGAGACTACCCCCTACATATAAACTCACAAACTTTTCCTCTTTATAATATTAGTATAGATATTATGTACTACAACCAGTACCAGAGTCACTGAATTAATGAGCAGCAAGACATTAAAGATGCCTCTAATATTGGGCTTCTGATATGACTTTCAGCTGTAATTAATATAGATTTAGCAATGTTATTGTTTACAATTTTATCCTATATAGCCGTTACCCGTGGCTTCGCCCACATGCATTTCGATTTATTACCCCCCCCCCCCCCGGCGAGAGAATTGCTTCTCCTGCGAGCCGGGCTGGTGGTGTTTATTCCATCGAATTTTATTAATTCATTATTCACTCGCTTCGCTCGTTCGCTCGAATATTATTAATATTTTACTCACTCGCTTCGCTCGTTCGCTTGAATATTGTTAATACATTACTTACTCGCTTCGCTCGTTCGCTCGAATATTATTAAAATATTACTCACTCGCTTCGCTCTTTCGCTTGAATATTATTAATATACATTACTCACTCGCTTCGCTCGTTCGCTCGAATTTTATTAATACATTCCCCACTCGCTTCACTCATTCGCTTGAATATTATTAATACATTACTCACTCGCTTCGCTCGTTCGCTCGAATATTATTAATGTATTAATGACATTTTAATTTGTATCAAGTATCTTAGTCAGATTACTCTAGCAATGTTGGAGAACGTACGACGACGCTTTGAGGATAATCTTTATTATTGTATGAAAGCTGGAGTTGGTCATTTTGAGCACTTAATAAACTGATCCTTGAGTTCTTGTCTGTATTTTTACTTGACAGATGACGTGCTTTTGTTTGCTATGCTCAATTGTTTGACTACTTGATACAAATTAAAATGTCATTTTCTCCGCAATTAATGATCGGATTTGAAAAACAAAGACTGTTGTAAAAACAATTGAGAGGCCTTTCGAACTGCGAATCGTTTGACACCCCTTTCTATTTAAAATGTTTGGAGTGCAATTCACCCTGCTCTCAGGGTTGAAGTTACGTAAATAATACTAATCGATTTAGATGTCCCCCTTGATTCTAAAATAGACGTGTGCGAGCTTTTTTCGCAAAACTGATGTTAAGTGGCCAAAACTTGCGCGGACTGTTTTCATTGGCTCACTCTGTATAAATACGTGTATTATCAGTCTGATCAATTATTTTTTCCTAATGCTAAAAATCTATGTATACCTCACCGTGAGACACACTGTATAGATTAATATTATTAATTTTTACCGTGACTTCGCCTGGGTTGATGTAGGTTTTTTAAATGAACCTTATTTTAACCTGATCGTAGCCTGATGAATAATTTTCTGTCTGACTACCTATTGATAGCGTAGTGTCATCAAAATAGGTACAGCTACTGTCTAAGTCTAGTAGTGATCTTGGTACAAACAGATTAACAAACAAAAATTATAGAAACGTTTTTTCGTCTTTGTGTCATACAAAATATTATCTCAAAAACTCGCAAGAAAATGAAGTTACTGGTAGATGGCCTCCATTACTATTATATAATATTCATATTACCACATAATTAATAATTGATAAAAAGTATAGCGATCTTTCTATACAGGGTGTTAATTAAGTATGTGCAGTGCACATACTTAATTAACACCCTGTTAAATAATTGTACGTAGTCAAGTTTCAAAACATTTAATTTACAAAAATTTAACTTAAAATACAAATTAGGTTTAACAAAAATGTGTTTTCGACTACAAACTTGAATGTTGAATGAATAATTTTACATTGACAATAAGACGATAACTTGTCATAATTACATAATAGTTGTATTAAAGTGCGAACATAAAGGCAGATTTAACAAAAATAATTAAGGAAAATAAACACAAATAAATGCAATCCATTACTAAATAAAAATTATTGTTGATCTTGCAACATGCACAAACTTTACGAAATTAATCTATGATTGATTTTAAGACAAAACCTTCATTTAAATATGAATCCGAAACGGCGCTGTTTTCCAGATACAGAGTGTAAAAATTTAAATTTAAAGTGGTTGAAATAAATGTGCAAACTTTTAATTAAGCAGCTGGCACTATTGAAAAAATAAATAAAAAATTTTAATTTTTTTTTTTCAAATTTTAACATCCTGTATCTAGAAAACAGAGCCATTGCGGACCTATATTTAAATGAAGGTTTTGTCTTAAAACCAATCATAGATAAATTCCTTAAGATTTGTGCACAGACTTAATTAACACCCTGTAAAATTTTCGGGAATTTATCGCACTTTCGAGAAAACTTTACACTTCACCTAACCGCAGCAAATAGATAGATTATAGATGCTCGATAACTGACCATAGAAGAAGTGATATCTTTAGAAAAAGAGATAGGGTAGGAAGACAGCGATTTTTAAGAGATTTTTTGGTAAAATGTTAAAAAAAAATCTACAATAAAAAACAAATTATATATTTTTGAATTCGCGCTTTGACAAACTTTCGTTACCTCACACGTTGTCCTTGAAAAAAACTTTTTTTGCATCTCCTCCCCCAAAAACTGACCCTCAAAATCAAAATTACTATATTATGTTTAATTTTAATTTCAAATCTTCATATTCCACGTCTGTAATTTGGCCACCACTGCTACAACTGCCTACGACTTATAGGTATGCCAAATTTCAACTTTCTATATTAAACGGTCTCTGAGAAAAATGCCTGTGACAGACAGACAGACAGACACCGAGGTGATTCCATAAGTGTTCCGTTTTGCCGATTTAAGTACGGAACACTATAGAAATGATTATTGAAAATACAGAAGATATTACATAATATGCAAAGTATGTATCAACTTGTAAAAATAGAAATACAAAATCAAAAAGTAATGATTTGAAGAGTCCGTTACTCAATTGACAATTTAACAGACGAGGTTATATATATACACATGTATATTCATATAATAATAGTATAAATGTCATATGTCAAAGCTGTAATACTTGAGAATAAATTGTGTGTATCTTTAAGTGGGGAGAAATATTATAAAAATAACTTGTATTATGTCGCCATAAATCATAATTGTATAAATGCTTTTATTGTATGGCGTCACGGGTTCAGTACGAAACCACGCGCGTCTCATATATACATGACTTTCACAAATATTGCTGTCTCATTTTATAGTATAATATTAATAGGGTGCAAGAAAATATCATTTCACGGATTTCTAGTATACGTATGGTCTACACTTTCTTGACGAACTGCTAACTTAATACTAATATACTAACGAAATATTTGTCCACAATTTCGTTGTCTTGTAGATTTTTAAATCTTTTTTGGATATTTTGTATGACACTGGACAAATTTTCAGAATTTTTATCAATCTGCCTACATATTTCTGTTTGTACTGACTTCTTTCGAGAACGGATCGACCGTTTATACCTATCTAAGCTTGGGATTCTATCAACTGGTACCCAAACTTAAAATATAGGGTATTTTTTATTCGGCTAAGGGAAGATTCTTGTCAAAACCGACATTAATTCGAGCGAAATAACTAAGAAATAGTGAAAAAGCTCATTTACAATCTGTAATATATCAATTGCTTCCACAGTGACTGTATTACTATTAAATAAAAACTATAATGTAAAATTGGCAGTTTATTTTCTGCTCCCATATGACCTGCAAATAACAAATTATTACATGTTGATTAATTATTTTTATATTTTAATTATTTGGAAAAATATTAAATCATTTGTAATATATATCAAACCTAAGTCCTGTGATTCTTCTCTTATAATAGTTTTTAGCTGTTGTCATAGGCGTAACTAAAGGGGAATGGGCGGGCTAATTATAATTTTTCAATGTAGATTGTAGGCATTATCAACAAAAACGGATCAGACAGATTAGAACACCCTTCAGCTTCCAATCCTAGTTACGCCAATGGCTGATTGTGTTGTTCATTTATATTATTATTTTTAACAGATAAAATGTACGGGTAGGGCAGAATAAAGAGCGATTTTGAAAAAACTGTAAAAAAGACAATAAATTTTTCCAAATTTTATTTTCACTAACTTTAACTATAAAAAATCGTTAAAGAAAAGTAAGTATGAAAATGGAAAAGTAACTATTTTTTTAAAAATAACTCCGGTAAGATGACGTCCGTTCAGGCGTAAATACTATTTCAGCCGGGCTGTGCAGTTATTCATCACATTCAGCAATATGTTCAGTGGGATTTGGACCACTTCCTGTCAAATCCGTTCTTTCATGGCTTCAATTGTTCGTGGTGGGTTATCCTGATACATTTCTGATCCTGATCATTGTAGCAGAAAGTACAACGCGGCTGTTCGTAAGAATTATCACTTTGATAAAACGCTTTGACAGCGTACGCGCGATGGTGAGGGATTCACCACTCCATTGTTAATAAATGCTAATGGGCGTGAAACATGGCCGACATCATCCCCACCACGTTCCTAAGCATTAAGTAACAATAGAGCAGAGGACAGTATGGTGTAACGGTTAGTGTAGCCGACCATTGGATCACACTGTCGTGGGTTCGAATCCCACCTTTGCCCATGGATGTATTGTGATGTAATTTAGTTTTAAGGAAGTTATTATTTAATGTAATTAAGACGCTAATGACCTAAGTTGTCGACACGTTTATAATCTACAATAAATAAACAATGGAGCAGTACTTGCTTTTTTTGTAGTTTAAGGAAGTGAAAATAACATTTGTCTTTTATTTTCAAAATCGTTCTTTATTCTGCCCTACCCTGTATTAACAGTGAAGACGTCTGTTGTCATTGTTTGTTACTGCAAAGTTGTTTTGTGCTCAATTAACAATAGTTTGGTATGACGCCACTGCAACCTTACCTCCACTCATACTTTGAGGTGACCAAACATTGTTTTAAACAAACCTTCTCTCATCAGAGATACCAAGATAAGAAATTCACAGTCGACTAATTTCGAACATCTCATTTGAATATCGTCGCGGTAAATCGCATCTTACTGATGGATAAGCGGTCCAGTTATGTTTACACTAAAACATTTATAATAACCGAGTGCATTTACACTATTCGATTTAGGAAATTGTCTTGTGGTTATGGCCCCCACAAGGGTAGGACTAGCAGGGCTCTAGCCTTGATGCTCGGGGTTAGGAAGGGCCCGGTGAGACGAGGCGAATCGGCGTACCGACAAAATAGTGTATTTGCTAATACATGCACTGAGGTGTGTATTATTATGTGAAATTATAGTACATTGTCCCACAAGGGAGGAAAGTGCTACATTTCCTCCCATGTTGCGCATACTATTTTTTCTCCTGCCAGGCCGAAAGTTCGCAAAATTGAAAAAAAAAATTATTAAAATTATTATTTTTATTTTATTTTATTTTTAAAATTATTAAAATTATTAAAAAATAATTTTAATGTGTAGGACACAGAAGTAGGTGCGTGATAGCCGGCATAATTAGTACTATTGCGCACGCGCACTTGTCCGTACCATGGGAATAAAGAGCAACTTTGTTTCCGCTTGGCAGGGACGAAAGTACGAACTTTCGGCCTAGGTAAGAGAAAAAATTTGTTTCTGGTCAAAATAAAGAAATGAACCATCCTTTAATATGATCAAAATTTTCTCAGTTTGAATATTCGGTATATAAGATGAATAATTTCGTGAATCCAAATACACCGGTTTTGTTAGTAATGCAGTAGTGCACTATTCGCAAATTAATTAAGCCCTGTACTGCCTATTTTGTAAACGTTTTAGAGGCACATTTTGACCTTTATTAAAGATTAAATTTTTAATTTTAAAACAATTTATTAAAGGACTAAATTTCCAATCTCCAAAAACCTTCAATATTACAAATTCCATAAAAATTTACCTATACTCGTTTAATAAATTTGGATGTTGTTTAATTTTCCTAGTATAGGCTTACTTAACGTGTTTTGATATAAATCAAACATGTTCGTATTTGGTTTTTACCGATTTTCAGGAAAAGAAAATTTTTAGTAGGTACCTACTAAAAATTATTAGACAAAATCTATTGATTTTTAAATTTCCCATTACCATGACGTGTGCTTAATTTTAGAATTTAGTGAATAATAAAAAAATATTGCACTTTTGTTATCAAGAGTGAGTCTATTTTTAGTGTGCCGTTTTTCTCCAAATTTAGTTGAATTATAGTGCGTGATAGATTATGATTTATGAATGACAAACAAGTTCCAAAATTGAAGATCGTATCTAAAACGGTTTTCCCAATATAAAAAAATAAATTTTAAAACCCCCAACTTTAAAGGGCTGTATCTCAGAAAGGGTGGATTTTTGTCTATAGGTACAGATAAATTGGGTTTAATAGACGTAATATTGTTCCATGTGAGCTGTAAAGCGTTGCCGGTCGTTTTTAGAGACAACCTATATCTTTTCAAAAATGGTGAAAATGTGTTCAAAATAATGTGAAACGTCGAAACTCTGTGACCGATCTCTTGGTATCTCTATCCGAACAAGGGCAGTAGTGTATACAGAATGGCCTATTTTAAACAATTCAGTGCAATATTTCGTAAACGGTATAAACTATAATAAAATGTTTTATACAAAAGTTGTAGTGTTGACAGGAAATGAAGACATAGATGGTGCTGTCAAGGTCAGGCGAAGGTCAGCTTAGATTTTTTAATTGTATTAGTGCATTTTTATTACAAAATACGATACAGTATTTAATTGTAAAAAAAAATTATCAAGGTCCATATTGGCTAAAGCTAATAAATATTGAGATATTTAGATATTAAATGACAAATTGAATTTTCCAATTCGCAGCGATCCAACTCGCGATCCAAAATGGCCGTGTATATGGTAAAGAACCGACGGTCCAATGGTACCATTAGCCCGATCAATAAAGCTTTTATCATTTTATGTCGCAACTAATTCCCATAGAGCTGGATTTTTCACACATAGTAGAACACCTTTAAACATGTATTTTCACAAAAGTCCCCGGTTATCCTTCCTGTGCTTCCCCCGCCACCCCCTCTTGAAATTCTTCCATTATGTAATGTTTTAAATAGGATTACATTTGCTACAATTTTCATTCCTACACAGTACGAATAGCTTTATGAACATGTGGATTTTCAATTTAAAATTCGATGAAGAACACAATAAACAAAGCTATTGAGAAGGACATTACGTTTTAACCAATAGTTACCAAGATTAAAAACAGCACTTGATTTTCAAGAAGCTGTCGCGCGCTTTCCATAGAGAATTTGTGGGGACAAAAATGGTAGAAAATGTAATCCTCTTCAATACATTACATAATGGAAGAATCGCTTAAGTCGACCGTTTCTGAGATATTTCGAAACACGTTTAGCAAAAAGTGATATGCAAATATTCAAGAGGGAGTGGCGGGGGAAGCACAGGAGGGATAACTGGGGACGTTTGTAAAAATACATGTCTAAAGGTATTCTACCATCTGTGAAAAATCCAGCCCTATGGGAATTATTGCGACATTGGGTGATTTTTTCCTTTCATTTACTGGGTGTTTTGGGACGCGAGTTGGATCGCTGCAAGTCGAACGGATGAAAAAAGAACGAAGTGTATGGGAGCCTTAATGAATCGAATTCAAGTCAAGAAGGCCGGAACGTAATATCACGGCTGTCAGGTAATATAACTATCTGTCGTTTTGTAACATTTTTCATTTATTGTTTGAAATTAATTAGACAAGCATTAATGCCTGTTTCAGTAATTTCGAAAAATAACTACACATTGTTGCATAAACGGTAGATAGATATATTACAAGATAGCAGATAGCTTTGATATTACGTTTCGACCTTCTTGACTTGAATTCAATTCATTGGAGGAGCGAATTGAAAATTTGTCATTTTTTGATTTTTAAATATCACAATATTTAATAACTTTAGCTCATACGTACTTACCTTAAAAAATTTTTGTTCACAATTAAATACTGCATCGTATTTTGGAATAAAACTGCACTATTACAATTAAAAAATCGAAGCTGACCTTCGCCTGACTTTGAGAGCACCACCTATGTTAAATCTGATATTACGACAGTCTTATTTTCCTCTCCACTCTCTACAACTTTTGTATAAAACATATTTTTATAATTTTTGCCGTTTACGAGATACTTTACTGGTTTGTTTAAAATGGACCAGCCTGTATATGCGCAATGTTATACGCCAATAGTGTATGCGTCATATACCTACTATTATAATATAATAATATTATGAACTATATTATTATTATATACCTAATATAATATTATTATACCTATATAATGGGCAGATACACAAATAATGCTGCTGTTAAGTTAGTCTGATTAAAAACAGTTATGTGTAGACGTGATTAATATTTTGTATGAATTTATTACCACGACTGTCGAGATTACATTTTTTGTCGGAAATCACCCTTTTTATGACATAATATAAACTATAAGTATAAGATCTTTACTTTGCGAGATTATAACTGATAAATTTGGATATGATGTGGAATGTAGGTCAAGAAAAACAGTAATATATTTATACAATTTATTGATATGATTCGTTTATTGAAAAAGAACAGGCTAGGGAGCACGTCGTTGAATTAACTATGAACAGTACAGCTTATAAAAATCAAACGCAACAGTGCAGAAAGAAATTATACAATAGTAGATTGTATGTCCAGATACGTAATACCATTACGTACGAGACATATGTGGTATTTTTTGCCATACCCACTACAAAATAGCTACTTTTTACGTCATTTTCAAAAAATTCTGACAGTTCATTTGCGTCGCCATCTTATCTTCTAGTAAGCCGCGAAGTTCGTGCAAGTAAGTAATGACAGGCGCACGCAAGCGTACGCAGGCGTATAGAGAGAATTAACAGAAGTTGACATGGCAACCGTTATTTTCTGCGCTAGTGCAGAAAGTAAACTATTTTCCGCACACCTGCCTGTTAAATGGGTCATTAATGGCCTCTATACATACATCGAAAGTAGCTATTTTGTAGTGAGTATGGCAAAAAATTTTAAATATGACAAAAGCCCGGGAAGTACGAATTGAAATTTTATATTTATTTTAACAATAACAAAAATGCATGATTTATACGCATGATGTAAAGTGTAAACTGCACCCTTAAGTTGCATTTGTACGGTCTTAATACGTCACTTTCGGGTTGAAAATTGGTGTACCACTTACAAATGGAGCCCAGATCTGAAGATTCCCCGATTTCAACCAATTTTCGTTTTATGAAAGTAGACCCCCAAAATAAAAATACGTTTTGCACTATAGACCTTATCTTCTGAGATATTTTATTTGAAACTGTATAATATGTCATTCATGTCGCCTGTTGCCATACAAAGCTATACATACACAATAATATTATAGTTGGTGCACTAGTGAGGTCTGCGGACTCATCTCTGGTGTAAGCGGGAAAAGCTATACAGTAGGTACGGCCGGCGACGATAGATGAAAAGATGATGATCTAATACTAATCTTTATAAAAAAAATTATATACAGGGTCTTCAAAGTTAAGTCGGCACTATTGCTAACTTCGTTATTTTTGGATCTACAAAATCGGTTAAATTAGCAAACTAGAAGTATTTTTTCCGCTGAATAAAACGATGAAAACAGAAAACAATTGAACATCGCGTTTTCGAGTTATGTCAAAAATTTCTATTTTTTTAAATGAGATACCCGGTATACAATATTCACAATCGATAGACAGTTGAATTCTGAACAAAAAGTGCCCCATAGTCTTCTATCCTTATGTCAAAAATGACTAAGTTAATAATGATTTTTCAAATTGAAATTAAAGGTAGCTGCCTCACCATAAAATAGAAAGTGACAAGAATATCCATGAGGTGAAAAATATCGTTTATTTCAAATTATTCTATAACTTGGAAGAAAACAAAATTCAAATAAGATTCTCAAAAACATCACCCTCCAAGCATTTTGTAGCCCGCTTGCAAACACTCCTAGTGACTCTGACAATCATTCTACCATTAATATTTTCGACATAACTCGAAAACGCGATGTTCAATTGTTTTTCTGTTTTCATCGTTTTATTCAGCGGAAAAAATACTTCTAGTTTGCTAATTTAACCGATTTTGTAGATCCAAAAATAACGAAGTTAGCAATAGTGCCGACTTAACTTTGAAGACCCTGTATATAGATAAAAAGCACTGGTCGCAGTGTAAAACACTACCGAAAAAGCAGTGTATTTGCTATATAACATGCATGCATTCTGACATTTAAATATATAGGTATTATTAATATTATACGTTTTTTATTATTCGTTTTTTGGCAAAATAAAAAATGTTACCCTTTACTGTATCCCTTAAAATGATTTTTTATTCAATTTCTATGTTCGGAAAGCATTTTAAAATCTAACATCTGCATCAAATTGTATAAACCTTTCACTATCCGCAAACTAGTGTTTTCATAAATTTTAAATACGGCCCTATCCAGGCGATTTTGTTAAAATTTTAGGAGCATATTTTAATTTTTACTAAACTCGTAAACACAACTCTTAAAATGGTCCGATTGGACCCATTTGAAATAGGATTTGTGCAGTGGTAGATTCCAGATGCTGATGACCTTAGCTGTCGATCGTCTATAATCTACAAGCTAACGATAGATTCCAACGTGTGTATAATCTTTAGTTTAAATCAATTAGGTCTTTCAAGAGTTTTCGTAAAATTTGTAAGTATATTGAATTAAAATAATTACATATTATTATTGTCTAATTAACCTACTGTAATGTCACGGATTAAGCGCAGCCTGTATCATTGGAACGTACTACTATAAAGTATAAACCTTGCATGTATTATAATATACCACACCTATTATCCTTTTTAGGGTTCCGTACAACCGATGAAAAAAACGGAACCCTTATGGCTTATAGGATCACTCTCATGTCTGTCCGTCCGTCCGTCTGTCACAGCTTATTTTCTCCGAATCTACTGGACGAAAAAATAAAAAACTAAAAAAAATTGGAACCCCTTCAAAAAAGCCACTAAAAAAAGAGGAAAATAATAAAATTTTGAGGTCGGCGCCAATTGAATTGCTAAAACTTTTTATATATCTACTTTCATTTTATTAAATTGGCGTCGACCTCAAAATTTTCTTATTTTCCTCTTTTTTAGTAGCTTTTTTAAAGGAAGTTCTATTTTTTTAAAAGATTTTTATTTCTTACCTTTTAGTGACTTTACGATACGTAGTTTGTACGTTATTATTCGACTTTTGTCTTGATTTTTGACATTTACATTAACAGTGTTACAGTCCGTTACCCACTTTTTGTTAAAATCAGTCGAACTACTGCACCGATTTAAGTAAAATTTATATAAGAACCATCCCCAAGGTATGCTCCATTAAATAAAAAAAGAATTATAAAAATCGGTCGTGTAATTTCTGAAAAAATCGCGCACATACAAACATACAAGGGAAACACAGAACCTCCTTTTTTGAAGTTGGTTAAAAAAGTTGAAATTTGGTTCATATGTATATAGAGTTGCGTGACCCAATCACGGACGTATAGTGTAAATAAAAGAATTTTGATTTTGGGGGTAAATTTTGAAGGCATGTTAGAAAAAAAAATGTTTTTCAAATGCATCATGTGACGTATCAATTGAAAGGGTTCGTTATGAGGAATACAAATATATTTTTTTTATAATTTTAAAATGCATAGTTTAAAAGGTAATATTAAAGAAAATATACTAAAATCGCCTCCGTTATCTTCAAAACTACGGAGCCTAAAATTTTGAAAAAAATAGGGAATATAAGGCCTCACTCAAACGAAAATCAAAATAAAATATAATTTAAAAAAAGCTTTTTAAAAACAAGCTTAAATAATAATTAAATCTGTTAATTTTTTACCCCTACCTAACTCCTTATTTTTTGTACGGAACCCTCGATGCGTGAGTCTGACGCGCACTTGGCTGAATGTCACTTAGGATCAGGTGTGTTTTAAACATTTCATGCGTTATACAAATTGCCCAGTTAAAAGTAAAGTGGAGGTAGATAAATAGATGTGTATTTAGGAGCGTTCTTTTGTTCTATATGCGTTCATAAACACCACAAAATACAGCCAACTTCTGTTTAACCATTTAAAAATGTAATAGGGTCGTCCCACTCAACAAAATTTGTAAATTTTGAACAGTGTACATTATTCCTTGTACATAAACAAATAATTTAAATCATGTATTTCGTTCTTATATCCTTTCTCTTAATTGCAAACAAGAATTTAAAATATGTATTCATTTCAAACGGGAGAGTTGAGGCGCCGTATGATGACGTATCAACTATGTACGTCACATCCGTTTCAGTTAAAATGCAACATCCACTGAACTTAACATAGACATCACTAATAAAATTTTAATTATAATTTTTTTGTTCTAAGCCATTTTTAGGCGCGATCTAAAGCGAAGCTAGAAGCGCCTATATACACTCGCTTTGTCTGTTAATCTGTTAATCTGTTATTCTGTTAATCTGTGACGGATTTTTTGTATCAGTCGTACAGCCCAAACGAGTTAACCGATTTTAAAAAACTTTTTTTTGTTCGATTCCTCTCGGGGTCTATTTGATCCTAACGTCGCCCGATTTTTGAATTTTGGCCCCAGAGGGGAGCAAATTAGAAAAAACGGTGTTTTTTGCTTATAGTTCGCTCAATTCAAGTCAGATCGATTCGAAACCTGTCTTAAACGAAAGAGGAGAAAATTTTAGATAGATTTTATGTATAATATTGTGTGAAAACAGTTTTTTTATACACATTTAATTGCTAATTTCAACTATATAAATGCGACTTTATCTAATAAATCGCGAACTTGTTTCGGTTGTCCTTGTCTGTTGCACAGTGTGATATGGATATTGGAAGACAGCGTATGCTTTGACTTATAATAAAAACGGGTGCTACATTATAATATAGTCATTCAATTTTTTGACTGGTGACGTTTGATTTTTGTGTTTAAAAACCATGGCCTACTGAGTTAAAATGACCTGTAACTAAGGCTGAGGCTACATTGGCGCCGTTTCCGATCAGATCAGATCAGACCAGATCAGATCCGTAATGTCGGATGTGAACAAACACCAGTAACCTTGTTGAAGTGGCTACACTTATCACTCCAGACCGCGCCAGAAGATGTCAGATTGCAACAGACACGTTCCGACCGTCGGACGAAATCAAACATGTTTGAAATTTTCGTCAGACTACGGCCGTACATTTGACAGTTTTTAACAAACAGTGTTGTGTATGCTAGCTATTATTACCAGATTGTCTTATTGTATTGTATTATTATTTAAAAACGTGTTTGAATATCAATTGTGAGTATGGACAAATCACTTTTAATTGATCTTGTACGTGAAAAGCCTCCTATTTGGGACCAAAGAGACAAAAGATACCACAACAGGGACGTGAAAGGTCTTTTGTGGAGAGATATTGGCGAAAAAATGAATCTTTCAGGTATGATTTGAAAATATAATTTATTTATTAATTAATCTATGAGTAGTCCATAAAATGAAAGTAAATTAACTCTGATCGGTTTCAACGCATTGTTGAAGTTTGTTTGTTTTGTTTGTTGTTTATAATAGGGCTCGGTATTTTTCAAATTAAAGTATTCGAATATTCATTTAAACTTCTATTCGAATAGTTAAAATTAATTAAAATTTAGCTGTTTTTTGGATTTTTGACAAAGATCCTGAAGTCTGTCAAGTCACGGCCCTCACAAGTTTCCCAACAATAAAATTTAAATCTAACAATACTGGGCAGTCATAACAGATAGCATAACTGTTAAATGATTAAAAAAATTACATTATATTTCTGAAAAAAATGTTATCTCTATCGCTAATCTAAATCATAAATCGCATATTGAAATCAAAACGTAAACACAGCAATGAGTAATAATTGGCGACAGCCGATACTCATGACAGGGGTCAGGACTCAGGGACGCCAAAAACAAAGAACAGTTGTATAAATGTATAATAAATGTTATTGTTGAACAACGATAAAAAATAATAAAAACAGTGCATTTTGATTTTCATTTGAATCCGGAAAGAAGCTAACTACAGTCTATGACAAATATTTAAATATCCAAATATTCAAAATTTGCACATCAAAAATTATTATTGTTCAACAAAGAAAAACTGTCCGTCGGATATTATCCACTCCCTATGTAGCCACTTCGTCTGAAGTGTCTGATTTGGTCTGGTCTGGTCTGGTCTGATCTGATCGGATCTGGTCTGACACGGATCTAGTGTAGCCTCAGACTAATTATTGACGTCGGTCGGATGGCGGGATCTAGGGATCGGACCAAAATTTCTCGATGTATATCTTCCTGAACAATTTGGCTTTCTCTGTCTGTATGTCGGTTTGAAAGTTTATGTAACTCGAGAACCACTGATCCGATTTACGTGAAAAGTGTAACGTCATTTTTGTAAAAATTATCCGATCCTTTTGAAAATTAATATTTGAGAGTTTTATAGGACACAAAAAAATAAAATGGCGTCAGATTTCAAAATGGCGGCCATATGTACTTTTTTGTAAAAATTATCCGATCCTTTTGAAAATTGATATTTGTGAGTTTCATAAGACACAAAAAAAAATAAAATGACGTCAGATTTCAAAATTGCGGCCGTATGTACATTTTTGTAAAATTATCCGATCTTTTTGAAAATTGATATTTGAGAGTTTCATAGGTCACAAAAAAATAAAATGACGTCAGATTTCAAAATGGCCGCCATATGTACTTTTTTGTAAAAATAATCAGATCCTTTTGAAAATTGGTATTTGAAAGTTTCATAGGACACAAAAAAATAAAATGATGTTTGATTTCAAAATGGCGGCCGTATGTACTTTTTTGTAAAAATTATCCGATCCTTTTGAAAATTGATATTTGAGAGTTTCATAGAACACAAAGAAATAAAATGACGTCAGATTTCAAAATGGCGGCCATATGTACTTTTTTGTAAAAATTATCCGATTCTTTTGAAAATTGATATTTGAGAGTTTCATAGGTCACAAAAAAATAAAATGACGTCAGATTTCAAAATGGCGGCCATATGTACTTTTTTTGTAAAAATAATCAGATCCTTTTGAAAATCGGTATTTGAAAGTTTCATAGGACACAAAAAAATAAAATGATGTTTGATTTCAAAATGGCGGCCGTATGTACTTTTTAGTAAAAATTATCCGATCCTTTTGAAAATTGATATTTGAGAGTTTCATAGATGATAGAAAGAACACAAAAAAATAAAATGATGTCAGATTTCAAAATGGCGGCCATATGTACTTATTTGAAAAAATGATCCGATCTTTTTGAAAATCGGTATTTGAGAGTTTCATAGGACACAATAAAAATAAAATGACGTCATATTTTAAAATGGCGGCCATATGTAGGTACTCTTTTGCTAAAATTATCCGATCCTTTTGAAAATTGATATTTGAGAGTTTTGCAGGACACAAAAAAATAAAATTACGTCAGATTTCAAAATGGCGGCCATATGCACTTTTTTTTAATAATTATCAGATTCTTTGGAAAATTAATATTTGAGAGTTTTATAGGACACAAAAAAATAAAATGGCGTCAGATTTCAAAATGGCGGCCATATGTCCTTTTTTGTAAAAATTATCCGATCCTTTGAAAATTGATATTTGCGAGTTTTATAAGACAAAAAAAAATAAAATGATGTCATATTTCAAAATGGCGGAAATATGTAGTACTCCTTTGTAAAAATTATCCGATCCTTTTGAAAATCGGTATTTGAAAGTTTCATAGGACACACAAAAATAAAATGATGTCAGATTTCAAAATGGCGGCCGTATGTAGTTTTTTGTAAAAATTATCCGATCCTTTTGAAAATTTATATTTGAGAGTTCCATAGAACACAAAAAAATAAAATGACGTCAGATTTCAAAATGGCGGTTACATGTACTTTTTTGCAAAAATGATCCGATCTTTTTGAAAATCGGTATTTGAGAGTTTCATAGGACACAGAAAAAATAAAATGACGTCATATTTCAAAATGGCGGTCATAGGTATATACTTCTTTGTAAAAATTATCTGATCCTTTTGAAAATTGATATTTGAGAATTTAACAAGACACAAAAAAATAAAATGGCGTCAGATTTGAAAATGGCGATCAAATAATAACTTTTTAATTGTATTATTTATATCTTTGATAAATTCGGTTTTATATACAATGCGTAAGAAGCATAGCTTCTGTCGGGTGTCTTATGACACATCATGACTGTTTTTATTTAGCCGATTCCGAGTTACGCTTAATAGTCAACCGTTGCTATGGAAAATTGTTGAAAAAATTCACTGTACTATTTTTTCTTTGAAATCCAATACATATTTATATTTGGTCTTATGGCTCATAGCCTACTACAAAATTATAAATCTTATCAGTGTTATTTTCCCTATGTTCGATAAAACCGTTTACACACAGTACCTACATGAATATCGCGCCTTGTAATTCTTGAATTACTTGTATGCTCCAAAATTTTTTTAAATTAAAATAGTGATACATGTTTTTATTCAGGGGATGTTGCATTTTAACTGAAACGATTTTCTTTCATGTATTAGTGTTTTCCATAACTATACCACGTAAACAAACAAAACTCACCATGTTGCGTCTTATTAAGTGAAAATCATTGTTACATATACAGGGTGCTGAATTGCTTTGCGAATAATAGGGATTTAACCCGTAAAATCAAACTTTTGCGATTTCCTGCTTTCCTAATTATTTTAGGAAAAATATCTTCGAATAACAGTTTTAGAACATAAAATTCTGCATCTAAATCATTAAACAAAATTAACTTTGCATGCTTTGTAACGGCAGAAATTTGATATGAAAATGTCAAAATTACCTCAAAAACAGATAGCGATAGCCATGAAACTTGAACAAAATAAAATTAAGCAAAATCGCAGGATAGTGGACAATATAATTTGATTTATTAAATTAAATGTACGACGTAATAAATCAAATTATATTGTCCACTATCCTGCGATTTTGCTTAATTTTATTATAATCACGATGGACACGATTTCTAATATAAATCTTGAACAAAATGATTAGAAATTATTCTGACAGCTAAAACGTCATCATTTTATTCAAGTTCCATGGCTATCGCTATCTGTTTTTGAGGTAATTTTGACATTTTCATATCGAATTTCTGCCGTTACAAAGCATGCAAAATTAATTTTGTTTAAAGATTTAGATGCAGAATTTTATGTTCTAAAACTTTTATTCGAAGATATTTTTCCTAAAATAATTAGGGAAGCAGGAAATCGCAAACGTTTGATTTTACGGGTTAAATCTCTATTACCCGCAAAGCAATTCAGCATCCTGTAGATATATGATAAAGTCATACCTCTTTTTTTTTGGTAATCGCGTAAAAAGATGTTAGTTTTAATGTCATATCACAGCTAGTATAGGTACTAAAACTTTGGGTAATATATTTTTATCCGATTACTTTTCATATTGGATTAGACGCTAATTTATTGTTATAAGCATCTATATTCTACAATAACTAACTAACTTTCATATTGGAAACATGTTTTCTTCTTTTACGTCGGGTTTTCGTATTTTTAACTTTTTTTCCTTCTAGAATCAGTTGCAGCAGAAGTTCAACAAAAATAAAGGAAATGAAATCTGCGAACATCTGTGAACCTGTTTAAAATATATTCGTTTTTAGGCGCGACCTAAGCAAAGCTAAAAACGCCTATATACACTCACTTTGTCTGAACGTCTGTGAGTCTGAGTCTGTATGTCATGCTTTTTTGTGTCACGCGTACAGCCCAAACGGATGAACCGATTTAAAAAAACTTTTTTTTTTATTCCTCTCGGGGTCTATGATCCTAACGTATAGATATTGCTACGTGGCAAATTAAAGATAGTAATCGTGGAAATAACGTATGTTGGAAAAATGTCGAGAAACGAGTTATTATTATTAAATGCAGTTTGACTGTCAAAGCACAGCTCACTACATTCACAATTATTTATAATAATTTGTTTGCTTACATGATACTTGTATACTAAATACTTATTGAATTACTTGCTAAAATAGAATAACATCACTTATTTTGCACCCAGCGAGATTCAAACTCGGTATCGACGAAATGCAAGGGCCGATGCTCTCATTTAGTTGACTATAACACTGATCTCTATACTAACTGGATAGCTGATAGTTATGGAAAAAATTACGAAGTATGAAACCAATTGATGTGGTAGCCAACGCCACACAATGTTGGTCTGGGCTTGAGAATAGCCGAGAGTGTAGCAATGCTGTTGTTTACATGGCGTTGCTATGGTTCCTCTATTACAAGTCCCCAGTTTCCGGGTTCTAACCCGAGAGCTGGTGAAAGTGTCAATTGGATTTTCAATTTTTTATTAAAAAAAAATAGTAATGAGTTGAAAATATGCATTGGTGCTAGGCCCAAATAACCTTAGCTGTTGGTGGTCTTTAAAAAAAAAAAATGTTGGTCTGAAAACTAAAATGAACTTAATCCGCGTGCATCAAGTGAAAGAGACATACAATGTACATACTGATAATTTAATTTATAGACGCGCAAGCGCAATTAGGTACATTTTAGTTTCCGGACCAACATTTTGTGGCGCTGATAACCATTCAAGTTAAGAGTTAAGACAATGGCTGACTATAGGGTCACTTATTCAGTTCGTATAGAGATCAGTGGACTGTCATGACAATATTTATTTAGCACTGTATTGTACAAAGCTTACTGTAAACACAGTCATTAGCCTTAATTAAAGTTTTATCTGCGATAGTTGACAGAGGATTTAGAATGATAAATTGTGTCGAAGTCAGGTGTCACAGATGACATAATATGACATAACGTGACGCATCATCAGCACCATTACATAAGCCAGATCTCTGCATGCAAGTCTATGCAAAAGTTATATCGTCGGTACTAAAAAATGTTATCGGAATTGTAAATATTTAATGACGTTTTAAAAATACTGTCCTAGATTTATTATTTAGCGCAATATTATATTGTACCTACCGTGTAAATTCAGTATATTTAATATTATTCGTAATTTAAGCTTAATGCTTTAAATACAGTATTATTATTATTATTATTATTATTATTTATTATATTATTCGTAATTTATAACAATTTTTCTTAGTGGCAAATTTTAGGAAAAAGGCCCAGTGGGCAAGTGTTCTACAAAGCTAGAAGCGCCTGTATAGCCCTTTTCACGGATAGTTACGCGCAAGCGCCGTCACCATGGTTATGATCGCGGCTTTCAGAAGTTTCGTACACTTTTTGACGTAATGACTAGGTCAGAAACGTTTTTCAATGTTAATTTAGATGAAAATGTTACTGACGGTGCTAAAAGTACACAAAACAGTGGAAGAACATATATTTGTGCTAAATTGGGACGGTGGTTGAAAAGCCATGGTCGGAAAACTGGTGGAAGTAAACGAAAATTGGTTAAAAGGTTAGAATCCTACATGTCATAAATTGTTTAGGCGGAATCCTAATTATCGACACCACCAGCTCGACTTCGCTTCGCAGGGGGAGAATTTTTCGCGAAGCCGGACGGGGACCGCTAGTTTAAAAATATTTTTAGTTATTTTTTAAAATCGTTCCGGTTTGTTTCACAACAATTTTTTCGTCCGGGTACAAATCGCTCTTTTTTAACCACTGATCCGATTAATATGATTTTTTTTATAAATACGTTGTCTAGCCAGGTTATAGGCTATAACTAGTTGATCGCCTCGAATTCGTCCCTCAGACGCTAAAAGCCTCTGTTGTCGAGCGTCTATAATCCACAATTGAATTAAATTCGAATTAATCGGGGTACAAATCGCTTTTTTTTCAAATATTTGTTTTTTTTTTGAACATTGGTTTTTGCGATAAAAAAGATAGGTAAATGTGAGTCAAATGCCCGTCAAAATTTCGATTTTACCCAACATCAAATTGTATTATATGAATTTCGCGCCTTGTAATTCTTGAAATACTTGTATCTTATGCTCCAAAACTTTTAATAATATTATGTTAATACTTTTAAAAATATTTCTATTGAACCTTAAAATTAGCGTTACTGAGTCATAATGCACTCCTGAAAATAAAAAAAATCTATTTAACAAAAAATAACCTCCTTCAAAAAAGTCACTAAAAAGAGGAAAATAATAAAATTTTGAGGTCTGCGCCAATTTAATAAAATATGAAATCGGTTAAAAAGTACCTATAGTATATAGTAATTAATATCTACTTTTTAACCGACTTTATATTTTATTAAATTGGCGCAGACAACAAAATTTTATTATTTTCCTCTTTTTGGTGGCTATTTTGAGGGAGGTTTTTTTTTTTGTTAAAAAGTTTTTTACTTTTTACTTTTTAGTGACTATAATACGTAGTTTGCACGTTATTAACCGACTTTTGTCTTGATATTTGATATTTACCTTAACGGTGTTGCACCCCGTTACTTACTTTTTTATAATTCAGTCGAACTACTGAACCCATTTAAGTAAAATTTATATAAGAACCATTCCCATAAACCGATGGTATGCCTTATTAAATAAAACAATAATCATCAAAATCGGTTCACAAATACAGGAGAAATCGTGTAACATACATACAAAAAAAAACCGAACTGAGATCCTCCTCTTTTTTTTTAAGAAACATCTGTAAAATCTAGCTAATAGATTAGGCGCAAAGTATTTTGGAGTGGAAAAAATTCCTACAAGAAATTGTTTTTACGTGATGGTCCCCTTGGGTGTCCTCAATTAATGCAGAAATTTCCCCCCTTCAACAAAGTCTGCTACTCCCCTGGGGAGTTGGAGAAGGTCAAGGGACTATAATTAGATTTTACCGGAATCATAAATTTCTCTTATCTCTATACGACAAAATTAGTTCTAGATAACGGTTTTTATTCGTTGAAACGTTCCATTCCTGATTCCAAAAATTTCTAGTTTTTCTTTTGATTAATTTTATGAATTCTGACGGTGTCACTGTATTGTCACGGGGATTTGCTTCTAAGTGTATCCAATTTCGTATCCGTATTTATCCAATAATTCCTATGTGGGCTGAGATCCATAATATCATATATGTACCGGAATAATTTATAATACAATATTATATAGGTATATGTATGGTATTAGGTATATCTGGTATATACAACAAAATTGGATTATTTTTTTGCTCTTCATCAAAACCTTTAATATAAATTAAACATTTTTTATTACTAGTGATTTTTAATCCTAATGAAAACCTTTCCTTTTTGTTTTAATTTGTATCGATAAATTTTAAAATAGATTTACCCTTTTTGAATAGGTACCAGCCAACTCCAAAATGTTTTACTTAATAAACGTACATATTTGTTTAGTTGATCAATTCACATAAAACAAAAATCGGTCCACCCATTGAAGACAAATGGGCACTACAATAGTAAATTCACTGAGTTGTAGTGTTTGCTGAAGATGAAAGCATAGCTTTCGATATGTACATCCATCAATAAAACTGTTGTGGTAAGAAGTAACTATATTTTATTTTGTTTTTATTCCAACCACAGTCCTCATATATTTTTATTGAGTTATAACTATTTAATTTTAAAAATACAATTTATCTTTTCGGAGAAAATTTTTAAAAACAAATAATTTACCTGTTACATCAAATCAATACAATTTTATGGCAGATATTAATTCAATATTTCTGTAAGCTGAAATATTAAATCTACTAGTATAGAAAAAAATATGTAATCTATCTTCTCGTTTAATCTCACCTCTAATGTATTTGTACTAGGTATATGAAATATAGAGAAAAAGAAAATACGATTACGAGGAATGTATACTGAGTATTAAATCGAAAACCTTTTTAAAAATTCACAATCAGCAAATCTCCATTCGTAAGCCTCAGAATACCTTTATCTAAACCAGGATAATATCACGAATGGACACACGTGTTCAATTTTGTATTAAAATGTAACAAATGTGTAAAACTTTGTCAGAGTAGTTTTATAAACAAACACGTGAGGCTATTTTTCCAATTAATAAATGTCATTTAGATACTATGTGTTTACCTGAAACTGTCACGCGTCGTCAAGTATTGTATTTTTCAATGGTTTTATTAAGTTCGACATGCCCTATGTATAATGTATGTATGGGTCAAAATTAGTGATTGAAATTTGACCCACTACCCGTTATCCAATTGAGTTGAAATTTTTCACACGTAAATAAGTCCGATGACAATGCAATATATTATATCTAATATCGTTCTAAATCCAAAATGGCGGGCGTCCCAAGATGGCGGCTCGCCTTTTTCTTTACAACCCCCCTTGACATGGGTATCAAATGAAAGGATTTCATGAGCAGAATACGATAAGCTACGTGACGTCATTCTAAATTCAAAATGGCGGACTCCCCAAGATGGCGGCTTACCTTTTTCTTCAGAACCCCCTTGAGATGCGTATCCAATGAAAGAGTTTGACGGGTAGAATAAGATAAGCTAAGTGACGTCATTCTAAATGCAATATGACGGACTCCCTGTTACAAAACTCATGATTTAGGACTTCGATTTTGTTTTTTTAAATTAAATAAAAATTAATGTGTCTTTCAATTGTATGAAATTAAAATAATTAATAAAGACTAAAAAGTAAAAAATAAATAGTTAAAAGAAAATTTTTAAAAACAATGGTTTTCTTTTAAATCAAAATGCACTAAAAAGTAGAAAATAATTTTTTTTTCAGTTAAAAAGAAAACCAGGCGCTCATAAAATATTACTTTGTCTATACATTTTTGCCCAATGATTTTCTTAACTGAAAAAAAAAAAAAATATTTTCTACTTTTTAATGCACTAGTGACCAGTAGAATTGAGACGCGCGCTAAGCGCGCGCAGAAAACAATTGTAATAAATGATATTATCATATTAAATTTTCTATCAATTCCAAATTTTTTATATTTTTTATGGTAGAGATATTATTATCTATTCTGTTTACTTTTTATACCTTATTTAAATTAGTTGTCTAAATTTCTTCGTGAATTTTAAAAAATGTGTAATATAAACGGTGATAACGATGGTTACGTTCATTGTTTCTAAAAGGTTTTTTTTAATTTATTTATAAATAATTTATCGTTGCTTCCAGTAAATGTTTTAATGCTTGATTTTTCTCTATCATAAACTATTAAAAATAGTATTTTATATTTAAATGTTTAAATTTGTCGTTCAATTTAATTAAATTTATCGACAGAGTGACGGAGGACGCCATTTGTGATTTTTTGTTAGTTTCCAACAAAAGTTTTTGTGCACGGTTGTGTGTTGCCCTGTAGTGACACTAGGCGGCTTACTATTCGCACTATGAGACAGATTTGTTTTCATTTGAGTTATACAGGCGAAAATCAAAAGTAGGTAATAATTTATTGTTCACTTAAAACTAAGAGCAGGTCCAAAAATAGAAAAGCCGGACTCGGCGTTATATTTAGCCGGACATTTCGCCCCAAAAGCCGGACTACCTATTTTAAAAAGAAACAAAGTCAGTTGGGTATTTTTAATCGTTTATTAATAATCAATTACAGACTGTTTTTTGCGAGAGCAACCTTTTAAACGTGTGTATATTCCTATGTTTTCATAGATAAAGATAAATCAAGCATGAATCAATATATTATGTGCGCTCTCCACTTCATCGCTAAAAATTAAAAACCTAACAAAAGCAGGACAGGCCGAATTTATATACTTATATTTGGCCGATTGCGATGGCGAATAGCGATGTTGTTGGCGGTCAGATCCGTCTGTGTAAATTCTATCGATTATCGCCTATAAATCACAACAATTACCTATGTGCGGAATCTCTTGTTTACTAAAGAAATAGAAATATTCTATAAATAAAGTGTTCGACCGAAAGTTAGGTTTCGGTTTCAGCCAGTTTCTGTCTAAAATGCGAGTTTTGATTGAAGTTTCGGTTTTAGCCAAAAATGTCCGAAACTGCGGCCGAAACCGAAATTAAGTCTCTCTCTCACACTCTATACCCCTCCCTCTCACTCACACTCTCTCTCTCCCTCCCTCTCTCTCACAGTCTCTCTCTCAGATTTTTTTATCTGAGCGAAAATATATTATATTAAAAATGAACAACAAATATGTGGAAAAGGCAGATTATCTCCAGCTAAAACCCATAAACGTGATCAGTTCCGGTTTATCCATATAGGCAATGTAGGCAACCTCCTATGGATCCGGCGCCGCCAATGGGCCCCCAACCCGTTAGAAAAGTAAATAAATAAAAATAAAAAACAAATAGAGAAAATAGAAAAAAATATAAATAAATATAAATAAATATGAAGTGGAATACTTATTTAAAAAAAAAACTAAAATTAATGGTACTGCATGGTATTCGAACCCGCGACATATTGCGTATGGAGCAGCAGTTCTAACCACTACGTCACGCAAACATTACACTAAGTCACTATATATTTTAATATATGCTATACCACGTTAAACGGTACATAAGGGGAGTGGGCTTGAGAATAGCCGAGAGTGTAGCGGCGCTGTTGTTTACATGGCGTTGCTATGGTTCCTCTATTACAAGTCCCCAGTTCCCGAGTTCTAGCCCGAGAGCTGGTAAAAGTGTCAATTAGATTTTCAATTTATTATTAAAAAAAAAAAAAAATAATGAATTGAAAATATGAATTGGTGCTAGGCCCAAATAACCTTAGCTGTTGGTGGTCTTTAAAATACAATATACAATTTACATAAGGGGAGTGAGGCTTCGAGGCTTGCATTGCCTAGGAGCCTCTACATGGCTTAATCCGGTACTGAACGCGATCATAACGCACTATGATTTGATCATTTGAACGTCGTTTTTGTAAGTTTGTTTAAAAATTAAAAATATTACTTTTATATTATAGGAACGTACTTGTACACTGTACAGTGTGACCCAGAATTGAAGTAACCAGAGGTGTGAATTTTAAAGAAAGAAATATTTTTGAAATCTAGTCATATTATTTAGAGAATAATTTTTGCTTTCTTACGGTTTTTCACTTCTCGTTAATCAAGTCAACTTTAACAATTTTTTTTTGCAAGTTAAACAAAATTTGGAAATCTTTTCACAGAAACTTTAAAACAATTTGAAAGAAACATTTGTCCCTGATTTGGCATCATTGGTCACAGGAAATGGATATTTTAGGTGTTGTTTAAAATTAACATTTATTATCAATTCACTCGGTTCATATCCATTTTTTAATAAATTCAATACGGTTCATCATGGGTTCTTGGATTAAAATAAATTGTTATTGATTAATAACTCTTTTATTTATCTTTGCACGACGTTTCGTCTCTTTCGAGACTTTATCAAGTACTCAATAACGAGTCATTAGTTGTCAAAAATTGTAGTTAAAATACCAAGATATGAAAATAATAAACTATAATTATAGTAACGTCATTCCATCCTCAATCAATAGTTTGGTTAGAATAGTTAAAAAGAACTGGTATAGTTGTTTTCTTACTGCATTATTGGTATTTTTTAAAATTATTTATTTTATTGATTAAGGATGGAACGACGTTACTATAATAATATAGTTTATTATTTTCATATCTTGGTATTTTAACTACAATTTTTGACAATTAATGACTCGTTATTGAGTACTTGATAAAGTCTCGAAAGAGACGAAACGTCGTACAAAGATAAATAAAAGAGTTATTAATCAATAACAATTTATTTTAATCCAAGAACCCATGAACCGTATTGAATTTATTATCAATATTTGATTAATTTAAATGGTGTTTTATTTTCAATTCCTTAATATATTAGGTATACATAACTGTTCTACTCGGTTTTGCTAATTGTAAATAAAATATTAATAGCTCAAAAAAACCACCCCCTACCCGTTCTCTCGTTCGGGTAGTTTTTTCTAAAAATCGTCGAAATCGTATATTTCTTTATTTTTTAAGGAAAATGTTTTTCTCGAGTCTAACTAAAGCGGTTTCAGTGATATTCGTACTCTTCAAGGAAGTTTCCACCACCGTTTTTACGACTTAGCAAACAAGTAATGAAAATTCGTCGAAACGGATCTCTCCGATTTTAACAATGAACAGTCATGTCAAATTTCGAGTTTCTATCTCAAGAGGTTTCGGAAGAAGTGATCCCAGCTTTTTCACCCCTCTAAGGATTAATTTTCCAAACGAAAAACAAAAAATTATATCAATATTACAATCCACCTATCTTTTTTCTTCTGAATGCGCGCGCATACCGTATTCACAGATGATCCGGTAACTAAGCAAAATATAGTCTGTTTACAAAATATCGTTTGTTACTGACTGCTGCTGTATTAGGTGACAGAACACGGTATGAGTGCGCACTGCGCATCCATATTTTTTCTCTCTTTTTCTCACAGAACAAGCAATAACGATCTTTTGCTCTTATTACGAGAGATAGGTCCACTATCACAATACCAATTCAGGTTTAGATAAAATAAATTACTGGAATGTCATCTGTGCTGGAATTAAACTTTTTCTGTTATTTCGTTTGAGTTGTGTAATATTTAACTTATTTTGGCCAGTGTTATCAGTCTGGAACATATTAATAAAATTTAATGGAAACCTTGGTACCTATATCTTTACGCAGCTATAACAATGGATAAAATCTGCATTCGAACAATCTGTTGTAAAGTTAATAACCTTTCAAATTCAGTTAATATCGTTTTTGAAAACAAAGGATGCTTTTCAAAGCATTTATAATGTTATTGAAAATTAATATAATTCATTATTATGTAGACAATAATAAATAAATTACATATATATTATGTACGTAGTGTCTCTTTTATAAATGTTTTCATCGAACAAAAAAAATATGTGCAACGTTCAAATTGGTTAGTTAATAGATATTATTCATGTAAAGATATTTTCCCCTGAGAAAGAATTATAATTTTTCTCCTTTTCCTTGTTACTTTTTGCTCACAAAAATATAGCCAAATATGCCGTTACACTACACAGTACACACTACAGAAGTAAAAACTTTCTTATGCAAAATCTACATAATTAAGAATAAGTCGACCAAATACATTTCTACAATAAAAAAATAGAATTTATTTAATTTTACGTTTACGTGGTTACTCAACAAAAATGTTATAAACTGACAAGGTTAGTAGAGCATAGGTTGCCTCATTCCGTTAGATAGTAGTGGGGGGGATGACGTCACTCAGAATATACCATGCTTGCTCACTTCAATAGAAAAGATCAGACCATGGACGCTGCTAATTTTTGGAAATAAAAATCACAGTAACCATGGTAGTGTGATATGTTTTTTCAATACCTAATAGAAACATGATTCTTCTGTTAGTGAAAAAATATGATAAGTTGTCAATTTTGCGATAGCTGTTAAGTGTTATGGTGTTTTGTGGTTATTTTTAATATTTTGTGAATATAAAAGATAAAATAATTAATTTCTCAATTTGTTAGTTAATTCTATTCGTTTCTTAAATTTAAAAAAATAGGTAATTAACAAGATCTGCCATTTCTTGAGCATTATTTAATTTTTTGTTTGTTTATATTATAGATATTAAAACCTAAATTTTGTAATAAAAATAAAAATTATCCTATTTTTTAACATCTATTCTTCTATTTATTGTCTCCTGCCAATTTTAAGAAAAAATCTGCACGAAGCACCTAATATAAATAAGCATAATCTTCAACAATTTTTGTACTTGATTTAAACTAAATTCTAGCTGACGTCATTCCCGCGCTTATGCTGATTGGTCAGATGGAATGAGGCAACCTGTACTCTAATAACCTTGATAAACTGACATTTACAGAATAATATATTTATAGATTGCTAGATGCGTAATGAAGTATATTACCATTGTTTAACATATTACTAGAAGATTTTGATCCTTATGAGCGTAAATGAGGCCACTTTTAATAGAGGCAGCTAGACGTCGCACTATTGGCCATCTGTTGACTAGCATCCTAAGTTTTATTATTTAATCTTTGAGTACAGAATAATTGTAGAGTTTACAGAAGTGAGTTGTGTTGACAATCGTTAGGCCATCTGGTGACTAGCATCTTAATTTTATTTAAGACAATCTTGCGTCATTGGTTCATATTGCATAATATTTCGCGGTGACTAGGTATTAATAGACAACCCCTAACGTTCTTTCGAAACGCCTCTTTTTTGAGATGTTTATATTCACGAGGAATATTATTATAAGTATATAGAGGCAGAACCATAAGTAAAAAATTTTTTATAAAAATTTGTTTCATGCAAGTTTATTGACAATGTTGTATCCTGTGACATCGTATTTTTATTATTATTATGATAATCTGATAAATATTTTAAATTGCAATTTAAATAATCTGGCTGCCCGGTTGTGATCAAGTTGTCTACGAAGTATGCGATATGTAAATTTATGTTGTATACAATATATCTGAAGCATATATTTTAAAATTTTTGGATAAGCTGCGATGTTGACTGGTTTATACATGGTCCGTACACAATATCACAATAATAATTAGATGATAAAATGAGCGATTCCACTAAGTATTTGTCTATGTATAATCCTAAATTTTTGCAGTAGTCTACAGAATTAGTTTGATGACCAAACAGCGTTACGGCACTTTAGCCAACTGATTCCGGCTTTCTATAGACATTATATTGAATTTAATTGGATTTAACATTAGGGAAAGACTTTTGGACCATTCTGATATTTTATTTAATTTTAAACTTAATAATGTTAATCATTATTATGTCAAACTAAAAATATTCATACATAAGAAAATTAGATAATCAAATTCATTAAAGGGGCCTACACACGATCAGTTTAACTGCGCAGTTTAACCCTTGTGGCGCCATGTCTGAGCGATAAACTGAGATAACTGCATAGTTCCGACAAATTTTAACGCAGGCTTTTGGCCTGCGCATTTGACTCTACTTTGCACCGATAAACTGCGAAGTCAGCTCAGTTAATTGAACAGTTGGCACAGTCATGTGTAGTCTTTGGGTAAGTTCGGTTTTGCGCTCAGATCAATCTGAGCGCAAAACCGAACTTCCCTTTCTAGTCGTGTCTAGCCACGCACGTCAGCTCTTCAAACTGAGAACAATTGAGGAGCAAACTGAAATAGCCCACACACCGTACAGTTCACACAACTGTGCAGTTTGACTGCACAGATAAACTGCGAAGTTAAACTGATCGTGTGTAGGCCCCTAACGATTGGAAAAATTGTGAAAGATTTATTTTAAATTCTTTTATTTAACAACAAATTTTACAATCTTAATGAATTTGATTATCTAATTCTCTTAAACTGCTTGCTTTTGTTAACTAATTAGTATAAGTTGCTATGATAGACTAAGAGCGGATAACACTTTTTTATGTGTTTTTAGAAGACTTGGAACTTTTTTTAAAAGATAACTTTCAAATATCTCTACAAGGGGTAAATAGTCTGTCATTCCAAACGCGGGGCAAAACTTTTTCTAGACTTTACTAATGATAAACACACATAAGTCTTTTTTCGCAAGAGTGAACAAAAAAATATGGGGTGGTTTTGCCCCGCGGTTGGAATGACAGACTATATACCCCTTGTAGAGATATATAAAATTCATCTTTTAAAAAAGTTCCAAGTCTTATAAAAACACATGAAAAAAGTGTTATCAGCTCTTACCCTATGAATACATCAAAATATATTTTACGAGTGTTTGAACAATTTTTATTCAGAGACAAAGAAATATAAAATCAGATAGCGTTTACAGATAAATTATGTAACTAAACTAAGTTCACTTTATATAAGTTTTATACAGTCTCAACAAATTTCAAAACATTAAAATAATGTCAGCTGCGGCAGTGATGTAAATATCTTATATCATTATTTAGGATCAGTTAGAGGTAGCATTGACAATATCTGAGCTGTTAGTTCAACAATAATATAGGTGGAAGCACAAGTCAACATTGAGTTTGTGGGCCAGGGGAATGAAACGTAAGCGGGCAGCTATAGTATATTTTCCAGTACATGGAATCACTATCTTCCCATATAATATGTTAATCAATGATATTACTGACAAGCGCCAGCGAGGTTTAATAGTCGCACAAGTCATAATATCGTTACACACGAGATTTATATATTATGATATTTTTTGCCATACTTACATTTTCAGTATTTTCAAAAATTTTTGACAGTTTATTTGCGTCGCCAACTTCATATTTATAGCAGGCCGAGTAAGTAATAGACTAATAGCCGGCGGATCAGAGTGAATAAACATAAATTATTATGGAAACTGTTTGTTTTCCACACTAGTGTGTTTTGAAAACACTTTCAATACACCTGCCTGTTAACGGACCCATTCCATGCACAATAGTGGGTAGGACAACAAATACTTTTAATATTATTATGTATAATCAATTATGAGGTCTGTTTTTCGTTTCCATGGTTAAATCGTTGCAGCTTTTCGTCAGATGAATCCAATTCACTCTACCATAGATTTCAAAAATATTACAAACCTATTTCACTTTGTAAACTTTTCTTCTCGTACCGCTCGATTCGACTCGAAGTTCGAGTAGGTATTTAAAACTCGAAAAGGAAAATAAAGTACTTGCACTCCCCTAATAGTCTAGGCGAATTAGACACAAAAATGGCATTTAGAGGAAAAACATTTTAACAAACGGGATTTTGCGGAAAATTGTCGAGGCTGGTCCCAAATCTCACCCTTCACTCTTTAAAAATTTGGAAGTTATAAGCAATCAAAGTTGAAATAATTATAAATTTTTAGTGAAAATTTCACGTTTTTTTGAATGATTAAAAATTATTTACACAATAGCATAATAATTAAAAACGTATTATTTGTGGATCAAAAGTAAAACCATCTCATTTAATTGGATAATATAATTTGATATATTTTTTGTAACTATTCCTTTTTCTCTTGCCGAGCTCTGTGAAGATAACTTTAATCAATGTTTAAATTTAGCTGAGTTCGTTGGTTATGAACCTCACTCTCTTTTATTTTACTTAAAAAATTCTGCCGTCTTATGTGGTTATCTTTCAAGTCATTATTTTGGTTTTCTTCCAACTAGCGAGAAAAGGTAAAATTGAATTAAGATTCTCTGCATAGTGCATATGACCACAGTCAAAAACAAGTCAACTTTACGTCACGATACGACTTACATACCCAATGCACAATGCTTATAGATTTGCGCAAGTATAGACAAACTTTGGAGGTATGGGTGTGAATCCGACATTACTTACGACCCCGTTTTCTTGGTTCCGTCATTAATTTTTAAAAATCTAGTAGGTTAATAACGTGTTTACTCTGAAAAAAATTCGGGATGGGGGGTTGAATCCTGATGATCTTCCCCTGGTTACAGCCCTGGCAATAGAGGTATTAAAATTCTTAGAAGTCTATACTCTGATTGGATGGAAAATCGGATGGATAGTATATCTTAAAATAACAACGAATGTTCTTTCAGTGAATTTTCAGAAAGGTAGCAGGCTATTTTTTCAAGCTGATCTTATGTTTCAATGTCTCCAATTTTCTCACGAAGGACAGTCGATGATGCTATTCCTTTTTGTGGTTTTGAATGAATGAATTGTAAATTATAGACGCCCGACAACTGAGGTCATTATAGCGTCTAATTTTTGTGGTTTTACCCCAAACATGGCTTCATACGGAGTCTGACGAATGTAATTGGTAGGTTGTAGTTTTTGCAAACTGAACAAAATGTAGACCTTCCGACCACTTTGTTATTAACATTCATCACTGCCGATCGGTGTATCTTGACATACACTTGTGAAGGTCCGATTAACATATATATTGCAAATAATATTTCGGACCCTCACCGACGTATTTGGTGCATGTTGACATTCACCGGTGATTGTTGACATTCGCGTTTCGATCATTCACAGTAACATATATATATATACTTGTAATTGGTGCAGACGAATTGATAAAATTCATGCCGAATATTGAAATTGATAGAAATTCAATTATTTTAAGAGACGGACACATTAAGGAGCTAAATAATATTTATGTTCACAATATAATAATACGTTTAAATACTATAATGCATAATATATTAGCGAAGTCACTATTTTGTCGGCAGGGTTTTGCACTGCGTTTTTTTTACTTTATGTTTGTAAACCAAACTAAGCTACTTTGAGAACCGCGATTGATCTGGGATACTCATTTTGAAAACTTCTGGTATAGACAGATATGCATGATTTATGTACATTGTACACATTTCGGCAGTTGAATAAAGCGGAGCAAATCCCAAATAAGGTTTGTTTATCTACAGTTTCCAATAATGGGGACTAGTCAATATAATATGTATAAGATATTAAATTCTCCTTGAAATATGGGCTTATGTTACATTTTCTCAACCGAAAATTCTATATGCGGTTGAAATATTATGAAATGTCTTGAATGAATGAATTGTGGATTATAGACGTTCGACAACAGAAGTCATTAGCGTCTGAGTGAAATGTCTCAAAACGCCTATCGATACATCGATATATTATTGGAAAAAACCTATTAAAATAAAAGAAAGGCAAGTGCGAATCGGGCATCGCGCAATGGATAAAAATCTAATCTTATTTAAAAAAAAATTATAAACTGATATTTACATGAAAAATCTGTAATTTCTTTGAAATACCTAATAAACTTCACAATATGTTGACGTTATGATACACTTGCTAAATTTATTTAAGACTTTTGCGATTAATACTTGAGGAAGACACTCCACTCGATGGGGTAGAATTTTTTTCATTTCTTATAACCTGTATGACCCTCCATTATTACCCATAAATATCCGAATTATTCATACCTAAACCACAGCATTGGGCCATAACAAGCTTTAGTTACGCCAAATTTCAAGTCTATAGCTTGTACCGTTTTGGCTCTGTGAGCTTGTGACAGACATACAGACACCGGAGTGAAGCTATAAGTGTTCCGTTGTTCCAATTTTGGTACAGAACACTAAAAACGGTCAAATTCAAGTAGGTATATAAAAGACCTATTTGGATGGGGAGAGATTCTCGCTAGTTTTGAGGTGAAAAATCGAATGCGAGAATAGTAAATTTATACGATATTCGCCTTCAACCGTTTACACGCATACGATATCGTAAAGTCGCCAACAAGATGTTATGTGAGACTCGTAAAGGCCGGTTCTCACGGGGCGATTTTAATTGATCAACTTTAGTTGATCAACTAAAATCGAATGAAAATGAACGTGAGAACCTATATTTCAACTTTTGTTGATCAATTTTAGTCGGTTCCACAAAAGTTGGACTGAGTCTAACTTTATCGTTCAAGTATGAGTCATATTCAACTTCAAACTAGTTGAAACTGCTATTTGAAGCGTGTGAACTGCGAACTATTGTATTGTCAGTCAACTTCACTTCATTCGTCTGTCAGAACTGTCAATGTTGTCTGGTGTCCCGAAGTGTTATATTATTATTGATAATAATGAAGTGGTCAGAAAAATTAACATTAAATTTCTTAGAGTTGTATCAAAAACACGATTGTTTGTGGAATCACAAATTAGACTCATACAGAAATAAAGATTGCCGAGAAAATGCATTACATATTATAAAGAGTGAAATGAGGTTAGAAGACCTGTCTATAGCGGACATTAAAAATAAAATTAAAACCATCAGAACAAAAACGACGTTTTTTGCGTTGTTTCGTCATTTTCATTAAATTTTTTTTTAGTTCGTCCCTTAACAAAGTGGCTATTATTCCTAGACCTGCACGGAAAACTGCATTTGGCGCCATTTTGAAGTTGAAACAGTCAATCAATTTTCATTGAAACGTGGGAACGAAAAGTTGTTCAATTTAAGTTCAATTTTAGTTGATCAACTAAAGTTGATCAACTAAAATCGCCCCGTGAGAACCGGCCTTAAGGGAAGAATCGCCTGACAGATTTGTTTCGTATAGAGAGTATCGCTAGCAAGTTCTCGTAGTTCTCGTATTGACTAAACTTTAAACAGCTTCTCATATGACATTTCGACAGAATTATACGAGAATCGTGCAAATCGGTTTTCCACCGATTTATTGATACCGATAGTTGATAGTGTGCTGTGTAAACGTAAACAACGATTATCGCCTCTCTGCAGACGAGAATTTAACCATATTCATAAATATTAAATCAAACGATGATCCCTATATCCACAACGCATTCACGTAACAATTAAGTATAGTGAATAATTTTTATCAATCAGCAGTCTATGCCATCATTATTCACTATTTAATTGTTACGTGAATGCGTTGTGGATATACCGTGTGAGTTTTTTCAAAACGTACATAGGCTGTTTCACAATTTGAAATCGTGGTATGGATATTGTTAGAAACTATGGAAACGAAAGTTTTTATTTACAATTTATTATTATTGAGTTGTGGACTGTGGTAATACATTTTATAAGTTCAGAGATTTATATAAAATTTTTCTATAAAAAATTTACACCGTGGAAGAAAAGGTTCTTATGTACAATTTGTATTCTGGGGTAAATAGTTGTCGGCAAGTTTTGCGTTATTTAGTGTGCAGTTTCCAGGCAGACCAGATAGATACCAACAATGTCTATACCACGATTTTAAATTGTGAAACAGTCTATGTACGCTTTGAAAAAACTCGCACGGTATAGGGATCATCGTTTGATTTGATATTTATGTATATTGCTGTTCACGGAAACTCAAATATTTTATTTGATTAACCATGTTGCTTACAACCCTTTTTAACACCCTTTTTACTAGAGAACTTCGCGTCAAGTGTTCCATTTCCACCTCAAAAATACTACCTTGAAAAAAGTGTGCCTCTAGGCAAATTTTTCGATGCAGTTCGATAGCCCATGAATAGGTCTATAATATAACCCTTGTATGCGAATTTAATATTTCTTAAATACTCATTTACTAGAGTAATTCGCATTCATATTCAAAATTTCAAAAAGTGTTACGTAACTTTAACAGTGAATATTCCCAAGAATAAGAATTTTAATTTCTGGCTTAGCGGCTACTTTTATCAAAAAATATTTGGAACATTTTTTGATACCACACATGATTTTTTTTTAATTTTTAATGTTTTTTTCAAGATGGCGGCCCATAAAAACGCATTTTGCACACTTAGATTTTTCTTGACTTTTAGTAGGTATATCAAAAAGATACCAACAACGAACTAAAAAATTTAAACCTCGTCTTTGTGGGAATTCGTTCCACCCAAAAACCTATATCTACTATACTAAATTCCGGTTTGATACCTTTATTTAATCCATCGAGAAATTCGACTATGACAGACAGACATACGAACAGACAAACGAGTGATCCTATATTAAAGTTACGTTTTCCTTTAGAGTAATTGTTTTAACACAAAACGTTAAAAATGTATAAATGAGACACTCAGAAATATTGTACTACTACCTATTTTTACATGGCGTTGCTATGGTTCCTCTATTACAAGTCCCCAGTTCTCGGGTTCTAGCCCGAGAGCTGGTAAAAGTGTCAATTAGATTTTCAATTTATTATTAAAAAAAAAAAAAAATAATAAAATAATGAATTGAAAATATGAATTGGTGCTAGGCCCAAATAACCTTAGCTGTTGGTGGTCTTTAAAACACAATTCAATTCACTACCTATAAACTTATATTTATTATATCTGTTGTTTTATGTTGGGTGTTTCATTTTTAATGTACTCAAATGAAGTTTGTTAATTCGATAAATTTCAATTACTGAACTGTTAATTTATTTACTCTTTGAGTTTATTCAAGTATAAAATTAATTTCTTTTTATTTACACGAAATTATAAACAGCATAATGAAGTGTGGTTTTAATTATCCGTTTTTGAATTTAAAATATAAACTGAATTAAATTTGAATACTGAAATATAGAATTTAGCATTACCTAATAATACAAGATGATTCAATGACCAACTGGTAAATTTATAGAGTGGGTTCCTCCTAAAAAGCAAGACAACAAATGGGTATGTCTGTATCGCGGGTACAGACAGATGACGTGAATATCGTTAAATACAAATAATAATTTGTATTTGTTGTCATGGAAAGAAATACATCTACTTTGTTTTATCTTATAAAATCAATTGTTCGTAAAATATAATAAATAAAAAAATTGGATTTTTTTTTTATATTTTAAATTGTTGTCCAATACCTATAACTATAGTTTCATTATTAAAAAAATATATAAAGGGTGGTGAACGTAACTGCTGGACATAGGGATTTAACCCGTAAAATCAAACTTTCGCGATTTCCTGCTTCCCTAATTATTTTAGGAAAAATATCTTCAAAAGTTTTAGAACATAAAATTCTGCATCTGAATCAAACAAAATTAATTGTGCATGCTTTGTAATGGCAGAAATTTGATATGAAAATGTCAAAATTACCTCAAAAACAGATGGCGATAGCCATGGAACTTGAACAAAATGATTAGTAATTATTCTGACAACTGACATCATTTTGTTCAAGTTCCATGGCTATCGCTTTATTTCCTTTATTAAAGTAAATCTATGGTCAAAAAGACACTCTGAAAAAATATCGAAAGTTTTATAGGTAGGTATACCAAACGAGCAGGTACACTTATCGAAATTAATTAATATCGCCTTAGCATGTTCCGACAACAATAGCTGGATAACAAAAATTATGTGTCACGACATTCGTAGGAAGTGTAATTTCTTATGCAATACTCAAAGCATGGAGGACAGAGAGAGGAAAGGAGACTATTCACCATGCATTCGCCGTTGTCCAAAAAGTGAGGAAAATAAGGGTTCCTATTCCGGCGATACAGGCGCTAAAGCTGTAAGACCCCAAGTAGAGAGGGAAACGATGCTCTTTGAATATTGATTTTTGCAAAATAGTAGTGTAGCCGTCTAGATGTAGACTTTCTAGACTTTTGTCTTGTATTGTCTAGATTTTCAAGACAAGACTTGCAAAAGTCTTGTCTAGAAATTTTCAAGACAAGACAAGAGTTTTTTAATCTAGATTTAGACTTAGTGAAGTCTAAATATTTCAAGACAAGACAAGACTTTGAAAGTCTTGTCTTGTCTAGACGGCAACACTAATTTAGAAGGAAAATTACTTTTGCATTCTGAGAAAATGGCGTCTAGAGTCCGCCATATTGAATTTTCCGTGACGCCATATAACTTATTTGTAATCTTCTCAACAAAACCGTTCTTTTTATACCAATATCAATGTATTTAGATTATAGTGTTGCCGTCTAGATCTAGACTTTCTAGACTCTTGTCTTGTCTTGTCTAGATTTTCAAGACAAGACTTGCAAAAGTCTTGTCTAGAAATTTTCAAGATAAGACAAGAGTTTTTTAATCTAGACTTAGACTTAGTGAAGTCTTGATATTTCAAGACTAGACTTAGTGAAGTCTTGATATTTCAAGACAAGACTTAAGTGAAGTCTTGTCTTGATATTTCAAGACAAGACAAGACTTTGAAAGTCTTGTCTTGTCTTGTCTAGACGGCAACACTACAAAATAGAAATACGCTGAATTAAAAAATAGTCGATTAGGTTAACTGACAGTAAACAATATTATGCTGCTGTAGATTCGTTCATAGAATCATGGAGACTGACAAAAGGGTGCAATAAAAGCGTTCGCGTAAAGCTTTTACGAAACCCTTATCTTCATCGATTTTCGGGACACGCGCTTCGCATAGCAACCTGCCGACATTAGTCTCTTTTCTTTCTATCCTCCATGACTCAAAGGTTACACAGTAAAATTTAATTTACTTATAAGACACAAGATCTTGAACGCTAGTTTTTAACTAAGCAAATTATACAGGTTCGACTGGCGTATTGCATAAAAAGTTACACTTCATCCGAGTGTTAATGCGACATGCACAATTTTTTTTTAGTCGGCTGAATTTAGTCACTAGAGAAAGATGTTAATTTAGGAATTTTCTTAGTCCCCGGACACATTCGAAAAATCCCCCCAATTCGTTCAAAAGTTAGGATGGACGGGGGTGGCAGTTTAGACGCGTGCTGTATACTATACACTATACACTAATACTATGCATTGATACAATGTATCTTAGCGTGTCTGTGACCACGAAAAAAATCTCTATTTTGCCTCACAGAACCTCTGAATTTTTGCACGGAACCCACTTTGGGAAACACTGCTCTATACAGTCTGCACCAGTGCACACAGTTTTTGTTATATTTTCAGTGTAACAAAATTGGTGCAAAGAGTTACTTCAATGAAGTAATACAATACGTAAGGACAAACATTTTTCTATGTTAGAAGTAAATATTTGTGGAATCAACGACATTGTAACTTTTCATTTCACCGGCTTATTAGTCAGTAATGAGTACATACGCTATACAGGTTACATACACTTTGAACACGGAACTTTTGTGATTCAAAGTTAAAGCTAAGATTACATAATAAACCTCAGATACAAACAAGTTCGTTTCTTGATTTGTATGTTGTTTTTTTGAAGTGAAAACTTCCTTAGGCGCGTTAGGCACTCTTTGCCTGCGTACTGAAAAAAAATGAAGCGTTTGCAACTACTTCCGTAAGAATTCGCAACCTACTTATATCATAAAAATGGCCGTCTACACTCTTCCACCCATAGCGCAATTGGTTTAGTCTTTGCGTTCGAGACCTGATGGCGGCGTAGAATTTTTGGCGTTTTTTTTTTCTAAATTCTACATGATATTTATTTATATATTTTTTTATTTTTGTTATATTCTTTCTTTGACAATAATAAACCAGGGTGGAATTAATTAAAAATACATTTTTAGTATTTTAGTAATAAATTAATTATTTTTAGTTCATAAATGCGCTATAATAGATGACACCAAAAATTAGAAAATCTGAACTTTTCACTTCTGTCGTGTGCGGTCATAAACACACACCCATTTTTTTTATCTCCTAGAGAGATCTGCAATCTGCCCGATGGGCCATAAGCAGTTATTATGACTAGAAAGTGATGACATGTAGAGTATCACTTCAGTAAGTGATCTCCTAAAATAGAGAGTTCGCGAGATTTTCGCAAATATAGACTTTTGGGAGTAGTCTCACCCCATAAAAAAATTAAACATAGGGAGTGAAGGGTGGAATTTTTTCTATGTTAGTAAGGGGACCACCTTCGACATTTTCTGCAAAATCCCCGTTGTACATTTTTGCTCTATATTTTCTAATTCGCCTAGACTATAATATTATAATATACTAAAAACCAAATCTATTTGAAATCACCAGATCTGATTACTTTGGTTACTGTTTTGTTGTAAATTGCCAATAAAGTAACCAGATCTGGTGATTGCAAATATATTTGTTTTTCTGTATAGGTCCTACTTCATTTAGTTACAGAAATGTAAAAGTTCGAAATTATGATTATGATTATTATAATACACCTTATAATCCCGACTGCGATATTTTGGACAATATCTTAGGAATCTTAGAAAACGTGTGTAAAAAGAAACGTATATAATAAATATGTCAAATTTTAATTGATAAACTTTGTTTTTTTATAAAAGCATTGAATTGGTAAAGCTAAATAATATGTCTATTAAAAACATGACAATTTTTAAATAAAATTTGTGGTAAATAATACCGCCTCGGGGCTCCGGGTGTTATTTCTGCAATTTACATGCCTTCAAGTTCTTTGTAAATATATTTGAAAACGTTCATATTCATTCGTATGTACATCAATTTACTAATTAGAATTTTTCACAATATGTTGGAATTTTTCCCCGAGTTGTAATCATTTTTAGTAATTTTATCAACTTTTAAATGTATTCGGAAGTTTTTTAGGGTTCCGTACCTCAGAAAGAAAAAACGGAACCCTTATAGGACCATAGAACAAAACGTAACTTTGCAATTCTTTTGCATTTTAGCGTATTGGCGGAATCCTACTAATATATTATAAACACTTCACAGGGGGAGAGATTCTTGCGAGGGTGGGGGCAGGGGAAGACATTTTTGCGGGGGGATAATAAATCATCAATTCTTATCTCTGGAACTACTGAACCGATTCTAAATTTTTATTTACTAATAGAAAGCTACGCAGGTCGCAGGGGGAGAGATTCTCGCGGGAGGTGGGGGCAGGGGAAGAGATTTTTGCGGGGGATAATAAATCATATATTATCTCTGGAACAACCGAACCGATTCTAAATTTTTATTTATACTAATAGAAAGCTACACAGGTGGCAGGGGGAGAGATTCTCGCGGGGGTGGGGGCGGGGGAAGAGATTTTTGCGGGGGGATAATAGATCATAAATTCTTATCTCTGGAACTACTGAACCGATTCTAAATTTTCATTTACTAACAGAAAAACTACGCAGGTCGCAGGGAGAGAGATTCTCGCGGGGGGATAATAGATCATAAATTCTTATCTCTAGAACTACTGAACCGATTCTAAAAATTCTTTCACTAATAGAAAGCTACACTATCCCTGAGTGATATAGGCTATATTTTATTTTGATAAATTTCTCGAGGGGAGGATTAATATTACCTATAAACACCAGCAGCCTGACTTCGGTTCGCAGGGGGAGAATTTCTCGCGGGGAGGATAATAAAACGTAGATCGAGATATACGTGGGCAAAGCCACGGGCAACGGCTGGTACTAAATAAATATTGAAAGTGTAATTTGTCAATATCTTTTTAATATTAATAGTCTCACCGGAAACTACATTTTCTTTGCTAAAATTGAACTTGATGTTTAAGAAATACGACCTTAACTCCCCCCTTTGTAATCGAGAGTAACAAATGGTCTAAAATAACTCAAAAACAGTTTTACGGCCAAAAACGTTATAGACCTTAAGACTGGTAAAATTTTAAACAAAATGGCATATTTAAAAGAAATATCATTACTCGTTTCCGAACTTAGGCGTGCAAGAAAGTCACCATATCCTTGAAAATATTTTGTTTTTATTATTACACATATCTCTCTCCTTTCTCTCTTAAATATGTGACAAAATGCAGTTATAAGGGAGGTATAAAAACATTTAAAAGCTTGCACTTTTATCTTGAAATTTGTTTACCGGATTATTCACTTGATGATCAGGGAAAAGACGTTTCCGCCGGATGTTAAATCTCAGTTTTATTTTAAAATGTTTGCTTAGCTTCTCAAGTTTGAAAGCTTTTAGCTATCTAATATTCGGTTTTGTAACTTTGTTGTACCAAATAATGGCACTAGATGTAAAAAAAGTTTTGAAATAAAAACAAATAAATCCCTATTTCATAGACATTTTTCCCCATACCGTTACCACTTCGTTATAAAAATATTATCGGCGTCAATAAATTTATGAGAAATATGAAAAATTACCTTCATTAACAATAATAATGAGAAATTTATTCCCACACACAATTTACAGACTACTTTTTAGGGTTCTAACTTCTGCACCTCAGTATGAAACCCTATTAGGCTATTACCTTGGTACCTATTGTGTATCTCGTTTCTAGTGATTTCACTGATGTGCATTTGCTCACGCGATTGTGTATTTTCCACACTAGTGAAATGTGAACCATTTCACGTGAAATTATTCGCCATCGAATTTGTCAGTGAAACGTGAAATAAGAGTGAGACAGAGAGTACATTGAAAAAGGACACATAAAAATACGTTAACATGACAGCTTTGTTCTTATAGATAATAAAAGAAATGCAATAAACGATAATACGCAAATTTGAAATATCTTAATTTTCTAAACATAATTATAGGCAAAGACACATTATGAATTTATATATTTATTTATAATACATAAATTTGAAATAAATTTCTCTTTAATTTTTTAAACATATTTATACGCAAAAACACATTATGAATATATAATATAAGATCGATAAATTAAATTACAAAGTTCACTTTATTTATATACTTCATCAATTTTTGATTCTCCTTACGTTCATTGTTATTTATCTGTCAGACACCGCATAATATAACCTCATATCCGCATTAATTTGTATTTTTAAAGTGAAAATATCCAACAAAAAATAAAATCCCTAGTTTGTGGCCTAGTGATTTCACAAGTGAATCCATATGTTACACAATCGAGAGAAAATTTTCACGTGACATGAAAATGTGAAAATAAACAAATTCACAAAAGTTACACAATAGCTCCCCTTGTCTACAATGTCTGTCTGTCCGTCCATATGTGACAAGGCTCTATCGCATAAACGGTAAGAGGTAGCTAGTTGAAATTTTTTTATCTTGCAGCAGGGAATTTTCTTACTCAACTTATGTCAGTGGTAGAAGTGCGTAGCGTATTAGAACATTGTTAATGCGATTTATTTTATTAAATAAAAAAATCTAAAAATTTCAGTACCATATAAATTACGTTTGTGTATTTTTCGGCTAAAAAAAACTGTGCATCCAATATAGGTGTCCTCAAGTTTGCCCGAATTTTCGGATTCACCGTATTTTATTGTAATTAAAGTTTTACATCGTTTTCGCTTTAGAAACGTCACACAAATTCTGACAGTGAATGAATGAATAAACATTCCTGATCAAAAATCTATAATTAATTTCATTTGTCTGAAACGTGTTAAACAAATAATTTTGGTTATTGTGAGTCTTTTTTTAATAAAACAGTACCTGCTAAGGAATAGAACAGTGGAATATATAATATTTGCACATAAATATTATGGAATATATGCAATATAGTATCATGAAAACATATTGCAAAAAAAAGTTTTTTATTTTTTTAGTCGCAAGCTAAGAATCTATAAGGTACTGGAGGCAAATATGACCCACCTTAATTTAAAATGATTTTTACTTTTAACCCTGATTTTTTAACTTCCCACTGGAAGTTATTGTAATGGGTCCGAAAATCGAAATCAAAAAGGAAAAAAAAATTTTATGTTTCAAGGTCACTACACTATTTTTACACTACTTTTAGAAAGATGTCTGTGTGTGTGTGTGTGTGTGTGTACGTACGTACGTACGTACGTGCGTACGTACGTATGTGTCCATTTCTTTCTAAGACGAAATCTCGAGAACGAAAAATGATATCGACTACGTTAGGGTGCCAATCGACGCGTATTAACGTAAATATGATCTGAAAGAAATTTTTTCAAAATCGGTTCAGCCGTTCTTTTTTCTTAACCAAATAACCTCCAAAAAAGTAGATTTTACACAATATCTCGCGAATAAAAAATTATATCGACTTCGTAAGGGTGTCAATCGAGGCGTGTTAACGTCATTTTGATCCGACATAAATTTTATAAAAATCGGTTCAGCCGTTTTTTTCTTTTTTTTTTTAAATTATTGATGTTTTAATGATTGAAATGATTACTTTTCTGTGTAATATCTAATTTAATTATTATTATTAAATATTTATCAAACTGGGAAGTTCGTCGTGTGGACCTCAAGGGTCGCACTTTAGTCCTAATAAACGACCCACCTCACGGCTTGTTATGGAACATTTTTATATCAAAATAACAGGTAACTATGTACTTGTCATGGGGATATAATTTTATTTTGTGAAAAAAATTTTTTTTCGGAAATAAGTGTAAAAATAATCAGCCTTACACTTGGGCCATATTATCCATCTGTTCGGATTATATGGCCCACAACAAAAATATCTTAAAACCTATAAAATGAATATAGCTTTTACATTTTTTTTTTATTTTAATAAACTAATTCCACAGTGCACACAACTCACATAAAATAAAATAAAAACGAAAACAAATCCTGCCATGGGCACTAAAAACAACATAACATTGAACATTTATAGGATCTAAAATTAACAGCACTCAAACTCATCAAATTTTTGCATATTTTTCCCATCGCAAACCTAAAACAAATGGGAAGAATTCGCAAATCTATTTTATGAATATTATTTAGTGGAGTTGGTTACTATGACCCACTGTTGGATTATATGACCAGCGGTCCATATAACCCGCCAACGCATTGGGCCATATTATCCGAAAGGGTAACTGAACAATATTATCATGATAAATAAGGCGAGCGAGTGCAGTATCAATTAAATATTTCATGCACAGATTCCTATCAAAATGACACTTACCCCTGACTTTTCACAACTTCCACTTCAGACGTAACAACGAATAAAAAAATTGACAAAAAACTTAAACAAATAACAATAGCATGTCAATACACCCGCAAAAACAAACGAATGAACTATTGTCGGAAGTTTTGTAGCGGGGGGCTGCGGGAAATAAACACGTCCAGTAGTGAGTAACATAAGTAACTTTATGACGTTGTCAGATCGTCGGCAGATATTTTAGTTTCCGCAGGACAAATGTTGGCCCATATTACCCTCTGGGCCATATTTGCCGCCGGTACCTTAATATGCATCGCTTTGTCTACAAATCTGTGAGTCTGGTGTGTCAAGTTATTTTGTAATTAATCACCAAAGATATGACTTAGCTTACCGATTATATTTTTCATCAATAAAACAATAAATTAGAAAGCCATTAGTAGTTTCTTGAAGGTGCAAATGCATTGCACCCTCCTGGCTCTGCCACGTAAACAATATACTCGTATATTTTGAGATACGCTGAATCAAAAAGACCACGTTTCGGGTAGAGTTTTTCATAAACACAAATATTTTTCAGTGAACGTTCATTGGTTGAAATTATTTTCGGGGTTACACAGTATAACTTTGCTCCTGGTAAATAGTATAGCTGAATGTACAGCTGAATACGTAATTAAGTATAGAAAATGGCAGCAATTTAGAATAAATACAAACGTGTAATTAAAAGTATACATGTTTACAAAAACAAGCACCTAGATTAAATGTGTGTTTATATGTAGGTATGTAGAAGCTTTTAAAAATTAATTTCAATTAGAGAAAATCACTTGATATAGAGAAAATACGCGAGGACAAATGACAGTTGAGCAATAGCTTTTTTGTTTATTTCCTTGGAGAGCTGATCAGTGTTCAAAGCACTTTGAAATTAAATGTATCTCATTATTGCAAGCGGCTGAAAGACAAACATCTAATAAATGAATTCAACTGCGACACCAGACTACAACTGCTACGTCAGGTGTTCTGATACAGTGTGTTCGAAAAACATTATATTCTTGAGAAAAGTAAAGACAAAACTAGTTCTTTCTACGAGAGAAAGTACGTACAAGCGGTTCCTTTGATGTTTAGCGTATGGACTCATGGAGATCTAATATAACCCTGAAACATTCGGTCCCTTTAAATTCGTTGTGAGCATACGAAATTTTAAAACCACGAAGCAAAATAAGTGTCGATAAGAGAGGACGATGTACTCGGTAGTAATAGTCTAAGAGGTAACGAAAGTTTTGCATAAGGATGTTATGGAGGTATTTCAAAAATGATCTAAATCGAAAAATGTCACTTTCTGTAATATTCTAAAGTTACTTAGGTATGAAAAAAAATTAATCGATTCACTAGATAAAAAATAAGTTTTGCACAATTTTACATGTAGTCTTATGAAAAACATTCACATTGATGGAATAGGTACTACCTATATAGAAAAAATGAAATAAAAAATTTGAAAATAAAGAGTTTAGGCAATATAATAAGGAACATAATTAAAGAGAAAAATTAAAGTCTTACAGGTTTTATTTTAGTTAAAAAATATTACTGTAATTTATTATAATGAATCTGTCACTAATATGCTACAACTGTACCAAAGCAAAAGTTTTGGCTACATTCGACGTGCTTTCCATATCTTACTCATTTACTCATTTTATTTTCCATAAGCAGACAGATGTCTAGGAATAAGTCCATATAAAAAATACACATTGAAATATAAGAATACACATTAAAATTTAGAAGTTAAAAAGTCATCAACACTATAAAAACATTTATCTAATAAAAAATATTTTAATTTTTTTTAAAATTTGTGAACGTTTTGGCATCTTTGATCGTACCTGGTAATTTATTGTAAATAACACTGCACATATATTTCGGGCTTATTTTAAATAGACTAAGCTGTGCTTGTCAGTATGAATACTGTCCTTGCATCTAGTGTCATAATGATGTAAGTATTTTATATTTTTTTTCAAATCAATATGTGCTTTCGAGCATACAATGCGACCTCAAGTACATGCAGCAAGAGACATACTTTTGTCTACGATTGTACCTCCATAACATCCTAAAGTTTGTAATTAAGGCAAAATAATATTAAAAATACCTGTCTAAATGTATAAGTGAATCTGTACGTCTGCAGGTAAAAATATAAATTTTTGGTGCAATAATGTAACACTTTTTTTAAATATTAAATTGTATTATTGAGTCATTGTTGTAATCTTAAATATTTTGTTTGTTATTTTTTTCTTACTCTCTACTTATCCTATAGTGAACTCTATATTACATAACTGGAACGGACTCGCCCAATCTAAATCGTGAAAAACTGTGATGCAGGCACAGTGCGGGTGAGATAGGTACCTACTATGTTATTATAGAGTTCACTGACTTAGCCACCTCCATACCCTCAGCCACCCCCTTGAACCTACACTTGTCATAATTTTTTTCGAAGTGTTTGCAACAACATTTTGGTCTGACATTTTAGAATTAGGTACGATATATATTATATAAACTAGCGGTACCCGTCCGGCGTCGCCCGGGTGGTAAGAAATCCCAGGTGCAATACACTACTCACTCGCTTCGCTCGTTCGCTTGAATATTATAAATACACTACTCATTCCCTTCGCTCGTTCGCTTGAATATTATAATTACATTACCACTCGCTTCGCTCGTTCGCTTGAATATTATAAATACACTATTTACTCGCTTCGCTCGTTCGCTTGAATATTATAATTACGAGCAAATTTGATTATCATAAAAAAGTTATAGTGAGTCAACCTTAAAAGATATACATATGCTGTCGGGGACTTTTTTTTTAGAACTTTTAAAGGGGAACAATTCCGTCATACATGATTTTTGCGTAACTTTAACCGTTTACGCAGCGCACGCAACGGAAGCTCTCAAAAGGAATAATTTTTCCCGTTTTTGCAAACATTTTTCATTGATGCTCCGCTCCTATTGGTCATAGCGTGATATTATATAGCCTATAGTTTTCCTCAATAAATGAGCTATCTAACAAAAAAAATTCAAATCGGAAAGTAGTTCCTGAGATTAGCGCGTTCAACCAAACAAATAAACAAACTCTTCAGCTTTATAATATTAATATAGATTTATATTTTTACCTGCCACCTAAAACGCAAAGGCGAAACGCTACTACATACAGGTTTTTTTAATATTATTTTGCTTTACGTAGATTGGTAGGTAGTTAAAAAACCGTCGCCTGCTCCTCGCTATAACAGCAGCCAGAGAGAGAAATATCGATCTCATCCAATGAAAATGCACTATAGATTACTTACCGGTACAAATACGACTGAGAATTTACGATAGACTTTTAAATTAGTTAATAGTTCTTTTCTCTCTAATGATTCTAAAATGATCTTAATTGATCGACTATCATCTCTAATAGTAATTCCACTTTTTGACAGAAGTAGATATTTTTGCTGGTAGTAAATAAATGCTGCTCTACTTTCATACCTACTTCAAGCAAATTAATATGATAATGTGTTTAACGTTCATTTATTGACATTATAAAAACAACAGACCCATCCCATCGCATTTAAATAATAATCGTAAGAGTACCTATATTTAAATATAAGTAGGAATGGGTACGAGTACCCGGATAGCGGATACTCGATTCTGAAAGCTCTGAACGGTGTATGATACTCATAACTTGATATTTACTTGTTATTGCACATGCCGCTACACTACGTCTAGCGGATGTGCTCTATTATCGTTTAGCGCATCAGAGCGGAGCTTCGTTCATACAAGAAGTTATATCTAGGTTAATTTCGCACGAAATCCATTCAAATTGTAGCTTTTTGGAAAGGGGAGATTCTGTTCTATAAAATGAAACCATTTTTAGATTGATCCGAGTGCATAATTACTTCTAAAATTGAAACGAAAAATCGCGAACAGCAGTTGTCGGTTGGTCTGTACGTACGTACGTACGTCCGAGCTCTACAGATCGCAATTCTTGACGAATCGCTTTGGTTTATATTTTATTCGCTTTCTTTACTATCAGTCTAGAACCCTATTTAAATTTACTGAAATGCGTTCACTAGTTTAATTTTTATAAACAATTTTATTTTATTATTTTTGACAGCTTATAATAATATAATATTGTACAGTATAAATAATATCGTAGAAAAACTAAGTGCTACTGCTATACCATAAAAGTAGCTATTCATTTGTAGCGATCGTGGACTAGACCTCTGCATCGGTACGGACAAGTTCTTCAGTTCGACTCCGATCGACATCATAATTTTTTTTTAGATCTATTTTATATTTTTATTTCACTTGATATTTATTTATTTATATTTTCATTTATATTTAAAAAAAATGTTTTTTAATTTATTAATGCTTTATTTACCTAATATTTTTTTATTATCTTTATCATACAGTGAAAAACTTAGCGGGATGTGCACTTTTGGTTTTGCCAACTATTTGATAATAATACATACTCGACTTCTTACGAATACAAAATAGTTGACAATTATTATCCACTAATCGATAATTATTCAAATTTAGAGAATCATTTTAAGATCAAAAACATTTTTTTTAGAATAAACAATCATAAACGAGACATTTTTAGGTTTTTGATGGCAAATATTTTACCGATGTCTAATTTTACTGCCTGATTAACCGTTTGGAAACCACATCCGAAAAATAAACGTTGGGGACTTTTGAGAAATTGCTCCTTAAGCCTAGGGTAAGGATGGTGAACCTTTTCACATCTATAACGTGCCAATTTTTTTCAAAAAATGTTTAATGTGGTCACAACAAGCACCATAAGAAATTTAGTGGACAAAAAAATTATCCAAACGTAGATAAAAAGAATTATTTCGATAATGCATTGAGTGCCATGAAACTTCCGTCGACTTGTCGTGTCGATCTTATTCTTAGTAGGTACATGTTATTTGAATGATAGTCAAATTTTTTCGACTGCATCTAACATATTTTTAATTATTTTGATTGTGTACCTCAATCAATGGCGTGTCGACAATATTCCGTCGTGTGCTACCTATGGCACGCCCACGCGTACAAAGGTTCGTCATCCCTGGCCTAGGATATCAAGGGATGTTTATACCAAAAATCCAAACAATTCTTTTTCGGTATATACCCATTTTCCCTGGGCTGGATCTGATAACTTTAGAATGTTTTTCACAAAAATAAAATTTAAGATTAAGTAAACATATATGTGTATTGTATCCGTCAGAACATATAGATTGCGTTGCATCATTTTCTATTGCAAAATTAAATACGGAAAGAATCGCTTTAAATCTTTAAAATACAGCTTTGTTGCTATTTTAATGAATACAAGTTGTTATATGTAATAACTACTCCTGTTTTTGTGAACACAGTTCTTAGCATATACATTATACAGCCTATACAACATACGTTCTCACTTCTCATACCATTTTACTAAATTCTTAATAAAGAACTTAACATGCGTATTACTTGTGTTGTTTAAATGAAATTAGATTACTTCTGTCAAAGTATTCAACCCAAAATAAACAGAAAATGAATTAATATGTAAATTTGCCAAACAACAATGTTTTTACATAAATAAAATAATTCCTCCGAGTTCATTGTTGACTGTAGACGTAACTGCAAACTTTAACTGGAGTGAGGATCGAATTAATGATGAAATTAACGCAATATAATTCTCAATTGTGATAATATTTAATATGAAGATTGATGGAAACCCTCCGTGGCACAGGATCAATAATAATTGCAATATTTTATATTTGATATTTAAAATATTTGTATTTATTTACTGACGTTTCGACATTCTTTGTGATAACATATAGACAGCATTGATACTCTGAAGATGGCTCTGAAATTTAGAGTCTGAGTTTCAGCGAAAAGAAATAACTATTTTCTTATACTTATACTCGGTTGCACAAAGCGTTATCAAAAAATTTGATTTGACAATGACCTTAGATTGTGACCACACATATTTCTCAATATGAAAAGCATTGTAGAGTTTTAAATCGATTCTGATAAAAAAATAATTGATCGATTGAAATGAAATTTTTTCAAACTGTGTATACATGTATTTAACATAGTTTTGTGTACAATTTCCACTTCGAAACAACATTTTTCTACTCATTTTTATCAAAATTTATCCTGGAAAGCGATCTTTTTCTATGTAAGTAGATCCATCATTTGTTTTTGTGACGAGTACAATCTAATGTTCTACATGATAGGGAGTTTCACATTTCACAACGGCATTAGACTTCTGCATGTATAAAAAACTGTAATTATACTATCACAATCTAAGGTCATTGTCAAATCAAATTTTTTGGCAACGCTTTGTGCAACCGAGCATGGGAGAGGATTTGAACTTAACGAGGTTCCAGTTATAGAGTTTGTTCTGTATATAGCTGTTGCCCACGTGGATATAGGAGCGCCTTAAAAGAATCCATTATAAAGGCGGAGAGAATAAAAAAAAACATGTGTCATCGATGCCCGCTTGCTTGTGAATAAAGGTACGTGCAGTAAGCAACTGGGATTCTAGATGGTAGCATGTATGGTAGATGGTGGCTGAAATTATAAGAGCTTATAGGTTTGCACAACGAAGCATTGATACAAGCTTAAGTCGCGTTTGAAATGTCAGATAGCGAAGACGAATATTTGTGTTCTTCTGCTATAAAGTGGTATATTTTAAATACAAATTTGGGTAGGAGCTATCATGTCCACCCTATTAATAGAAAACGATCTAAACATGGCTAATTTCATCATTTATATCAGGAATTAAAATTTTACCCAAACCTGTTTTTTGAATATTTACGTATGGAACCTGACACTTTTAAATACGTCTTAGAAAAAATTTAAAACAAATTAAATAAAAACTGGCAAAATTTCACTTATTAAACTAGTCACATCCATTGCGAAACTTGTAACGGCCATTATTTTGACAGTTGTCACACGTTGAAAGAATGGTGAGATACATTCTTGTATCTACCAGCTCTTGTAACAGCGCTTATACCTGCTACACTCACTGCTTCGTTGTGAACGCTCGCATATATTATAACCTCGATTATAACAATGCATTAATTTAAGCAAGCCCTGTTATGATCTACGCTACCATCTAGAATCCCAGCTCCATACTGCACGTACCTCAGCGCGCAACTGGCAAGTGGCAGCACTGTTCACTGTTGGGGTTAGTAATAACACAATATTGTTATTTTATTAAATTAGGTTTTACTCTCTACATTATATCTATGATATTATAATAAAATTGTTTACTTTTGTATTCGCATGGTTTGAATTTTAACATAATTTTATAAACGTAACCAAAATAAACGGTTTTTTGGTGTAAATTGAGTTGTATTTTTGGACTGTTTATTTATTTTTATCAACAATACTGAGAAAAACATCCACTCCCACGATTTTTTCGTGGTAAAAGTAGAGGCTAATAACCATGTACTATATAATAATAAAAAAGGATTCTTTACAATTTTTTACAATGGGTAAAAAATAAGAAATGATGGAAATATACGGAGTGATTAAAAAATGAAAGAAAATAAGAATTAATGTACAGGATGTATCACAAGATTGAGAACCTAGAAAATTAATACGTGCAACAAAGAAGACAAACAAAATGAGTAGCGCGACAAAGACAGAATGCAATCATGGCTATCTAAATTAAATTAATTTTCATGCTTTTTACATGAAAAGCGAGCAAAGCTATTACTGATCCTTAATGATTTTCGGTACAGTGTTTTCCCTATGTTCTCAATCCTGTGATACATCCGGTATAGTTTATGCAGTTGACTAGCAGTGCGAATAATTTAACCATGAGGATAAAGATGGAACACTGTTGTATCGAAAACGCGATTTAGCAATTGCATCGATACTAAATCGCGATTGGACGATTACTCAGCTACTCGAAATTTTTTGTTCGATTTACGATTTGGCAACAATCTAGCAACCGATGCGTTTGTTTCCCATACGAAGCGTATTTGACAATCGTGCGTTCGTGATACATAAATTGTGTATTTCAGCGAAGAGTGTGGTTGGTAGCTACATCTGACGATCTCCAAGCAACTTAATCGCAAAATCGTGCTACAAAAAGTAGCATGTGTGCGTTGGCTCTTAACGTACGTAATGCGAAAAGTGTAAAATGCAGACATTTTAATAGGTATTAGTTAAGTGAGACGCCATGGCGTCTCACTTAACTAATACCTATTAAAACTACTTGGGCTGTCTCTGCAGAGACAGCCCAAGTAGTTAAGAAGCTAGTATATTAATGATAAATTGACATATTGATTTTATGAAATGTCACTCACTACTTATACAGGCTATTTGAACAGGAGATGAAAACTTCAGACTGTCATGTTAAAAAATAAACATAACTTTATCAAATATGAGTAACTTGTAGCTATATTAATGTTATATTTTATAACAATCAGTGAATAAAACCCCAAATTCGCAAACGATTCACTTATATTAGTGGATTACAGATTCCAGACAACAAATATTTTTTTTATCATAGCTTTGTAATATTCATGTCAACATTGTTGTATGAATCTGAAACCATTTTAATTCAGTAATAAGGTGGGAAGTAAAAAAAAATAATAATAATAATAATTAAACAAACAAAAGAGTGGTTATAAAAATAATTAAAGTTTGGACGTGGCTAACTGTTCTACGTAACAAAGGCCAACAAATCATATATTAAAAAAAAAAAAAATTCAGTAATAGGTATAAGGGAATTTGTCAACAATTAAATTGTACTCTCTGACGTCACAATGTATAATATTTCGTATACTTATGTGTAAATATAAGTATACAAAATATTTATTATACGTTGTGATGCCAGAGAGTACAATTAATTGTTGACGCCACTTATTTCATTTTTTTAAATAAAATTGATCCGACCAATAAATTATTTTAGCTGACCAATTATCAGCAAATAATTATCTATCGAAAATAGCTTTTATTATTTTTCTTCATAAAAAATAGGATACTAACATTTTACAATGACCTTAAAAAACTTAAACAATCGATAAAAACATTTCTATTACTGACCATTTATTGGTATTAATTGACCTTTTATGACCATTTTCTGACCTTTCAGATGGTATAATTTAATTCCATATATGAGGAAATCGCGGACAGAATATTATATTTACACAAAAGTATACGAAATATTATACATTGTGACGTCAAGTACAACTAATAATGTTGACGAAACCTAATTAATTTTTTTCTTGTTTCGGGAAGAATTCCATATAACCGCTTCTGAACGCAAATACATTTCAGATGTTTGCATTTTTATACATCGAAGCATTCGATGTATTATTAAATTCGCTTTTCCTGTATGTATGTGTGTATGTGTGTATGTGTGTATGTGTGTGTGTGCGTGTATGTATGTATGTATGCATGCATACGTAATTGTTTTTCCTTGACGTAATTTATAAGAATAAAAAAGAGTGTTTATTTTTGGCAAATATTTACTAGGTGGGAAGTATAGGACTGGTCATCAGTCGAATTTTTTCTGACAGATTTTACAGAATAACACTAAAACGTATACCTACTTTATATTTAAAAAAATGTTCGACTGATGATCAGTCCTATACTTCCCACCTAGTAAATATTTACAAAAAATAAACACTCTTTTTTATTCTTTAAAAAAAAGCATGGCCCTCTTTTTTGTTTAGTGATCTAGTGATGGCTAGCGTAATATAGCAAAAATCATGGTTACCTTGATTTACGTATAATTTTTATTTTTTTTAGTAAAATATTTTTTTTCTCGAAAACTGTACATTTTAGAAAAAAAAATATTTACATTTTTTTTATATTATAACATCTAGAATTCATTTATATTTTTTTTACCTATGTTAATACGTGACATTGAGAACGTTTTCTTTAATATCTCAGGATCCACTGAACCGATTTGACTCAAAATCTAATCAGATCTAAGTTAAAGACTGATAAACACAATAGAATAATCGGCATGGCCGTATGTTGTTCCGTTTTTAAGATATCGAAGGCGAAAAATTGACCACATACACACACACATACACATACATACACACACACATACCTACACACACATACAGACATCAGTCAGAAAATGATTTTAAACGATTGCTAGGGTCTCAAAAGTGAAAATCTGTTAAAATCTCGAAATATTTTTTTCGGACTAAATCCATTACTTCCCTACCATAGTAGAGGTGGGAAGTAAAAATTCGACTGATGACCAGTCCTATACTTCCCACCTAGTAATAGTTAAAAATTTAAACTGGGTAAGCTAATCATAGCTGGTAAAAGGATATATTATACATTGCATTGTATATTAAATTTTATATCAATACATTTTCAAAACGGTATGTCTACAGTGTTATTTTTTTATTAATTTAATGTAAAGGGTATATATGCTCTTTTCAAAAATACATCGAAGCCTATAAGAGCCTTGAAGTTTACTAATTATTAGTTTTGCGCGCCTTATTTATTTACATATAAAAAAAACACAAAAAATATAATTAAATGTTTAATTTAACAATATCAATTCTCGATATTTTAACTACATAAAATAGAAAATGCTCGTAATGCCCGTCACACAAAAACTTTCCAATTCGTCAAGGAAAAAAAGAAATGCGTGAAAACTTTTTGAGCAGTTCATTAGTGGTATATACAGCGTGTCCACGAAAGTTCTTTACAAATGGAATTTTTTTTTATTAATTATTGGAGCAAAAATTTTTTTCTGTGGAAAAGTTCTGCTTCGTCCAAAACCTCTAAAACACCAAAGAAAATTTTTTGGATTTTGGAAGGAGAACTGTTCTTTGTATGGAGAGAGATGGAGGACATGTTGAATTCTGATTTATAATTCTGAAGAAATAATTACTTAGAAGTCAGTTATGTTATAATTTTGAATTAAATTTGATTATGTAACTAATTTTGCGAAAATCTTGAATATCACAAATAATTTTTATTTTTAGTAAAATAAAACTTTTTGATTTCCCTCGTATAACTTTAGGCCGAAAAAAATTTTCTTTGGTGTTTTAGAGGTTTTGGACGAAGCAGAACTTTTCCACAGAAAAAATTTTTGCTCCAATAATTAATAAAAAAAAATTCCATTTGTAAAGAACTTTCGTGGACACGCTGTATAGTCACAGATTATCAAGTTGATAATCAGAGACATAATAATATTATTGTGGCTGGTATAGTATGCATTACGTACAATTTTCCTTTTTTAGTAAAATATTTTTTTTCTCGAAAACTAAGTATACATTTTAGAGAAAAAAAATATTTACATTTTTTTCATATTATAACATCCAGAATTCATTTATATTTTTTTTTACCTATGTTAATACGTGACATTGAGAACGTTTTCTTTAATATCTCAGGATCCACTGAACCGATTTGACTCAAAATCTAATCAGATCTAAGTTAAAGGCTGATAAACACAATAGAACAATCGGCATGACCGTATGTTGTTCCGTTTTTACGATATCGAAGGCAAAAAATTGACCACATACAGACATCAGTCAGAAAATGATCTTAAACGGGGTCTCAAAACGTGAAGATCTGTTAAAATATCGAAATATTTTTTTCGGACTAAATCCATTAGGTACTTCCCTACCATAGTAGAGGTGGGAAGTAAAAATTGATAAAAAACCAACTCCTCTTGAGCGCACATTTTACCGATAAGGATCCTATTCTCGGAAAAGGGGGTCATTGCGACACGCCTTAACGTTATCCGAACGGGCTGAAATTTCACAGAGAGTATTTTTTCATAAAATGGAATCATTCTGGAGGGTGCCGCAAAAAAATCCAAATTTGAAAATAAGGACCACCCTAATACATATGTGCATATTAAGCAGCTATTTTATAGTGGGTATGGCAGCAAATGTTTTATATGATCATTAATTTCATTCTTATTTTATTTTAAAATAAAAAAAACTTTGATTTCATGGTTTCATTGAATTTAATTTGGTTTTAGTTTGTTTCAGACATGTTCATTATTAGTATTCTGAGTCCAAGAGATCTCCTAAAATTTCGATTTTTGTTTTTAAAAATTCTTCATGCATATTTAAATAGCACACTTCGTTCATAAAATTATTATTAAGCTTCTTTATAAAATAAAAACAAAAATTAATTCAAGGTGCATTCTAAGATGTTGCAAACAATTACATTTATTAATAATTCATAAGTCTCGTTTACCTCGCGTTAATTTTATTCATTTCATGTTTTTTGTTTCTAAGAAACATTTTAAAATGAAGGCGTAAGCTATATTTTGCAACAATGCAAGTATTTCTTTAATGTAGGTGTTTTTCCGGTCTTTTTCAACATCTTAAACAAGTAACTAGCAACCAGTTATATTTTTTTCGGAAAAATTAGATAATTTTTAAAATATGTAAGTACATAAAGCATTGAATAAAAAACTTTTTTAAAAATAGTATATTGTGTAACTACTTAAATACATCTTCATGCGTCAAGCGGGATATGTTTCAGCACGAGTAGTAGGCGATCACACACGAGTTTTGGCGAGTGTGCATCGCGAGCCGAATATTTTAGTAATTAATGTATGTATGGAAGACAGTTTGAACACTTGTGACAATGTCTAAGGTTGCTAGATTTTTAATGTCGACTTCGAACATTATTATGAAATTTTGATTTAATAATTTCAAACTATTGTTACTTAACAGGGGTGGCAGTAATTAAATAATTTTTCCTACAAAACTTGCCTATTTTTTAAAGAGCTTTTCAACAGCACCACTTTCAACCTATCGTGCTTTCTAAAATTCCGGAGTTTTGAACATATAATAATTTATATTTATACTTATAGAAATGTACAGGGGTGGCAGTAATAAAAAATATTTTCCTACAAAACTTGCTTATTTTTTAAAGATCTTTTCGACCTATCGTTACATTTATAATTCCGGAGTTCTGGACATTCTGGAGCAAACTAATAGGGAAGCCGACCTTCCCGGAAAAAAAATTATCACCATTCGATTCTTTATTAGGGCTTTTATAATACAAATGTTTGACACAACTCTCTACGACTAACCGTTTTCGAAAAAAACGACTGATACGGGTGGTCGAACTCACCCTGTATAATGTAGTGTATTTACCTATATTATGGGACTATTGGCGTTGGTCGGATGGTGGGACCTAGGGATCGGACCATAAAATATCATTGTTTCACATCATTCTGGAAAACTTGGCATCGTTATTGAAATACCAACAGCTAGGGCTAGCTGTTGGTAGCCTTAAAAAAAGAATGGATAAAATGCATGCTGAATAATGAAATTAGAAAAATTTTACTATACAGTGTAGAGCCCTAGAGCAGGTTGTTATAGTACATGTAAAAATAAGGCATTTCACACAAAATTGCTACAATAAAACGTTACGTAAAGATAAAATAAACGATATTTTCAAAACCATTTGACATACAAGAATGAAAATTGGTATGAAATAAGGTTATTCGCGCACTACGCAGTGAAAAGAAATAAAATCTAAATGTTTTGTACTAAAATAAAAAACCGTTAACCTGTAAATTAAAAACTTAAATTTAGATGTTACTGAAAACCACTTACAATCAGATTTACATTATTAACAATAAAAAAAAATGTAGGTACTTAAGTTGACTTTATTTTCAAGGTTAAATTATGTTTTGTGATCAGATCGATCCGAGCGCATGAAAGAGAAACATAGATAGCATATTAAATAATGTTAAATTAATGTAAATTCGAACGCATTAGAGCGCTTGGATCAATCTGAGCGTACAGCCGAATGCACCCTAAGATGGCTGCCAAATGACAAATAATTTAGTCAATTTTCGATTATTTTAATTAAAATATATCTCCAAACTTACAAGGTAGAATATTTTTTTTATAATTTTTACATAATCTACGAAAATTGGTTAATATAAACTTCAGTTTTCTAGATTTTAATCAATAGCAAGTTGTGGCTGATATAGGTATATGAAAAATGTTAAATATTCAGTTCTTAAAAATTAATTACGCAAAAACTACACGATAGATCTTACTCAAAAATTTAAATTTTATGTATTTAATATCGATTAATAACATATTAAAAATTCAGTTCGTTATATTTACTTTGCTTTAATGCGCAACCAACCTGAAATATGAAAGACTGGATATTTTTAATTTTATGTAAAAAAGTTATACTTCATTCACTTCCATATCTCTAACCGTTTTCGAGATAATTATTGGGGTTAAAATTTGCGCAGCACAGTAAAACAAAGGCGTTTTTTATGAGCATGTTTTACTGCGCCGCGCAACTTTTAACCCCAATTATCTCGAAAACGGTCATAAAACACACTATTTGGGGAAAAGGTTCTGCGCTACGACCCGAGTTTTTATAATATATTTCATAATTTCACGATTAAATCACGAACAATACATATTAATTAAAATATTAATTTCCCCTATTCTTTAAATTCACGCATAAAAAATTGTATAACTTACAGAATTATTATAATATAATAATTAAATTTACTTTTGTACCTATATTATATAGGTACAAAAGTAAACTTTGAATATAAAATATACGAGATCTAATAAACTTCGCAATTAGATACACTTCACGATGTCAAAGTCAGATATTTTATAACATTCATGCCACGGCAAGACACGGTAAAAAATTCAGTATACACGTAAATTACTTTCTTTGCGAAGTAAGTTCTGTGACAGAATTAAATCATACATTTACCAAGAAGTGTTCAATTTTGCTTCGAAAGCATCTATTTTGAGCAATATAAAAAAAAATTTCAATTAAAATGTTTTAAATACAAGAAATAGTATTTAAAAATATCTCATTTCTAAAAGTAAAATTACAAAATTGATATATTTTAAATTGAAAATAAAAAAATATCGTATCACTATCATCTGTTTTTTTTTTGAAATTCTTAAGACGATAATTTTGATTTTGTTATTAAATGTCGCAAAAATCAACTAAAACCCGCTATTGAAGACCACTGGCACTGATTGAATCATACAGACATTTAAACTAAATTCTCAATAAAAAAATTCTTTGCAATATATTTTATGTTATATCCCAAGGGTTATTCTTTGAGTTAGTTATATTTTCTTGTGAAAAAATCTCATAACAAACAACAATGAATCCTTGTGTCCAGTTGTACAGATTTCATTTACCGACATGAAGAAGATTTTTTTATCTACAGGAATACAAAGACTCTTCGGTAAACGAATTCTTTTAAATTACAGCTCGTCTTTTCCGAAATGATTTTATTAAAAAATATTAAAAAGTGATGTTATTATACCAAATATTTTGATATTATGTTGTAGGTATATGGAAGAAATATAAATGATTTATGAAATATGAATATATGTGTACGAATATAGATAATAATATTACAGATAAAAAAACAATACATAAATTTAAGACGCTACAGCTTACAAGATCGATATTTCGGTGGTAACATCAACCCTTATGTGCACGCATAAATTTTATGCACATTGTGCACACATAGGTACCTGCGGGTACCTACATATCATTTGTTGATTGCTTTAGGATAATAATTAATATAAGTTACACACATATGTTGTTGAACGAAAAATAAAAAAAAAATAAATTTAAAACGCAAAAGGTACCCTGGTACCTAACAGTGCACATAAGGGTTAAAAAAATCGAAAATATTCGTAAAATTTTACGTTTTATAAAAACATTTAGATTCTTCTGTATGAAAATTATTATGTAATTGGATTTTATGAGAAAATAACCTCTTGCAATATTTATAAATATAGAAAAACTATTATATTTTTCAGATAATAATATTTGCGCTCATAATAATATAAACACTATAAGAGTAATAAACAGTAGATTGTATTTCTAGTGTCGTAATGAGGTATATTACTGACGATGTAGTGACAGTAAGTTAAAACGAACGCTAGCGAGCTTTAATAGTCACATGAGTCATAATATCATTTCCCACGAGAAATGTATGGTATTTTTTGCCATACCCACTATAAAATAGCTATATTTCAAAATTTTTTGACAGTTCATTTGCGCATCCAATTTCACTTTTATAATAGGTCGTGGGCTGTCGGCTGTCGCAGTGCGCACGCGCAGTAGCAATAAATATAAATCACTATGGAAATAGCTTTATTTTCCACACTAGTGTCTTTTGAAAACATTTTCAACACACCGTCCTATTTTATAGAAGGTATGGCAAAAAAGTATTTTTGCATGATTCAATTCCCTTTTGAACTAATTTTGAATCCGCTTGAAATAAAGTCATAAAGTTTATTACAAATTAGCCTTTACTTGCGGCTCCACTCACGGTAATCCTAGTTTTGACAGGAACTATTAAAAATATGATATACTTTGTGTTTAGATATCAAGTTTTATTAAAATTGGTTCAGTCGTTCTTAAGTGGGTAATGTTGGTACAGACAAAACGACAATGATTGTTTTCGGAAACACGCCTCTCCCGTTCCAGGTAAAAAACAAATAACCAAAAATTCGGAAAATTTCGCAACAAAATAATATTAAAAACAGAGCTCAGTTAGTATTTTATGAATTTACTACTTATTTATTGATCATTAAAAAAATTTAAACATAAAAACAATTAAAAAATCCAACCAAAATTTCCATCAAAGAAATCTAGTAAAAAAAAAAACTCTCATCCGAGGGGTAAATATCTGAGGATTTATGGTGTACAGCGTAAAGGAATTACGAGGATTTATGAGGATTTATAAAGATTTATAAGGATTTATGAGGATTTATGGGGATTTATGAGGATTTATTGAGGATTTATGGGGATTTATGAGGATTTATTGAGGATTTATCGAGGATTTACAGAAGAATTAAATCAGCTGTTTATATTATGCGCGTGCGCGTAACATTTTTTAAAGTACGTTTTCATCTACTAACTCGATGCTAATTATATCAGAAACTTGCATACCTACAGTTTATAATATTAGTATAGTATATTAGTATAGATAGTAAAAATATCCTACACTCAAGTTTTACCCCCTTTGGGGTTGAATTTTAAAAACTTGAATAAGCCTATAACCTTCCTCAATGAACGGGCTATCTAAGAAAAACATTTTTTTTTTAATTGGACTGGTAGTTCCTGGGATTAGAGCGTTCAAACCAACACACAAACAAACCAACTCCTCAGCTTTATCGTTATAATATACATACAGGGTGATTCATAATATGTGCGCAGGACTTCAGGATGTGATAGCTCGTTCAAAAATATGAAAAAAAGTTCCTATTAACATGGGTCCACAAAAGCACCGTTTTCGAGATACAGGGTGTTAAAGTTGTAGAAAAAAATTTCGTTTTTTGCTTATATCTGAAGAACGGTTTGAGGTACAAAGTTAAGCTGCCGCACACATTTTCTACCTTAAAATTGCTTTGTTTTTTTTTACGAAAAATTTTTTTTTTGTTACCAGTGGTGGAGATTTTGAAGGTGGTCTGTTTTGTTTGTGTTGTTTTTTATTGACATTTTGTAAAAAAAACAAAACAATTTTAAGGTAGAAAATGTGTGCGGCAGCTTAACTTTCTACCTGAAACCGTTTTTCAGATATAAGCAAAAAACGAAATTTTTTTCTTCAATTTTAACATCCTGTATCTCGAAAACGGTGCTTTTGCGGATCTATGTAAGGATTTATGAGGATTTATAAGGATTTATTTGTCAAAAGGATTTATGGTGTACACAATTTTGGGGAGATATTCCCCTCGCTCTAATCGCACTGCAGAATCCTGCCGACAATTTGCTATTACATGCATTTAAATGTTTTATTATGTAAACCGAATGTAAACTTAGATATGTCTTCGGAGAAAATAACAAGTTTAATCCCTTAATACCTCCTTCAACTAATTAAATTTTTCATAATTTTCACAATTTGATATGAATATTTTATCAATCCAACACCTGCAGTGATACTATATCAGCAAACTATAATGTTTGCATAAATTTTGTAAATCTGGCCTTGTCTGAATGTCTACTAAAGAGTTAAATTTTAATTTTAACAGTTACGATAATTTTTTTGATGGTTTTGGGTAAGGTGACCAGACGTCCTCCTTTGAGGAAGACAGTCCTTTGGTGAGATTTGTCCTCCTTAGTGATAGTGTCCTCCTTTCGAATGATAAAGTCATAACGACCCCATTTGTCCTACTTTTTAACGATTTCAACATTAATGTTTTTGTGGTTCTGTACTATGGGTAGACAACCTCACAACCGGTATAGAGTAGCCACCACATTCTTTAATGATATTATTTATACATTTTTTGGACCCAAGACTTTTACAATATTAATTCAATCATAGTTTTATTACAAATAATTGAACAGTATATTCATTAATATATTATACTCATTAATTAAGTAGGTAAATTATACACTATACAGAGTGTCACAAAATAACTATTCCTAATTTTCAGAAATGATAGAGGACACTTAAATAAACATTTTTTTATTTTTATTAACAAACTAGTGTCCGGAAATCCAAACTTTATAAAAATTGTTCGAATTTACGACCATCATTTTCGATACACAAGTTATAACGATGTGTAATCCACTGCACGTTCACGAATATTTCCGGACACTAGTTTATTAATAAAAACTGTTTATTTAAGTGTTCTCTATCATTTCTGAAAATTAGGAATAGTTATTCTGTGACACCATGTATAGCTTAAATTGCCTTCTTTATAATCCCCAAATACACGTCCGTTACAACTTGCCTAGACCTCTGTTTCAACTTACCTCGATACTAGGACAGTTGTAACGCCGGAAATTGTTTTAGTTTTCGTCGATTGGCGCCAAATCTTCGGGGGCGCCATATTTTGGATCAGAAAATTTTTATTCACGAAAAACTATAACCGAAATATATCCGAAAATAAAATAGGAAAACATAATAAGACTGCTAATCTTAATTGTTTAGCAAAATTTACGAACAATTGGAAATTGCGGAACATTGTTAAATAACAATGCTTAGTAATTTCCGATCGTTATTTTCCGATTGTTATTTTCAAAATACTCAAAATTCTTTCTTGCTTTACTTCTTAAACTTCTCCACTCTTGTTTTAGAAAACTACCAAATATAATTAGTACAATCTATGCCCTATTTTTTTTTCTTTAGAAAAAGGGCGCCAAACTTTTCGTAGCCTAGGGGCGCAGAAGTTCTAAATCCGCCCCGGCTTGGATCACAGAGTGTATAAAGCTTGTTATGTTGAGTATAGGGTTCATAACTACATAGAGGTAGGACTATTTTTGGCTGAGATATGCTAGATAACGTAAAAATTGTTTCAACTGTTCTAGGTCTCCCCTATTTACATTATCCGTAGGTAACATGTATATTAGACACGTACCGATTAGTTTTAGGTCGACTAATCGACTACTAACTATTCGGTTAATGAGAAGCCGACTAATCGGTTCTGCTGACTAATAGTTCAAAAATTTAAAATTAGCGACTAAAAGCAATAGCCGAACGTACGCCAAATGCCGCACGTTTGCGGCGGCAAATCTAGTGTAACTTTCCGTTTAATTTTGTTTTAGTTGCGTGTTTACTGTAAAGTGACCACATTTTCATTGAGACAAAGCGGGACAAATGGGATGAAATGAGAATTATATATATTTTATTGTATACATTCATATACTTGTACAAAAATGTATTTATTATTAATTATTGGTAACTATAAAAATATTTGTAAAAAATAATAATTTGAACATCATGATTTTTAATCAAATTAAATTTTTTATTTAAAAAAAATTATGATTTTCTTTCACAATGAGCACACCACCGAGTAAATCTAACTCGGTACATTGCCTAATTTAGTTTACTCTGCATGCATTTTATGTGTTTTTTTTATGTATTTTTTATTTCTTTATATTCACCATAATACTTAATAAATAATATAGGTAATGTATTTTTACAGTACATTTAAAATAAGAAATGCTGATATTTTCTAAAAAGCGGGACACTTTTAAAAATCGGCGGGACGAGGGACAGTCCGCCAAAAAGCGGGACTGTCCCGCCAAAATCGGGACGTGTGGTCACTTTAGTTTACTGACTCGTGTTTTATAGTTTGGCTGCATAACACAGAAATTGTCGACGCAGCCGGATGAAATGCACTCCGTAATTTTAGTTTGGATATAATAATTAATAGTTTATTAAATTGCATTAAAATTGATTTAATCGTTCTCAAGTAATGTTGGTATAGATAAACAAAAATAATTTTGGAAGCACGTATTCCCGTCGATCAGACGGGAAGGGAACACATGTCCCAAAATTTTTGTTGTGTTAACATCTAGACTCACGTCCCTAAAAAAATATTATACCTACGGCAATAATTGATGTGACAAAAAACCGAAAGGATATAGGTGATGAGCACCAAAGCCAGTTCCGAGTGCGCACGTCAGCTATTCTACTGAACTGTACAGTGTACACTGTACACATTCACACAAAATGTTTACACAACCTATGAGAGTACTAACTGGAGTAACACATTTTTACAAGCTTTTATTTAACTTGCAATGTATGTTTGTGGGTTTGTTTGTTTAGGTCAAAACTTGCAAGTCAATTTTGAACGACTTCCACGTATCCGATCGATTTGAAATTTTGTACACATATGTATTCCCGATGACAATACATGAATAAATCGTTTTTAGAAATAAATGCAACCCCTAAGGGGTTCAAACGGGGATGTAGAGTTTTTTTTACTAATCAACGCTCAGGCCAAATCACTGAAGCTAGAAACTTGAAATTTGGACAGTTGGTTCCTTTTCTGATGTATGCATCCACTAAGAAAAGATTTTTCGAAAATCAACTCATTCGGGTGTCAAAGGGGGGTAAAATTTTGAAAGACTAAAATGAATAAAATAAATATTAGTAAAAAAAACTTTTTACAGACAAGCTTTTATTTAAATGCACTAAAAAGAAAAAATAATTTTTAATAATTTAGGTTCATAATTATAAAAGCGTGGGTCCTGACTAATAAACTATGATAGAGTTCACGACCCACGCTTTTATATTTATAAACCTAAATTATTAAAAGTTATTTTTTTCTTTTTAGTGCATTTAAATAAATGCTTGTCTCTAAAAAGTTTTTTTTACTAATATTTTTAATAGTACCTACATTTTATATAAATAGACATTTCCACAACAGTACACAATTTTTCAGAATGATATGAATCGTCGACATTTTATGATCGGACACCTAGGTGCCGCACATCCGATCAACGCCAATAGTATGAATGTGTGTACCTTGTATCAAATTAAAGCTGCGCATAGGCCGTTCTGTGTGTAAGACAGAGATCGATATACATATAAAGTATTAAGTAAGAATGAGATAAATAATCACTAAAAGGAAGTTACTGTGGTTACTGTAAATAAATAATATTTATACAACCTAATAGCGTCATCTTTGTTTTTTCGCTCCTTTCATGCTGTAAAAATGTAAATCTTTTACCAGTTTACCAACTAAAGCAACTAAACCATAATATTAATTCGTTATATTATATTTTATATCTGGTACACAAGTTTTAAGTGTTCGAAAAGACCGCCACGTTCTGCCAAACAATATCCTAATCGATTATAAAAATTTCCCCTTACATTGACTAACATTTGATGGCCAACGGATTGACATGCATTTGTCGACACTTGCACAAATCATTATTTCCAGCATTTCTCTATTATCATCAATTTGCACACGAAGCTGTTTTTTATGATTTTTCGGAGATAGGCAACCATTTGATTCAAATACTGCTATGACATTGCGAATTGTTGTGGAAGAAGGAGACGGTCTATATAATTTCAAAGGCAGCTACAAATAATTTTATTATGTCGGCGGTTGAATTACCACCATAAAACCATTTAATTATTTGGTTTTTTCCTAAACAGTATAAATTGACATTTTATCAATAATTTCAGTAGTGACTATTTTTACTGTAGAAAACCACGATGACGCTATCAAGTTGTTCGGTATTATTTGTTTACAGTAACCACAGTAACTTCCTATTAGCGATCATTTATCTCATTCTTACTTATTGCTTTATGTATCAATCTCTGTCTTATACATAAAATGCCCTATGCACAGGTTTATTTTGATACAATCTGTATATTAAGCAAATCCACTAATAATTGGTCTGAGTACACACCGGTCATCCCTAATGCAATTTTTGATAAACGACCTGATCAATCAGTGTCAACAAAATTATCGGAATTGATTCTCCCTTTTCATTTACGTAACTTTATTTATACCAAATCTGATAATTTTAAACTAGTTTATATTTGCATATACAGGCTGTACCTAAATTCTAAAATGCTTGGCCAAACTTCATGAGTGTGACGTATGGAACAAAACTGTGAAAAAAGTTCCTATAGACATGTGTCCACAAATGTTTACTTACTTAAAATGTTACAGGCGAATTTCAAAATTGCGATAAATCAGTAACATTTTTTTAAACAACAAAAATTCATTAAATGTGCTATGGTTACAGTAATATCTAATTTGAGTACAGAAAATTCGACAAACTCGGATATACGGTTGAAATAATAACTTTGTTATTTGCTTGTATCAATTTTGAAATTTGCGAGTAACTTTTTAAGTAGGTGAGCATTTTTGGACACATGTTTATAGGAACTTTTTTCACAGTTTTGTTCCATATATCACGTTCGTGAAGTTTGACCAAGCATTTTAGATACACCCTGTATATTACATTTAATTTGACATATTGTTTGCTATCGAATCTGTTTACTTTTTTTTTAATTATTTCTATTTTTTATTTGTTGTTATATTAAATACCTATGTTAGCTATCGGTTATAGCTTTATATAAAAAAGAACAATTTCAATGCACGTGATTGTATCGGATATAATAATTTTAATTAGGGCATCTCTATAAAATATTGCGATTATAGTAATAACTTCATTTCGAGTTATCACAACGCAACATTGTTGAAACAATCAAATTATTTGTTACAGTTGTGTCACGAATAAAATACAAACTGAAATGAGATTTTTATCAGTCTAGTAATTAATTAGTATTAATACAATATATGTTTAATTTCATTAATTACTGACCTTTCTACCCGATTTTTTACATATTGTATATGTTACGGGTATAGTCCGCAGGGTGTGCACTGAGTAGAGTTGACATTTCCCGGGCAATGTCAGCATTTCACATGGCTACTCGGCAAAGTCCGCAGAAATGGTTGATTAGCGAACATGGCTCGGTTTAGTGTGAACAAAGTTGACACTGTCCATCCAGTGAGGGGCACTTTCGACAATTATTATTATTTCTTTGCGAACTAGGTATTAAGATTTAAACGAGTAGGTAGTTCGTGTTTACCAGAGTTTTTAAGAATAAATTTTAGCCCATGGTTTAAATTAATTTCTTGTGTTTGCTAAAGTTATTAAAAGAAATACTATTTATTGAACCAATATACAAGTCATTTTCCTAATATTAAGAAATTTTTCTTTTGTATTTTTGCCAAGTAACAATAATTATATTATTAATTTTATGTGGCTTTACCTAAATGTATAACGGATGTTTTCAGAACCTGGTTTAATTTTGAACTTGTACGTTGAACTTCCATAATATTTTATTACGTACGTACCTAATAATTGGTCATTTTTTTTGTAATTGAAAATAATCTTTTGTGCTCAAATAAACACCAGTCCCCGAAAATGGACAAAATAGGAACAACATAACGCAGTTCTGTTCACATAAATTAAGCGTTGCCAACAATGCTCACCTATAATTGGGTAAAGGTCGCAAAGAAACAATATAGTTGTCGATATTGCCCACCACTATTAATGGGCAAGGCCAACTTTGCTCACATCAAATTGGGCCATGTCCACTAATATTTCTGCGGACCTTGCAGATTAGCAATGTGCAATGCTGATGTTTCCCGGGAAATGTCAACTCCTACAGCCTGCGGATTATGCCCGTAACATATACACAGTTATCAAAAAAATCCTACTTTCAAGATATGATTTTTCACCAACTATGTCACCTGAAAGTTTATAATGCTTCAGTTTCGCTAACCGTGGGTTTACAAAGCGTGACGTTTTTCAGACACCTTTCCTTCGCCGCGGTAATATTATTATTATATGCGGATATTTTGGCTTGAATTCTATTGTAGTTTTCGACGGGTACGATAGCGATAAAAATATAAAAACTGTTTTGAAACTCTATGGTTGTAAGAAGAAAAATGTATCCGGTATTCCTGGACATGCATTTATTTTCACGTTTTACAAAATCTGACGGAAAAAATAAAGCTGTTAATTTAGTTTCGTTACCATCGACTGTTAATTAATGTTTATTAATTATTTACAACTAAAAGAAGATATTATATATTTTTTCCAATCAAAAAATCTACTTTGCCTGGATTATGATACCTACATACCTATTGTATTATCATGATCTTTATAAATATTTGTATATTTTTGCAAAATTTTCAAAGAATCTGTAATTCCAATGAAAAGTACTAAAAGTAATATAAAAATTTTATATTATTTTCAGTGCTTTTGATTAGAAAAACAAATTCTTTGAAAATACATTTAATGTATGTATTAATCGTTACTAAAATATCATATTTTGTAACAATTTATATCGTTTTCTTAGTCTAAAACGGATCCGCAGTTCAACCGAAGCTTAGGCAACTAATCTTACTGAAGTGTACGCTATGAATTAATAGTGTATCTTTTATAATGATTCAAAGAAAAATTTATTTTTTTTTTGAAAAAGAGAGAAAGAAGCAATCCCCCCTGATTATTTAAAGCCAAAAATTATTTTTATCCACTTAAGAAACTCGCAAATAATAAACAAACAAATGACGCAGGATTGTTTTTCTTCCATTATACAAATACAAAAAAAATATCAGCTTTACAAGATACGAAAAGATACTAACCTGAAGTTTATGACGTCCAGTTACCTTTAACACTCGTTTAAAACAATATAATTTGCATTTGTGTACACATGTAAAGTGCGTTGTGCGTTTGTTTATTGCACGCGAACAATTGCCGAAGACAACCTGTTGTTCCGACGGAAGTAGAACTGACTGGCGCAGATTTCCGTTTAACACTAACTAAAAAGACTTTTCACAGTTTTCCCGCTGTGATAACAGCGCAACTCTGTCCGACACCGCGTGGTTTGCGACGTACACATTTATGTACCTACCAACTACACATACTTATATCATATAGTACATATATATGTACTAAAATACAATTTTATAGGGTAGTCTAATATACAAACCCCTACGCACTCCAACAAGATTTTATATAATACTAGCCGCTACCCGTGGCTTCGCCCACGTTTATTTGAATTTATAATTTATTAAAAATTAATAAACAAACACTTGAAAAATTCTGCACATTTATTCATCTCAACGATCGTTTCGGGTTTCTAACCCATCATCAGGAGTTTAAACTCCTGATGATGGGTTTAAACTCCTGATGATGGGTTAGAAACCCGAAACGATCGTTGAGATGAATAAATGTGTAGAATTTTTCAAGTGTTTGTTTATAAATTTTTATTCAATCACGTTCTACCAAGTGCCTAGCGATAATTCTATAGAATTTATATTTATAATTTATTATTCCCCCCACGAGAAATTCTCCCCTTGCAAAGCAATGTCGGGCTGGTGGTGTTTATAATATTAGTAGGATTCTGCCTATATACGCTAAAATGCAAAAGAATTTCAGAGATACGTTTTGTTACTATTCCACAGGAATTCCCCCCCCCCGCAAGAATTTTTTCAAAATAAAATATAGTCTATATCACTCAGGGGATGCAGCTTTCTAATAGTGAAAGAATTTTTAGACTCAGTTCAGTAGTTCACCAGATAAAAAAAATTTATTAAAAAAACAAAAAACCCGACTGCGTAAAAATCGAACATAAAAGATGGAAACAAGATCAAATGATAACATGCAGTCGGAGGCATAGTAGTAACAATATGCAGTCGTAGGCATAGTAGTAACATCAGGTATTTCTGTTCAATTTGTTACTACTATGCCTCCGACTGCATGTTATCATTTGATCTTGTTTCCATCTTTTATGTTCGATTTTTACGCAGTCGGGTTTTTTGTTTTTTTAACAAATTTTTTATTTTTAGTTGAATCTACCCATCGAGCCTTTTAATTTGATACCCAACACACAAGGTTTTACCGATTTTTTGCGTACTGACAAAATGGCGTCTAGCGCCCGCCATATTGAATTTTCCGTGACGTCGTGTACCCTATTTGAAATGTCAACGAAACCTTTCTTTTGTTTTGATCTTGATACCTATATCAATGTATTTAGAAGGAAAATTACTTTTGCATTCTGACAAAATGGCGTCTAGCGTCCGCCATATTGAATTTTCCGTGACGTCATATACCCTATGTCACTCTGGGGATTCAGACGAATCTAATGACACATCATTTTTCAAAATCCGTCAAGCCGTTTAGGCTAAAGAGCGTGATAAAGAAATATACATACATATATACATACACTCGAAAAACAATACCCTCCTTCTGGCGCAGTCGGGTAAAAATATATGATTTATTACCCCCCGCGAGAATCAAAGCCGGGCTGGTATTAATAGGATTCCGCGCCAATACGCTAAAAGGCAAAGGAATTTCACGTTTTGTTAGCAGTAGAGAACCAATAAAAATTTAATTAACTAATTAACTCAAAAATTAATTAAAAAAGTTGAATAAAACAGTCAATAGCACTTCTGGGATCATAAGGAATATTTAAAAAATCATCAAAATCCGTCAAATAGATTTTAAATAATAAATATTTGGAACATACATACATACCCACATACATACAAAGAATTTTATGTGATAGTATAGAATTAAACCAATGTATTTTTTTGTTAAGTTCGTCAATATGTGGGCTTGAGGTGGAGAAAAATGAAAAATATGTTTATTATTGATTTTAAGTGAAAAGTACCTCGACATTTATCTGAATTGATAGAAAAATGAAACCATAGAGCTAGAAAAATTACATTTTTTTTTTGAATTTGCACTTTATTGGCTGCAGAGAACGCTAAAAATTATTTTTTGGTACAACAATCCCTGGAATATGCGCAGAAGACATCACATTCAGGATCGAGTTATAATTAACGTCACTGTCGAACCAAATTTTCTAACAATGCGTTGTACAACTCAGCATATTATTCAGTCTACAAAATATAATGCTCACAATTTCTACACCAAAAGAAATAGATATTTTTTGTTATTGAAATAAGCATGTCTTTTTAAAAAAAAAAGAAAATGTTAAAAGTGGAAATCCCTGAAAACTTTTATGAACTTATCATGTTCGTAAAAAACTATGGATAATATGCTGATTTCAGTAAACACTTAAAAACATTTGAAAATATCTGAAAGTTTTAGATTTTTGACGAAAAATGTCTTACACCGCGGGCATCTTTAGAAATTCGATGTTACGATTTTTGTTACGGAAATACGTAATTTATTGTATATGGCATTTCCATGTCTTAAAAAAAATCATGGCTTAAAAATTAACTAACCGGAAATTATTATTATTTCATTAAGTGAGACGTTTTCCGCCGAAAACCTAAGCCACAGTGAGTCCGACACGCATATGCGTCCGGCACTACCTATAGGCTATATCACATCTTTTTAAGTTAAGGTACCACCAAGCGAATAAAGAATTAGGAACACTGTGAACTTGACTTTCACCCTTATTTTAACATAATATTCGCCCTTTTGTGCAGACGAAGTCACGTCCCAGTCTCTGCCAATTTTGACACCATTATACGTACAATGTAAGTACATAGTTATTCTCAATGACCTCACGTTGAGGTAGAGTTCAACCCCCAGTTTTATGCGAAACACGCTGTATATTTCTTCGCGCAATAGTACTGCAGACGCACATCCACTCTTGTTTAAAAAATAAAAATTTATTATGATCCTCGAAAAGCTACATAATCATAAAACTTATGTTCTAAACTTCTGATAAAGCTTTTCTACGGAAAGGAATAGGTATGAATATTAGTATTGTTTTTCCATTTATATATTATATTAAATAATATATATTTTAACATTAATTATAGACGCCTACAAAATGTTGAGAGCAGTGGTTTATTATACACTAGTTTAAAAAAGTCTATAAAGATTCTTACAATCTTGATAGGTGATGAAATAATTTTAGTTCAGTATATAATACCATTCTCTGTATCTGAAAATGAACTAGGAAGATCGTCTAGAAATTCGTTTGAAATACAAACAGTAAGATATTTTTAACCGACTTCAAAAGAGGAGGTTCTCAATTCAACACATATGTAATGTATGTAATATTGTTAGAATTCATAATATTTTAATAATATTATGTTAGTCAGTGTGAGCAAATATCCGGAGTTTCTGTAAAAAAAACTTTTTAACAAAAAAAAAATCTCCTTCAAAAAGCCACTGAAAAGAGGAAATAATAAAACTTTGAGGTCTGCGCCAATTTAATAAAATATGAAGTCGGTTAAAAAGTGCCAATTTAATTAATATTATCTTCTTTTTAACCGACTTCATATTTTATTAAATTGGCGCAGACCTCAAAGTTTTATTATTTTCCTCTTTTTAGTGGTTTTTTGATTGAAGGAAGTTTTTTTTGTTAAAAAGTTTTTTATTTTTTACTTTCTTACGCTGTGTGATGTGTCAAAAAGTGACATTTACCTTAAAGGAATCACACGCAGTTACTAACTTTTATTAAAATCAGTCGAACTACTGAACCGATTTAAGTAAAATTTATATGGGACCAACTTCGAGGTATACAATATCCAATAAAACAAGAATCATTCAAATCGGACTACTCTGTAAAAAGTTATGCCTGGTCATACACAAAAAAAAGGAAAAAAATATATATTATATACGTGTCTACTTGAGAACCTTCCTCTTTTCTTTGAAGTCGATTGAAAGCTATCGAAATTGATTGATTAATTTTTCATTTAAATAGTTTCATTAGTTTTTTTCTAGTTTATTATAGTAATAAAATATCAAGAAAGAAATCGGTTAATAGCGTACAAACAACGTAGGTATTTCAAAGCCATTAAAAAGTGAAAAATAAGCTTTTTTATAAAAAAATATCAGGTGTGTCGTGGCCCGTGGGACACCCGACAGAAGCTATGCTTCTTACGCATTGTTTATAAAATCGAATTTATTTACAAAAGCTACTGCGTTACACTCTTTCGTGACGTGACTTGAAGTTTCACTTTTTCTGTGTTAAGTCCCCATCTCAAACGTGCGTTAAGAAGCATAGCTTCAAAAATTGAACCGCCTTCAAAAATCCACTCAAAAAAGAAAAATAACTAAATTTTAAGCTTGGCGTCAATTTAATAAAAGTATATACAAATTTCTAGTAATTGGCGCCGACTTCAAATTTTAGTTATTTTTCTCTTTAGTGGATTTTTTGAAGACGGCTTAATTTTTTTATAAAAAGTTTTGGGACATTCCGTAAGGATTTGTTTAATAGTGATAGGGATTTTGCGTTTATCGTATTGTGGATGTTTAGTCTTATCGAACATGACGTGTTTATGTGTTAGTAATGCAATCCCTATCCGTTCCTTCCCGGAAGATGAATGATTTGATGTCGATGAGTTTATTGCCAGTAGTATTTCACCATCGGTTTCTCCACACATCTAGGGATTTCTTTTTAAAATAGATTTTTACATACATTAACTTTTATACACAAAAAAATAATATTATTATTAATCTTATAGACCTAAAGCTTTTCTGTAGGCCGATATTTCGACACCTTCCCAGTGGCGTTTTTTCAGTGTTGAGAAAAATCTAAAACCAAAATAAATTATGTTTATTAATTAATTACCTAGAAACACACTGCCCAATTTTTTAAATATAAAAATGGATCTATCTTACTTCAAAACTAGAGAACCATTGAACCGATTTGAAAAGTTATTTCAGTGTTTAAAAGTTTACTGCTCAGCAAGTAATATAGACTATATTTTATTACCATGGACTTAGGAATCTAGGGGCACAGTATAAAGTACCACTTTAGACGATGGGGGAAGCCATTCAGGGGAGGGTGCATGCCTATGACCTATGTCTCATGGACATATCCATGCTATGTCTATCGTGCAGGTGCCCACATTCTATTGACCGCGTCTAGCTGCGCATGCTCAATTGCGCAAAAAACAATAGTTTGTTATTGTTTGGACGACACTTTGACACGTACAGCGCTTGCGTAACTGAAGCGACCAATAGAATGGGAACACGCTTGCTTCCTTACCGCCTCCCCCTCAACAGCAATCACCACACTCACTTGTACTTCGTCCCTAAATTTCTATGTCTATGGTTATTACTCTACGAAAAAGGGGGATGAAAATAGCGATTTGCATCCGGGCGAATTTGAGGCTTGTAGAAGATAAAAAAAAATTATTCTTAACACACCGGCAGTCGGAGCGGTTGATAAAGCATTCTTTTCGTGCGCGGGAGTTCGTGGATTCGACTCCTGTTCTCTGCAATTTTTTGTTTTCGACTTCCAGATACATATCTTACTATTTTGATTAAGCAAGTGTAAGTAAATGACGTTTATAAATGTGCAAAAAATTTATATTGTGCGTCACTAATAACTTTTTTTAATTTTTTTTACAAATCTAGCTAAGCCCTTCTCCCCAAAGTAGTTTCAAGCCCCCCCTTCTGAGCTAGCATGTTTAATATTCTTTCATAAGTGATCATGTCCCCCCCAAATTCGTTCCGCCGCCAATGAGCACAAACCGTGTGTAGTTGAGGGTAAGAGTGCATTTATCCCATTTTCAGCCAACAACAATATATTAATATATCCTTTCAATCTAAAATTTAATCTAACTACGTCAGAGATTAAAATATTATTTAGACCAAATTATACTCTAGCTGCACCCCTGTATTAGACTATAATATTACAAAGTTAATTCTACACAAAATATTTCTGTAAAGAGTTGTGAGTATAGAGTACCTAACAATAATTTATAAAAAACTTTTTTTTATTCGTTTAATTCAGCTTACGTACTTTTCATTTATATATTTCAGGACATCTTTCTCCTTTTCGGTTAGTCCATTATAAACAACATCAAGATTCATGTCAACCATTTTGCACGTATTCATGCCGATTAAATGAAGGACGATTTCTGGCTTTGTTAAGGCGTGGTTCAACGCAAGGCGTCCTAATTCAACTCCTTGTTGCTACAAAATAGATCATTAAAATAATAAGTATACAAAAATGTTTGAGCAAAATTAAAAATGAAAATCTCTGCTTTATTCCCTGATATATTTACTGTTTGATTTATTTTAATACATGTTTATTTAGAATGTTGTTCTTGCTTAGTACCTAAAAATGTCGACTGAGTAAAGATAAGGTTTTCGTCAAAGCTGACATTAATGAGAGCAAATCCACGGATAAAGACTGGTACAAATATATGAAATATTGACAGGAACTCTGTCTGTTTTCTGTCGATTTTTTCGTGTTTTCATAATTTTTGTTTGTTTGTATAGCTGTTGGTATGTAGCAAATTTTGATGGAATTTTATCGGGTCGAGTGAAACCGTAAGTAAAAGCAAGTATTTCATAAAATGTGATTTTATTGCACATCATTAATTCATCTATATTTTACAGCTTTGTGTATGTGGAAGTTTTTTCCGCAAAATGAATTAATTCCTTGTTTGGTTCAGCTGAACAGTAATAAACTGTTTATTTTCTTTATTAACGACTAAAGTCAATTAACTTCTAATATCGCATTCACAATAACAATAAAAAATGTAAAACTGTCATTAAATGTAGGTAATAATTATATACGTCCATACTCCATAGCACAACTTGCGCAGAAATATATTTTGAAAAGTTGATTTAAATTTTTTTTTTTTTTGAAAAGATTCAAATGTATCCAATTATGTTTTAAGGCGTTATTTTTTATCAAACATGTACTTTATCAATTACCTCTAAAGTCCGCTTATATTTCTATATGTCTTTTTAGTGGATTTACCTAACATAATAGTAATTTGGGCCAACTAGACCAAAAAAGCTGATGAGAGAAATAATTTATAGCTTTTTGAAGTTTTAAAAATGAAGTTATCGATGGGAGTGTAGATAAAGACTCGATGAAAATATTACCTTGCAATATTCCGAGGCCTGTTTACAAACGTCTTTAGTTTCTTGGTGCGCTGGATGCCAGGGTTGAGGCCCATTGTTACTTAGAAGACCCATTTGATGACTGGCTGCATTAATAACTGTAACGCCTTTCGACTGACATAATTAAAAATGTTCGTTAGATGAAAGAAGAGAAGAATTTTTACAGATATATTAAAATATTAGAAATAAAATAGTTTACTTGGAAAAATGGTAAATATTCGCTTAGTGTGTCATCTATAAGCGTCAGTCTTGCATAGCTAATAATGGTGGATACATTGACATCAGTTTTTTCAATGGCTTCCTTTAAAACGGACACCGGATAACCGGTGACGCCAATAAATCTGGCCTTTCCCGATTTGACAACCTTATTCTGTAGTGTTGGCAAGCATTCGTTCAAAACTGTATCCAATGTTGGCACAAACTCGATATCGTGTATCTGGAACATTTCAGTACAAATATATGAAAAAGTTATATGTGAAGTTATTTTCTTGAAGCGCAAATTAAAATATCTGCGACATAACTTACGAATTCAAAAATATCAACTACCTACTCCGAACAGCGAAAAATTCAAGGAAAACGTTGGGTCGGACGTCGGAATATCTCATGGGTAAAAAACTTAAGGGAATGGTTTGGATGTTTGGTAAATCATAATATATTGAGCTGTTTCGTGCATTTAAAATATTAATAGCCAATATGATCGCAAACATTCATCGGGAGAAGAAGATGTGTGTAAACTTCATTTATAATAACAAGTATTAGGTACTATACCTGTTCTTTAAAAAGAACCTGCTTTAAGTAACTGTACCTACAAAAAACAGTTTTTTGTTGCAAACATATATCCTTGAAGTCATGAAGGCGCTATTTAATAGCTGAAATTAAGCAGAAATACGTCGTGTGGAATAAATTTAATTACTCACTATTATTGTAAAGAGAAAAAGTTTGTATCTTTGTTTGTTTGTTTGTTTGACGCAAGTAGTCTTAAACACTACTGAAGCGATTTAAATAAAAGTGTCTCTGTTTAAAAGCCTACTTTTTCCCGAGTAATATTGGCTATATATTATTACGCTAAGACAAAAGGAAGAGATGATCAGTGAGTGAAAATGTAAAGCAAGTCCGGACCCCGCACGTGATTTCTGGGTTAAATACGCTGGCTAAACTTACTCCTGATTATTTCATTGCCAAACAAAAAGTTATCCGGGCGAAGCTGGGCCGGAAAGATAATGTGTAATATTTTTGTGTGAATGGGTCTGAAAACTTTATTAATAGGAAGTTATGATGGCAAATAGAAAAATTACAAAGAACAAATATTAAAAATATAAATATACTAATCTGTTGCCAAAACTGCAACTAAGTGCAATTAAATTATTTTAAGCTTGTTATTTTATTATTTTAGATGTTAGAAAAGCTTCGCCAAGCATTTTCAAGCTTAAAAAGATTACCTACATTAAGTACCGCAAGACGATGCAAGTAAAAGTTTAAAGCGATTTAAAATCTAAGTGAGGTGCAGCTTTAGTTTAAATTACACCGCTCAAAATTAAGTATATCATTTCCCACATTATTTATTGATAAAAGACATTTTGCTCCAGGGAAAATAATTTGTTTTTATCTAATATAATAATACTTCAGTTCTTTATAGACTGATGTTTGTTAATCACGTCTTATATGTATTTTTCTTCAGAACACTCTCGCTAGAAACAACATTCCCCCAGTTTTTCTTAAGGAAATACAAGCAAATCATTCATGAACTGACACACCACTACCACCATCCTGGTGACTTATTTTGCGCTAAATCTAAAAAATTAATGAAAATCTTATCTTCGCTATAGTTTTCTTGTTATAATCTTTATCAGCCTGTTCTATGTTTTTGTCTGATTTTTTTAAAATTTTAGACTTAATGCTCTAGAGTCTAGGACATAAGGGGGACATACTTTTTAGTAGGTGTATATTTTTATAAAATTACCTATAAAGAACTCATTAAAAGTATTTAAAAAAAGATACTTAGTATCTTCAAGTGAACAGTTCACAACAATATATCACATGCTAAATAAAAACTTTTTTTTAATTTTCACTTTATTTTACTGCACAAGACGCCAAAAAACAGTTTTGTTTGGTAAAACGACCCCTAGAATATCTGCAGCGGACCGCAATAGCTACGTACGTAGGATTTATAGGGGCGTCTGTGATAGACAAACAGATAATGAAGTCTCACTTGATACAGAACCCTAAAAAGAGTGAGTTTTTTTCACAGACCCACGTTTTGGAGATTCGACTGCACATTATTAGCTGAAATTAGTAAACTGCTTTTCGATGCGCAGTTGTCTAAGCTGGACGTTTTCAAATTGTAGATAGATATTGTAAATTATAGACGCTCGGCAACAGAGGTCATATAAGCAACTTCAAATAGTAGACCGCAATAATAAAAAACTATTATGATTATATGAAAAGGGGATTTTTTTCATCACTTAAAAATTAATTAAATAATCCATACCTGTATAATATCTACATAATCCAGACCTAATATTTTTAAACTGTTGTCGACACTCCATAGAGTTTTCTCAGCTGAATAATCGAATCCCGTCTCAGGCGTTGTACCGTACCTTCCAACTTTAGTTGCTATGTAATAAGCTTGTCTGGGAATACCCTTCAGTGCCTACAAAAAGTTTGAAAAGACAGATAAATAGCTAGAATATAAAATATATATAACTTTGTAAGTAAAGTTTTTATTGTTTTAAAACTTTGTATTTTTAAGATATTTCTCTGCACAGTACACATTTTCTAACTTCGAGATATTTCTAAATATTTTATGATCTAATTCATAATAACTTTTGAACAATTTGTAAGGTTTGTTCCCACAGAGTAACTGCCAATATTACGTATTTGCGCCTGCGTAAAGTTTCTGGCATGTTCCAGTTCATTACACACGCCCTAAATATAACTAATTGAAAATTTGTCTCAAACTTGTTTGTTGAAACAGCAGGCTGGCTCGGTGTTTACAGTAAATCAAAAAACCGAAACAGGTAGGTAACCCCAAAACTTTCAGTAAGAAATTAGGATACGGTGTATAATGCGATTGCGACGCCATTTGTGTAGCGACTTCCTCCATTTAATTTTTTTTTACTAGATACCCTTACCACTGGCAGAGATCTGGATTATGTTAATTGTTAGACACTCTTTTCTAAAGAAAAATAAAATTACTACGTTACTGTGTAAAATTAAAAAAATAGTGGGTCGATAATCTACTGTATTATTTATGTCATGTTTTTTCTGGAACACCTGTTATATATAATATTTCAACGTTAACTTACCTTTCCTAATAATTTTTCTGAACTCCCCTGACCATAAAATGGAGCGGTGTCAATATAGTTTATTCCTTGTTTGATTGCGTGACGAACACAAGCAATAGCCTCTTCTTCATCGTATTTACTGTCCGAAAATCAACATTAATAATTTATATATTAATTAAAAATCAAATATTAATAAACAGTCTTGTGTAGGAAGAATTGACCTATTAATAAATATACTTAATGAGGTCGCAGTAGAAGCTCAGTGAGTAAAGAAATTGTAGAAAAAAATGTGTCTTTTTTATTTTAAAAAGACAATATTAGCGACTAAAGCTACAATTTTTCTTCATTTTGACGTAGAATTACGTATATGTCCTCGGGTATACGCCACTCACTTCAACTTACTTATGTACCTACTAATGCTTTTTTATCATATCCAATACAAAATGTATTGTTACGGATCACCCTGTATATAAACGGCAGGCAAGAGTTTTGAGAAACGGGGTCCGCTTACTGTAACAACTGGTACCTGCACGAAAGTTCTAGAGAAAGCGAGAACACACTAGGCTTATGCCACGCAGCCTATATAAACAGCAGTACGAGTGAGTGAGGGCAGTCAACGGTGAGTCACGAATTCAAGTCTACGTTGGAGCAGTAAAATAAATAGTGCCGTGATATAAATAACCAAATTGATAAATAAATACGAGTGTAGTGGTAATAATAATACGAATTATTGTATATAGTTGTTTTGTTTTGCTTTGTAATTACTGTTTAGTTATTGTTACTTGTGTTGATTGTTAGAATTGACTTTTCGTTGTTGCGTTCATTATTATTGTGTTTTTAATTATTGTAAATAAATATTTATTCCGCCAACTCAGAAAACAGTTTTGTAACAGTATGTATACGTGCACTGAGGTAAAAGATATAGAGGGATTATAAGCACTTAAAAGTGAAGTCAGTCGCCATTGTAACTCAGCCTTCATTTTATATGAGAGAAGAAGAAGAAGAAGAGAATAATATTCCCGCTCCATCCCGTGTTTTGCGGCCATATTTACTCGGCCCTGTGACATCAAACCTGGCTTTAATTTTGTATAAGCAGTTGTACACGGTATGTCTCCTCTATATGTTTTACCTCAGTGGTATACCGACCTGTAATGGGTCATTTAATAGACAGGCGTGCCGAAAACGTTTTCAGTACATAACTAATGCGGTAAGTAAACGGTTTCCATAGCAACTTAAGTTTATTTGCTCTATCCGCCTGCTTTAAATGTAAAGACGCAAATGAACTGTCAAAATGTTTTTGAAAATAGTGAAAATGAAGTGAAATAGGTATTTTTAGTGGGTTCGGAAAAAAATACCACATATATCTCGTGCGTAGTGGTATTATGACTCGTGTGACTGTAAAAACTCAATGTCACTCGTTTTACATACTGTCATCACTCGTCAGTAATATACCCCATTACGCATCTAGATATACAATCTACTATTATGACTCAGACGTTATAACTTTTTAAAAAATAAAGACATAAGTATAACGGTGTCTGAGGTGTCATTTGAAATCCAAAGAAGTCCTGATCAATTATTACTTAAAATTTAGTATACAATATTAAAACATCGAAAAAAGGCACCACAAGTTACTACTTAAATTCAAATATCTCAACATTTCACCCTACGGACTATTAATATATCATAGATATAGTAGGGAAGTCACAACTGTAGGTGACAGTGTCAGGTTGGAAAAGAGAGATAGAAAACGGATAGTTTCTCTTTTCCTTGTTTACTGACGCATTTGTGAATTTAATAGTAGATTGTATGTCTAGATACGTAATGGAGCATATTACGGCGAGTGATGACAGTATGTAAAAACGAGCGATAGCGATTAAGTACGAGACATACCATTACGTACGAGACATATATGGTATTTTTTGCCATACCTACTACAAAATATCTACTTTTTACGTCATTTTCAAAAAATTCTGACAGCTCATTTGTGTCGCCATATTTTCTTCTAGTGTGCTGCGAAGCTCGTGCAAGTAAGTAATGATAGGCGCACGCATGCGTACGCAGGCGTATAGAGCGAATTAACAGATGTTGCCATGGCAACCGTTATTTTCTGGACTCGTGCAGAAAGTAAACCATTTTCCGCACACCTGCCTGTTAAATGGGTCATTAATGGCCGCTATACATACATCGAAAGTAGCTATTTTGTAGTGGGTATGGCAAAAAATTTTATAGTAAATATTGTTAATTTACATCTGTAAGTTGTAACCATGGTTATGTATTTGTGATAGAAAGAGATAGAAGAACGCTTCTATTCTCCATCTCTATCTTTTGCATTGACACTTTTTTGGGTGGCTTCCCTCCTCTGTCTATGATATCTTCATGATTATTAACCGTAACATAGGTACGTGTACAACAAAATATCAGAGATTCCTTGGATAAAAACAGATTAAGTAGATTTAACTTAAATTATCTATATCCAAAGTTGCTTCGTTTGACCGCTAGACGGTTACAAAATTCACCATATACCATGTTATTGAAAAGCGCACTCCTGTTGTTTTCTTTTTTATTTCCAACGATTATCATACGACATGCAGACATTTGAATATTTTCTGACTGAACCGTTCAGTCAGAAAATATTCAAAATGTAGTAAAAGATAAAAAAGTTTTCAAATGAAATTATCTGTTCACAAAAATTCATTGTATAATTGTATAGAGAATAAAAAAAATGTGGACCGATTTTTACACCTCACATAATTTTTAGAACACTTGTTTGTTTTTCAGACCCTATATACTACATCAAAAAGTGTTAAAGGGAAGTAGAAAACCGTATGCCAAAAGTAATAACCAACAATTGAAGCGTTTTCGAGGTATTAAAAGAACACTTTTTTTTAGTAAATTTTGAAACCCTCTAGCGGCCAAACGAAGTAACTTTGGATATTGAAAATTTAAGTTAAATCTATCTGTCTTTATCCAAGGAATCTCTGGTCCTACGTTGTACACGTATTTTCTGTACAATATGCATGATATATTTATATTATTAAACATAATATACATAATATGCCGAATATTTAAAAAAAATCTTTAAAGTGCATTCTTATTTTGTCCAAAAAACATATCAGATTCACATAATAATGCATTTAAATGCCACAATACAGGTAAAAGCAAATACACTATTTTGCCGGCAACAATTTATTATTTTAAATTTAATTTTAAAAATATTTTAAGTAATTTCCGTCAGTTTTATTTTAATTAAGAAAATAACATGAACTTTTATTTTTGGAAATACGTATCTAAATATTTGTTCATAACAATAAAAACGACAACATACCCAAACAATGAACTAAAACAAGTGCCTCCAAGTCCAATCTTTGAAACCTGAAGTCCAGTTTTTCCAAGCGTATTATATTTCATTTTCCTTACGGCGGCTTCATCGTGAAAGCCCGGTACAAAAGTTGGCGGTAACTCAGACATTACAATAAATTGTTGATAATTCACTGTTGACGTTCCTTGCTTGAACGGTTAGACGTTTCGTTTATCAATTTATTGGACTAGCTAAATCACTATTTATATACTGAGATACAAATTCCACGTGGAAGTTCCAGCATGTCTAATATTTGTTTACACTGTGAATAAATAAAAAAAACAATACCTTTTACAAACATATATAGATAGATAGATGTCTTTATTTGATTAGTACAAATGTACATAAATAGTGTCAAACAGAAAAAAAATTATAAAAACTCGTTCAATTTGTAGTGAGCTTTAGATAATAAATATTTTTTTAAATTATTCCTAAACTGTTGATAGGAATTTGCGATTTTGATCTCCGTAGGTATACTATTATTGTGTATTCGTATCATAGCGTTGCGGACACCCTTGTGAGTCACCGCAAGTGTACAATTAGTAGTTTTTAAATTATTTTTGTATCTTGTAGTGTATTCGTGATTATTTTGATTTTCATTAAACAAAGATGGATAAAATTGTACAAAATTTGCACAATTTAGGATATAAAGATCTATTAGTGTTAGTATGTTGTACTGAATAAATAAATTTTTACAATGCTCTGGAGGTGCCATACCCGCTATGATACGAATACATTTTTTTGTATTAGAAAAATTTCTTGTGCCCAGACCGAATTGCTCCAAAAGATTATTCCATATTAAATAATAGATTGGAAAAATGCATGGTAGACACTAAGCAAAATATCGGTACCTACTAACATAAGTAAGAACAAATTTAGCTCTATTTAACTTGGGCAAAATGTAGTCAATATGTTGCTTCCAGTCAAGATTATTATCTATGTATACAGTGTGTCCACAGACTCATCCTCAACATGGGGATCTCCGTTGTTATGGGAGATAGAGATTTGGTTAAATGAGACAAAATGTGCAGAATCTCCAGTACTACTACCCTGCGTAGTCAAACTTTCCATATTTTGCTTGGTTCGCGACCGACAGTTGAAAAACGAGATTTACCCATTTTCGTTTTTTGTTTATAACTCGCTTATTAAGTAAGTTAGAAAAAAAATATTTTCACTTTCTTTAGGCCCTTTTTTATGAAGATTTCAAATCTCTTTTCATATTTTTATTTACTTTTATAGTTTTAGAGATACTTGTATTAACTTTGTTTTTTTAAATACACGTCAAAGATGGCCATGACACCATTCGAAAGAGATTTTTTTTCTCTTTAATTTGATATGAGGGTTGATGGATTTATTTTCAAAAATAACAGAGTTATACGTAAAACACTGATTTTTAATAGTAGGCTATGCTAAATTAATTGATAAAACAACAGAAGGCTTAGCAAACAGTTGAAATTCGCGTTGGTTTAGTAAACGGTTGTTTTGTTTTAGCTGTCAAAGTGTGGTTTGTTGCTAATTTGTCAGTTTACTAAGTGATTTATTAAATTTACTTTTGTTATCATGGAACCATTTTGTAACAATGAAAAATTTGATATGTTATCTTGTTATACATTCTATGTCACAAAAATTCGACCAGAGCTGCAGAAATGTACTTCGATCAGTATCCAGAACGAAGACAACCTCATTCGTATATTTACAGAAACTTACGAGTAAATTTAATAAACTATGCATCATTTAAAAAGCCGTTTACTAAGTCAACGCGAATAAGTGAAGAAGACAAAACTACTGTTTTACGATCAATTGTTGAAAATCGCTTATTTTTCATTGTTACAAAATTGTTCCATGATTACAAAAATAAATTTAATAAATCACTTAGTAAACTGACAAATTAGCAACAAACTACACTTTGACAGCTAAAACAAAACAGCCGTTTACTAAGCCAACGCGAATTTCAACTGTTTGCTAAGCCTTCTGTTGTTTTATCAATTAATTTAGCATAGCCTACTATTAAAAATCAGTGTTTTACGGATAACTCTGTTATTTTTGAAAATAAATCCATCAACCCTCATATCAAATTAAAGAGAAAAAAAATCTCTTTCGAATGGTGTCATGGCCATCTTTGACGTGTATTTAAAAAAACAAAGTTAATACAAGTATCTCTAAAACTATAAAAGTAAATAAAAATATGAAAAGAGATTTGAAAAAATTTGAAAAAAGGGCCTAAAGAAAGTGAAAATATTTTTTTTCTAACTTACTTAATAAGCGAGTTATAAACAAAAAACGAAAATGGGTAAATCTCGTTTTTCAACTGTCGGTCGCGAACCAAGCAAAATATGGAATGTTTGACTACGCAGGGTAGTAGTACTGGAGATTCTGCACATTTTGTCTCATTTAACCAAATCTCTATCTCCCATAACAACGGAGATCCCCATGTTGAGGATGAGTCTGTGGACACACTGTATACCGAGGAATTTAACAGATTTTTTATTATAGGACAAAATGTCTATGTTTAGTAATTGTGGAATATTAAAGTAATTCCCAAACTTAATAATGTCTGTTTTGGTGTTATTTATTTTAAGACTGTTATTTGTAAACCATTTTTTTAGGTCTTCCATGCAATTTTCCAATCCACTTTTTAAAATCGCCTGATCTCTTCCTTCACATATGACAGCAGTATCATCAGCAAACAAGAAGATCTTTCTGTTAGTGGCCAACGGAAGGTCGTATACATTCTAATAATAATACAGTCGACTCTTGTTAATTCAAACCTGCGATAATTCGAACCTCTCTATAATTCAAAGTTATCACGAGTTCCCTACAATATCTCTTTATATTTCGAACTAAATCAATACATTTTTATGCACTTGGTAATTCATACGAAAAAATCATTGCTATATAACAAAACGACGCGTTAATTCGAACTCATCGGCGTCCAACACTCGACAATTCAAAGTTGCAGAGAGAAAGAGGCGGAAAGATTGTAAGTACATACATACATTCAAAATCGTCTAAGTTAGAAACAGATACGTTTTCGACGAATTTTCGATATTTGCGTCCTAAGAGATGAACACGGGGGTGAAAACTTTTTTGAAGGGTACGCATATCTCTGAAATTGCTTAAGCTAGAAACATTAAATTCGAGAAACATACTGTTTTAAAAAATAAAGGTATATATTGTGTATCTATTGTAGTTCAATGGGTTTTAGAAAAAACTACTCGAATGGGTGAACGGCGAGGGGCCGGGTTTTTCGAGATACAATCACTATTTACAATGAGCGGAACGTTGGCATTTTGAACTTCAGTCAGGCGGAACCAGGTAGAGTTTCCAATAAATGTCAAGAATTGAATAGATAAAGTTAGGTAAAATGTTTGTGTTGAAAATTAGATTAGTAATATATAAAACTTTTGCGATTAGATAATTAAATTAATTAAACTCTTAAAAATTATAAAATATTTTCACAAAAGATGCCGCAACATTTCAAGTAAATAATTACTCTCGACAGAAATAATTTCGATTCCTTAAAATATAGAGTGATAATTTTGCTTCGGCACAGTGTAAAAATAAGGATTATGAAAACAAAATTTACACACGGTTCTTAGAAATGTTTCATTTTTTCATTTTTATCAACACAAAAAAATTATAAATATTATAGGTACTTCATAAGTATTTAGTTATTATTTGTTATGTTGATTCTTTTTGTGAATGATAAATTTGTTTTGTAAACAGTCTGACGTGGATTTTGCCGATGTGGAGAATCAATCATACAGTGGTGCACCGTCTGTTTTACTTACCATGTCTTCCAACGGCGTAAAGTCATCTTTTTGATATAGGGATCTGGGATATAGCTTGAACTTAATTAAGTATGTACATTTTTAAACAAAAAAAGTCAAGAGGTGTCATGGGACACCCGGCAGAAGCTATGCTTTTTACGCATTGTATATAAAACCGAATTTATCAAAGCTAGTGACAATACAATATTGAAAAGTTATTATTTGACCGCCATTTTGAAATCTGATGCAATTTTATTTTTTTGTGTCCTATAAAACTCTTAGATATTAAGTAATTTTACATAGGCTACTGTGCGTGCGCCAATATATTACTTTTAATAACATGAGCGTGACGGCTTACACCGTGACGCGAACCTATCAGTTTTTCCCCTGCCAGAAATCGTCTAACGCACCTATAGAAGCATAGCTTCAAAGATTTTTAGAGTGTTTATTCTTAAATCTATATATATTATAAATATTAATTCTGATCATGCTAAAATTCAAAAGCATCAACATAAATATCGCTTTAGAAGTCCACATTAAAGCGATAAAACCGCCTGTGATTCTTTTTACATTAGGATTATGATGATGATGTGGTAATAGGTAGGAAAAATCCCGCTACACGTCTTAGACTTACAATTAAAGGGTTCATTATGCTACCCTAATAGTAATCTAAGACCCCGAACAGTCATGCACTTTAAATGCGGTCAATTCTCATTTAGACTTGCTGAGGCGTTTGGTTCCAGAGTATTAATAGGTACCAAGAGTTTTTTTATACCTACTTGAAACAGTGAGCAGAATGAAAGGCCGCGGAAAAATCTGTTTAACAAAAAACTCCATCCATGAATTAACTTCGAGAAATGCTCTTGAAGTTTTGAATTTTTGTTGAGACGACGCTGCCTGTAGTTTTCGACACTAATTCTAAAGAGTATTGACTTTAAAGATATCGACGTGAACGGGCAAACGTGGAATTGTAGATAATAATATTAATATCTAGTGACGGCGTTTTTTTTATTTAATAACAAACTGTACGAATAAGAACAATATACATTATACATATTTTGGTTTATTGTACATAATTTATAATATTTATATGTATAGGGAAAGAAATATTTGTTATGATTAGCCAGTTATGGTTAATATTAATAAAAAAAACGAAATAAAAACAATCAAGTATAGACGTATTTCAGGCGTCAAGGGTTTCGTACATCATTTCTAAAAGAAAAATTGACGCATAAAATAAAAAAATATAAAATGTTGTTCGTGGAAAAACAGATTGTTGAATAAAAGCTAAAAGGAGCCTTTAGTTCACGAATCACGACACGCTATAGCGATTCGTTCATACGCTTTTCTATCACCATCCTATAGCGAAGGTCATTTATTTATTACTTTAGCGCAAAATAGATAAATCTCAAAAATTAAGAAAATTGTAAAGCCTTCGCTATAGTTATGTTATAATATTATCTACAAACTTCTTTATACAAGATTTCAGGTTCGCGCCCAGCTGGAGTAGTATGAAATATTAAAATTATTGAATTTTTCTATATTTCTTTCTAAAAATAATAAATTAAAAAAAACAAATTATTATTGAATCTTACTGAAACGCCCGGCGGGCGGTAAAGTTACATTACCGGCTGGCTTTCGTGACCGCCCTGTAATTGGTCATTTTACGACCGGTATATATATACGCGTGAAAATCAGCTACTTTATAGGGGATAGAACAAAAAAACATTTATTTATTTTTAAGTAGTTTTCCGCAAGAAAATGTTTTCTGACGCATCTTCGTGCAAGAAAACAATTCTGCCATAATTTACTTTTTATTATCACTTATGTCATTTACATCTTAAAGACAGAGGCGTCGTTCAATTTGGATATAAGCATAAAATAATGTCATTTTCTTTTTTTAATACACACTACACAGCTAACAAGAAATAGTTTTAGGTGGGCATTTAGGCAAGTTCCCATATCAGAGCAAAGCTCTTGGAGCAGTGTCAGGCCGGGCGTTGAGTGCTGACAGGCAGTTTTTGTAACAGTTCGTCCCCCTTTTACAGCTCGTGCGTGATAACGATTACGCGGATGGTGGAGCGTTTCTGTTTCAAGCAGCAAACAGAACAGCAAATGAACTCAGCCTTGATTTTGACTTCAGTTCCACAAGAAAACGTAGAGATGCACCGGTTGTGCCTATCAATACAATACACTAAGGATTAAGAAAGACAGAGCAAAAATTCCTGCTCAAGCAACATACATAGGTACTGATAAACCGATGCATGGGATTTATTATAAGAACATCGATACGTGTGGTTTATCGAAGGATCTGACGTTTGCCTTCCTGAGGTCAGCTGGACCGTTGAAGTCTGAATTTGAGGGATTTGTTTTGGCGTGTCAAGACGGCGTAATCAATATTCTTGTGTACTACTGTTTAGTTATGGATGCGGAAGTAACAGATACTTCTTGCAGAGCATGTCTATCGCATCCAAAGACGCTCATGCATCTCTTATCGACATAATGATTTGTACCATTATTTTAAGTTGAACTTAAAACTAACGATTAATTATAATTTTATCGAAATTAATGCAGTAGCTCTCTAGTTATAAGCAACCAAACATACAAATCGACAGCAGTGAAACAGACAGACAGACAGACATTTTTTTTGGAAAATACGATATTTATACTTGACATCAATTATAAAAGTAATTCGTAAAGTAATTTTGTAAAAAAATTTACAAGGATTCAGAGAGAGTGCGGTTTAAGTATGGATATGCATTCTCATACCTTGTAACGCCCTCTACTAAGAATAGGTCGGAGTAGCCATACTTTTAATTTTTTTTCAAAATTCCTTTACGAATACTCATTATAATTGTTATAAAGACTATTCGTAAAGGAATTTTGTAAAAAAAATTAAAAATGTGGCTACTATTACTAGAGTGCGTTAAATTGTCAGTCTGTCTGTCTGTTTGAGCGCTGTCGATTTGTATGTTTGGTTGCTTATAAGCAGAGAACTACTGCATTAATTTCGATAAAAATTATAGTTAATCGTTAGCTTAAAGTTCAACTTAAAATAAATCTACAAATCATTTTGTCAGGCCCTCGGGAAGCAGCATAATCCCGTTATATAAAATCGAGGGGGAGGAAGCCGCGCGTACTTTAAGGTGATTGAACAGCCACAAAAAATATCTATATGCATTTCTGTACATGCCCCGTTATTCACCCGCAGAGGTCTATCTTATAGGCATTTGAATGTATGTGTCGGAGAAAGTACAGTGAAGACGAAAACTGATTCGTGAATGATCGGATCATTTAAACTTGATTGATTATAATGACACGACCATCTACGACGGAGTTCTTCATTTCGTGTTGAAACGTTGTTTTCAAAGATGAAATTCCAGTGGCGTAGGCGTTCTTTACTAATTTGCAAACACTGTACCAGACAATAAGTAATAAGTATTTATTATATTTTGTATTCAAATTGCTTTATTTTTATAAATTATATTTGAATTTGAAAATACATTTCAAATACTCCGAATTTCTAATATATTTAGAAAAAATTTTGGAACATACAAGTAATTCAAGAATTACAAGGCGCGATATTCATGTAGGTATACTGTGTGTAAACGGCTTTATCGAACATAGGGAAAATAACACTGAGAAGATTTATAATTTTGTAGTAGGTTATGAGCCATAAGACCTAATATAAATATGTATTGGATTACATAGAAAAAATAGTACAGTGAATTTTTTAAACAACTTTCCGTAGCAACGGTTGACTATTAAGCGTAATTCGTAACCGGCTAAATAAAAAAAGTCATGATGTGTCGTAAGACACCCGACAGAAGCTATGCTTCTTACGCATTGTATATAAAACCGAACTTAACAAGGATATAAATAATACAATTAAAAAGTTATTATTTGATCGCCATTTTGAAATCTGACGCCATTTTATTTTTTTATGTCTTATTAAATTCTCAAATATCAATTTTCAAAAGGATCGGATAATTTTTACAAAGAAGTATATACTTATGACCGCCATTTTGAAATATGACGTCATTTTATTTTTTTGCGTCCTATAAAACTTGCAAATATTAATTTTCAAAAAGATCGGATAATTTTTACAAAATCTGAAGTAATTTTTTTTTGTGTCCTGTAAAACTGTCAAATATCAATTTTCAAAAGGATCGGATAATTTTAGCAAAAAAGTACCTACATATGGCCTCCATTTTAAAATATGACGTCATTTTATTTTTTTTGTGTCCTATGAAACTCAAATACCGATTTTCAAAAAGATCGGATCATTTTTGCAAAAAAGTACATATAGCCGCCATTTTGAAATCTGACGTCATTTTATTTTTTTGTGCTCTATGAAACTTTCAAATACCGATTTTCAAAAGGATCGGATAATTTTTACAAAAAAGTACATATGGCCGCCATTTTGAAATCTGACGTCATTTTATTTTATTGTGTTCTATGAAACTCTCAAATATCAATTTTCAAAAGGATCGGATAATTTGTACAAAAGTACATAATGGCCGCCATTTTGAAATTCGACGCTATTTTATTTTTTTGCATCTTATAAAACTCTCAAATATCAATTTTTAAAAGGTTCCGATAATTTCTATGAAAGTACATATGGCCGCCATTTTGAAATCAGACGCCATTTTATTTTTATGTGTCCTGTAAAACTCTCAAATATCAATCCGTAAACATTCTGAACCCAACGGCGTCGAAATTATGGCTTCCGTCGCATGTTTCGCTGCAATTTTCGTGACGTTAACTTTCTGAATATAGCGCCTGACTGAAGTGTAAGATGTATCAAAACTAGAAATAATTTAAAACGCGCATAGAATCGCATAAAAAGTTATTCATGTCAAAAAAAATAATGTAAATCGGATCAGTGGTTCTCGAGTTACAAGCGTACAAACGGACCAACAGACAGAGTCAGATTGTTCAGGAGGGTATGAAAAGTCAAAAAATTTTGATCCGATCACTAAATCTCGCCATCCGACCGACGTCAATAAGTTACCAGTCGTTCTAACCCAGCAGGTCATAATAAATTATTAAAATCATAATAAAATCTGTCCAAAAATTGAATGACTATATTAGAATCCAATAAGTGGTTATTGTGATTGAAAATGTTTATTTTTATTTATCACTGCGACCCGACTCACGAGTTCACACTGGAAGTGTGATGTATAATATATTTGTTTCTGTAAAGTATTATGAAACATCGTTCGATTCAAGTCTGCTAACGACATCTATTGACTTTTCAGTATAATACAACCCCTGTGAAAAACTATTTCGAAAATCTCTAATTTCTATGAAAAACCTTAATCAAACTTTGACAGTAATGCTTTCAAAATAAACTAGAAGTGTGTATCATTCTTCCCATATGATTTTGAGCCAGATTGTTGTATAATATTTGATCTAAATATATGCTTTAAAATCAGGTAAAAATGACAAAAATAGCGTAAGTTTAACACAAATTTATGTGTAGAAAAAAATTATTTTCAAAAAAACTGTTCAAATAGCCCTCTTCCTTAGTATTTTTTGCATACATCTGTAAAGAAAAAACTTTAAAATGTCAATTTGACTTCCCGTAATTTGAAATAATACGTCGTGCTGTAAAGAAAATATTACGTTTTTTAAAACACCATAACGAAGGTAAATAAAAAAAAAATCAGTTAACTGGGAATTATTCTGCAAATGGGTTGTTTTAATATCTAAAATTATTTTGTTTTTTTAAAACATACAAATTTGTTACTTTAAAATATCAAGTTCAACATAAACCTTTTTAAGGTAATATTTTTCTCAGGAGGTTTACAGCCAATTTGCATTATACATATATTTTCTTTTCCTAATATTTTTATTCATAAAATTGTATTCTGTAAATTCTGTAATTTTTGTAGGTCATGATTGAGCACTGATGTGGTCCGAAACGTCGGCTCTTTGTTTAATTTTTAAAAAAACAATATAGATTCTTATAGCCTTTCTTCCTGTTTCAATAAAAGCATATTTTGTAAATTAATAATAAGGTGCTATCAAAAGAAATTTCCGCAATAAAACTATTATAAACGTCATTCACATTATCACTTTGTTATATTTCATACCACTTTTCGAATAGAAAATAAACCAAATTTAAATCAGAAAAGTTTCTTTTAAAAATTGTATTATTATTATTGTGCTTAGTCTTATTATAGTTATTATGGAATATTGTTAAATCACATTCAATATATAAATGATCAGACGTACATAAATTTCTTTCTTTAAAATGGCTAGGTATATGGTAAATTCGTTAAAATGTTATCTAATATACTTTTTTATATCTATCTATACGTGTAGGGGTAGAGCAGTTCACAATATTCTCAAGTAGATGTAGCAATACTACACCAAAATTTTGATCGAAAACCATATTTAAAAAAAATATATTATAATAATAATTATTTCAATAACTTTTATTATCAAAATACAAGATTAAAATTTTTTTTTCAAAAAAAAAAACCAATATGTATAGTGAATTCGTTTATTGATTAAGGGGTTCCCTTATATTGATTATTATAAACAACTTATTTCGTTCATACAATATAAAGTTAATTTAGCTTTGAAACATAAAAATAACTGATCTTGAACCACTATAAAGGTCAATAATAATGTATTATCTAAACATATAATGTTTTCAGTGACCGAGTAGTTGCTGGTATCTTGACAATTCAACACCTTCCCAATAACGTTGTTTCAGCTTTGAAAAAAATCTGTAAAATATTATAAAAATTATTTTATGAGAATTTTATATAGGTAGGTATAGATGTATTGTTTAACATTTTTTTTTCAAAATTCAGTGCAGTAATCCCTTAACAACCGCAGGGATACATTTCTGAAAAAGGCCGAAGGTGGCAAAGCTGTAGTTGGTGAGACTATGATCCAGTACAAAATCATGAAATAAAGCATGTAGTATATATTGTATTATTGTATATGTTACGCCCAAGTATCGAAATCACTCAATGAGCGAAAAAACAATAAATTACTGCACGTTGTGAGTGGTTCTATACGTTTTAACCTTTAACGCGTTGTGGGTTTAGAGACGCTCATAACGCGTTTTGAGTGATCTGAAACAATCACACATCCACGTGAATCGTGATAATTAACAGAGATGAGAAGGATAATTTACAAATTAAAGAAAAAAACGGTGTCGTCTACATGGCCTCCGGTGTTTTGGATGTGACAACGTCTACCTGGTATGAAAGAAATACCTAATATTTATTTAATGTAAAATACAATAGTAATTTAATGTTTTTGAATTTACTATTTTTAATAATAATTAAAAAAAGATATTTCTTATTACTCAAAGTCGATTTTCGATTCTGGGATGTTAATAATAGTCCAGTTACGAGAGGAAGTCCACCTAGCGTTTTGTGCAGCAAATGATTCTATTTTTTGTGTCCTCAAACATATTTAGAAGATGTCAAATCCAAATTTGCGGGGGAGTTTGGTAAAACACATTAGAATTGGACCATGCATTTCACTGCAGGACTACCGCGCTCGCTACATCTATTGTCTGTATAGTGAATTACTTTGGACTATGCGACACGACATCTATTACTCGGAAAATGTAAGTACTAAGTATACTTTTCGTACATGCATACCTACTATGTATCTGTATAGTGTATAGTAAGACGTTCTCACGTTAAAATTGCACACGTTCATTCAATAATTATTTTTTCATTATTATTTTCACTGGATAAATGCTTTTATTGATTTTTATCTCATTTATTATTTCATTATTTCTGTCAGTTAATACTCATAAGTAAAATATAATAATGTTGTTAGAACTTCGAACAATTGTATTTTTTTCAAATTTCAATATATGCCTATCAACTCTGCTAATTACTAAGAATTACATCGGTTTGTGATCATTCCAGATAATTCATAATGTGCGGTGGGCGTTTCTAAAGCGCCCACAATACGTTCGGGTTGAATGAACACGACCACACAGCGGAAAAGAATCCCTTATCGTTTGGTCAGCGCAAATATGTTGTTTTCGCTTATGAGAGAATTTGATGTTTGGGCGTAACATATGTTAGGTATGTACTTACTATATAAAAAAATCTCGTATAAAAATGTTTTGTCTATAAAAATAAGACGCGTTTTTCAAGCTCGTGATTGAAAAAGAATATACTATACCAGGGATGGCGAACCTTTTCGATAATGCATTGTGTGGCATGAAACTTTCGTTGACTTGTCGTGTCGATCTTACAATATACTAACGGCCCCGTCCGGCTTCGCCCGGGTGCTAAGAAAGCCCGGGTGCAATACACTACTCACTCGCTTCGCTCGTTCGCTTGAATATTATAAATACACTACTCACTCGCTTCGCTCGTTCGCTTTTATTTATAATTTTTAGTTTAAAAAAAATTATAATTATTGTCAAAGAAAGAATATAACAAAAATAAAAAAATATATAAATAAATATCATGTAGAATTTAGAAAAAAGAGCCAAAAATTCTACGATGTCATCGGTTTCCGAACCCGGGTTCCTGTGCATAGAGTGCTGCGACGTTACCTCTACGCTATGAGTGGAACAGTCGTTTTTATGATATAAGTATGTTGCGAATTCTTACGGTCGGGTTACGAATTTAATTAATTAGTTATTAATTATTGTTATTTATTAATTATGTTATATATATAAATCTTCCGTGAAAAATTATCTAACTGATGGTGAAAACCGCATCAAAATCCGTTGCGTGGCTTAGGAGGAGTTAGCGGTTAAACAGACAGACAGACAGACGCGAAAAGCGACTTCAATTTATACTAAGTAGAGAAGAAGAAAAAGAGATGTTATTTGAATGATAATCAAATTTTTTCGACAGCACCTAACATATTTTTAATTATTTCGATTGTATACCAATCAATGCCGTGCCGACACGCGTGCCATTGGTTCGCCATCCCTGTACTATATACATTATACAATAATACAGTAATCTCCCACTTAGTGGTGTAATTGGAGCCATACATATCGAGCTCTACTCTAAGGTTAAGAGCTAAGCGAATAACGAATTTATATGCAAACAAATTAGGAAGTTAGTTTTCAAGACATATTTAACGTTGACATGAAGTATATTAAATTAATTCAAAACTTCATAATATTATAATAATATATTATATGAAAAATTGAATAAACACATAGCTGATATAACTGTACTATAGGGAATTATTAAAAAAAAAAACACGTAAATGAAGTGGTTTTGTGAAACAACGAGTAGATAATATTAAAACAAGCCGTGAGGTGGGTCGTTTATTAGAACTAAAGTGCGACCCTTGAGGTCCACACGACGAACTTCCCAGTTTGATAAATATTTAATAATAATAATTAAATTAAATATTACACAGAAAAATAATCATTTTAATCATTAAAACATAATTATTATTTATTTTTAACAATAATTAAAAAAAAAAAAACGACTGAACCGAATTTTATAAAATTTATGTCGGATCAAAATGACGTTAACACGTCTCGATTGACACCCTTACGAAGTCGATATAATTTTTTATTCGCGAGATATTGTGTAAAATCTACTTTTTTGGAGTCTATTTGGTTAAGAAAAAAGAACGGCTGACCGCTGAACCGATTTTGAAAAAATTTCTTTCAGATCATATTTACGTTACTAATACGCGTCGATTGGCACCCTAACGTAGTCGATATCATTTTTCATTCTCGAGATTTCGTCTTAGAAAGAAATGGACACATACGTACGTACGTACACACACACTCATACACACACAGACATCTTTCTAAAAATAGTGTAGTGACCTTGAAACATAAAAATTTGTTGTACATTTTGATTTCGATTTTCGGACCCATCACAATAACTTCCAATAGGAAGTTAATAACAGGCCGCATATTCTCAAATCTCAATCACATTTACTTTACCCTCCTTAATTATTAGTTATATTACTTTATACCCTTATCGTTGGCATCACTCTAACACATATCTAACTAAATTCACTCTATATCATTTTCTGAAAAAAGATGGCTCATATCACATTTTTATTATATTGCAAAATTTTACATTCAAACATAAAAGAATATAAACTTCAAATTAATATCTAACTATTAAAAATTACATCCAAGAAGTGACACAATAAAACATAGTATTACAATGTTCGCAATTTAAAAACTTCAAATTTCTATATTAAAAAATTCCATTTGGTACGTATAATAAAAATTAAATTTTTTTAAACTGCATTAAGATAAGCTGGTGTTGTCCTGATTCGGGTCTATAGGCCGTCGTTGGTTGGAATTGCTTCCTAACATTTCGCTAGCACGAGTGGCGAGCTTCCTCATGGGTCCTTCCATCTCCGATTCTGGATGTAGGACCTCTGAAGAAGCTCGCCACTCGTGCTAGCGAAACGTTAGGAAGCAATTCCAACCAACGACTGCCTATAGACCCGAATCAGGACAACACCAGCTCATCAACTGGCCGCGAAAGCCTCAACCAATTTGCATTAAGATATTTGTTTATTTATTTATAAATACCGTATATACCTATTTACAGATTGTCTTCTTATTTTTTGAAAATGTCCAACAGGACGAAACGTTAAAAAATGTTTTTATGTATGATGATATCTATTTTCACAAAATTGTTTATACTTTAACTTATTAAAGAAAATGTTTGTAACTGGATGATAAAAACAAACACACAAACTAACATACATTGTAAGTTAAATAAAAACTTGTAAAAACAAATTGCCTGCTGATCCAAATACAGTCTTTATATTTTTTAATGTACTCCTTTCTGGGGATATAATCATTGAAATGAAATTTAGCGTTTAACACAATACTTATTAATCGGGTTTGTTCGTAAAAACAAGGTTTACGATTAAGTATTATTGGTAAAAAAATGAAAAAAAGATCAAACGAAAATGAATTACCTAATAATAATATTGTTAAAAGTACGTTAGTACGGCAGATAGGTGAAATAATTGCGCGATTAATGATAGAAGCATGCAATTTGGGCACATATACTACATATTATATTATGAAGATTTAATTTTGGCTATGAGGCCATCTCAGATTTTCCCTATTACAGTAATGGCGGGGGGTAAAGGACCCACCCATAGATGTTTCTGCAAAAATTTGATACACAAAAAAAGTTTCAAACAAAAATTGTTCTATAGTTAGATCTATAAAAATTTGATTTTTACACATTTTCGTGTAGGTGGACAGGTATGGCCAAAAAAAGGGCCCGAACAACGCGCACTTTTATCGCCTTGGAAACCGATGGCTAAAACAATTTTAATCGTTATGTTATTAATTTTTTATCGAATTTTAAATTGAAAATGCATATGTTCATAAAGAAAAACACGCCCTAAATCCTGCTTTTTGTCCCATATCGATATCTTTAAAAATTGAGAAGGTACAGGTAGTCAAAGTTGAAATCATCACATAGTTTTACGTGTTTTTTAACACGCGTTATGAGTACCTTCCATACCGAATAAAAAAATCCGTCTTATAGGAAATTTAATGCTCTAAATGATGCTTTTTGTCCTATTTCGATAACTTAAAAATGTTCCAGTTACAAGCATTGAAGTTCAATTAAAAATCAGTTTTTTTCTTCTATTTGACAATTTTCGACTCAATTCGCTTGGACTTAAATGCTTATAATTTAAAAATGTCTGAAGTTATCGAGATAGGACAAAAAGCATCGTTTAGGACATTAAATTTCCTATGGATTCTTAGGACGGATTTACATAATTCGTATATTCCGTATTTTAGCCATTAGTTTCCAAGGCGATAAAAGTACACGATTTTCGGGCCCTTTTTCTGGCCATACCTGTCCACCTACACGAAAATGTGTAATTTCATATGGTTCTGGGAGGCATTTGTTTATGGCCCCTGTTAGAAACCCTTAACAAATTATAGTTGTGACCAGACTGTTGACTATAATAATGTATATAATATCTCAGCTCAGTAAATAATGGAGCTGTGACAAAAAGATAATATTGCCGTAGCCCGTAAAGCTAATTAAATAATAATTCTATATTATATTATGCAAAAATAAAATCTCCAAACTCAAGTATAAAATAATTCCGAACCGAACGCAATCCCGATTTTCGTACAACTTCATATTTCTACGCTGGTATACTGAACGGCCTATAGGGCGGCCAAGACTGCTAGTCCGCCTCTGGGTTTGGCTAGTGAATACATTTTTATTGACGATAAACAATTTTCTAAAAATTTATATCTCTAATGTAAATTGATAATAAATATGTGTTGGCGAACCGTATAGTTTCTGGAATATGAACTATTTTTATGTCCCCACATTAATTGGTGACGCAGGCTTAGCTAGAAAATTTGTACAGAAGACAATGTTTACATTTAAAAATATGACATATTTTGATATGAACAGATAAAATTAATGATATTTTATTAGAATACTTGTTTAACATAAAAACCCTTTTACAAGTATGCTAATTTTTTGCAATTTATTTCTAATTTGCAAACAGATATGCTCTTGACAGGGATTAGTACGGTTTTATTACTATCAGTAGTTAAAATAGGGTACCCTAAATTGTTCTTTATCTATGGATAGGTAAAATAATTGATCAAATTGGAATATACAGGGTATTCACACAATCAGGCTAATATTGCAATTGTTGCTAAATACTGATTTAGTGCATACTATAATACAGCATAACACCTACCCTTCAAATTTTAGTAATGTTTGGTTTTTGCCCTTAAGATAAATATTATAAGTTCCAAATTAACACCTTCTGACAAAAATTAGAATGTTTGCAATCGTGGTAGGTACTGACAGTTTAGTATGTGCTGAAGATGAGAGCTTAGCTCTTGAAATGTACATTCACTAATAAAATTATTGTGGTAAGAAGTGACTAAACCGTTTATATTTATTTTGTTTTAAAACCACAATGATCTTAAATTATTATTCCTATAGATAGAATAGGTAGGCAAAAAATCCTACACTCCTGTTTTACCCCCTTTGAGGTTGAATTTATAAAAACTTGAAGAGCCTATAACCTTCCTAAATAAACAGGCTATCTAACAAAAAAAAAATGTTCATATCGGACTGGTAGTTCCTGAGATAGCGCGTACAAACACATTAGTATAGATAGAATTGATCGGCAAAAAATTCTACACCCCCATTTTACCTCATTTGGGGTTGAATTTAAAAAAAAACTGGAATAGCCTATAGCCTTCCCCAATAAACGGGTTATCTAACAAAAAAAAATGTTTTCAAATCGAACTCGTAGTTCCTGAGATTAGCGCGTTCAAACACACACACACAACAAACAAAATAATACGTACTTCTCTTTGACTTCCTCCAAGACGTTTAACTCCAAATCTGAGAGACCATTACTTACAAGATCCAAATTCATATTGAGTATTTCAAGTGAATTCATTCCAACTAAATGAGTAGCGATGCCTGGTTGTTTCAAACAATCGCTCAATGCTAATCTTCCTAATTCAACGCCTCGTTCCTAAAATTTATTGAGATTATTTTTTAGCCATAATTCAGAAAATATTGAAAATTAATGTTGAACTAAAAAGAAGTTGTTTTAAAAATGCCGTTTTCTAACGCTTATAGATTTTCAGAACCTAATGATGCTAATAAATCGCAATACGTTAATTAGGTACTATGAACTTAACAAAAAAGTACGTTTCGTAGAAAGAACCTTCGATTCCGATACATTTTGTAATATAGATATTATACAGTATCTACATAATGTTCTCGATTAGGTATGAAAACTACAACCCATTATTAGCTATCGCCATAGTATCTCGTAATCGTATTTACCTTACAATATTCGCCGGCCTGTTTACAAATGTATTTAATTTCCTGATGTGCTGGATGCCACGGTTGAGGTCCAGTGTTAGTTAGTAAACCCATTGCTATGGTAGAAGCGTTTATTATACCGATCCCTTGCATCTACGAGTATAATAATAGTGCAATTAGCAAATTTTATAAAAATTGTTGTGAAGTCGTAATTTAAATATACTACAACATTTATAAAAAAATAATAAAATAAAATAGCATTTGAAGTTAAATTTTATCACTAAAATATATTTTAAATGTTCCGTTTTTCACCATTTTAGTTTGGAACAATAGAAAAATCTTGGGTTCGTTAATCAGCTCTGGTATCTTCTACTAGAATTCTTTTCCCATCAGTAATTCTAATCCCACCAAAAACACAAATGTGAAAAAGGGACCAAGTTCGGTACAAACAACAACTTCGTCGAAAAAGAATTGAGATCTAAGTGAGTGTCAAGTTTTCACTTGGCAAGTTTTCACACACGATTCATTTATTTATAATATAAAACATGACAACTTGCCAACTGAAAACTCGGCATTCACTTAGATCTTAATTCTTTTTTCGGCGAAGCTGTTCTTTGTACCGAACTTGGCCTTTTTTCCACATTTATGTTTTTGGTGAGATATCAATACTTTTTGTAAAGTTATCTACTTAAATATTATCTAGACACATACATATATACCGGGTGGTGAACTGCTATATAGTTACATAATGAACCATAATGCAACTGTTTTTTTTTAAATTCTGTTAAAGTCTAAAACCATGCATGTTTTTAATAACCTATAATGTGCAACGCGTGTGCTAAATCTTTATGCGTCAGGCGCGATGTTTTCAGTACTCGTATGCGATGCACACTCGCCAAGGCTCGTGTGCGCTCGCCTACTACTCGTGCTGAAGCCATCGTGCCTGGCGTATAAAGGTGTACCTATTTAGCACACTAGTTACACAATATACTATTTTGCTCTAAGAAAATCAGGAGAGCAGGAAACTTCATATTTAAGATTTGACATATTAAATCCCTATATACACCTGAACAGTTCACCACCCTGTATAGTTATGACGGTTCCCGTTTGGCTTCGCCTGGGTGCTAAGAATTTATGATTTATTTCCCCTCGCGAAAAATGTTTCCCCTGCGAGGCGAAGTCGGCCCGGTGGTGTTTATAATATTAGTAGGATTCCGCCAATACCCTAAAATGCAAAAGAATTTCAGAGTTACGTTTTGTTACTATCTCACAGGAATTATCTTCCCCTTGTGAGAATTTTATCAACATAAAATATAGCCTATATCACTCAGTAATAGTGTAGCTTTCTATTAGTGAAAGAATTTTTAGAATCGGTTCAGTAGTTCCAGAGATGAGAATTTATGATTTATTATCCCCCCGCGAGAAATTCTCCCCCTGCGACGCGAAAAATAAATAAAATATAGCCTATAGCTCTCAGAGATATTAGCTTTTAATATTCAAATATAGATAAATGTGGTGGAAGCGCAACTAATAATCACGGCACCTCCACCACATAATTTACATATTTCTTAATATATTTAGTGCATAAATTTTATAATTTGTAGTTTTCAGACTTTTTCCTTTGTATACGCCTAATGATCTACCTTGATACCAAATTTCAAGTTTCTAAGTCACCTATAGAAGTGGTCTAGGTTTTTGATGAGTGAGTGAGTCAGTTAATCAGTCAGTGAATGAGTGAGTGAGTGATAAAAATGGCATTTTTAGACCTTAATAACTCAAGAACTATAATACGTTTATTCATGAAATTTAGGATCCTAGGTGTTCAAGAGGGCCTTATTAGACATGCAAAATTGCAAGTGTATAGGTCTAATATTTTTTGAGTTATGGGGGCGTCGAAAGTAGCTCGAAATGGTTCGTGTAAATATACACAGTCAGTGTTGCCGAACTTGGCTGACACACTGCAGTGTGTCTAAATTAACACTATGTGCGTCATGAACTGGCAAATACAAATTACCGTATTTAATATTTTGTATCGTTATTCATTTGACAAGAGACTTTATATTTATTAAATCATATTTATTGTCTGCTAGCTACAGCCCACAAGTTACGGAAGTCGGGAACGTATTTTCATTGAAACAATGCTGTAACGTGCTGATTCAATTAGTATCCATGTTTCCAGGCGCGTTTCCTCGACTTAATAGAGGTATTCATATTATTTATGTATTTTGCCCATTTTTTGTAGCGGGGAATAAAACCGTTTCAAATGTTTTAGTATTTACTGTATTTATTTATAAAATTCACTTATGAAATTGAAAACAACGGAAGACTGCCATTTTTTGATGTATTAGTCTTAAAGAATGAGACAAATAATTTAGAATTTGATATATACAGAAAAGACACCAATACACTAAGATATATCCCTAAAGACTCACATCATTGCCCTCAACATAAAATGGCAAGTTTCAACTTTTTAATACACCGGTTACTCAGCTTCCCTCTCAACAAGGAAAGGTTTGAGAAAGAAAAAACTTTAATTAAGGACATAGCTTTGTGTAATGGTTATAATGTAGATTTAATAGATAAAATGATTAGAAAACGTAGTTTTAAGAATGCATTGGAAAATTCCTCGACTTTTCGTAATGAAACAGAAATTTCTAGATATGTATCGATTCCATTTGAATCGCGCTTCACCAGAGGGTTAAAAAAGATTTTTAAAGAAGTAGGACTAAATATTGTATACTCTTCAAGTAATAGTTTGAAAGAAAAATTAGGGAACCCTAAAGAAAAAGTAGAAGAAAAAGAAAAGTCCGGGATTTACGAAATTAGTTGTCAAAATTGTAATAAAAAGTATGTTGGCCAAACGAGAAGATCAATTTCAGTAAGATTTAAAGAGCATATGGCTCATCTAAAATATGGCAGGTTTGATAAATCTAGTGTTGCCCAACATGCATTTGAAAATGACCATAAAATAGACAATAGTAATTTAAAATTAATTAGGAACGTCATTAATATTAGACAACTAGACGCCGTAGAGAGTCTAGAGATTCATAAGTGTAAAAATAACATTATGAACAGTGACAAAGGCCCAATTCCAGGTAGCCTGCTTTTGGATTTAGTAAATTAGTTTAGTTTTTCAGGTAATTAAAATTAGGTAGCCTATAAATAGGCAGTAATTTGTGTTTAGTCTTTAGTTTTAATCATCTCCTGATGATGCCAACTTGGTTGGCGAAACGTACGTCGAGAGTGTTTGTTATGGTTTGGTGTTTTGTGGTAATTGTAACATTTTGTATTTATTTACCTGAAAATAAGGTATATATTCTTTAAGAGTGTTATCTAGGAGTGTCATTCTGCAATAGCTCAGCACCGTTGATATATGGGTTCGACTATTCTGTACTACTTCCTTAAGCATTGATACCGGATAACCGGTAATACCTATGTAATAGGCTTTGCCGGATTCCACTAGTTGCTGTAGCGTCGGCAAAGTTTCGTTTACCACTTGATTACTTGGGGCAAATTCAATGTCGTGAACCTGTAATAAATTACATTTACGATTACCTGATATAATGATCAGAGAACTTATTTTATTTTAAAAATATTTATAATATATTTACAGGAAGACTCAATAATTAACGGAAAAATTAGTAAAGTAAATTCAGCACCAAAAGAAAACATGAGTGGTGTAGAACGGCGGGTGTAAACTGTACACCAAATTTATGGCTTTAATACCTAACCTGCAAAAAGGATCCCTATATCCGGTATGTAATCTGTAACACCATGTAATTTTCCCATCAGGTAAGGGACGGGGCGGGGTAGGCAAATATTTAACAATTTCTAAAGCTGGCTTTACCGTGATTTTATAATCCCGTCCCGTCTCCGTCACGCGTCCGAGGAAATCAAGGCTTAAGTGAACTGTGTCAACAATTAAATAATGGAACAATGCCACGATTGCACTTTGTGAAATGTGTATCATTTTATTCGCCCGTTTGATAGAGTTTTTACTTTGTACATCTATATTTTTGTATTTTGTATGTTTGAAAATATTTACTTAATACATTAACTTTGAAATATATTATTTTGTATTGTATTAATTAAGTATGGTGCACGGTGTACAGATTACATATAGGCTTTTCAGGTACATTTTTGGCTAGTGTACGGGATACCTATAGCGGGGGTCCATAAATTGGACACTGAGATTGTAGGTAATCCTTTTTGTAGCACGTATACCTGGTAGGGGTGCCATAAATTGGACGCTAGCATTTTCTTACCTACACAAATTCGTGCCCCAAATTCATCTTACTTGTATGTATAATTGTTAATCAAAAAACTGAATTAAATTTCATATTTTATTTCATTATTTAATTACATTTTTCCAAAACTACATAATTACTCAGCATACATGTGAGCTACACATTTCACAAAATGAAATCTTGAAATATCCCTTAAATTATAAGGTTGTATATAGTACGTAACAGTTCCGTACGCCTATACGTACTGTAGGGTCCCGAATTCTTATTTTTTCCGTTAAACTTTGAAGTTTCACATGCGTATCCGTTTGAAATTGTAAAATGGTAAAATAAAATATATTTGCAAATACTTGAAACTATATACCAATTCCCATAGATAGATAGATAGTATATTTGACCACGAAGAGATACAAATGTATCTATGTGACATGTCAAACAATTACAAAAATATACGATAAAATTAAAAATAGCACATTAAATTAACAGCAACGGATAATTAAAAGACAAAGTACAGGTAGGTACGTTAATCCTTTCGTCAGCGTCCAATTTAAGGGTAGGATTAAAATGAGACAGGTATAACCTAGCGTCCAATTCATGGCCGCCCTCTATAGCATTACAATTTCAGGTAGTTTGGTGTACAGTACGACACTAGGTATGTAATCGGAAGTTCCAGGTTTAAAGCTCGCAGGCGAATACTTCAGTTAAGGATTTTTTCTTGTTTTTCCTCAAACACTCCAAATAAATTTCGGATATTCTTCAAATTTCACTACAAGCACCCTTGTATAACTTTATAGGGATTGGCGACATTAACAACAACAAAAAAATGATAAAAAAGTTCTCCATAATATTATATCGTGAGTGCCTGACGTAAATTTTTACTTCTCTCTCGCGCATTCATTACGGCATATGAATTAGTAATGTTGTTCGTACATATGTATTTATAACGCGTGGTTTTGGGGCATATTATGTTCATAATGTTTTTGTCTTATTTGTGCTGAATCTACTCTAAAAAATTATCTATATCGAATCACGTTGTTAATAAATGCTGTAGAACCGCGATTATTAGTCGTATTCTAATAATTATCCGTCTAAGATTTTATCCAGGTAGGCTAGACTTAGAGAATACTATAATACATATTATTACTGTGTTCATGTGGGAATTGGGCAGTTACTCGAGTTAGATCGTGGATAATAGACGCCGAACAATAATAAAACAATATAAACAACAGTAATAAACACGATAATAATTAGGCAAAAAATTTAAAAACTAGGTTTTTAAAAAGCAGGTAATACGAGGTTCTACTGTATATGTGTAGTATACAGGCTGTTTCTTAGAAAAGGTAACATGGGGAAAATAGCATTGAGAACAGTTACAATTTTGTAGTAAGCTATGGGGCATAGGTAAGACCTAATGTAAATATGTAGTAGATGCTTTGATTTTTTTTATTAAGGATGTTCCGAATTGCTCTTAATAGTCCACCGCTGCTATGGAAAATTGTTTAAAAAATTCACTGTACCATTTTTTATACGTAATCCACTACATATTTACATTAGGTCTTATGGCCCATAGCTTACTACAAAATTGTAAATGTTCTCAACGTTATTTTCCCTGTGTTACTTTTTCTAAGAAACACCCTGTATGTATATTGCATTGTGTGCGTGTATAAATTATTGCATTTGTGCATAAGTGTATTACAAACCTGAATAATATCAACGTAATCAAGTCCAAGTAACTTGAGACTATTATTGACGCTTTGTAGTGTTTTTTCAATTGAAAAATCGAACATTTTTTCCGGTTGAATTTCATATCTACCGACTTTCGTTGCAATGTAGTATGCTTGTCGAGGTATGCCTTTTAATGCCTGTTAAAGATAGTCAAAAAATCACTGACACGATATTGGAAAAGCTGTGTCAACTACTTTATTAATGTCGCATTAATAATAGACGACAAAAAAATTATATCATATACCCTAGATTTTAGATTATATTATGCAAAACCAAATAACAATAATAATTTCAGAATTTCCATTGATGGATCTTTGTTATTATAATTTTTCCGAAATTTTGATCAAATTTGCATCATAAATTAAATAGTTTTTTTAACAGTGAAATTTAAATATAGTCCATTGAAATGTTACATTTTTTTAGGCTAACCTTGCATTTTGGGTAGGACAAAGTTTTTTTTTATCGCTGCGAAGGGGGAGCCGATGTAATTTTAAAATTGAGTTTTCGGGTTCGGGGTGGCCGCCGACCCCGAAAACTCAATTTTAAACTTACACCGTCCCCCCCTTCGCAACGGTAAAAAAAATCTTTTCCTATCCAAAATGCAAACCTAATGTAACATTTCAATGGACTAATAATACATTTTGCAGTTTCAATAATATTTTATAGCGTTTCAATAAATTATTGCATTTATGCGTTGATTTTTCATAACAGAAAATTTATAATTTTAATCACTAGTTGCAAATTCTGTTGCGTATTAATATTTATTTCGTCCGTTTTTGACAAAAAATTGACTTTAAATTGTTTTTTCAGAAAAGAAAAAAAATGTTGAAAAATTCAAACCTTCCCCAATATTTCTTCAGAACGTCCCTGTCCGTACCATGGAGCTGTGTCAATATAATTAATTCCTTGTTTTATTGCCTGCCGAATTGTTTCAATTGCTTCATCTTCCGAAAAATTCCTGTAAATTTAAATAATTGACTCATGAAAATGGAAAAAATATTGAACTTATTATACGTATTACAATGCATAACATATTTTTTAAATAGTACTAGCGGCAATCGATTATCGAAATGTCAGAAAATTGATCGACTTTTATAGAAATAATTAGATTACAAGCCTTATCTGAAGTTTTCATTCTAATTTTGTGAACATTAATGCCTGTTTTGAAGAATGTGTGATTGAACATTCTCCACATACAAAACCAATTTTTTAATTGCTATTAACTATCCATATTAATATACAGAGCAGGCGCGGATCTAGAGACTTCCAGCGGGGGGGGGGCGACCCAAAGAAAAAAGCAACATATATATATATATAAAAGACAAGTGGGTAATGAAAAAAGAAAAAAAATGAAATCATATCAGGAGAAATATTTTTAATTATTCACTTTATATTTAAAATATTATTAAACTTATTTAATTTATTATTAAATTAATTATATTACGTATTACGTATGATTCAATATTTTCAATGGAAACTGGAAAAGTTAAAAATATTTAGATATAAAGTATTTATTTTATAAAATATTGTTGAATTTCTATGGGCTATAAAAATTGAACTATAGACTTTAAAAGCATAAAACCGCAGCGAATCAAAGAGCTATACAAATTATATCACAGGCTTTGAAACTACATGACGAAATAGAATACGATGGATATGAAATTTTAAATAGAGGTTTTAAATCACAAGCCAATTAAGGGCTAAACCAAAGACTGCAATTTTGAACATATATGAGTTTTTAAATCCGTTTATTAATTTTTAAATCTGCTCAGATCGACCTTCGCCTTTTGATTTTTAATTAATTTTCATAGCCCTCTGTTCTTTACTTCGTTCATTTGGTTTTAAAGTCTGAGGTTTAATTCTTACAGATCTCGAATTTACCTGTTTTTTTGGTTTAAATTAATTTTTATAGCCCTCGATTTCTTGTGGATTGAAAGCTTCCGGTTTTCAAAAAAAAAAGTTGAAACTATAGTTAATTGTTACGTTCGTTTAGGTGTGTGTGTGTGTCAAACGATATCAAGATGGAGTATTCGACCAATCAGAATGGACCCTGACGGCAGACCTAGTCGCTTGTGAAATATCCCGTCTTTTGTAATTTTTACTTTTTGCGCCTTACTTCAAATTTTTGATGCCTTATCTAAAATTTAATTTTAGCCACGGCACTGATTTATTGCTGCTAAAAATATCAACCTTTCACATTAAAAAAGTATAACCAGAGAAGTTCCGTATTGTTACACGAAAATTTAAAATCAATATAATTTCCCGCTCAGCGATAAGTGACAACAGAATTTATAAATATGTTGGCTGGAATCTATAGTTCGACTTCGACCTTGACAACTAAAATATGTTAATATTGTGTGTGCCGCATCTGTTTGGTTACACACATACTAAAACATGAAGTAAAATAAAATTATTATTATTTTTTTCTCACTTACCCATACCACGCCAGTGCACCACCACCAAGACTTAAATGTGATACTTTCAAACCCGTCTGTCCCAGAGGACTATACTTCATTCGTCTTACAGCATCTTTATCGTGAAAACCAGGAACAAATGTATTTGGTAACGTTGACATGTTAAACATTGACTTTTAACTAACACGCGTAATATTACTAATTAAGTGATTAGTGCAGCTGTCCATACTCCATTGGTAACTTAATATCTATAAATCTATTTATTATTTTTATGTGCGGTTGCAGCATTATAATTAAATAGTATTTACTTATAACATAGATATTCAAGGTTTTGATATAAATATAGTTGAAAATAATATTATCAATAATTAAGATAATCTTACAAAAATTCAGAGGTAATTTTAAACTTATCAGCACTCAGCAGGATCAACTTATACATGTTCCTAAGTACCCACGAGGCTTGGAAGGTCCTCAATGTTTTTTTATAACATAAATATTCAGGGATGGTCTAAACTATGCCACGCTATTCTTTGTTATTTCTCCCCTTCTTGTGATAGTGACAATCTTGTGACCGCCCTCCCTAATATTACGTCTAGGGTTGCCAAGTGTCCGGCTTTTTACGGTCGTATCCGGCCAAATAGGTATGTACAAGTCCGGCCTGTACGGCTTTTGTTAGGCTCATATTATATTGGTTGGTTTACGAAACCATAAGAATATATAGGTAGGTACACACGTTTAAGGTTGATCTCGCAAAAAACTGACTGTAATTGATTATTAATGAACGATTGAAAATACTCAACTGACTATTTCTATTTAAAATAGGTAGTCCAGCTTTTAGGGCAAAATGTCTGGCTAAATATAACGTCGAGTCTGGCTTTTTTAGTGTATTTGCCATAATATGGCACATACACTATTGGCGTCGGTCGGATGGCGGGACCTAGGGGTCGGACCAAAATTTCTCGACATTTCATAGCCTCCTGAACAATTTGGCACCATTTTTGAAAATGTTTATATATATATGTATGTATATATATATATATATATATATATATATATATATATATATATATATATATATATTATTTATATATATATATATATTTATATTTATATATATATATATGTGTGTACACGATAACTCTCGACAGACTTAATCGATTGAAACGAAATTTGGTACACATATTGGGACCCATCACCGCAAGAAGCCTATTTAAAATGGGCCCGATCGGACCATTTTCAGGGTTGTATTTAGGGGTTCCAAAAAGTTTTTGGGCCCAAAAATACCGAAAAATTTGTCAGAATCGTTTCAAAATTGAAATTTAACTCTTTAGTAAAGATTAAAACGTGCTGCTAAAATTTTAATAAAATCGGCCCGACAGGACCGGACTTTCAAATTTTATGAAAACACTAGTTTGTTGATACGGATTTACTTATGGAAGGGTGTATTTAATGTGGTACAGAGGTTGCATTGATAATAATATTGAAATTAAGAAAAAAATATTATTTTAAGGGATGTATTAAGGGGTTAAATTTTTTATTTTGTCCAAAAACAAACTTAAGTTCACGTATTAAAGCCACAAGGCCTGTATTAGCAAATACACTATATTGTCGGCAGGGTTTGGCACTGCGACCCGAGTTTTTTTATTTTTGGACCTGGCAACCCTAATTACGTCACAATATGAATACGTCTTCCACCAATTCCCTTAGATTAATTAATTTCTCAGTCAGTATTTCTGATTGCGAAAAATGCGCTTAAGTGAAATGTAAATTGATTTTGACATCACATATTTTCAAATATTTTCATTCAACGTATAAGGATTTTATTTGAATAATAAAATGAGTAGTCTAATATGGGAAACTCTTTATAATATTTCACCCACATTTTATTAAATTTCAACTTTTTGCGATTTATAGATATTAATATAATTATTTAACAAGCCGTGAGGTGGGTCGTTTATTAGGACTAAAGTGCGACCCTTGAGGTCCACACGACGAACTTCCCAGTTTGATAAATATTTAATAATAATAATTAAATTAGATATTACACAGAAAAGTAATCATTTTAATCATTAAATGATTAAAAATTAATATATATAATAATATAATAATTAAAAAAAAAAAAAAAAAAAAAACGGCTGAACCGATTTTTTATAAAATTTATGTCGAATCAAAATGACGTTAACACGCCTCGATTGACACCCTTACGAAGTCGATATAATTTTTTATTCGCGAGATATTGTGTAAAATCTACTTTTTTGGAGGTTATTTGGTTAAGAAAAAAGAACGGCTGAACCGATTTTAAAAAAATTCCTTTCAGATCATATATACGTTAATACGCGTCGATTGGCACCCCAACGTAGTCGATATCATTTTTCGTTCTCGAGATTTCGTCTTAGAAAGAAATGGACACATACATACGTACACACACACACACACACACACACACAGACATCTTTCTAAAAGTAGTGTAAAAATAGTGTGGTGACCTTGAAACATAAAATTTTTTTTTCCTTTTTGATTTCGATTTTCGGACCCATTACAATAACTTCCAATGGGAAGTTAACAAAGTAATTAATTACTATATTATGCAAAAATAATGAACTACTGTTTCTTCTGAAACCAGTTTTCCTTCTAGCGCCAATGAAAACAATCACATGATGGAGCATTTCATACTATAAAATAAAAAGAAATGAAATTTAATCCACGTAAGCTGCAGAGAAATTTGATTCGTTTCATCAATTTTATTTTTCTCCCTTAGGAACATTGGTTTTCATTTCACTATTCCAAGTAAAACAACTAAAATAAAAGGTTACCTACCTATACTTTGTTAAGTTTTTTATAGCATCCTTGACTCGGGTTATAGAGAGGCAATCCCAGCACTTGAAAATAATACAATATAATGGGACAAACAAAATATGTGTAAGAAAAAGACTAATGTATACTGGCTTTTTAATTAATGTTTTGGATCCAACAAACGAAATTGTTCGTGAAAATATCGATAAATAATTATTAAACTAGAAAATTTAAGTGCCACGAAAGTGACATTTTTATTAGCAATGTTTCCACAGCTGTTTTAAAAAACTAATTATTCAATAATTAATTTTAATAAAAAAATAAAAATAAGTTCAAATAAGTACAATCTTTCATTTGGCAACTGTTAAAAAAATATAAGTACTAGATATACAGGGTGTTATTTCAGTACGTACCCAAACTTCAAGGGATGATTCTTTGAGTGATTCTAAGACGAAAAGTTTATATAAACATAGGGTCCGGTATTGCTTCACTTTCAAGATACAGGGGTATCAAACTTTTTTTTTAAAATATAATACATATTAAAAAAAATCCTAAATGACAAGAAGACGCAAAATAATATGACGTTGAAACTTGGTGACAGTTTTTAATATAATAAAAATGAATGTTTTAAGCTAAAAATTGTTTGTCTCCTTTTGTCAGTAGCGTGCACAGGGGTAACGCCGGAAATTAAAATAATCAAACAGGAGACCTATGTTTATATAAACTTTTCGTCGTAAAATCACTCTTGGCCCTTGAAGTTTGGCCACGTACTTATTACTACTTAAATAACAACCTATATATTATTATGTATTCACAAGTTGCCCAAAAAAAAAAAAAAAATAATAAAGACAAGTTATCTATGACCTCTGACTGAGAGATTTTAGTATACCTATATCATGATATCTGACTGTCGAGAAATGCATATTTTTGACTATTTATCGGTTATATATTTTATTCAGAATGCAAAAGTTGAATATTTTCCATTATATCATTAACAAATTATTGTTGATTGCCACTACATCTATGCTCAAGTTTATAAAACTATATAGTGATATCGCTCAATACTCTTTCTCTTATATTAAATTGTAACGTATAATAGTATGCTTTATCTATTCGATAATAGGTGAACGTACTTGCATTATATTATTATGTTTTCGATTTTTATAATTTGTTTGAATATACAGGGGGTACACGGTTTTACCGAACATAGGGCAAATAACATTGATAACATTTACAATTGTGTAGTAGGCTATGGGCTATTTATTTAGCAGGTTCCGCCGTGTACCTATTATTAGGCACACCCACACTTACGGAAACTTACATTGTAAAGAGTATTGAATATGCTAGTTTAAAAGTCGGGGAATTTTCAACCTCCAAAATTCAGTAACGGAAAATAGAAGGGATTAGTATATTATGAAATAAATAATAATCTTCATGCATTTTCACACTTTAATTTATTATTTATTGTAGTACTATGTTCACCGGATGGCGATTAACTGTTGCCTCAACTCGAACAAAATTCTGCATAACCTTTGTCCACAACTATTCATTTAAAAACTTTTTCATTTGTTATAACAGTATAACAATAGTAGAGTGTATGTCTAGATACGTAATGGGGAATATTATGACGAGTGACGACAGTATGTGAAAACGAGCGATAGCGAAAATAGCTATTTTGTAGTGGGTATGGTAAAAACATTTTTTATAATATACAGTAAAACCTTTTGATTATCCATACTGATCCCATTAGCAAAACAGGATAACTGAAAAATATGGATAATGAGAATTTTCTTGAAACCCTAAAAATACAGCTTTAAAGTACAAAATTATTAATGATAGTATTGTTACATATTTGTTACGTCGCGTCGTGTCGTTTACTGTTCGGTACCTATAATCGGTTAAGAAAATGCACTGACAATCAGCCGACCGGTTAAGCCACGCACGGATAATCGACGTTTTACTGTAGTTTTTTAAATATAATTATAATTTAATGTAATCGTCGCTTGGCACTGAACCTATATATACAGGGTGGCACATCTTAAACAGTGCAGTGAAATATCTCGTAAACTGACACTTTTACCAGCTCTCGGGCTAGAGCCCGGGAACTGGGGAATTGAATTCAAGCCAAGAAAGCCGGTGCGTAATATCATGGCTATCTGCTATGCCATAATTTATCTAATTGTCGTTCATTTTGGCTGTTATTTAATTTCTAAATATCTCAATATTTATTAACTTTAGCTCATATGCACCTTAATAATTTACTGTTCACTATTAAATACTGTATCGTATTCTGAAATAAAAATGCACTGTTACAATTAAAAAAACCGAAGCTGACCTTCGCCTGACTTCACAGTACCTACCACCTATGTTAAATCTGATATCGAAGTCTTCTGTCCCCCTTGACACTATAACTTTTGTATAAAACATTTTTTTATGGTTTGTACCGTTTACGAGATATTTCACTGCACTATTTAAGATGTGCCACCCTGTATATGTAGGTATACGTTTGTTTCAAAAGTTATGATTTTTTTTATTTTCAGAAAACATTATTTAGATTGGACAATTATTCAAAAATAAAGAAACCTTTGATTGCTAAACTACCTTAAAAAATGCATTTGGAAAGACAGACTATGGCAGTTGGGATGTTCAGTAATATTAAAATCGTTTATTATTTAGAAAAAAAATTGGTAGCTACAAAAAAACATGAGTTGAGACTAGGTTAATTGAAATTAATAAGTAATAATATTACTCACTACAATTTTTATTTTAATATAAAAAAGGATATTGAAGAAAACAAAATAATTTAATATAATAATTGAAGTATGAAAAATATTAACAAACTAAAATAATAAAAATATAATAAAATTTCCTAGTTTTGTTTTCTATGAGTGAACCTTAACATCATTTCTTTAGCTGGTGTCAAGACTAATGATTTGGTACTAAATTTAATTGGAACTTCAGTACCATTTCCCATGTTGACATAATATTTTTGTAAGATTGATATTATGCCTATTTTCGTTTGTAGTTTTCCCAATCGCATTCCTGCAAAGCAAATTTTAAATTTATTTTCAGTTCCTATGTTGCCCTAATTGTTTAGTAGCTCTAAACATGTTTAGTAAACCTTTAAAGTGGTTAATTCTGATCAAAATTAAATAACAGTTTTAGCTATAATTATTAACTGATTGAACGATTACAGTTTTTGGATCGGATTCCTCTGAACACAGATCGACAACTTTTTTAGCACTAGGGATGCAACGCTAAATGAAAAACAATTGAAGAACGGACACGTAAAATTAATAAAAACAATTGAAGAACGGTCACGTAAAATTAATAAAAACAATTGGAGAACGGGCACGTAAAATTAAAAACAGTTGAAGTGCAGACACGTAAAAGCAGTTGAAGGCCACATATTTTTTGGTATTACGAATTAGGGGCGATGGTATATTAAATATTATAAAATTTTTCGTTGTAAAGCAGCCAATTATATAATTGATTCGAAACATATTGGAAAAAATCATTTTACCAACCATAGTCACAGTCAGGATTCTAACCTGAACCTTCCACTTTCGCGGCGGAATGAACTTACAGTACTCAGCCGTGACATGACTACCAAACTAATATTTTCTTTATATGCTTCGGAATCAATAGATTTTCACTACATGCGAGTTTTAATTCAATATAGTAGGTTGTAGAAGTGAATCTTCGTACTAGCGAGAGCTCATTATGAAAGTGAAAATTATTTCAAATACCCTTAATAGGGATACACTTGTACAACGAAAAATTATCAATTGCAATTCAGCCGTATAAATCTTATTAATTTATATTAAATATTATGTTTTCTTGGCACATGTGCGCTCTAGTCTAGAAGATTCAATGTTTAATTTGCCATTGTGTATCAACCATATTATATTAATCTAAAGCTAGGCTATGTACGGTTCAGCTCTGTACACGCATACTAATGCGAATGCCATTCAAAAGTTCGTCGGACAAAATAATCTCAGTATGTTAATTGCTAATGTAAGGTTGAATTACTAGTCTGCTGAATGCAAAAGGCTGAGCCAAGTGGAACGTTAAAGACGCGATTATGGCTTTAATTTGCTTCGCAAATTTCCCGTTTAAAATTGTGACGGGCTGTTTGCGAATGCAAAAATTTAAGAAATTCTATCCACGTTGTAGCAATAATACTAACCTATACAATTCCTGGGACCTTCTCCGAACGGTAAATACGTATATGGGGTAAGTGTGTTGGCCGATAAGAACCTATCAGTCTTGAAATGTCTTGGCAAGGGAAAATACGCCGGATCTTGATGCAAACCCATTATTGGTACGACCACTTGCGTTCCCTTCTTTAACACCAAATCAGTGTTTGGCACTTGGTAGTCTTTACTGCAAACACGCAATAGCGTAGTCGCTGGTGGATACTTACGAAGTGTTTCTGTAGAAAATGAACACAGTTTTTAAAAATTGCATTAATAGAGTACGTTTCGCGAAAACCATATTATAAATGATCATTAATAATTTACTAGCCTGATATAACTCTATCTAAATATTCCATTTCTGCAATAGCCTCATAAGTGAATTCGCCGTGCTTTTTCAGTGCTGTGTCAATTTCAACTTGAATTCTATCTTGTATTTCTCGATTCAAAGTCATTTCGTATAAAGCGAACATAATTGTTGTCGAGGACGTTTCAAAACCAGCAGCGAAAAATACGAGAGCTTGTGCAGTTATTTGATCCAAAGTCAGCTTTTCATCTATAAAAAACAATGTAAACATGTAAAATCCTTATTACCCGCAAAGCAAATCAGCACCCAGTATAAACTAACATTTACTTATATAAATGAGATGTTTTTCGTTTCCATGGTTACATCATTGTACCTATCTCTAGTTAGCTGCATAGCCTACTCACGCGATTGGCGTTTTTATGTTGACGTTATGATACACTTGCTTAATTTATTTCAGATTTTTCCGATTAATAATTTAGAAATAAATGGGGTGGAACAAGCGACTTTCGCGGTTTTTAATTTTTTTTTCTTAAGCAAATTTAACTAAGTATTTTTTTTAAATATTACTGTTTTCTATCGGTCACTAACTTTCAATAGACACCCCTTTTTACTTGTAATTATCCGAATTATTTATCCATATCTAAACCATAGCATTGGGCCGTAACAAGCTTTAACTATGCCACGTTTCGAGTACCGTTAGGCTCGGAGAGCTTGTGATAGACAGACAGACAGACAGACGGACGGACGGACAGATATCGGAGTGAGGTTATAAGTGTTCCGTTTTTCCAATTTTGTTGGTACGGAACACTAAAAAATTACACACACATAAAATAAATCGTTAATAGGTGGTGACTAAACGAATCCGTTCTGATAACGGTTTATGTGAAAAACTTAATTTTAAACAAAGTGGATGTTAATTGGTGGTTGCAGAACTATTATAATTGAATTGAAAAAAAAAATATAACAGAATTTAAAATAGGTACTGAAAAGTTTCCCTTTCTTATGAAAGGGAAACTTTTCAGTACCTATTTTAAATTCTGTTATATTTTTTTTTGTTTAAAATTAAATAAAACAAAACACTCAAACGTATAAAATAATAAGTAGTGAATGTAGGGTCACTGAAACTGAAAATGGAAAAGTTGTGCTCCACGCTATTAAAAACGGCCTTAACACGTTATTGGAACCATAGACATAGAGGGTGTACAGTGCGTTCCCTATCCTACTAATGCTTACTCGCAGAACTGCTTACTATTGGCACATAAATGAGAGAGAGAGAGATAGCTATTGTAGACGAATATCGTTCTATCTTTCTAGAATTATGATTGGTTCTTCGTCTCCATGCCTTATGCTTTTTATAGTATATTGTCACGTTATTTGAAAATTGAATATTCATATTCATAGCAACCATACATGTTAGGTCGAAGAACCAATCACATTTCTAGAAAGAGAGAATGATAGTCGTCTACAATAGCTATATCTGTCTCTCATTTCTGTGGCAATATTATAGGGGAACGCTCTATCCACCCTCCATGCCTATGATTGGAACTTACGATTTTCTGACTTTTGTGTACCATTAGTTGTCTCATCACTGGTTACATAGCCATTATTTTTTAATTCAATCATTAATTGCATGAAATCATTTTTGGATACATTATTATTTTCCCTGTAACCAATTGTTGTTTTGACCACATCTGACATAAATCTTCCAGCTTGGGGTTGTATAGTTGGTATTCTAAATATTTCTAAAATCTTTGGCCACACAATAGATAAGGTTGCGATCAGTATTCTGTATAAATTTGGTTCAAATATCATTTTGCCATATTTCCTAAATTCCGAATTGGGATTTTTTAACGAATTACTTTCAATTCCAAAAGCAACTGAGGCTATTACGTCAGTTGTATATCTTGCAACGTAATCTTTTATCTGTAATAAAAATATTCATATCAGCTTTCTGTGTGCCTAATATCAATATGAACAAAATTTATTTTAAAGGTCCGAAACACCGAAGTTCGAAATAAGTAAGCTATACGAAGATGTGAGTTAATTTCGTGTAATACTACAATACCTACTGTGTCTGTACGGCACATAAAGGCCTGAACACATTAGCGCGGTGGCGGTGGCGTTTTTTGGGTAGGCCATACTGTTGCGGCGTCTTCGTGCAGTTTTTAAATTTCTAGATAAATGTTGTAATTCTGTATGAATACAATAACGTTACTATACGTCGCGGTCAACGGTCAAACTTAACAAGTTGTGTCTGACCGCCACCGCGCCATAGAACGCAGCACTAGAACGCTGTACCGCTGACAAGCAGCGACATATAATATGCGCATGTCCATTTGTTTATTAGTGTTGCGTTCGACCGCCACCGCTACCGCTACCGCCACCGCGCTAATGTGTTCAGGCCTTAAGGGATAGGCGCATTTCTTTTTAAAATATTCCTAGGGCCGACGAAAACGCTGTTTATCACGTTAACAGTTCGTAAGTCGGCCAGCGTTTTGCAAACCGACTTGTTACATTTAAGAAATATTTATAGTAGCAACATTTATCATCAATATTTACCAAAACAAAGACATTAAAAAAAATTCAGAATTGCTGTTTTTATGTTACCATAACAGAGTCGTATTGTAATGCTAATATTACCTCAATATCTTTTCCATCCAGTGCAGCAACCTCTAAGCTGTTCTGTAATTCTACTCCGCATTCCAGTAAAGTATTCAACATCTTTTTCAACTTTCCAGATGTAAAAACTGGCGTCAGTTTGGTTCTCATATCTCGCCATTTTTTCCCCGAAAGTACAAACAAGTTTCCTCCCAAAGGATTTATTTTTTCGTTAATGTGAAAACCGCGGTCGTGAAAATGTGCGAAGTCTTTTACCAAAATTGCTTTTATTAATTCAGGATCCTAAAAAGAAAACATCTTACGTTTATCATGATAATATTATGTTTCAGCTTTGTGTTTTATGGCGCTATTCTGTATGGTCAATGTCAGTATACACGGCGCTGTTAAATCTTTGTCTCACTTTAACTTATGTACTCGTAATTGTTAGAAAGTGACAAAAAATTAACAGCACTGTAAATTCTTACATTGACCGTACAGAATAACTAGATACGTGGAGTGTGGAGGCTATACAGATTACAGATAATAAAACTTTTAGTACAGGAGCTGTTATAGGTGCCGACTTTAGAACAACATCGTGGGTTCTTTTACAATATATTTTATCAATGAATAAAATAATAAACGGTGATAAAAGTAAATAATAGATATTTAGGTAACAAGTGG